>CM062059.1:10000000-10625000 GCA_030954485.1 Citrullus mucosospermus | reverse complement strand
AAGTTTGTTTTTGATATAAAATAACTTGGATTTATGTTTCTAGACTTGCAATCCATGAACCCTAGAATGTTGCATAATAAATTAAACAAGGATTGAATACCCTAGAATTCTTTTTGACTCTTGTTTTTCTTATTTACTTGCTTTCTTTTTTAGTTTTTCCAAAATCACAACCGAGTCCTCAAATAAAATTGATTCAATCCTAGAATAGCTAAGTAACTTAAACCTTCATAATTGGATCCTCAGTGGAATGATATTTTGACTTAACCGTCTTATATTATAATTTGACCCGTACGCTTGTGGTAACACGAAAAGTGCGCATCAACAACCATTAAGATAGGTTGTATATACCATCGTAACCCATATAGGAAGAATGTTTACTAGAAATAGAATGTTTCAGAAATGGGAGGGTAATAGTAGAATACATCTAAAGCTGATAATTTTGGTAAAAATGACATTTGCAAAAATTTATGTACAAAAGATGTAAGTTATAATTTTTCAAATATTATTTTGGTTTCTAGGCTTTGTATTCAATTTTAGTTTTCGTAGTTTTAATTGTCTAATTTTAGTTTATACACTTTTAATAAATCTTAAATTTAATTCCTCGAAGTTAATCTTTAACAAAATTGAATCAATAATAATAATAAAATTTAATATTATAATAGATTTTCAAAATTGATAGTATAAGTAATCATAGATAATATAAATCTTTTAAAAAAAATCAACAACAAATAAGTAGTATAAACTAAATCTAAAATTTATAAGAGTAGATGAACATTTGAAAATAGAGTGACTAAATTTGAACAAACTCCAAAATAGTTAATCCAAAATGAGATCTTGATTTTTTTTTTCTTATACATTAATATTTAAAAAAACTAAAACTATAAATTTAACTTGCTCAATTAAATACATGAATTAAAACAACATTATTAATTAGTTTACAACTTACAAGAATCTATGTCACTATGCAAATTAAAATATTCAAGTGTTAAAAAGAAAAAGAATCCAACGTAATTAGCAGAATGATTTGGAAGTAGACAATTACATTGAGTATCTTGGCCATCCACGGCTCCACCAAACCCACTCTATGATTAACAAGACATTGTGTTGGTTATTATATACTATAGTAAATGTTTTTTTCGTTTAGTTAGAAAATAGTACCCGTTGTAATAAGGAGAGAAGGAGAGTATGAATTAAAAAAATAGGAAACACTGAAAGACGAATTTGAAATAATACTACTATGGTAAATGGTAGATTATAATGGTTTAAAATACTAATTATTATATTAGAGCTCTAAACATGAATGGATGAGTTATACCAATTTAAAGTTGGTGTCCCAAACACTCGAACAAAAATAAATTTGAAATAATAATATTATAATTAATTGTATAATATAATGGTTAAAAATACCAACTATTATAATTTGAACTTCAAACATGGAATGGGTCATTATAGCTCTCCACCACCAACTTCAAGTTGGTGACGCAAAACACCCCCTCAATAGTAGGTGAGCATTTTCATATAGATTAAAAATAAGTATTTTTAGATTTGAATACTATTTTGGTTTTTATATTTTTGGCCATTTCTACTCTTGAAATGCTCATATTAGTTAAGCCTATTATTTATGATTATAGGGACAAAAAAGAGGGAAAAAAAAAAAAAGAAGAAGAAGTTTTTAGTATTTGAACTAAAAAAAAAAAAAAAGAAAAAAAAAGAGTTTTTAATATATATATTGGTGTGTGGGTGAGAGGTGGTATTTCAAAAATAGAAAAAAATGAATATATATTCTCTCTCCTTTGAAGCTGTTTTGGGAACCCAGGGGTTCCCTGAAAAATAAGAATTATTGGGTTCAGAGGGTTGAGAATGTGGAAACCCCTTCTCCCAATTTCTGTTGTAAATTATTCATCTCTTTCAATCTCCTCCTTCTTCTTCTTCGTCTTCTTCCTCTTCCTTGGTCGATTATTTGATGGCCACTAATAAGCAAAAGGAAGAAGCGAGGTCAAGGAAGCCCCGCCAACGGAGGAACCTCCAGATGGAAGAACTACCCACTTTCACCAAATGGTTAACCTCATTCGGCCATTCACCTTCTACCAACGATTCCAATCCCAAATCTAATCTTCTTACTCCCAATCGCCCCTTTTTGGAGACACCTCTCGCCGTTCCAGATTCGTCGCAGGATGCTGGCCCAGCTGTCGCCGATGTTCCTCCCAAGGACGACAGCGTGCAGGCTGTGGATGATTCTATATCTGCGCGAGCTGGTTGTTGTTGTTGGCAAACTTCCAAATCTACGCGCCGAGAGTGTGCTCTTAAATTTCATCTCTCTCTAAGGAAGAGAAAGGTGGTTACCAATGAAGCAGGGGTTGTTACCGCCGTTTCGAATCTGCAGGAGGAGGAGACAATGGTGGCTGTTGGCGATGTTCTTGATAAGGAGGGGTGTGGGTGCAGGTGTTGGCCAACGTTCCAGATCTGCGGGAGAACAAAAGGCACGGTCGTCGGCACTTCGGATCTTCAGAAAAAGGAGGGAGCGGTTACCGACGGCCTGAATCTGCAAAAGGAGGAAGTGGCTACTAATGGTACAGATTTGGTGAAGAAAGAGGAAAAGGTGGTTACCAATGCTTCTTCAAAGGCAAGGATTGTTACCGCCGCTTCGAATCTGCAAGAGGAGGAGACGGTGGTGGCTGTCGGCGATGTTCTTGATAAGAACGGGTGTACGTGTAGGTGTTGGCCAACATTCCAGATCTGCGGGAGAAGAAAAGGCATAGTCGTCGGCACTTCAGATCTTCAGAAAGAGGAGGGAGCGGTTACCGACAGCCTAAATCTGGGGAAGGAGGAAGTAGCTACTAATGGTCCAAATTTGGTGAAGGAAGAGGAAGTTGTCGTCGTCGTCGATCCAGATCTGCGTAAGGAAGAGGGGAGTGGATGCTTTTGTGGACGATGGGGATGTCTACCGGCGTTTCAAATTTGCAGGAGGAGGAAAGTGGTTGCCGTCAAGGAAGAGGTGATTGTCGATGTTCCAAAGGTTGAAGAACTGACTAATGATAATGTAAATATGAAAGAGGGCGATTCAGTGGGAAGCTTACAAGGGAGGAAAAGTGTAGACGACAATCCACAGACATTTGAGAAGGAGGCGGTGGCTTCCGACTATTCTTCAAACGTCGGTGTTCCAAATTTGCAGAAAGAAGGGAGTGGTTGTTGTAGTTGTTTTAAATGTTTGCCGACATTCCACATTTGCGGGCGAAGGAGGAATGTGGATTCCGACGTTCCAAATCCAAGCAGGGAAGAGAAAGTAGTTGTCAGTGGTGTTTCAGATCTGCTGGAGGAGAAGGTGGTTGCTACCGATAAGGAAAGCCATTCCAAACCTGCTCAAGGGGGAATTTGTTGGCCATTCCAGATCTGTGCAAGAGGATGGTTGCCTAGGTTTTTTCTGTGTGGGGAAAAGACAGTCGTTGAGGCCTCAAATCATCGAGAGGAAGGAGAAAAGATGCCTCTCGACGTTCCTAAGGAGGAGGTTGTTGCCGTTATTCCAGATCCTCAGAAAAAGAACATTGCGGTGGCTGACGGCATTCCAGATCACAGCAAGGAGAAACAGGTGGTTGCTGACGACATTCCAGTTCTTAGTACAGAGGAGAAGATGTTTGTCGGTAAGGAAAAGAATGTGTCTTCCGACAGCATTCAGGAAGTTTGGAAGGAGGAGGAAATTGTGGATTCTGGTGTAGATTTGGGCGAGAAGGAGGAAGGGGGTTGTTGTCGGTGTTTCAAATTTGGTGGGGGAAAAGAGGGCGATCGGCGTCAACACCGCCGAAGTTCTAGATCTAGGGAAGGAGGTTGGGGATTCCAAATCTGGGGGAGGGGGTGGCTACCAACACTAGGCATTTGCGGAGGGAGAAAAATGGTATCTGCTAGCATTCAAAAATTGCATGAAGAAGGGTTGGTCAACAGTGGCGTTTCAGAGGTTCATAATGAGGTGGTGGATGCTGCCGGCGTTACGGGCGTGGTGGCTGCCACCGATCAGTCTAAATCTACGCGAGGATGTGGTTGTTGGCAATCGAAACCACGACGAAGGAGGGCGGTGGCTGTAGATAAGGATGGGGGAAGCGGCCGGCGTTCCAAATCTAAGCGTAGAAGAGGGTGGCTACGACGATGGGGAAGGAAACAAAGAGAGGAAAAGGAAAGAAAGAGATAGAACAAGAAATTCAAAATTTTCTCATTTTTTTTAAATGATTTTTTTAGCAAAATTAATATACAAAAACATATTCTTTTGTCACCTCAACTTGTATAGAATTAATTAAAGGAAAGTGTATCTTGACCAAATGGGTTGGTGACTAAAAATTAACAATAATTTTTTTTTTTTTAAGAAGAAAATTCATTAAACCCTGACTCAAGGGGACAAGAGGAAGGAATGAATGAAGTTAATAACATTCCAAATTCCTAAGGAAACAAGAGTCTCACCACCTCCAATCAACTTTTGAAGTGGAAGAGGCAACAAGACCAACATGCATAACGAGCAACATAATGAGTAGGTCGATTTGAGGCACGAAGACGAAAAGAGAAAGAGACATTCCCTAATTGCCCACAATCTCATCAACAACATTCTTCACCTTAGTGAAATAGCAGTTGTTAATCTGACCTCAATAACATTAGGAGAGGAGAGAAAAATGCAGTGATACCCTCAATGATAGCTTGAGCGTCTAACAACTTGATTGGTCATTCTTAAGAAATCTTCTAAAGTTATTTTAACTTATATTCTTTTCATCCACATGCCCAGTAGGAAAACTTACATCAACTCCTTAAAAATCAAACACAATGACTAAAATTGCATAAATGAAAAACCTCACGGGATAACAAAGCATAGCTCAAATAGTTCAGACATATATCTCCTACTTAAAAGGCTACAAAAGATGAAAAAAAATGCTCTTTTCTATTGTAAGTTTAAATCCAACTAAGAAAATTTTGATTTTCAAATTTAAGAACTTGAATCACTTTGTAGTTGAGAGCCCTAGAATTTTGCTTCGGTGTAGCTTTGAAATGGTCCTTATCACTTTGATTCAAAATCAATCTTAAACAGATTTTTGATAATTTAAAATCATATATAAAAAGTAGTTTAAAAGTAAAATAAAACATTCAATTGATTTTAAATAATCAAAGGCATGTTTGAGAGTAATTTTGAAATTGTTAAAATTACTTGTATCAATTTGAAAACCACTCTAAAATGTGCTTTTAATGATTTAAAAAAAAATATTCAATAGTATAAAAATTGCATTCAAAATTGTGGAGTACAACATTAAAATGACTCAAAACAATTAAAGATATATATTGGAATGATTTTCAACAAAATAAGGTAATATTAATTATTTCAAAACCACTCTCAACCCTGTCCTAAAAATCAAATTTGAAAGTAATTTTGAACCTGGTAAGAGTAAGCCACTCTCAAACTTGCCATTTAATTCAAAGGCTTTTTAAATATTTTAAAACTTTTTCCAGATTCTTTTTAACATATAGTCAACTATCATTTGTGGTGGGGGGGAGGAAAACCTTTAAATTACTTAAGAGTATATTGAGGAAGTATCCTAAACATTAAACTTCCTGGAGAGGAGAAAGACTGCAGCAAATAATGTGCTGCCCGTCAAACCAGACAATTGAGCTGATCTGCATTTTGATTTGGCAGAGCTGCTTTGCACATTTGTTGCTGCTGCTGCTGCTGCTGAGGATGTTGGTGATGCATCAATTGCCTCAGGTAACTCACAGGCCCCCAATCTCATGCTTTCCTGTATGATGATAGTTCATCAAAAGTCAAAACCAAACTTTTTGACACCTTCTAATGCTAGAAAAATGGTTATATAGACCACTTTTTAGTCTCAATGCCATTGTTTTTATTTGTTTTCTTATTCTTCTTCTACATTCAATCTTATCTCTCAAAATATTGCCTTCCAAACTCGGAAACTATGTTCAGAGATTGTGTCAAAGAGGTAGTATAGTAACTCACTAACCTTGCAACTTGAAATGTTTGGACATCCACAAACAGAGTGACCGTTTGTTACATCGACAGCTTCCGGAGCTCCTCCCCCGTCACTTCTCTGAAATATTTTCATACCAAATTGAAGTATGTTTAGTATATACATCAATCGTCAGTTTCAGAGGAATTTGAAGCAACTGATTTAATGGTTTAATTTTGTAGTTAATTAATTACCTTGTAGAAGTCAACAGCAATGAAGTTAGGCCATCTATTCCCTGCTGCATCATAGCAGGTGTTTACCATGTTGAGTAATGGAGCTGAGTTGTCCTTGCAAGCTTCAGGGAAATTTGCAGCACTTCTGAAGAAATTTACAATTACAAGTGACCTTGAAGTCGTGTTCATCGGCGGTGATTCTCCTCGGTTCGGGCATGAACCTGCTTTCATTCCTCCATCCCCATCTGTAGACCAATTGAATCAATAAGAAAAGTTATTGGATTCTCCAAGTTTTATTCAGTCTACTCAAGTATGAAATGAACTTACATTGGTTTTCTACCATGTATTTCCATACGTATGCAATTCCTTCAGAGGCTTCTTTTGCCGCCTTTGAAGTAAAAACAAGCAAACGTTGGTTCTTCTGGATCATGTCACTAACTGTGGGCCAATCTCCACCATTCTTGGGCATTCTCCACACTGGGAACCAGAATTTTCTAAGACCAGCAGCACCAAACACATTAGTTAGGCCCTTTGGTGACGTGACATAGTCTTCGATGATGACAGTGACGATTTCTGAAGGGTTTGCTTCAAGAAATGCTTGGAACTCTTTGAGAACATTAATGGCAGGTTGCTGGTCATTTAAAGATTTTGCATGAACTTGTTCAAAATAACATAAACAAGGAAATGAAGGCCTATCAAGCCAATTTTCAGAACACCAAATAAAAGTCTGCAAAATGCACACTTACAAAAGCTGTATAGTTGTAGCATTGGCCTCCGAAAGAGTGACATAACCATATATCGTTTTCAAAGTCATACATATCAAGCATAAACCCTCTTACACCATTCTGCAAAATGAAAATTGAACATCACAAAGTGTAGAACACAGGCTTATTAATAATCAATATGCAGTGGAAAAACATTCAGAATTGTATCGAATATGTCTGTTTATGTAAATATTTGTTCAAAGGGTAGAGACATTCTAGTTACTTTGATCAGTAGCCATCTAATCTAATCCACAACTGTTATCGAGCCACTTCATTTGAAGGGGAAGTTATTAAATATACTGAACTGTTAATATGATCATGAATTGCTCTAGAAATAACAATCGCATAAAAATATGATCTTTTTTCTCCTTTTTTGTCTTAAAATTGATCGTGTTTTCCTTCTCGTTAAAAGGGTCATTGAGATATACCAAAAGTAAGACCCTGTCTGACAACAATAACGCCTTCAATTTTCTGCTTTTCAAAATAAGGTTGTATACTACTACTTTCTAGATTCCATATTCAAATTTTAACCAGATTAGAAATGGGGAAAAAAAAGTAAAATAAAAAAGGAAGAAGAAAGGTTTCCAAGAACTACTTATGTATATAATACTAGAAATCGAATTCATTTTCTGGGGAGGAGGAAAGAACTATGAACAAAAAAGATTATGAAACCAATCATAAAAAGTTAACTTTTTATAGCTAGCGTTTGCTTAAAGATTTCCTCAACTACCATCTGCAAGAGTCAAGAGAGCATCATTATTTGAATAATGTAGTTTAAGTAGTTGCCAAGCGACCCTTATCTTTCCTCCCAATTAGCATAGAGAACTAGGACCAAAAAATCACCAGCACATGAGAGAGAGAATCTCTTACATACTAGGACCAAAATATTCACAAGCACATGTGAGAGAGAGAGAGAGGTCATATGCTTATTTGAAAATGGATAAGACAAAAAAAGAGTGGAATATTCAAGTGACTGAGTCACGCTTGCACCAAAAATGATAAAAGAATAGAGGAATAAACCAGAAACCACACGCCTAACCATTATTCATAATATGAGTAGTGGAAATAAATCTTACTGAACTTTTTAGGTCGAGATATCGGCTGGGTTGGCGTGTCAAGCAAAGATTTTCATGTTTCTTTAATTTAAAATAAAGCAACCTAAAAAGAGGGCTATCACTCCAAATAGAACTGTTCACAGGCGGGGCCGGCTCATAAATTTTCGATCAAATTTTACTTATTTTTTATGCATATAATTTTTAATTCTAACTATTAAAGGGAGGCATGGAGGAAAACATTTAAACTGTTACGTTTATATGTGAGAATGTATATATGAGACAAATAAGAGAGAGAATTGTCCTTCTCTTCACTTTTTCGCTCCACCACAGCTCCTAGGTTGATTTTAGCTGGGTTGAATAAATGTTTGAGATGCAGTTAAATTATTAGGGCAGCAAATTTGTCTACTTTAAATAATACTGGAATTTGCTGGTTTAAGTCATTTGGGTCATTTTCTAAAATCTTTTTTAAAAAGTTTTTCAATAATATTCGATCTATTTACCCATTTCTACACGTTGAATTAAAAACACTAATTAGTAGTTGAATATCATATACATCATTTTAAGTACATAAACTAATTATTTAGTTGGAGTGTTAAAAAAGCTCTAAGAATTTTATAAATAAAAAAGAAAAAAATATATTGTTTTCAAATATAGAAAAATGGACCAAAATATTTACGAATATAACAAAATTTTACTATTATCTGTGTTTATTACGATCCATTCCAATTGATCGTAGATAAACGATAGAATTTTACTATTATAAAAAAGTTTAGCAATTTTCTCATTTAAAATAATTTTTCAAAAAGTAAAATTATATTAATTTTGTCATTTAAAATAATTTTTTAAAAGTAAAAGTATATTGTTTTTTTTTTAAGAAAATAATAATAATTTTTTAGCTGATCAGGGAATCTGACCAATTTTGGAAAAGATATCAACTCAAACCCCCATTAATCATCGTCATACTCCAACTCAATCCAATCCAAACAAAGTTCACTATTATTGTCTAAAAAAAAAAAAAAAATCACTATTCCATTCAAATAGTGGAGTTGGAACAATCCAACTAGCAAAGCATTAAGCCCATCAAATGCCAATTACCTATTTTCGATGTGTTTACCAATTTTAGCATCCATTGTTTCTTATTTCTCCAAGATTTCAGTTTACTTTTAATTCCAAAAATGTGTGCAAATGGGAGCAAATTAGGGTTGAAATAGGGAAAAACAAAAGGACTTTTGGTCTTTCCAGTAACAGACAATGAGCAACAGAAGAGGTTCGCTTTCAGGGCAGGTGAACCGAACATCCAAAAACTGATGTAATTTTCAACTAAAGGAACGATAAGACTCACCGCTATCCCGCCCAATAAACGGTACAGAATTGTTAAATTTCCTTTTCCAAGTTCTACTTTACTCTTCTCTCGAATATTCCACAACCCAAACAAGAGAAAGAAACAACAATAACGAAGCAGAAAAGGAAAGGCAGTAAGGTAACGTACATTGAGCTGGCTCGTAATGGAGTCCTGTTGATTCGTAGGAGCAAGAATCACTGACCCAGTAGCCGATTTCGCCCCTAATCTCGCAAAAGAGTTGTGGGTCGTCAACCATGTGTAATGATTAAACGGAAGGTCCTTCACCTGCTCCAAAAATGCCAATACCCCCAAAATCAAGAAGAAACCACAATTCCAAAAACATAAATAAACAGAGCAACCGTTACATTTCAGACCTTTGAAATCGGACTAATCGGCTGGATTCGAGTGCAGCGGGGGCGTACATTGCCGTCGGCGAAGCAGGTCTCGCAATGCAATCCGGCGTCGCAGTTTCTGTTCACAATACAAGTTCGTCCCTCCTGAAGAAGAAACAGAGAAACCCACTCAATTGAAAAGGAAAAACGAAGTGGGTGATCGAATGAAGGGGAAAACGAACCTGAAGAGCTGAAGAAGAATCGAAGAGAAAGAGAATGTGGAACAGAAGGACTGCTATAAGTAATCTCTGTAAGAAATGGCGATGATCCATTGAGTGGAAGAGAGAAAGAAGCGTTTTCAGAGCGGGAATTTTGCCGGGTAGAATGCAAAAACTATCCGGGAAACTAGGTAGGAAAATGGGTGGGGATTGGAGAAAGAAAATCGGAAAGAGAAATGGAGAGCGAGTGGAAAGTCTTTGAAGAAACGAAAGGCGAGTTCATACGATGGACCCTGTGAAGACTCAGAACTGCTAGGCGCGAAGAGTCGTACGGACATTTACAACTCTGAATCTCACGCCTTACTCTCATTTATTGTTTTTAATAAATATTTTTTCTTTTTTCTTCTTTTGAAAAAAATAGGTCATTATTTTGGGTAGAATCCATATTTTACTTTTATGTTTTCAGATTCAAGCTAATAAATATGTATTTTAATAAATAATGTAACTTATGAAAATAAGATTTAAAATACAAAAAGAAAAAAGAGTAAATAATCATTTACAATCTAAAATTATTGAGGATGTATCAATTTAAATCTTAAACGGATAATTGTATCAATTTAAACTCCGACGTTTGGGAGTTGTATCAATTTAAATATCAAACTAATAATTGTATCAATTTAAACTTTGAATAAACTTATGAAAATTAAATTGATACACTTAAGATAGTTTGATATTTAAATTGAGATATTTATGAAAAGTTCAAGGTTTAAATTGATACCGCTATTAGTTTAAGGTTTATACTAATATAACCATCAGAGTTCAAAGTTTAAATGGATACAATTGCTAGTTTAGGGTTAATTGATACAATCCCAAAGTTCAAGGTTATAAATTGATATTTGTCCAAGATAAAAATATCTAGAAATTTAATATGTCATATTATAATATAAATTCAATTCATTTTTAAAAAGTGTAAAATATATTATGTAGTGTATTATAAATTATATAATATCACAACATAACATTTATAAAAAAAATTAACGTAAATCATATTCATAAATAAATTAATAATAATTTATTGTCAACTAAATATTAGTGAATAATTACAACTAATTTTATGATTTATAAATATACAGTATCAAACATATTTTAAACAATTGTTTAACTATGTTCTCATTGAATCTCTTGTTTTCATAATTATGTTTTCAAATTCTCTACCAAGTAGGTCTAACAATTTGATTAACTCTCTACCAAACAAGTTCTTAGTAACCATTTGATTTTTTTTATTTTTTATTTTTTTGGAAATTAAACTTATTTCCCTTCAAATTTCCAAAAATGATTTTCATCTCTTTTTTTTTCTTAGAAAATTTTAAAACTAAACAAGTTTTTAAAATATTATTTTTAGTTTTTCAAAACTTTGTTTGATATTTGAAATAATTGATACAAAATGGATAACAAAACAATAAATTTAGAGATCAAATAGGTGTTTATAGGCTTCATTTTCAAAAGTTTAAAAACTAAAACTAAAAATAAAAAACCAAATAGTTACCAAACGAGGCCAACACAATTGATCCATGAGTATTTAGATGCGATTAGTCTTTAAATTTTCAAAAATTCCCTCCCTTCTTCTTTAATTATAATTCTTAAGTTAAAATATCTCTAACATTTTATATATTATGTTGGGATAGCTTCTAAATCTATTCTCATGCGACTAAATAGTAAATTTTAAAATTTTGGGACAAAAAACTCATGAATTAAAAAGATAAATTTTCCTTTTTTTTGTTTTTTTTTTTCAATTTGAATAATAATAAAGAAATTTATTTATTAATTGAATCACATTTACATGGAATTTATTGCCTTTCGTAACTTATTGGTTTTGGTTTGGTATGAGTTCTTTTAAAAAAAATTGAAATGTCCTTTTTGGCCAAGAAAAATACTTCCTTGTTAAGGGTGGTGCTAGCTTAGCTACAATTAAATTAATTAACAAATGTGGAGAGAAAATAAGAAAGCAAGGAATGCCACCATTAAAATTTTGACAAAATAGGAAAAATAATTAAAAATAGTATTTTTTTTTTTTTTCCCTTATGTGTGAGTGTTTCACTCCGCTTGAAGTTTTTTTTCTAATACTATGGAAGTACCATCGTAGGATATTAATTTTAGCTACATAACTATGAATAGGAAAGTGTTGTTCTTTGATAGTCGAAAGTGATTTTGAAAAATATTATCAAATTGTCTTCTTTAATTTTTTTTTTTTTTCATAAAAGAATGTTGTTAACTCTTTGCCTTTTTTTTTTTTAAATAGTGCAATTTAAATAAGTATGGACAAAAATAGGATGAATAGAAAATATTATAAAATATAAAGTAGATGAATACTAAACATAGAATGATAGAACACAATTAAATAAATCACGTACTATGTCCACAAATGAACTGTGGAAATGGGACACAATAAAAATAAAGTAAGTCAACTCTTAGCCAAATTTTAAATATAAACGATTTTCAAAATTGTATTTGATAATATTTTGTTATGACAATGATAAGTCTTGCTCTAATAATAAAATTTAATATTCAAAACAAAGTAAATTACACTTTTGATCTATGAAATTTGACTTGGGTTGCATTTGGATCCTCAATTTTCAAGTGGCATGTTGAATCGACATGTTATATGTACTTTAAACATATACGAAGATTATTCGAAGATGGCTAATAACATCACATCATCATTTAAAGCAATAATAAAAAATACTTCAATAATAATGCTTTAAACATATTTGAAGATTGATGTGGCGCACGTTTTAAAACTTCATAAGTTTTTTTTTGACATGAACGGTATAACTTAACCGATATAGATTCAAAACTTATTAACAGATAGAACATGTTTTATGTTAGATGAATTATTAAAAGGTGAATTATTTTGGAGGATTAATTAAAAACCTAAAAACTATGATGTTGAAGTGGTGGGGTAGGGTGTACGCAAAAAATTAAAGAAACGAAAAGAGTTTCCTTCAAAGAAAATACTAATCCTTATCCCTAATCAAACGCCACTTTGTATATGGATTTATGGACCCCTAAAATTCCTTTCACGATCAAAACATTTTACTTTTTCTCTCTCACACACTTCTTTTTTCTTCCAACAAAAAGGTTTTCCATAAGGATTTCATTCCTTTAGAGGTATTTAGAATTTATGTCTCAATTAGTTAAATTAAATTCAAATTTGTTTAGTTGAAGATTAGAGTTGTACATATTTTATTTATAAAAGAGCAAAACAAAATATATTAATCAGGTTCATAGCCTTAACTTATTACTTTTGTAAAAATGGCAAAAAAATAGGCTCAGCCCACGTGATACACTTATACACACTTGATATACCTGATAGACTTGATACATACTTGATACACTACTGTCTTAGGTTTGATATATTGTTGATACACTCATGTCTTAGGTCTGATACACTCATGTGTTATTTTAAGTATCTATTGATTGATGTTTGATACACCCATATCTTTTACTGCTCGATTTCTTAAAACTTTTTATTTCATTCCCGTTTTGTTACTTTTTCTCTCCCCAATTAATTTGGAAAAAAATTCCAACCAGATTATTTGAAGTAAGTACAATATTTTTCAACCAATACATTTTTAAAAAAAATGTACTTCAGTTGATGATATACTGATGTTGAAATATATAATATTAATATATGGTTAATATATTACTAATAAACTTCATTGAAAGTATGTTAATATACTTTATAATGATACACTCATTTATACTATATACACTCGACTGACATATTGTAGGTATATTTTATAATGATAGACATGTTTATATTGTCGACACACTTGATTGATGTATTATTGATTTAGTTTATAATGATACACACGTTTATATTGTTAATATACTTTATAATGTTATAATCATATCGGGACTAAATTTCTTTAATTTCCATACTTTCAAATGTTCTATTTTAATCTTTAATCTTTGAGTAAATCTTAAATGTAGTTATTTTAAATTAATTTTTTTATTAAAATGAATCAAATAGTAATAATTTTGCTATAAGAAAAGATAGTGGGTACGTTTAGATTTTTTTGAAAAAAAAAAAAAAACAATAAACATTAGAGACTCTTTTGAAAATCTATTGAAATATGCAATCAAATTTTAATATTTTAAAATATGTGAACCAAAATACAACAACTTAACAATATGACATTTTAACCTAAAATTTAATATTAAATATACATTGTGCACAAGCATTAACCTATGATATACTTGATGGCCCTGATTCTGGATATAAGTGCAAATATTTGTGGGCTTTGTAAGTTGGACCTTCTTTTTATTTTATGGGCCTCATAAGTCACTCATTTTAGAGTAGATTAGGCTTAGTTCCATATCCTCGATAATTCGGGTATACAGCAAGATTTTGAGGTAAATTGATTTTGAATTTAATAAGAATTTTAGCAAGTTGGATGGCCTATACGTATATGGCATTTCCATATACCCAGTTTGCCCTCCTTAACTAATCTTCCTTTGCACGTACACTGTATTTATAATATTAAGTTGCAAAGTTTTAACAATCATTTTTTGTGATTCATGATTAAATTAAAATAGAACATTGTATTTCTTTTTTAAATAATAGATTTGTGAATGATCTAAATTATATATTTTTCCTGATAATCGATATGGGTTGTAGTTTATGTTTCTTCTCACTTATAAGAAGGTATAAAATTTTACTTTTTATTATGTTTTTTTTTAATTTATTGTTACTGTTGTGACTCTACAACAAATACTTCTATTTGATAGTAGATGAGATAAAAATTTCCATTATTATGATTTATGAGTTGTTAAAGCATATATTCCGTCAAATTCATCCTTTCAAAATTCAACAATTTGTGGACTATATTCAATTAAGCTTTTTCTATCTAAAAATCAAAATATATCTCATTTAATCATGTATTGGAATGGTTATAACAGATCAAATATTCTTAAAATTGTTGAAGATAGGGATATATTATGGTTGATATCAGTTTTATTGAACTTCCCCCAAAATGACTTATGTGTGGTAGTTGACACGTAAGTATTTGGCCTCTATTTTTGTAAATACATTATGTTTGGATAATAGTACATCAAAAACCCATCGTTCTCCCCAATCTTCTCAACAAATTATTGAGATTGTTGATTTCCAAAACTTTTGAGTCTTCTCCATTTACATTAAAGAAGGTTTATTTGTAAGAGCAGGTTTGTATTGAAGAAAGCAATTTACTTGCTTGTGCTTAAAAAATTCTTTAAACTTACTACCCCTAGGTCAAATTGTAAATCCTTTGACACATGTTGTAAGGATTCGTCATGTGGTTGGTATCGTCATTTGTATATAGGAAAAGTGAGATGTTGATGGTAGTTGTAATATTTTACTTGATTTAATTGTAATTGTATCAACTAATATCATATTTAAACCATTATCTGATCTAATTAAAACTCTTAACATTTTTGCCAACACGTTTTTATGCACGTGAACTTCCTTTCCCATAATTTGAATTTGCTCCCTATTGGTTCCTCAAGATGCTCACATCACTATTTACAAATACACTGTAATTGCTTTTAATGTTAGCATATCACTTGTTATAATCATATTTAAACTAATTTTTTTTATTTTTCTCTTTATTCAAATTTGAATTTATATTCCGTTTTTCTCATATTTCATAATTTTTTGCATTTATCTTATGATTTTGTGATATCTCAAATTCCAAGTAATTTTAAATTATTTATCTTGAATTAGTATATTTTAGTTTCCCTTTAATTTTGAAGTTTGAAGCCAAAGTTAAAGTAACTTTGGAGAAGATAATTGAGGTATTTAATTTTTTATTGTTAAATATATTGAAAGATTTTGAGTTTTAATACTTTGTTTTGTATCCATAATTGAAGAGGAATGATTTTAAATTTTAGGATTTTTAAAAATGAAAATGATTTAAAACTCGTATCTTGTTAAATATATTGAAAGAATCAATTTTTCTTTTCCTTGTTTGGATGCTTCTCAGGAAGGAAAAGAAAATTATAATTCTACCATCATACCTTTTTATATTTAAAAAAAAAAAAAAAAAAAAACCTAACCCTCATTCTCAAAGTTTCAATATGTTTATATAACTTTTTTTGTTTAAAATAAAAAATCTAAGCACTCTTCTCCCTACCTATTTATTAGGGAAATTATTATTTCTAACCAAAAAGTTTATGATGAGACAAAACTAACCTTTTTTTTAAAAAAAGTTCTTTTTCTAACCAATTTTTCAACTTTTCAGAATTTTAGAGATGGTCCGATCTTGTTCCTCAACACTCAAACCACATCTTCCCCTAGACCATCTTCTTCACAAGAATCCATTTTTTTTCAGTACTCTCTAATGTGTGTCATTTGTTGTAAAACCCATCCTATGTGACCTGATTTTCTGGAAATAAACCTACAAAAAACTTTTTTGAAACGCTGATTTCTGGAAATTTTGGGTTTTCAAATAGTTCGCAGTAAAAAACGGAAAAGAAAATCCAAAATTTTCATGTAAATGAGGTCTAATATGTGTAGGAATGTCTGAAATCACCAAGAAAAAGAATTAGGAATGTCGTTTTTTATCGCTGTCATTTTTTCCGTAAGTTCATGTTCCCATAAGTTGATGGAGTTGACGGGAAAAGTGACAGAATGCCCAAATATATGTCAACTTTCGGGAAATTTGGGCATTCTGTCACTTTTCCTGTAAGGTTTCTAACATGGTCTTACGGGAACCTTATGGGAAAAGTCACAGAACGCCCAAATTTCCCAAAAGTTCGCGTGTATTTTGGCTTTTCGGTGAATATCGTCTCGCTCTCGTTGCTAACGTTTCATCTCTATGGCATCGTCGCTATCACGCTAGTCTCATTCTCACTCTCACTAGTCTCGCTCTCTCTACTATCGTTTCCCTTCCCGATAAGAGTTTCATTTTCGAGTTTACTTTTCCAAAACCCAATTCACGAAACAATAGCAGAGAGAGCGAGACTAGCAAGAGCGAGAACGAGACTAGCGTGAGAGCGACGATGCCATAGAGATGAAACGATAGCAGC
This sequence comes from Citrullus mucosospermus, assembly GCA_030954485.1. Taxonomy (NCBI): domain Eukaryota; kingdom Viridiplantae; phylum Streptophyta; class Magnoliopsida; order Cucurbitales; family Cucurbitaceae; genus Citrullus; species Citrullus mucosospermus. The sequence goes on along the minus strand of CM062059.1, from coordinate 10,608,058 downwards.
AAGAGTGAGACGATATTCACCGAAAGTTGGCATGTATTTTGGCATTCTTTCACTTTTCCTGTCAACTCCATTAACTTACGAGAAACATGGACTTATAGGGAAAATGATAGTGATAAAAAATGATATTCCGAATTCTTTTTCTTGGTGATTTCAGATGCTACACATATTTGACCTTCTTTACATGAAAATTTTGGATTTTCTTTTCTGTTTTTTACCTCGAACTATTCGAAAACCCAAAATTTCCAAATATCAGCGTTTCAAATAAGTTTTTTGTGGGTTTATTTCCAGAAAATTAGGTCACATAAGATGAGTTTTACAACAAATGATAGATATTAGAGAGTACTAAAAAAATGGACTTTTGTGAAGAAGATGGTCTCCAGGGAAGATGTGGTTTCTCTGTTGAGGAACAAGATCTTTGGGGGTATTCACGTCATTTCACCATGTGGGACCTATCTCTGAAATTCTGAAAAGTTGAAAAATTGGTTAGAAAAAGAACTTTTTAAAAAAGAGGTCAGTTTTGTCCCATCAAAAACTTTTTGGGTTAGAAATAGTAATTTCCCTATTTATAAATATATATTAATTAATTTATTCTTTTTTTAACCCTAATTCTACTTTACCTCCTTCCCATCCCACCCTTTTCTTTCTCCGTTTCCTCTTCTGCATTTTCCACCGCCTATAGCCATAGCATCTTTGCTAGCTCTCATTTAAAATCTACACTGGCATACCCTCTTGATAGTCGCATCTTGGTGGCACGTCTCCTTTAAAATCTACCATTTCATCTTCGATCTCTCACCATCTCTGTCTATGTTGCATTTCAGCTTAAATGATTGCCTAGTCTTCTTCTGCTCATCACTGACTAGTCTTTTGTGCAGCCACTCCGCCACCACCTCTGACCATCGTATCGCATCCACTCTATCGTCATCCTCCAATGGAGAAGTCGCAGTTATCGTCATCAATTGGTTGTTGGTGAAAACCATATTGAGTCATTTTTGGATATTGGAACCCTTTCTAAGATGTTTGCCACCATTTGTTTTATTTTTTAGAGATGGTAATTTTTTGCTTCTAGCATGTTTATGTTTATAAGGTAGAGTGTATTTGCAATTTTTGAGTGGTCTTGAGTTATTTTTTAGAAGTTGTATTCAAATTTGGTTGTCTTTGGGATGGTATGGTCATTTACTTATTAATATTTTCTATTAGTTAAATTAGTTGTTGCAATTTTTACAATTTTGAAACTTTTTTGCCATTCTTTAGAATATAACAACAAATGTAGAAAAATGAGGTTCAAGGATGTAAACAATTGTTTATCAATTAACACAACTATAAATAGATCCTATTGCTTTTAAGCCTACTGCATCTCATTTCATAACAATATACCAATATGATAACATTACCATCCATACAAAATTTATTTTCAAAATGACTTTCTAACTATTAAAAAATTGTTACTTGGACAAATATCAATTTATACCTTTGAACAATTTAAACTCCAAACTAATGATAGTATCAATTTAAACTTTAAACTTTCATATGTGTGTTAATTTAAACTCTAAACTAATAATTATATAAATTTAAACCCTAGACTTTCAGAAGTATATCAATTTAAACCCTCAATTATATTTTATTTGGATACACTTATAAAAGTTAGTTTGGAGTTAAATCAATACAATTGTTAGTTTAGAGTTTAAATTGATTAACTCCCAAAGTTCAAGAGTATAAATTGATATTTGCCCTTATTATTTTGTTGCACTTTACAACAATTTTTTTTCGAGCAACATATCATTCAAAACAAACCTATATTTTATTCATGGACATAAGCATGGTATGTAATATGTATTTACTTCATTAAGCATTAACATTATTAACCAATCTATGGAATTTGGTTTAACTTTTCAATTCGAACATTGTTTAATGGGGTGGACACAACTTTTCATTTAGATGTGAATGGTTCAATCCCCATTCTCAATTACTAAACTCGCTATCTATTTATTTGATCATTAAGTTCCAAGAAGATTTGAATTATCTTTAATTTCTACAGTCAAATATACTCCGAAACATAGCTTAAACCTATTTAATTTCTTCTTTATTCTAAAATTTTCATAGTTAAGATGTTAAAAATGGTAGTTTGACACCGTTGAGTGAAAGCTCAACAAGATTCATTTTGGAATTATTACATGCTATGAAATGCATGTTTTTAAATCTCATGTTAGTTTTTTTTTTTCCTATCAAAAGCATGTTAACATCCCCAAATTGTGCTCCAAATGGATAAAGTGAATGAATATGAGGTCTTAGGTTGTTAAAAGTGCAATTCTATCATTTTGGGCTTGTTTTGGGAGCTTTTACATTGATTTTGTGCTATTTCGCAGAAACTCTCTTTGATGCGCCCGCATTACCAAAATATGATGTGGCCACATCAAAAACCCTAATTTCCATAAACGTTGACCAATCGGTGAGAGGCGCAAATTACTCAGTCTTTAACCGTTTTCTAGCGCTGAAACTGAATGGATAGCTTTGGATTCGTGGATTTCGACCCTCTCTACCATCGTTGAAGCCTATATAAAGGAGGGAAGCCTTCTCCTCAAGCATCTAGCTCCTCCATCATGAAATACAACCATTCCTAGAAGATTCCTCACTCAAAATCTCATAACCTCTCCAAGAAACGGGAGTTCCTTTGGAGAAGTTAGAGCTAGGACCCCCTACCCCATTGAAGTGTGTGTAGAGAGTAAGGATTGATGCTTGGAAAAAATCAATCCATTCCTAGGGAGTTAAAAGAGAGTGAGAGACTCATTCGAAGAGAGTGTCCACTTTCATTTCTTCTTTTCTTAGATCTATTCCATTCATATTCATCTTGTAATTATGACTTTGGAAGTAATGAAAGTATTTCATTCATTCTTTAATATGAGTTAAATTCACTAAGGGGTTCAGCTATGTGGATGCCCTAGGGATTGATGGCTTGATCATATGCTTAAGTGTCATACCATGCTTGCTTGCTCTTTTCTCTTGTTGATTTTAAAGCTAAATAATGTTAAGTTAAATTGGCCACTTGGCTTAGCATTGTAGCTGAGTTCTAATGCTAAGAAGGTTAGAGTATAAGCAGAGTTCACAAGGGAATATGGGGTAACAGCCTAGGTATAGGAATACAATGTCACCTTAGGTATAAGGGACACCATAAAATAAAGAATAAGAGCAAATATTAATCTAAGCAATAGTTAACCAAAGGCATATAGGCTTAGCTCTTTAGGCACCTAAAGGAACTTGATACAAGATGGAATAGGTGAAAATTTTGTCCATGAGTTAGGCAATATGCTGGTATGATGCGGCTGCATCACTTGAGTCATAATGAACTTAGGCAAAACATAGTTGAAACCCTACTCTTCTATCATTGATTGTCTTTATCTTGTTAAGCTTTATTCACATCAACTCACAACTACTTCATCTTAGTTACTTTGATCACTTGATTGCATTGCTTCAAAACAAACCTAATTAGATAGTTAGTCTTCCATTAAACCATATTTATTTTCATTTTCAACACTCATACACGGTTGGTCGATCATGAATAGTAAATTGCAATATAATACCAACAAAAACAATAAAATAAGGGCAATATTGAATGTATTCTAAGTTGCACCTACATTTGTGCATCATTTTAATCAGAATGAAAAAAATAAGGGAAATTATTTTAAGTGTCAAAGTTGTTGAAAATATTTACTACTAATAATAGCAAAATATCTCAATGTATCTGCAATAGACTACTATCTGTGTTTATCAAATATACATAAATAATAGTCTATCAAGGTCTATCACAAATAGACAGTAAAATTTTGCTATATTTGTAAACATTTTGGTTCATTTTCCTACATAAACAACCCAAAAAAATATTTTTTTTAACAAAAAAAAAAAAAAAAGAAGCAAGAATAGTTTTCCATATAGAAAACTACAATTGTACGACTAGATGATATGCACAAAAGTAAGTGTCTTCTAAAATGCACCAAAGTGCTTTTTTTTTTTTTTTTTTTAATGAAGTATTTGCCAACATGAGCATACTGACGTAAAATATATAGTAGTAATATTTGGGTGTATCCCATGATACACCCATCTGCATGTATTCTCTTCAATAATAAAAGAAATATATATATTAAAAAAGAAAGGTTTGGCATCTGATAACTTGTAATTAGATATGCGATACCCAAAACCCTAAAATGACTTCCTTGTGAAAAGTTGAGGTGAGTCTTGTGGAGTTAGAAAATTTTTGAAGAAGGTTAGTAGGATGAATTTCTAAATCCTGGAGCTAGAAATTTATTTAAGGTTTAAAGGGTACTAGGCGTTGAGCTCATTGGGGGGAAGAAAAAAGTTTGTCTAAGTTTGATTAATGAGGTGAGAATGGATCATAGAAGAGGTTGAGAGAAAACTATGCCTATGAATTTTTGAAATTCTAGACTATGCCTTGAGAATGGAAGTTAACTATGCTTTAAAAATAAAAGCTATAAGGTGAACTTAGTACTATGAGTTGAATTTGGAGCTTAGTATGTTGAACTCATAGGTTAAGGGTTGGAAATTTAACTAAGTGTTGAAAAAGAAGGTTGGAAGCATGAGGCAAAATATGAGAAGTTCAACTCATGAACCTTAAAGCCAAGGTTGGACGCATGCCCCAAGAGAGAAGGACTAGGGTTGGAAGCTTAGTTTGTATTGGGGGAGATTTTGATTAAGTGTTGAGCAACTTATTTTAGATGAAGGTAACACACTTAGATCAATATGGTTATATGAGGAGTTGGACACATGGTATTACGTATCAAGGAGAATTTTGGCTAAGTAAATGAAGGGTTGGACGCATACCATGTACTAGAGTGAAATTTTGGTGAAGTGTTGGATAGGTACTGAAAGTTCGACGCATTACTAGAACTAGGGTGGAATTTTGGTTAAGTGTTGGATAGTTTATGTTGGTCAAAAGGTGGCTTTGAATCCATAGCTTGGAAGAAGACAAGTTGGACACATTGCCTATGTTGGACGCATGGTAGCTAGAAACCGAGCTTAGATGGACGCATGGAAAGTCTTGAGAAAGGCTAGAGTATGCGTTCATATTCAAAGGTGGAGGTGGCTAACTCCGAAGTGAACACTTTAAGAGGTGAAGTGTCAGCATAGTATGAATTTGACTAAGCGTCAAAGTAGGAGGAGGTGAGTTATGAGGAGAAGTTTCACCAAAGTTTGACACTTAGTCATCTAAAGAAGGAGTTGCCAGCATCCATGTGTTGCATATGCATGAGTAGGCCACTTAAAAGTTGAAGTGTCAAGCTTGGAGGAGAAGTTGGATGACAAGGATAATTTCCTAAGCCTATAAATAGATGTTGAGGCTAAGGGAACTTCACTCACACAATTCATTACGAGAAAATCTCACCAAGAGAGCTTAAAGGAAGGAAATAATTTTGCTCAGGGAGGGAGTAAAGGACCACTAGGGGTCCAAAAAGAAAACATCAAGCATCCAAGTATACTGTCAGACATCCAAAGGTTGTGTTAGGCATCCAACCAAGTTGTCCAGGCGTCCAACATGCTGTGTCTAGGCGTTCAAACAAGTTCTAGGCGTCTAGAAGAGCAGTTCCAGGTATTCAGGATGAGAGTTTGGGCATCCAACTTATAGTTTAAGGGTCTGTTGTTGTTTCTTTTGTACCAGAAGCTTAGCCGTGTGCTCGAGCGTGAAGAGCAAGCAAGTTTTGGAAGGGTAAAGAGTTCGGGACGAGGTTAAAAGAGCTTGAAGGCTAAAATCCTTACTGTGAGTGGTTTTTCTTTTGAGAGCTAATGTTATTTTCATACATAATAGTGATGTTTGTATGGTGAGAAAAGGGAACGCCTCACAGGATGGTCAAAGGATCTTCAAGTCTAGTTTATTAGACTGTGACGGAGGTAGCACAGGATGGTTGGAGAATTTTCAAATCTAGAATTCAAGCCTGTGGTGGAAATCTCGCAGGATGGTCACAGGGTCACAGGGACTTAGATTATGAGCCTGTGAGAGAAACCTCATGTGGGAGGGCTAGAGGATCAACCGATCTAGCTTCTAAACCCATGAGAGGTAAGTCTATGTGCACATAGAGAAATGACAGTCTGCTGTGCAAGGTAGAGTCAGCAGGAAATGGATGTGGTACATAGATAATCGATGCTAAGTAGATAACCTCATTATGATGTATTAATATTTGAGTTATTTTATCGATAAGGGTCGAGAGGAACCCTATGCATATATGTTGTTCACCACTCACTAGCCTTCTAACTAACTCTTTTCTTTTATGTTTTACTTCTCAGGTAGTAGAGGATTCCTGGTTGCCGCGTGAAGTCGAGGTCTGCCACATGATAGTTGATCTTTTACTAGATAGAGTGTGACTACAAAATAAATTGTAAGAGATGGGCAGTAAATGTCACAAAAGGGTGATGTTTGCTGTCTTCATGTCTCCTCTCGAGTTAAAAAAAAGGTTAATCTAGGAGAGAGTGTGACAAAATATTTGGGTGGTTGCACAAAAACGGAGATAGCGGGAATACACTCGACTATTTCCTTAATTAAAAAATTGGAGTGAGATATTTGCATATTAAACAAAGTGATCAAACTCTTGTGGTTGCATGGTATAATAAGAAAGAGAAAGAAGACATGAACACTTGGACAGAGGATATATATATTTGTATATATAAAGAAAAAACATTATTCGATGTTGTAAAAAATAAAAGACAGTCTGTTACACAAATAAATAAATAAAATTTGAAGAGAGAGAGAGAAAATGTGTTTGGATTTATCGAAAGAGAGAAAAACAGAGCACAAAAGCAGAAACAGTGGGCGCCACCGAATACTCTGTTTCTTTCATTGTAATTTCACATGCTCGTTGTGTCACTTCCAAGGACATCTATGGTTCACTTCCACCTTTATTATTATTTTCTATACTTCATATCTATTAATGTATGAAAGTTCATTCCATGAATAAGAACAATGCAATTATCTGTTCAAAAATTGAGAATGTAGAGAGGAGTTTATTACGAAATCTACTATTAAAGAAGGTAGAAAAAGAAAAAAAAAAAAAAAAGATCGACATACAAATTTACACGATTCACTAACAATGTGTGTTAACTACATCTATGGATAGAGACAAAACAATTTTATTAGAGAGAATATTACAAATTATAGAACCAAATGATGCCCCTTGGTAACAAGACCTCTGTACTAGGTCATTGGAAACACTAGATAATAAATTTAAGGTATTTCAACTTGGTGTTATATTAGAAAGAGAGAAGAAGGGGAAAGGGTTTCAAATTGTTATTAGTATGTTTAAAAAAAAAAACATGTTTCCATTTTGGACTCTCAAAAGTTTAATAAATGTTTCAAATTATCTTTGTTGTAATTATTAGTATGTTAGGTAAAAATTTCAAATTTACAGCAGTCTGTTGGTAATTTGAAATGAAATGGAGACTATTACATGCGTTGTAAGTTAAAATTTTCGTCTAAAATTTTTAGAAAGGGTTGAATTGAATTATGAAATCTATAATTCATATATTAAAATTAAGAAATTTGTGTTTGTGCTGCAAAATTGTGAAAACAAAATTCCTCATAAATGGACAAATCTCAATAGTTTAGTAATGGTTTTAAAACGTTTATAAAAAGTTGCCTTTTTTCTTTTTTTTTTTTTTTTTTTTTTTTAAGAAAAGACAATGCTAAGGATTGTTTTTTGCAATTTAACTTTTTCTTTATATGAGCCTTTTTCTCTCTCAACGTGGTCTATGTGAGAGAAGGGAGTTTTTACTTAAATGGGTCTTTGTCACTCTGCTCTACTATGTGTAATACTCACAGAGGGAAGGGAGAAAAGGGGGTTTTGCTTATAAGGCTTTTCTTCTCATAGACTTGTACTGAAAGAGATTTAGATAAAGGTTCTTTGTTTATATGGGTTCTTTTTTTATTCTTTCTCTTCAAAAAGTGGTGTTTTTCTCTTTGATATAGAATTATAATTAAAAATCTATCTGCCATGTATCAATTTTATAAAAAGATTGATTTTTTTTTTTTTTTTATTTATTAGGTGCAACTAGACACAATGGTGGGAGAGGGGAATAAAAAGGGGTTTTTCTGATATGGGTCTTTTTCTCTATGGTATAGAATAATGCTACAGAGAGACAGGGCGAGGGAGGAAAAAAGAGGGAGTTTTGTTTACTGCTATAATTACAAATTACAGAGAGAGGTGGGGCTGGGGAGAGAAAGAAGAGGAAAGGGATATGTGTATTTTGGTCTCTCTCTCTGTTTTATATTATTATCAAACTGTTTTTGACCCATTTGTATGTGCTGCAGTCTGTTTGCAATTATGTTTTGAGTTTTTAACTTCAACATGAAGTTATTAATGAATAATTTGATATCATTTTCAATAATGATGGACTTGATTATGGATGAGGAAGCTTAAGAGTTGCCTTTTTTTTATGGGATTCTTCAACCAAGACTCAAAAATTTCAGATTTTCCTTAGGATCATGTCTCCTCTGCTTTATAAAATTGCCATTTTCTTTTGTTTTAACATCCCAAACCTGGATTTTAACCATTAATGGCGATTATTAAAGCCATTGATGAAGTTTAGAGTTGTAATAATTGAACATGAAAGCAAATAATGTCTGTATTTCTGTTTAGAATGTCATAAATTAATGAGAAATGAGTCGTATTGTGTCAACAACTTTATGTTTTTCTAATAAATGCACTGTGAAGATAGTTTGGTTAGCGATTTTTGACGTCATTTGTTCATAAAAGTGGGAGCTTTTAAAGCTAAAAAACCCACAGAAACGATGATGAATTTGATTCTCAAGTCTGTCTTTTTTAGTCAACTTTGCTTCTGTAATCTTCTTCTTCCAATACTCAAATTTTAATTTCTTTTTTTTTTCTTTACCCTTTTTATATTTGTCAGTGGCACTGCCATGGGGTTTTGGGTCCTACTGTATTCCATGGGAGATGTAACCATAAATCGCATAACAAATTGGGAGAAACAGATTTGAAACTCTCTCTCTCACGCGCTTGAACCATTATTCGGTACCTCCCTCTCCCTTTTTGATTCTTCTTAAAATGTGTTAAAACGGCCTGCCGCCGCTCCTTCGCGCCACCGGCTTCTTTGCTAGCCCCGGCGGCGAGAACTTTTTGAAGGGTCTCTGTCTTGTCTTGATCATGGCCGCCACCGCATTGAGCAGAGCTTTGTTTCTAATGGGGTTTCTTCTCTTTCTTCAACTGCAGCTTCCCGAAACAATGGCGGGTCAGTCTTCGCAACTCATCTCTGTTTCTCTCTCTCTATTTTAATCTTCCTTTTTCCCTGTGATTTGTTTTCTGGAGTGATTTCTCTGATCTAGTGTGACAGTTCTTTTGAAAAAAAAAATGGTGTTCGTTGAAATGGGTTTTTAGTTCCTTTTAGAACAGAGTGAAATAGCGATGGAAAAAGGTCAGTGGAATGATTCAGGGTTAAATGGTTCCTTGTTTTCGAAGAAGGTCAATTTGACATGTGAATCTGTATCGACTTCTGGGGTTTTTTTTACCCTCCATTTGCTGAAGCTTGGAGGTCGCTTTTGTGGGCCTAGGTCTTGTTTGGCTAAGCTTGGTTTTGGTTCTTTTGTTGTTTTTGGATTAAGATGAAAAATGTTTCAGGTTGATTTTGCAGAAGTAAACATTATATTCAAATGGTTAGCTTTTAATTTCTTCTTCCAAATATTTCACAGATTGTCCCTTGGACTTGAGTGGATCAAACTTTACTTTAGTTGCTTCTATTTGCTCTAACCCCAATGAAAGAGGGAAGTGCTGCCGCTATATCAATGCATTTGTTGCAGTTTCTGTTGCTCAGCTTGCAAATGCAACCGGTGTATTGGGAGTTTCTTCAGACTTGTCTAACATTTGCCTGCAATCTATATTTCAAACCATGGGATTGTATGGAGTTCCTAGAAATGCCACGGTTTTCTGTGGGGTTGGAACAAAAATTCCAGTGAACTACGCATGTAGAGGCCGCGAAACTGTCACACAGATGCTGGAATCTCCGAAATTTACAAACGTCAGTGAAAATTGCAAGTTGCCACTATCGGAGGAGAGTACTTGTAGGAAGTGTATTAATGCTGGGATTTTATATCTCCGCAATCTGATTGGAAGAGAAGATAATATAACGTTGAATACTTGTCGCGACGCTACATTTGTTGCACTTGCTAGCCAACTTGATCCTGCTTCAGTTGTTGATCTTGCAACCTGCTTCTTTGGAGTTCAAGGCCTTAACAAGCCTCCAGGTATGAATATATAAGAAAGCCAATGTGAAATTTGTTTTGTTTCTCTTTGTATGAGCCAGATAGGCTTGGTTTTTTCATTGCAAGGCTAGGTGTTCCGTATGCTGTTTATTACTGCATACACTTTCAGTTCAACTGCTATATCATTTGCATAATGTATGTTGTTCTATGCCATCTGTCCCCTAGTTTTGCACTATGTTGTTAACATCGTGTGAGAGTACTAGTAAGGGATATTTTGGAGAATATTAGTAGGATGCTAGTAATGACATAGTGGTAATGAGTTAGTGGTGGTGTGCATTGGTTATAAATAAGGAGGTTGTGTCACACTCTCTCTCAAGTACTCTTTTAACCTAGGAAAGAATATGAAGACAACAAGTATTGGCCCTTTTACGACACTTACTGTCAAAACCTGTACTCTTACTTATACTCACAATATACAACACCTGATAAACAGATAATAACTAATAACAGAAAGCAATCTCATAACCACAAGTAATTCACATGACTAGTTCGATAACATTCTCCAACACATCCCTGTATAATACATTTACATAACTCACACACCAACCCTTATGTACAATGTATAACATGACTTAAGTACAAGTTCGTACAAAAATAATCTACAAACTAGGGCGATGTAGCAGAATCAGACGAGGCTGGGTAGACTAAGCACCGCGAACTCGCTTGCTACCTGGAAGAAAGAGAATTCAAGGAAAAACGTGAGATGGGTTGCTCAGTGAGTGACATAATACTAAACATAATCTTAACATAAAACTCATGCTCAGACTTTAAAGAAATCAAACTCTTAAATCACTAAAGAAAGTCTTTAACTAAACTCATAAATCATGATCTTTAGGTCAAATAACCTTAGTTGAGGTGGAGCAAATTCAATACTCTCAATGTCGAAAACATTCTTAGCTAATGTGGAGTAATCTCAACACAACAGCGTCAATTCTCTTTATGTGCACATAGGAATAACTATATCTCGGGCTGTCCAAGTACCTTCGCAATGTCCTTCAGAATTGGGTCCCAAGGATACTCAAATGTCTTCTCAATGTCCTTCATTATTGAGTTCCTCTCATAGTAATCTCAGAGTTGTCCATATGCCTTCTAAATGTCCTTCAGCATTGGGTCCCTTAAAAACTTTTAAGAATACAAGCATGCTTTAAAAATAACATTTCAGCATACATCAATCCATATAAAACTTAAAATTCTCAAAACTAACATCATGTAGTCATGCTTCATCAAAGCTTTAAATAACAAGTAAAACATGTTTTTCAAGCTTACTAAAATCAAATACAATCATGCTCTTCAAACTCATACTTAATATGAAAATATTTAAGAAACAATGCTTATTTAATAATATCTGTCACTCACTCCTTATACTCGGGCTCTAAGTGGATTATAGACCTTCCACAACTCCTCTTGGCCTGAAAATAATTTACCTCACTTAATTAGGCCTCTTTACAATTCCCTTAAATCATAGCTCAAGCCATTTAGGCTTTTAAGATCAAGTCCAATCTCAAATTAACTCACTGACGCCCAAAAGATAGATTAAAAATCCAAGTGTATTAAGTTGGCCCTAGGTGGGCACCTCAGCCACACACCCATACAGCATGTACACTGCGGCACGCACAGGCACAGGCATTAGCCACGGGCTGCACGCTCACTACCGCACGCACAGGCACAGGCACAGGCCACACTAACCTCTAAAGACACCGGCACGCGCGCGTCCTCGCACACAAGGGCTGGGCGTCGAACTCGTGCACACTGCGTCTTCACGCCTTGCCTTCGTCGCATACCTACACGCCCACTCAGCCCTGCACGCCTACTAGGCGTCTAACTTGCCCAAAGTAACCTCTAAACGATTTCTTCAGCCCCTAGGCCACCGACAGTACCCTGCACGCCCCTTGTCTTCAACTTGGGCTGCTGCACCTGATAGCCTCCGCTGCACAACCTTCACTATAAACCACCAAAATTAACATTTCTAGCCAATTTTAATTTTGATTTCTTTCACAAACCTCAAAATTAATCTCTTAACTTGCTTACCTTTGAATTTGGGCTTCTAATTCCTTTTCTACGGCTTGAAACCCATCAATCTTCCAACCTTGCTCCACATCGATCTTCTCAATTTTCAGCTTCTTCCCAACAGAATCTTTCTCCAGCAGCCCTCTCACTCAAAGTAGACTCAATTTGCAGCACTTTGGTCAGAATTCTCACTTAACACAAGTGAATGGAGCAAACCTCTTCTCCTCGTTGGAACCTCTATTTATAACCCTCAAGTTTTCAGCATGCAACACTTGAGGTTGCCATCTCCTACTTCAATTTTGCCACATTAAATATGAGATTGACACCAAATTACCCACAATTAATTAATTAATTAAACATTATTAACTTAAGTGAGGGCAACATGAACACCTACCTCCAGTTCTTCTTCCTTAAACACATAGCACAGCCCACCTTAGAGGTTATTGTGCATTCCTTCCCGCCTACTTGGTCCCTTGGAACGCCTACTTTACTTAGCCTTTGGACGCCACTCTTGGATGCCTCCTCCATTATCAACGCCCACTTGGGCCTCCAACACCTCATGGACGCCTACTTAGTCTTTAAGCCTAGCACTTCATGGACGCCTAGGCTTCACACTTACGGCTCGGCTACTCCTTCCTAACTCAACGCCCAATTCCAACACGTAGGCCTCCTTCTTCCCTTCTCTTTAAGTTTCCTTCGACGCATCCATGGCCCTAAACAAGGAAAAAATTTCACTAAGTCCACACACTAGTTCAACTCATTAAGCTTAGCAACTTAAGAAAAAGGTAAGGCTTACAGGTTAGGTATCTTAGGTGGGAAGATCATTTTGGCAAGTAACTCTTTGGTGGATTGGTCGTGGAGAGGCCAGCGATATTGTAACTTCTTCATTGATATTGCAATACAGTTATCTTTAGTGTTTTCATATATTTTGTGTTTGGGTACCCAACACATCGTTACAAAGGTGTGATTATATGTCAGTTGTAAAACTTATTTAAGAATAAACTTTTAGCAACCTATGAAGGTGGGTATTTGCTTACACAAATAAACTAGTCTAGACTAAACTCTAGTTTAAACGTTAGATCACCAGCCACTCTACCTATATAGGCTATTACACTTTTCTGATGGAAGAGGATATTGGGTGAGCGGATGGTGTCAGACAGAAGAGGGCACTATTTAACTGCTCATGATTTTTTTTCTGGTCAGACACAAGTTTCCGTAATCGTGGGTGGTGATTAAGTTTTTTCCCCAAATTCCTCTTCTCTAACTTTGAGTATAGTGTGATCTAAATTTTAATGCTGTTTTCAGCTCCACCCCCATCTTTCGCTACACCTGATATTTCCCCAAGTCCATCAGCTGCTGAGAGTCCGGGGCCACTGACGCTAGGTGTTTCTGGTGATAAAAGTCATGAACATCATTCCTACCATCTAACATTAGTGGCGGGTATTGGCATTGCGGTGACTGTCGCTTCTGTAATGATGCTGGTTGTCTTGATTGTGCTGATTCGAAGGAAAAGCAGAGAGCTAAAGGATTCTGATAAGACGGATGTTAACTCTTCAAAATCCTTCCCTTCTCGTCCCATCAAAAAGTATCAGGAAGGTTGGGTGGATTATCTGGTTTTTCAAGTTCTTTGCTTCATACATGTTCAAGCAATCTTTCAGTTGTCTCTTTCTTTTGTGTTTTATGCTTCTGTTGTCATCGACATCTCATGCAGGACCTTCAATGTTTAAAAAGTTCAGCTATAAGGAGATCAAGAAGGCAACAGATAGTTTTAGTACAACAATTGGTCAAGGAGGATATGGAACTGTTTATAAAGCTCAATTCAGTGATGACTTAGTGGTAGCTGTTAAGAGGATGAACAAATTCTCCGAGCAAGGGGATGATGAATTTGGCAGAGAAATAGAGCTGCTTGCGAGATTACATCACCGACATCTTGTTGCTTTAAGGGGCTTTTGTGTTGAAAAGCATGAACGGTAGTTCATTAAATGTTATAGTTTTGCGGAGGCATTTAACATCGTGTGACGACAACATGAAATGCTACATTTTTTTCCTCGGCAGGTTTCTTGTATACGAGTATATGGCTAATGGAAGCTTGAAGGATCATCTTCATGGTATGTCAGTTTCTTCAACGGACTCATTTGTTATTTCTTTTTTACCCCCTTGTACTTCTCAAAAAAAATAAATGATGTTTCATAAAGTATTTTAAACAAGATTAACTGAAATGCAGTTTCTGGAAATTATTGACAAAAACAATCTTGAGACTATCTTTCAACAAGCTTTTGGTTCAAGCCTGTTGTTACTTTACTCATAAGCTCCCTGGTCACATCCTTTTAGAATGAAAAGAAAATTCCTGACGAAATTTTTTCAAGCCATTTTTTCTTCCATATTCTTGGAAAGAAACGAAAGAATCTTAAAATATTTAGAACCCCTTTCAGATAGATTTTGGGATAATATGATTTTTGTAGCCCTTTATGCTTTGTCAAGTGTTTAGGTCAAATGAATGAGCTTCTTTTTATCATCATCCCTTGGATTTTGTATAAATGAATGCGTTCTCACACTCGTGCAGCTCCTGGCAGGACCCCTCTAAGTTGGCGGACAAGAATCCAAATTGCCATTGATGTCGCCAATGCTCTGGTAGCTTGCTGATATTCCTAGTCTCATCAAGAGCTAATGAACTAATAGCTCAATCATCTTCAAAAGCAACTCTTTTATTGAAGGAAAACCATTTACCATTCACTTGAACTTCTCCTCTGCAGGAGTATCTTCACTATTATTGTGATCCCCCACTGTGCCATAGAGACATTAAGTCCAGCAACATTTTACTGGATGAGAACTTTGTTGCTAAGGTAACTGAGCAAATTCCTCTGTAATGACAAATATTGCTCTTTTCCTTTGTACGAAGGGCTGGGCACCATATTACAAATTTGTATTATGAATACAGACATACAATTACAACTGAACTGAAGATAAATTCTGTTTACAATCTGCAGATCCAAATGCTTACAACTTATTTATAATTCTATCTTATCTTCCAGGTTGCTGATTTTGGCCTTGCACACGCTTCAAAGGGTGGTTCTATTTTCTTTGAACCTGTAAATACCGATATCCGGGGAACGCCAGGTTTGGAAGACAAGGAGTTCAACTTGTGTATGGATATTACCATTTCATAAGCTAATAATATCTCAATGCTAATTAATTTTCAGGTTATATGGATCCCGAGTATGTTATCACACAAGAACTTACTGAGAAAAGTGATATATACAGCTATGGCGTGCTACTTCTGGAAATAGTTACTGGCAGACGTGCGATACAAGACGGGAAGAATTTGGTTGAATGGTCCCTGGGGTACATGATTTCAGATTCAAGGATATCCGAACTAGTAGATCCAAGTCTCAAGAGTTCTTTTAACTTGGACCAACTTCACACGGTTCTGTCAATTGTGAGATGGTGCACCGAGGGAGAAGGCAGGGCAAGGCCTTCAATTAAACAGGTGCTTCGACTATTGTACGAGAGCTCGGACCCAATGCATCAAGGGCTCGTAGAGGCTGTGGATGATGAAGAATATGGAGGTATTGAAGGGAGACAGAGCATGAGCAAGAGAAAAATGCATAAAAGTGATGCAATTTTCCACAGTGGAGATGGAAGGTATCTTGCTTCTTCATCAAGCACATCTAGGTCATATTGTAGTAGAAGCTTTTTGCTTGAAACTGGTTCACCACAGTCTCCTCCCAATAATTTGTCTGTTTCAGACCAATTGTTTTAGACTTCAGCAATGTATGAGCCATGTTTGACAGAAGTTTGACAATGGAAAAGTATTATTGGTTTTGTAAGCATGCTTGGTTTTCATTCTTTCCATGGCTACACCTAAAAAATGAAAAAGAAAATTATAGAGATATTGAAGCATATTTCATTGCCACATTTTTGGTTAATCCAAACCCAAATTCTTAAAAAGGATTGAACGATCTTAAGCCATCAACTACATTCTTTTTCTATCGTGTTCTTATTGATAGAGCATGCTAGGGAAAATTTTTGTTAGATGCCTAATTGAAACTATCTCAACATTGGGTACGTAATAGCATAAAATGTTTAGATAGACTTCATTTACTTCTCTACATGACACTGCGTATTAAAATCTAGTTCAAAAATTATTCGGGTGGAAAGTAAACCATCATTTGAAATGACTATTGTCTGTCTTCGTCCGTCGAACTCTGAATAACAAATCTCTTTTATAAGCTTCAATTTTGTGGTATTCAACTATCATAAACCTCCCTTTCATCTATTCTATAAAGCAACAACATTCTATATTAAATATAGTCCTATCATCATTTAGTAAACTAAATACAATCACAACTCAAAATACAGAAACGTAAGTAGATAGACCATCATCAAAATTAAGAAATTAAATTCGTAATCTTCAACTTCCAGTTGATATCTGATAAGACCTGAAAGGAAAGAAACAACTCTACAAAAAAGGGGGGGAAAACTGAAATTAGCTTGGACCCCAAACAAATGAAAACTTAGTATTATGTTCACCTGTGGAAAGATCATATAACGGTGAATTCCCTCTCTAAACTAAAGTGGGCGTTGGCCATTATCTCAACAGAACATTTACAAAGGGTTTGTGGTAGCCTAATGATCGAGTCAAACAAGAAATGAAACAACCTTCAAGTTCAAGCTATACAAAAATGGCTTCAAATTTGGCACAAGGGTTATCTTCCACATATCTTCTGAGATCAGAGTCCTCTTTAAATCTGAAGGTATATAAAGCTTGCCTTTGCGTCAACCCAACTGGGTATATTTTGTACAACCTTAATTCATCCCCTCCTTTTAAGCTTTTAGGCCTCTCCTGCTTCCATATTGGTACGTGCTTCAGAGAATTGAACTTCGAAATCACTGCTGATGCCAGCCCTTCAACCGTCAGATTACTGGACCTGTAAACTAAGGTCTTAGACATTCTATTCAGAAGGGAGCAGAAGACTACTTGGACCGTTAAGTTCGTATATTAGAGTTGAAAAGCCAAACCAACATTTGAAAGGCAGTCTACTTATGAAAACCTTTCTATAACCATTTCTTTTCCACCCTTCAGACATGGATTAAACAAAACCTAAGTTTTAAATCCCGTAACTCATAATTTTTAGAACTCAAAGAGTAGAACCTAAGGAACAATTTTTTTTTGCAGATCTTACCACACTTCCACAGTTTTAATGGTTTGTTTGGAGGGTTTGTTTGGAGACTTTCATTTTTAACCACTAGAAAAATCATTCCAAACAAGCAATCTGAACACACCTAGCATTTGTTGAGGACAAAATAGAAAAGTTACGTGATCCAGTAATCTTGAAAAGCGTATATGGATTACTACCTCAAGAAAATGGACTCTGAATTAAACCTTCCTCTTTCTCTGACATACACGTGATAAACGGTCTCCGAACCTCTAGTGCATTTACAAGGTCGATTTTTGAATGCTAGACCCTTTTCTTCGGTCTCATGAATACCAGTTGCCACATGAATACAAAGGCGACATGATGAATGAACTGCTGCCATGTCCAATAGTGCCTTGAAAGAATCAGATGGACCCTCATATTTCCACCTAAAATGGGAGAGACCAAATGCACATAGTTGAAATGGAACATCAGAAATAGACCTGAAATATCTCATTTCTCAAGACGGATTTAAATTTCACCTCAGAGAGTTGTTGAATGCCTCAGGATTTTCTGCAAGGTATTTCATAGAGTTGGCAACTGACTCAACATCTGAAAGTTCCCTGATATGCAAAAGTGAAGCAGGTGAAGGAGCAAACTCTTCAATGTTTGGAGCTCCAATAACCACTGGAACAGCTCCTACAACAACAAGAGAAAGAAAAAGGCCGCAACTTTCAAATACAAGGACTGGATTTTGGAACAATAAGTGAAATAATTCTTTATCCAGTATCCGTAAGACAACTTGAAACATAAAATTTGAAAAAATGAGCAAATAACTTTCAACCAACTCTTCATAGTTACAAACTATAATTCGAGTAATATGCAAGTATGTAAAAGAGATATGATCATGTAAGGGCTCATCATTGAATGAAGCACATGAGAGAGAAAAGGATATCCAGGAGTCAATGACGAGATCTATTTTCTTACCAGCAACTAGAGATTGGAAATATTTTTCAGTCACATAATCTTCCTCGTTGGAATTCTCAAAAGCCAAGCTGAACTTGTAGTGCTTCAGAGTCTCCAATTTGTCCACTGCAAAGAACAAATTCGAAATGAGTATTACAAAACTTTTCACCACGATAGAACTGGTAAAAATCTAAATATCAAGGTATCAAGGTATATTATATTCTCTAAAGGCATACATTTCACAACAAAATGAGCCAAATAACCCACCAGAAGGCCATGTGTGAATCAAGTGGTGAATATCTTGGTCATTTGTTTCTCCTTTATTTTTTAAACAAGAAACAACTTCTCATTAACGTAAAGAATATGAATAAAAGTTTAAAAGACACAAACTCCCAAAAGGAGAGGAATAAAAGTTTTTTACATTGCCGCTTCGCATCCCATTTTTGGCTAATTATTTTGGAGGCTTGTGGCTGGTCATTAATGTTCCCTAATAATGTTTTCAATATCCTCGCTTCTGTTTTGGTTGTTCCTCCTTTTGGTGGTACTCAACAAGTTTTATGGATGGGTATTGTTTGTGCTTTTTTGTGGCTGCTTTGGGGTGAAAGCAATGTTCATTTTTTCAGGGATACTTCCTCCTCTTTTGATTGTTTTATAGACAGGGTTTTATCTACCACTTTCTTTTTGTGTAAAACAGAACACCCTTTGTTCATTATACTATGTCTTTTTTAATTTCTAATTGGAGATCTTTATTGTAATTAACCAATAGGTTTGGAGTCTTACTCTTTTGAAACATCAATCAATAAAATTGTTTCTTAAAAATAATAAATAAATAAAAGTATGAAAGCCTTTTGACAAAATCTTTCAACTCAAACATCTCCTGCGTCTCACAACATCCAATTAGGTTTCATCAGATGAACTTATTTGTTCACTTTCTTTTTCCCCCGCGTTCATAGGTTCACATCCTATTTTTCATTTCTATTTTTATTTTCTTCATATCGCAGTTACTTGATGTAAACAATTTTAGTTTAAATTGAAAAATTATCACATCTTTAACTCTTTCTACCAAACATCCATCCTATATGACTCGAGGGTGTCACAATGTGCACCCTCCACACGTTTCAAATATATCCAAAAAAGAAAATCATCACACTCCAATAGAGTGCATCCATGTCTCACACAAATAAGTAGAGTGGATTCATGCTTCCTAGGTCAAGCACATTCAGGATTTAAGAGATAGCAAGACTTAGAGGCTAAGACTTATCAGTATAAGCAGAAGCACATAACAGCAACAATGACTGATAAGGAAAATCCATCAAATACAACACTACGATCAAATTAGATCCAACAAATTATGAGAAAACAATACAAAGAGAACTACTCGTAGAGGAAGAAACTAAGAAAAAAGAGACAATACTATTGAGAAACTACTCGTAGAGGAAGAAACTGATAATTATGTGACATAAAACCAAAACCAGATTACAAACAACAAGGAAACAAAAACCCAGTGATTTAACAGATGAATAAAACAATATATTATATTTGTGGTCACAGGAAAAATTTTTAATTGCACCTGTGCTTCCATCACGATTTCTGTGACAAGCACCATAGGAATCTATTGTGATGTTCAGCTTTTCAAGAGCCTCAAGAGCTTCCAGTCGGAAGTTACGAGCACCACAATTTGAAATGAAAGCAGCTGCAAGGGCACTCTCATTCTTTGCCTGCACTGGAGCCATGATATCATATTCGGCCCAGGAGAAGTATCCAACAGGTACATCTGATGAGAGACTGGTGGTCATTACTATACTATAGCCATTCCTAAAAAAGCACCAAAGACTATGTTAAAGATTATTATTTTATATATATTTTTGGGGTAGTAAACAATTTCATTATTAAATGAAACGTTACAGAAGGTAAAACCCATCCAAAGGGGTTATAATCATACATGATAGTAATGCCCAAATATTTTATTGCCTGGGTGTTAAATAAAAAACTATTCATTAAACAAAAAACCCTAGAAATAAATATTAAAGATGTTCTTACTAAGAAACGGGAAGTTTTGTACTCCAAACAGCATAATGGTAAGATAAGAGATTGTGCTTACCCACCGTCGTGCCTGGGCAATATTGTTATCTGCATAATATAGGGATGATTCCATGGATCGAATAATTGAAGGCATTCCACCCTCGTGATTTAAACCAAAAGCAGCATCCGGATCTTTACTTGGACTGGCCTGAAATTCACATCCTATGGCACAAGATTTCCACCCCTATAGAGAACAAATAACTAAAAGGATTTAGATTTTTTTTTTTGCAAAAACATACAAATTAGGATTTTGGAGCTTTAAGTCCCACATGAAATAAATCTCAGCATGAAGGCAGTTCGATAGTCTCCCTGAACTTTATACATGAATTAATGAATTTCAGTATATTAATAGCAGGAAGGAGAAATGCTGTGCACGGTATACATAAATTTCCCTCCCTTTTTCATGGGGCCTTCAAACATAACTTTCTGGGTGATTTAAGAAAGTCATTTCAAAGTATCCTCATATTTGTCCTTGAAAATTGAGTGTTTCTTGACCATCACATTTGCTAAAGAGGATTTGCAGGCATTTTCCAAAGTGTTACTACTCGTCCTCAAGAAGCAGGAGGCTTCAAGAAGTTGAATCAGAATGCGTCATTCGCAATGTCTATAGGTAAACACCATTAGACCGACAATGTTTATGAATGGCATTCCATTTCCATCCCAAATAAACGAAGTGGCAATGAATTAAGATATGGTTTGCCTGTCCTTGCAACTAACACGGATGAGAGGGGAGAAGGATATGGAAGGATCTTGTCGTTGGATTATTATCCATTTTGATCTTATTCTGGACCATGAACTAAAGAAGAATCTGACCTTTCAAGGACATTTCCCTTCCCCATTCCGAGCCACAACCTCCTTTTAGCACAACTCATATTCTCATACTTCAGATTTGCACATTCAAGTTCAATTCCTACCAAACATCAGGGCACGAAACTACCTTGGTATCAACGTCTAAGCTCCTAATACAAAAGCAATGTATGAACTCTCTCTCCAAGCATGCGAAAAATAAAGATGTACATCGAAAATTGAACATGGAACGGAAAGTTTGCGTATCAAATGATATCGACAGATGTTACGTGTAGCATTACATAGATTTCTATGTCGATGCAGAACAAAGTCTTAACAGCACATTAAATAACATATTGACGCAGAACATCATAATAAAACGCGAGTATATTGCGCATTTTATTATGCAATCAACGAGTGAAGCATGATGCAGAAGGCGAATAAAGAAAGAAACCTCATCAGAACCAGAAACCAATATCGGCTCCTTTTGGAAGTCCCTAGAATATGTCACAGCGTCTTCTTTCTCCAACCACTCCTCACAAATCCCCAATTCCGAAATCCGATCGCCGTCAATAAACCGGGAATTCAAATCATCAGCTCCGCCAATCAGTGCACGAGAAGGCGGCGAGCGGTAAAACAAATCAGCCCATGAATCGACCATGGCTACATTTTTAGCCACATCAAGGCGACCCAGAAAGATAATCTCTGCTACGACGACGAGAGCGATGAACAGAGGCATCGCATTTGACCATTTTTTCTTGGGCGGTAGCGGAGCCCCACTGGACACCGGCAACTCCTCGGCGGTGGTCCATGATCGGGACCCTCTTTGATTCGCGGTAATGCTCATCGTTTCAAATCAAATCTCCTTAATTTGATTTCTAATTCCCCAGAAATTTGTAAATCCGAGGAGTTCGGGAAGAGAGAGAGAGATTTGGACGATAATACAAGCATTTGCTTTTTATATGGTTTTCAATGTCCTGACTGACCCGACCAGAAATATCGAAAATCGCTATGATATTTGAGGGAGAATTCCACATGACCCAAGAACTAAAAAAAATTGATAGGATGATCATCCTAAAAATTTTATCATTAGTTACCTTTTGCTCTGCAAAATATTTATTTATTTCCAAAATTTGAAACATTTTCAAACCAACTCTCTCGGACTTATTTACCAACTATCTACGAAATCATTCATTGTCAATTGACATTCTACTAACAAAATTGAATATGGGGATACTAATGGAAGGTCATTCTCACGTATTCTTCCATTGTTCTATTGTTTTCTGTGAAATTTAGTCCTGAACTTCCGAACTTTTTTTTTTCATTGTTCTCTGCGAGTTCCAGTGTCGATCGCTTTCATCTTCGTCCAGTTCGGTTTTTCTTTTGGTACAAATCAACATCGTGGATTAGAACCAGAAACGCAAAGAACCGTGGTCGTCAAATTCGCCAAATCAGCAGCTTATAAGACTTTGAGTGCTTATGCCTTCTCGAGGACTTGGAGTGCTTTTCTGAAGACTCAGCGCACTTTTTCTTATCCCTCTAACCACAAATCGGACCATGTATGTGTGTTTCTATCTTAGTGGTAGGGTACTCGACTTGTTCTTTGTGTGGTTGAGGGGGTTCACTGTCATCAATATGATGCTCTGTCATAGGTTACTCAACTTGTTCTTCGTGAGAGGACTCGTGATGTTCAGTCTCGATGTCAACTGAAGGTTGATCTCTTAATGTGGTGTTGACACCTAGCATCAACTCAATCTTTATTCTATCCTCTTTATACTTTATTTCCTCTGGTGTAGGCACAAGTCTCGCCACAATAATTGTTTGTAATGTAAATGGTGAGAATAAGTCAATACATATTGAAAACTGACTACTAAGCGATCGTGTAGATTATTCTAAACGATCACTTAGTTAGAATAAGCGATCGTTTATATTACTATAAACGATCGCTTATCTTGACTAGGTGACTGTTTAGATTTTACTACATGATCACTTAAAGAAACTAGGAGATCGTTTAAATCTAAACGATCGTGTAAATGACCCTCGACGATTGTGTAGGTTAATCTGAATGATCGTATAGGTAACTCTAAACGATTCATTACCTTTTTCGGTTGGAATACATTTTTCTCCAACTACTTGTAGGATGGAGCTTGAGAACAGGTCTATTTCAGGATTCGTAGCATTGCATTCTTGCTTACTTTGGTGGCTATGAACTTACTAGATGTGGACATAATTTCATAAGCATAAACCTATAATAGACATGTCACAAAGGTGGTATTTGGGGTGATGATATGAGATGAGATGATTTGAGATATAAACTCAATTCGTTGTTTGCAATGCCAATTTCGTATGTAACCAACATTTTATACCATGTACAACAGTGCACTCAGCCCTCATCACAAGCGACCACCTCTGACGACCAACTTTGGCGACCACCTTCGACACCCAACTCTGTCGACCCCCTCCGACGGCGACCTCCGACGACCATCTCCAACAACGAACTCTGGTGACCACCTCCGATGGCTAACTCTGACAGCCAACTCCGACAACCAGCGCTTGCAGCCAACTCCAGCAACATCCAACCACCACTGTTGACACCCAACTCCAGCAACCTCCAATAACAGCCACTCCACTAACTCCAACGACAGTCATTCCACTAACTCCAATGACCATTATTTTAAATTATAATTACTACAAATTTGGGCTTTGTTGATGCACGAGTTTTTGTTTTGTTGACGCTTGTGACATAAAATCGTCAATAAAACCTTAATTTAAACTTAAAAATAACTATTAATTTAAAAATACATATAAAACATCAATAAATGTTTATATTTAAGTGGATGCACAAAATTATTAACACCTTTGTTGACACAAAAGTACATAAGTTCCATCAAAACGTTGAATTTTCAGTTTTTTTATTTGTTCATAGTACTTTATAGTCATTCTTTATAGTAATTTAACATTAATAAAATCACTTTTACCAGGTAAGAAATCAAATAGACTTGTATGTAAAAACATTTTTTAGAAAAATTATCAAATACATGAGTGTTTTTATTTTAAGAAGTTTGTATCAAAAGTGTTCAAATAAAAATAACTTAACTACAAATGTCACATGCACAAATTTGTAAAATGATTGCTTAATTTTTTTTAAAAGAAATTGAAATCAGGATCCAAAAGTAAACTCTAAACTCCATTTTCTAAAACTCCCAATAATACACGTGTACTAAAAACATTAAAATAAAGTGCAGTCTATAGTTTATTAAAAAATATATAAATGTACGATTATGGAATAAAAAAGTCTCCAAATAAAAATAATCATCATAAAAAGAGATTATTTATGTAAAAGAAAAAAAAAACTGCATCAGATACCCCTGATATATGAACTCAGCACCCCAAACACTAAAACACATACATATGAACTCTCCAGACATATAAACTCCACAAACATATGAACTCAATTCAGCGCGCCAAACAGCCCCAAAGGGGTTAAACATAGGGCTATCACAAATACGTAATGAATTGAATTGAATTGTAGAGCACGTACCTGGAATGCAAGCATAAATCCTTTTATGCAGTAGTATGTGATGTGCTTTGGGTTGTCTACCTTTTTGATAGCGTGCACCTCTTTCTTCCCACGCATAATAGTCATCATGATATTCAGTAGACATTTGAACAAGATAGATGACCAGTCGTAACTGGCAAAGACTTCAAGGTCATCAACAATCCCAAATGTATTCGTATCAAATTGGGTATTCTTGTCTTTGCCATCATGATCGTTTCAAATGTACAATGCGAGCGCAACCTTCACGGCATTTTGATCGTTTGTAAACCGAAATTTTTCGAAGGCAGCCTCAACATCCTTGCAAAGTTTTTCCTTCTTATCATTCGGGTCCTTTTGTCCAAGGATGAGATGTCGTAGTCTCTTGTTGCAAGTATCTCTTTCAATTGTTTTATTCGTCGACCACAACCCGGTTGTAAGATTGAAGTCTTCTTGTGTGAATGTAACTTTCTTCCCTAATATGTTGAATCTGATAGAGTCCAAGCTCTCATCCCTGACCTCCCGTAGCAAGAAATGGTGGAAGAGTTACTCATTAAACACGACGTCCACGTCTAGAAGTGGACCAAAACATGTCTTTCTAAACATGTCCATTTGATCAACGGTAAGCTTGTTCTTAATCAGGGTATTGATTTTGTGGACCATACAAGAGACAGTAGCAGGGAGATATCTCTCATCAGGAACGACCATCTTAACAATCTACAACAAGCAAATACAATACTACAGTCAGTTAAAAAAAAGATAGGCGATCGTTGGACGATCGTTAATAAGTTGGGCGATCGATCGTTTCACCTAAACTGAACTTAAAGGAAGTCAAATACCTTTTAGATCAAGCCGAAGACAAAGACGAAGACGAGGAACGAAGAGGTTGAGAGAAAGCAAAAGTTCTAAACGATTAGAGCGTAGGAATGTGAACCATTAGATATCACTCAAAGAAAAGAGAAACACGTGCGCCTTTGGTGTTTTAAAGTTAGGGGTAAAATGGGTATTTCACAGGCTAAAAAGGTCATTAATGGTAAAGTTTTTAAGAAGAAGTCATCCATAGAAAAGTTTTTGGTTTTTGGGTTATTTTGTGCAATTTTCCATATTTGAGCTCTATTTTTGAGGTTACGTTATTAGCCAATCTTATAATCTAAATTTTCTAAATTTAAAAATTGATAACTAATATTTATTTAGAAAATGATAGCAAGTTTTTCAATTCATTTGTTTTGTTCATAATAAGGAAAAACACAATCATACATAAATACATATATATAAATAAAGATTGGATATGTAAGTAGTATGAAATTTGAATGGAGAAATCTAAGTAAAAGCATTTGAAATCACCCCTCTTTTTTTTTCTTTCTTTTCTTTTTTTTTTCTTTCTTTTTTTAATATGAAGGTAAAGGATTGAAACTTTGACCACGAGGTTGATGATAAATCATTGATGTCGGTAAATTGTGCTCACAATTTCACATGATAATAAGTCATAAAGTTCTTTTGAAATTTTTATATATATTAACAATGAGATTTTCAACTTAAATGTCGAATAAATTTTTAAAACGTTTTGTGATTTGTTTAGTAAATTTTTAATTTTAGATTTAATGCATTCACATGTCAAAAAGTCATTACATTTTTTTTTTAAATGTCTTGTAGTCAATATTTATTGGCTTTTTATAAACTTTAAAAATATAAAATGAATACATTATAATGCAACTCAATACATGGGTTAATGAGAAGAATAAGGTAATTTTTAAAAGAAATATTAGGCAAAAGAGGTACATTTCAAACTATTTAGGAAAAATAGGGCATTCTTTTTGTCCTTCAGTAAATGCGTTGGTTCAAAAAGCGCACTCATCTTGAGAATTATGCCACATCCAAAAAAATATATATTTAAAAAAGGGTTATTTTAAACAATAATGTTATTTTTAAAAAAAATTCGAAAAATAGGGTGCTTTAGAAACTAATGACAAAAGTAGGGTGGTTTAGAAAATAATTTGTAAATTGGGGTGGTGAAATCGTGTACCGGGTACACGATTTCAGTCAATTTTTTTCGTGGTCATTGTCATGTAAGTAAGTCGTGGACCGGGTCCACGAGTGTTGACCAAACTCGTGGACCGGGTCCACGATTTCGGCCGAAATCGTGGACCGGGTCCACGAGTTCGCCCATACTCGTGGACCGGGTCCACGATTTATGCCAAAATTATCATGCTACAATCGCGGGGAAGGAGGAACGAGCAGTTTACGCTTTAGTAGCTACCGTTTCAGCTCTAGTATTCACAGGCTTTCAAGGAATGGAATATTATCAAGCACCCTTCACTATTTCAGATAGTATTTATGGTTCGAGTTTTGATCAAAAAGACTTCTTACCCCCGTTCTTTTCTCATGATACGTCCAAAAACGTCC
The DNA here is from genome assembly GCA_030954485.1 of Citrullus mucosospermus. Classification (NCBI taxonomy): domain Eukaryota; kingdom Viridiplantae; phylum Streptophyta; class Magnoliopsida; order Cucurbitales; family Cucurbitaceae; genus Citrullus; species Citrullus mucosospermus. The sequence continues at coordinate 10,580,877 of CM062059.1, read as the reverse complement.
GGTTTTTTTCCCATGATAAATAAGTTAATTAATTAATTACCCACTTAAATGAAATTTTGCTTATTACTTGTGTTCATCAATTATTGTTTAGTTTCATTGATTCTTAATTTTTAAAAATGTAATGGAAAATCATTAATTCATTTAGTTAAAGATAAAAAGTTAATACAAATCAGAAAATTTAAAATACAAATCAAGTGCCACATGGTGGTCTTCTTCGCGCACGTTGTCCACGACGAGGCACAGGCACTTCAATTTGTTGTTGCTGGTGGATTACATCGTCGATATCCTGTTGGGTGACGACAGATGGAAATTCATGGTGTCCATAATATTCCTGTTGATGGCCAGAACCGGATGCAATGTCTGGTTGTAATATGGGAGGTTCCTGGTCATCGGGTTGCTCTGGAACACCTTCGTCACGTTGTCTCTGTCGTCTACGACGAATACGTTTTCGATCAGTATCAGCAACATTGAGCCTCCTTGTATGTTGAATGATTTCTTCAACATTTACCATGTTTTGCTCACACATTGAACTCAACTCTGGTAAATTGTGTTCTAAGGAGTAATTGTGCACATCGTGGACAAAATTATTCTGCACGATAAAAAAAAATATAAGTATAAAAGAATATTCTTAGCATGTAATTGAAAAACACTACATAATAAGATGCTTACCATGCAGTAATAGTAGGCACCGTCAGGTGTAATAAATCTTCTTGTGATAGAGTCGTACCAGGACAAATAATCATTAGACACATCCGACTCGTTTATTATTTCTCCTTGTGCACAGCGGCCATGACGTGCACGCCAAAATGATATATACTCTGCATGAATTTGACGCCAGTTTTGGTCGTGTTTACCTCTTAAATCAATTTGGTGTAGTTGAGGGAGTGTATTACACAATGTCGGTACTGTTTGCCGCATACCGAATTGTCTCAACACTCGATCTGGTTGATGCCACTCTACGATGTGAAAGCATATAAGTGGGCTGACCGTCAACCAAATGTCTTGTCCATCATGACAGTAATCAGGCAACAACGACATAACGTGTGGTGTATATGGCGTCCAATTAATCTGAAACCATGTACAAGAATAATTAGAACCTAAAAACATATGTAATATTCAGTTATATGCAACATATTTATTATTACCTGATTTTTCATCAAACGGTCAAAAATTGAGCGATATACCAGCAACATGTTTGCTGATTGTTCAGATGCAGCTAATACACCGCTCCATCTATCACATGGATATAAAACAATTAAATACTTTGCTAATTGTATTGACAAAGAAATTAATATATACAGAAAGTAATACCTGGCACTGAGTGGACGTCCTATGAAATGTTCGGGAGGTTGTAGTTGGACTTGTGGTGCAACAATGCTAAATCGATCGTAGGCCCATACTTGAAGTAGTATCAGTGGGCCTGCTATATCCAAAGCTTGTGCATGACTGGCTCGACATAATTCTCTGTACAGCCATGCAAGACAAGCACCACCCCACGAATAATTACCAGCTTGCTCAAAACTGGCCAGTAGTGGGAGGAACATTAAGTGCACCAACGTGTTGGACTTGTCAGCAAACAGAAAGCCTCCGATAAGCTGCATAATATATGCTCGTGCATACCTCTGTATACTGACGTCATCGGCATCAGGAGACAATTCTGTAAACTGAGACGCTAACCACGGGAGACTTAACCTTGAGCCTTTTAAGTCAAGTGGTCGAACGCCTAAGAAATCTTCACAGATCTGTTTCCAATCATGCTGCAACGAACCAGTAACAGGTTCTCCGTCCACTGGTAGTCCAAATTGTACTGCAATGTCCTGCAGCGTAATGGTGCATTCCCCACCAGGCATATGAAATGTGTGGGTCTCCGGTCTCCAGCGCTCTACTAAAGCAGTAATGAGGTGCCAGTCCAACTGTATGAATCCAATTTGTGCAACCCCAATAAAACCGGCCTGTTGTAGATAAGGCACTATACGTTCATCGAACGGTATAGTATGCTGGGAAACTGCCTCTCTTCTCCGACAACATAGTACCACAGTGGATGCATTATCCCATATTGTCTGTGATCGGTGAGTGTTTTGAAGATATAGCTGAACAGGGTTAGATGGACCAGGATCCATATTCAACACTGTTAAATTAAACAAAATTCATTACAATGTTAAATAAACGAAATACATTACAATGTTAAATAAACCAAATTCATTGCAATGTTACAATGTTAAATAACAAATGAAATACATTACAATGTTAAATAACAAATGAAATACATTACAATGTTAAATAACAAATGAAATACATTACAATGTTAAATAAACGTAATACATTACAATGTTTAATAAACAAAATTCATTACAATGTTAAATAAACGAAATACATTGCTTGCTAAACTATGAATGACTCGAAGATGAAGCTCCTAAATTACGGAGTGGACAGGTACGCTTGTTATGCCCTGATCCCTTGCATATCCCACATCGAACTTTCGTGCCTGCCTCGCGCCAATCCATCTCATTATGAATTCGCGAAGTTTTGGGTCTACCATGCTCCCTTAATAAGTTTGCATTAGGATGCACTTCCGTAAATGATAACTCTGGCCAATAGTCAGGGTGCTGTATTGGATGGAAGCGACATTCATAGCATAACTTTAAATGAGACAATTTATAGTATTCATCAATCAGATGCACGTATGACAAACGCATGTAATTACAAATTGCAATTACATGAGAGCATGGAATCTTGAACGACTGCCACTTGTTACAAGAACAAGTCCCCTCTTTCAGGCACACTACTTGTATGTTTTGGCCTTTGTAGGGAGAAACCATACTGATGCCAGTTCGAACTTCAAAACTTTGTGTTTCCCTGTCAACTGACGTCACTGTATGTGCAGTTGCTCGTTTCTCCCACCTTTTAAGCTTTCTCATGGCATATTCTGTGTACATGTCCCCACGATCAAGTGCTTCACTTATTTCTTGTCTACGACGTTCAAAGTATAAGATTGTCCGATAAAATGTTAACCTAACAATCGATGTGATCGGTAACATTCTAGCTCCTTTAAATACCCCATTCAAACATTCAGCTGCATTGGTTGTCATCCACCCAAAGCGATACCCATTATCGTGTGATTGCGTCCATTTATTCAAATCTATATCAGAAAAATATTCAAGACACTCAGGGTTCAATTTCTTTAACTCTTTCATGTTTCGAATGAACTTACGTCTTTGGTGTTGATTTCCAGCCCTAAACACCAAATCTTTAAGTTGCTTTGATTTGTATTTGGAATTGAAATTACTCGCAACATGACGTAAACAATAACGATGACATGCTTTAGGTTCAGCCCAACCAATTTCCTCGTTGTTAATTGCTGCAATGATCCCTCTGTGTCTATCCGAAATTAAGCAAATCCCTTCTCGGTCAGTAACATACTCGCGCAATGCCCACAAAAACCATGACCAACTAGATGTATTTTCCCCTTCAACAATAGCAAATGCAAGAGGAAATATATGCCCATTCGAGTCAATAGACAAAGCAGTGAGCAATTTCCCTTTATACTTGCCGTAAAGATGGGTTCCATCTATTTGAATTAAAGGCCTACAGTACTTAAACCCTTCAATTGCAGGACCGAATGCCCAAAAAACACGACCAAATATAGTTTTACCAGGCACATCAGAAGGGAGAAAATGCCAATCTACTCGTGTACCAGGATTGTAGTGCACAGCAGCACTCAACCAGTACGGAAGTTCTGAATACGATTTCTCCCAATCACCGAAGACTGCAACCAAAGCTTTTTTCTTAGCTTCCCACACACGTCTGTATTTGACGTTATATCCGTACTGTTTTTTAAGTGCTTCTTGTAGTACCGCCACAGGCACACTAGGATCAGCTCTAACTAAATTTTGAATTTCAATACTCATGAAATTAGAATCAAGTTGTGCATTATCTTGTGCCAATTCTGTGTATAAACAACTATGGTTCTCTCCAAGTTTAGTAATTTCAAACATCCCATGGATTTTGCGCCGACATGCACGCAACCTCCACCTACAACCTTCATCCCATTGCTTGCATCGCACATACCAAATATCTTGGTTCGATTCTACCACAAATATTTGGTAGTGTTCAGTCACACAATATTTTTTTACTGCCATTTGTAGGTCTTCTTTCGTATCAAATAACATTCCTTTTTGTATTATACTAGAGTTATCTGTACATTTTTCCCTTTCCTCCAAGGTTGATCCTTGTTCACAAACTGAATCAGTAATTTCCCATTCTATCTGTGTAAATATCTCCGACTGAACCAACTCATTTTCATTTTCTATATTTCCTTCTTCTCCAAACAATTCATCAATTTCTACATCAATGTCACTATCCGCACAATTTCCAGCTTCAATAATAACTAAATCTTCTGGACGAAACGACATATTTAAATTCGTTTACAACTGTAAAGGTTAAAAAGAAAAATTAGTCCAAATCTACCCAAAATTATAAACTCGTGGACCCGGTCCACGAGTTTACTACCCAATATAACTAATTTTCCACCATATTATTTACCAATAATTATTCTTATAACAATAAACGCCGAATAATAATCAATACTAAAACCTTAATTTTTTAAATTTATTCATGCATGCAAAAGGGGTATTTTAAAGAATAATGTTATTCTAAAAAAAAAATTCGAAAAATAGGGTATACATATTTAAATTTGTTCATTCATGCAAAACAAAACGTATACATATACAAATTTATTCATTCATGCAAAACAAAACGTATATAACTATTGCATATTTATAAGATAATTAGAAAGGAAAATGTATATGCATACGTATATGGCGGCGGCGGCGGTAGCAACGGTGGTACTGGCGGCGGCGGCAGTGGAGGCGGCGGCGGCGGCGGCGGCGGAACGAAAAGAAGAAGAAAATTGACAGCGACAATGACAAACGAGAACTGAAATAAGAGAAAGGAGAGAAAGGAGGAAAGAAATGAAGAGTGAAAGGAGAGATATGAGGAGAGAAATGAAGAATGAAAAGAGAGAAATGAAGATGGTGGAGGTGGAAATGAGAGGAAGGAGGTGGAAATGGGAGGCTGCCGGTCGGATTTTAAAGTGAGGAACTCGTGGACCCGGTCCACGATTACCGAAATCGTGGACCCCGTCCACGAGTTCGGTCAATGCATGCCTCTGCATGCAGAGGCATGCAGACTGCCGGTGTCAGCGATACCCTGGAAATCGTGGACCCGGTCCACGATTTTGTGAAATCGTGGACCGGGTCCACGATTTCACAACCCTATTCTTCAAAATTCTTTCTCCCCCACCCTATTTTTCCAAATTCTTTCTCCCCCACCCTATTTTTCGAATTCTTTTTTAAAAAACCATTATTTTAAAAAAAAATTCATTTAAAAAAAGTTATTGAACGTTGAGGTTTAAATTGAGAAAATATTTATTTGATTTAATAAAATCTTTGTCAAAAATTAGTATCAGTGGCAAAAATTTTATTGTTTTTTCCTCTATACCTGGGTTCGAATCCCATCTGAAATAGGATTCCATTTTGCTAATTAAATTATAATTTTATTTTATGGAGAGTTAAACTATTATTTAAATATATCATTTAAATTTTATTTTAAAATAACTATTTTTCTATGTATACTTTCTAAAGGAAAAGTTTTAGTTTTTCTTTTTGCCCCTCTTATAGATGAATATTAATATCAGGCTCCCATTGAATTAAAAAAAAAAAAATCTCATTATATATTATTATATTCATCTTAAATTCATAACAATTTTATTAAACAAATTTTGGAATAGTGGCAACATGCATGACACTTTTACTTAACCAGCCTTAATTCAAGCCTCTCTCCATGCAATTAATATTATAACTTTTTTTAGTTTAACGAACTAAAGTTTTGAATTTACATTTCAACTTTTAGAGGAATAATTTTTGTTAAGAATAAAAAAATTAAATAACCATTATATTAGTGTTTAAATTAAATTTTAATAAGTACTAAAAAATATCTTTAAAAAAACAAACGAAATTATGCATTAATTCTTATTTTCCTAGTCAAGATATCATTACAAAAATGTTAAATTGGATAAATTAGAAGATTTTTAAATTACTAATATGGTAACAAAAATATAAAATCAATGGTATCATACTAAAAAAAAATTTGATTAAATTTTATGTTTCAATTTAATGTGAAATTGTTATGCATTTGGAATAAAAATTATAATTTAATTAGCATAAAATTAAATAAGAAAATTAATTAATATGTACTGTTTTAGGTGGGATTTGAACCCAGATGGGGAGAAAAAGGAATTACACACACGAAGTTAATTAAACTAAATAAATACTCATTAATTTTGAACACTTGGCCAACTTTCCACAACTTTTTTTAAATGTATTTTTGAATGCTACACTATTCGCAAGATGAGTACGTCTTTTTTAACCAACAGATTGTCACATTCTTAAAAAAAAAAATAAAAAATAAAAAATAAAAAATAAAAACCCTTATTTGTTTAAATAGTTTGAAATATACCCATTTTGGCTAATATTTTTTAAAAATTACCTCATCTTCTAATTACCCCTAAATACACGCTTTAAGATTTTAATGACATATTAGAAACTTGTCTAAGTATATAACTAACTAATTATAGACACTGGCTATCACCATGATTGATTACTACTATTATTAATTTAAGTTAAATCGCATAATTGGTCCCTATAGTTTAGATAAAATTAGAATTTAGTCTTTATAATTTTAGGTTTGACAAAACTCTCATCTTTTTTTTTTTTGAAAATAAACTATTTAGGATGTTCCTATCAAATTATAGAAATTAAATTCTAATTATAAACTATATAGACTAAGAGTGCGTTTTAATTGTCTATGAAAAAAATGTTTTTTAAGAATACATTTTTTAAAAAACATTTTCTATAAACAGAGTTTACATGTTTGGTTAGGTCTTTTTATAAGTGTTTATATACATAACCTTGTTTTGTTTGTCCTATACCAAAAATGTTTATATGTAAGTTAAATTACCATAAATAACTATTAAACACTATGTATTAATTTCACAAAAAAACACATATATTTTGATTTTTTTTTTACAAATAAATATATTTTGAAATCAATCGCCAGTTATCTCGAAAGTATTGAATTTTTTTAGAAACTTGAAAATATTGAAATTAAAACTAAATATTAATTTTATTTTTTGTATTAAATTTTTTTGGACAATTCAATTTTAGAAGCAAAAATATCTTTGAAATGTAAATACTAAGCATAAAAAATATAATTAATCTCCAACAAAACATAAATAATAATAATTTTTACTAGACAATATAATATCAACTAGACATAAGAAGTTGTGCAATTTGATCACGTTCTTCATTCATCTCCATTTCACGAACTGTTCTTCATTGGTGGCCTCATGATTTCTTTCATCATTTAAAGGTAGTAGCATCTCGTTGTTGTCATAAGGCTTGAACTCAAAATCGTCATTGTCATAAATCATTTGTTCTTCGTTATTCCACGCTATTCAAATCTAACAGTGTTCTCTCGCTATTTTGCTATGTTTTCTATTCTTTGATTTTGAAAGTGATCTCGCTCAAATTGAAACCCACCAGCTCCCTTGCAAAGAAGACCATTCGTCGATCTCGAGAGAGCGAGAGCAAGACTAGCAAAACGATACTAAAGAGAGCGAAATGACCCGATGCGACCAACTCAGTGAGTGAGACTAGAGAGCTGATATCAGAATGTGAAATGACCCGATACGACCAACTTTTAGAGAGATTCCGGTTGAACACCAAAAAACTATTTTTCTAAAATCTAGTTCCAAATGTTTTATTGAAAATAGTTTATTTCTCTAACTCATTTTTTGAAAAGTTATTTTAAATGGTTGCCAAACAGCTCCATTATTTTAAAAATAAATTATTTTAAAAATTAAACACTTCAAAAATTAATCCAAACACCCCCAAATTTTAATTTTGTCCAAATTATAGAGACCATTTTTACCATTTGTCCTTTAATTTAAAACCAAAACATCGTTGGCTTCATTTAGAAAAGAAAGAAAGATAAAAAAACACATTGTTGGCATATTTTAAACTGAAAATCTTAGATAGTTTCTAATTATATATAAAAAAAAAAAACAGATTTTTTAACCTAGTTGCATTTAATTCAAAATTGAAAGATTTATTATTATTATTTTTTTAGCTAATAGAATTTCTGTTCGTATAATTAAACGCAAACTTGAAAATTTCCCGGACAAAGCTGGCCATTATTTCACGTAATCGCCAAGCAAACCGAATATTTTCAATTTCCAAGGGATCGGCAAATTCATTGTTGCATGAGTTTCATACACAAGATCAAACCAAAATTTATCTATCATCTTTCAATTCTCATCGTTCTGCTCTAGATGGGGATTTGTTCCCACACGAGCGACGGCGAATTTCAAAACCCTAATCAGTTTCCACTAAGCCCTGTTTCCCTCTCAATTCTTTTTTAATCATTCAGACGCGTTACTACCGGCAAAACCAGCCATGTTTCCGTGGAACATCGCGAAGACGGCGGAGGCGATGTTCTCGAAATTCGCCGTTAAGAGGCTGTGCAAGTTTCTACTGAAAAAGAAATTGGGGCAGTTTTTGTTGGGGGAAATTGATATCGACCAGCTAGACGTGCAGCTTGCCGATGGCACAATTCAGCTCAGCGACCTTGCGCTCAACGTTGATTTTCTCAATGAGAAGGTTTGTTTTTGTTACTTTCTTTTTATCTCTTTTTCCCTCCTTTTCCTTTTCTTTTAACGGGGACATTGGAGAGTGTTGCTTCAACAAGAGAGTGGAGGAAAACTCTGGTGAAGTTAAATTTGGAAAAATGATAGAGATGGTTTTGTGTGAAAGGAAATTGCTGGGATTGAAAGGTGGGATGAAACTGAAGGTTAGCATGGTGATGGCAAACAAAGGGCATAATGACCAACGAATCTGACACTGTAAAACAATTTTACTTTGACCAGAAGTTTTTGAGCTATTAGCCCAACGCCCCTGCTGATTGGGCCGTTGCGAACCAAGAATTCCTAAATTTTGATTAAAAGTTTTGTTTCCTTTAAAAAAAAAAGAAAAAGAAAAAGGAAAAAAGATTCAACATTTGATTATCCGCAACAAATAGGTGAATTGTTTAATTTGATAGATAAGGACTTAGAGACATTTGATATCATTTAAGGAATTTTAAAACTTGCCGAGGAATGGACGAGAAGGAGGGTGGTTCATACATGCCAAACCAAGGTCGAGGAATGGTAAAAATATAGGGTGTCGGGCAAAAATAGTTGTTATCGGTGGAAATAGGGCGGGATTAACGGAGACATTTGGGGTTACCAGTCATCAAACAGTGGGATTATGATTGGTTAAAAGTAGTGTTTTATGATATAATATTAACTTTACCTTCACCCATAAGTTTAAGCTTTTGGATCATTCGGTCATTTACATGATATCAGGGTAGGAGGTCATGTGTTCAAACCCTACAATGATATTTCCTCTCCAATTAATGTTGTTTTCCTTGTTGGTTCTTCTACATATTTCAAGCCCACAAGTGAGGAGGAGTGTTAGATGATATAATATTAAATTTACCTTCACCTATAGGCTTAAATTTTTGGGTCAATCAGTGATTTAATAGGTGGGTTTGAAAGAATACGAATGGGTGGTTGGCCGGAAGAAGACCCAAATGTGGTTCCTAGATTTTGGGGGAGGTTGTACCATCGATAATAAAGAGAAGAAGAAGAAAAGGTTCATCTAGGCTCTGATACCATCGCAACATTTGCAGAAAAGGAGGAAATTAAGGTAGATGAAAGGATATTCTATTCTTCTCAAAATGAGGAAAAAACCCTACATGTGGCGGTCGGAGAATGGACAAATGAAGAACCACTAAACAATAATAAGAAAAATTAATGAATACAAAATGAAATAATGAAACTTCATAAATTTGATGGTTGAGCACTTTCCTTGGTAGTATGTTAATTAATTCGTAGTTAATTACACGTGACTATACAAATTTCATTTTTTGGTAGCCGAAAATTGATGAAGAGAAGGAATGAAATTTGTGCATAAATTTGCAATGTCAAAAGTTCTTTGTAGGGACCTGTTTTGAATGGGAGAGGGTATCTCGGCTTTGGTCGAGATTGGAATCTTTTCCAATCATGGTTATGTAGATGGGGTAGGGAATGCTTTCTCTTTTGACGACATCAATCTTCAAGATTATGTAATAAACTGTAAATGTTTTCGTGTATGTTATGGAAGCTTAATGTATTAACTCCAATCAAAACTAATGGAAATTGATTGTTGCAAGTTTTGTATTGTTTCATGAGATGTCAAACATTCCCACAAATGAGATTGATCCTCAGTTTGGCACTAGTCAAGTTAGATGATGAGAGTCAGATGGTAATCATTCCGTTATTAATTGCTTGGATTTTGGGATTTGTAGGAATTTATTTGATTGAGAGATTGATAGCTAGATTCGCCATTAAGGAAAAAAAAATGATTTGGTTGTTGGGTAGTGTTAAACACTATGCAGTTCGGTCTCTAATCCTTGACAATGGAATTGTACCATATTTCCACTCAAGTGAAGAGATGCCTCATGTGAATTTGATTTGGGAAAGTAAGGTGTCACACCCCACCGTCGATTAGCCTACCTAACCTAGTGTGGTATGCAAATGACATACACCTTCTACAGTGGAACTCATTGCCCAACTCATAAAACTCTTTCCAAAGGAAAACCGTAAAAAGATCTAATCTGAAGAACTGATCATATGCACTTGTAGGTAAATTTATAATGAAACACTCCAAGATTCTCATTAACATACCCTGTGAGCTCCAATACAATATTTTAAGCAAACCATAGAAAGATCTGTCCATTCAAATTTTGAATTCTTCCTTGGTCAAACTAATTAGCGGAGATGCCAATCTCGAAATCCTTCTACAAAGAACGATAATAGCCGGCCAAACCAAGGGAACTATGAACTTCGTGATTGTGGTAGGTCGTTCCCATTTAACCACTGCTTCAATCTTTTGTGGATCAACATATATGCCTTTTGCTGAAACCACATGTCCCAAAAACTTTACTTGGTCAAGCCAAACTCGCACTTACTAAGTTTAGCATATAACTTCTTATCATGTAACGTCTACAATACTGTTCTAAGATGTTCGACATGTTTTTCTTGGTTTCCAGAGTAAACTAGTATGTCATCAATAAACACAATAACAAACTAGTCTAAAAATGGATGAAATATCCTGTTCATGAGGTTCATAAATGCTGCTGGAGCGTTAATTAGTCCAAATGGCATTACTTGAAATTCATAATGCCCATACTATGTTTTAAATGCTGTTTTTGGGATATATCCTTCTTTAATCTTGAGTTGATAATATCCTGAACATAAATTGAGTTTAGAGAACACCGGGGCACCTTTAAGTTGATCGAACAAATCATCTATCCGTGGCAATGGATACTTATTCCATATTGTTATCTTATTCAATTTCCTGTGATCAATGCACAGTCTTAAGGTACCATCTTTCTTTTTTTTACAAATAACATTGGTGCATCCCACAGATACACTTGGCCGAATATAGCCTTTATCCACCAGTTCCTGTAACTGCACCTTTAATTTTTTTAATTCTTTGGGTGTTAGATATGGGGCTTGTGAGATCGATATCATTCTAGGTATCAAATCGATTGAAAACTCAATCTCCCTATCAGGTGGTAAACCTGATAATTCACCTGGAAATACATTTGAAAATACTTGTACCACTGGTATATTTTCGAGTTTCGGTTTACTAACTTACGTATCTATAATCTGTGACAAATACGCCGTACAACTTTTTCTTACTAATTTACTAGCCTTTAATGTAGAGATTATACAGGTTGAGAGCATTTTCTTGTCACCCCTGATGCTAATTTCAACTTCCCTAGGTCGCTTAAATACAACCTCTTTGCAATGACAATCAATTGAGCATGATATGATAGGAAATCCATCCCTAAAATGACACCAAACTCATGGATATCTAATGGTATTTAATTTATGGTTAATTCCCTACCATCAATTTATATCACACAATCATGATAAACATTATTGGCTACGAAAGTTCTGCCCACGAGTGTACTTATCAACAATTCACCAGGCAAAGACTCCACCCCTTTTTTGTCCCAATAGTAAACATAAGAGATAAATGAATGTGTTGCACTGGGTCTATTAAAGCACGAACATCTTTGCCAAAAGTAGACAATGTATCCCTTGCAACATTTGGTACCTCCTTAGCCTTTTGTTGTGTTGCTGCAAAAATATTTCCCTAAGTGCGGGGTTAGCCCGTTGTTCCCTTCAATTTTGCTCTACCGTACCTTCACTACTTGCCGCCATGGGCCTCGGTTGTAAACCAGAGTATCCCTTGTTTACTACTTGAGATGATGCTCTTTGTTAGACAATGTCCTCTTGCAATAATTGAGGACATTCTCTGCAGAAATGACCTGCTTGACATCCTCGGGCCTACACGCATTCTAGGTTTGGAGTTTGATGAACCATTGTATCTTGGTTTAAAATTTCCTCTATTTCCTATCCCAGTTTCAAATCTCCTATTGCCACCTCTAGCTGATTGGTCATTCGATATGCCAGAGAACTGTAGAAACACGTGCATTTCTAGATGCTTCCCTTTCATTCTTCTTCTTTGATAAACTTTTCTCCCTCTATTCAACAGTAATCGTGACTAGAGTTTATATTTCCTCTCGTAGCCCATCTTCAAACCTTTTAAATTTGTCTATTTCATCCTGAATTATACTAGTGGCGTATTTAGATAGTTTAGTATATTTCTTTTCATACTTTGCTACAGACATCAAATCCAGAACAAGTTTCAAAAACTGATTCCACTTTGCATCCCAAAATGACCGTGGATAGTACTTGTCATAGAAGGCCTTTCAAAACTCCTCCCACCCAAGTTCTTCGGCATTGCCATGTCTATTCTCAATCATCCTCCACTAGTTCTCTCCTCCTCCAGGTTTACTTTCTTTTATCTAAATTACACTTGCACACACACAAAAAAAAAGCAGGGCAGGTACAAAGGCTTAGAGGTTTAATTGCACTGTTGCTGATCTTGTTTGACTTAGAAGCAGGGAGCATGCCTTATGTACCTTATATTCCTATTCTTTATAATTATAACTTTCACTCCATGTATATTATTCTGAAGAATGAATGTAAGTTGTATAATGCTTATTTTGCGTCAATAGGTAGCAATGCATTGACAATCACTCTTGTCCGAATTCACTAGTGTTCTATAAGTTTGAGTTCTAATTTTCCTTTGTTGTTGTTTCTTTTTTAATCTTTCGCCATGTACTACATTTTTTTTTTAATATTTTCTTTTCTAAAATTATATATTTATAATTTTGTACTTACCAGTACCATTTCATTATGGAATAATATTCTATAGTATTGATGGGGACGAAGTAGTCATTAAACTGTCATATCATTACGGAAAAGCATTTGCAAGTATTGATGGGGACAAAGAAATCCTTAAATTAAAGGATAACAGATAAAATAACAATTAATATAAATGACCTGTCTAGAGAACATTGAGGTCAGAATATTTATCAGTTATCATTCTTTGACTAGGAAAAAAGGTAAAAATGCAGCACATCATACAACTGAAAACAACTATTTATTATTTTTAACAAATGGCCGAACAAAGTGCATCCATTTTGCATTTCCAAAATGTCTCACTCTTCATTGTGAATCGCGTTTCAATTATGTCCTCTATTTTATAGGTTGGTACAGCAGCATCAGTTATTTTCAAAGAAGGATCTATTGGGTCATTATTAATTCGAATGCCATGGACGAGTAGAGGCTGTGAGGTAGAAATCAGTGGGTTGGAGCTTGTGCTTTCGCCATGCTTGAAGAATGATCATATGGATTGTTGTGGAACTTTTAGTAGTGGTCATAAAAACCATCATGAATCGAGAAAGTCAGAGCATGATGCGGTGAAAAATGCTGCAAAATCTACCTATGGGGATATCCATGAAGGTGTTAAGACAGTTGCAAAGATGGTGAAAGGGCTGCTTTCTAGCTTTCACTTGAAGATAATAAATTTGATAGTTGCATTTGATTCTTTCTATGATGAAAACAAAAACAGAACAGGATTCGATACCACACTTGTTCTTCGGATTTCAGATGTAGAATGTGGAACTTGTGTTACAGAGGATGGTAAATTGGGTATGGATGCAGTTGAAAGCTTTCTTGGTATTAGTCAGCTGAATAATTTTGTAAAGTTTCAAGGAGCAATGGTTGAGTTTCTTCACATGGATGATTGTGACAAGGCAAAAACCTTTTCAAGCATGTCTGCAGCGACATCTCAAATGGTGTTAGAGCATGTTCCATCAAATGTTGCGACTCCATTTCTGACTGGTGGAGTAGGTGGATTTTCAGGTAACCTGAAATTATGCATACCTTTGAGGGATGGTTCCTTAGACATTCACAGAGTGGATGGGGATCTTTCCTTTGATCCTGTACAAGTAAAACTTCAACCTAGAACAATCAAATGCTTTTTAGTTTTGTCTGAAGCATACTGGAATTCAGACAAGAATAGTGATGGATGTATACATAATAAGGTGAATGAATCTGGGTATTATGAGCGAGCGTCTCATAGCCATTCATCAGCGCTAGCTTCTGCTGAAATGACTCCTGATGAAACCTCACCTCATTGTGGTGGGATTCTGCCTGGCTCTCACCTTATATCAAATTGGGTGCCATTATCTGTCAAACGTAGAGAAAAAGAAAAAGTTGAAGAATTTGATTTTGGAGCAAGGTTGGTATTTCCCACTTCCTCTATAAGAACAAGTGTTTACTGCCATTGGTATTCAAATATATCACGTTTTAGTTTAAATGTATGCATTTAATGCTAGAATCATGTGATCATCTATTGAAGTATAATTTAGATTAAAATATCATTTTAGGATTATGTGATCATCTGTTGAAGTATAACTTAGGTTAAAATATCATTTTGTTCCTATACTTTGGAGTTTGTTCGATTTTAGTCCCTATACTTTTAATAAATCTTAAATTTAGTCCCTACTACTAGTTTGTTGTGGATTTTTTCATTACCTTTGGTTTAACAATTAAATAAAAACTGAGTGTTTTATCTTTTGGCCGTTTTGCAGTGTGGACCAATTTTTTGAGTGCTTAGATGAAATAAGAAGTACCCAGTCTGCTTTAGGCAGCAGTGGGATGTGGAACTCAGTTTTTAGTGCAATCACTGCTGCGTCCAGCCTTGCTACTGGATCTTTACACGTTCCTTCTGGTGTGTGTGCACTTACTCCATCCAGTTGTAATTTTGTTCGTGTATTCAAACTTAAGATATTGTTATGAACTTATGCTTCTGGACCTGCGCAATACCACATTTTGGCTGATTTCACTTATCATTTTCTTCAAACAATATAGAACTTGAATTCATGATCCTGCAACAACAGTTTTACCGTATGCATAGATATATCATGCAACATTCTTGTCTCAGGAATGTTCATCCTCTAAGAAGTGTTAATATGTTTGGTCTTGTGTTTATGGATTTTATTTTATTTATTATTATTTTTTTTTGGGGGGGGGGGGGGGGGGGGGAGGAATCAAAATATTGTGGCAATGTTACTTTAGATTACCTGGACTCAAAGGCTATTTTATTCCATCATGATATTACTGACTATTATTGTTAGTTAGCCACATGAAATGGACAAAATGTTTTTAACGTGACATGAGTTATGGTCTCTTGATAAAACTTTCTTTCATTTTTTTTTCAATGCCCTCAATAGATTAGTTAATTCTCAATGTTTACCATTTAATATACTCTTTCATACACTAATTACTAGATACAGAATTGCAGCCTGTTGAAACAAACCTTAGAGCAACTATCTCTGGAATTTCCGTTGTCATTTCCTTCCACGATGACAATAAGTATCATTTCACTGACACTGAGGAAGTACAGATCAAAGCAGATTCGGAGGTTCATTTTGTGGCTGCTAAGTTCAGTGATATCCATCTTCTTATGCAGGTAAAGTTGTGCTTTAGTAATCTTTATCTTTCTCATGTATTACTCTATGTGTGTCTGTGTGGCTTATCTCCCTTCCCCACCTCAACTGGCATGGAGGCTCTTCTTTTCAACATTTTATGTATTAGTCCCATTCACTTTGACACATTTCGTTCAGCAGGTATCTACTCAAAGAACAAGGTTTCATGGAACTATCAAGCATATTGAGGTTGCTGATTATTTGAACTGCAAAAGTTATGCCTCAAAGACTGAATTCCACAATAGTAATGGTGACTTCCAGACAGTTCTGATGAAGCGTTTGAAAGTGGATGTCCTACATGCTCTCCCTCCATTTGAATTTTCAGCCGAAGATCCTGATCTTGTGGAATCAAATAGTTCATTCAATATGGATTTGCCATGTGAAAACAAAGACAACGTTACAAAAATTACGTTGCTGGAAACATATGGCACCACTTCTTCCCAATTGAATACGACATCTAGTTCTTCTGATGATAATTCTAATATGTCAAAATCATTTTCATTAAATCTACCACCCTTTGTTTTCTGGGTGAACTATACTTTGGTGAACATGCTACTGGATTTACTAAAGGATGTTGAAAACTGTCTGCCCGTTGATAACAACCACAAGTGCTTTAAGGAGAACTATACATCAGATCATGAGGATCCCAAAAGCGGCTCTAATCAAGTTACGGCCTTGTCATCCTCAAGAATGGAAGGCAATATAATAATCAGTAATGCAAGGGTAATATTCTGTTTCCCACTTGAAAGTGGCGAGGACTTGGGCTACTCATCCTGGGATCGATTTATTGCTCTTGATTTTTATTCCTCTTCAATCACAAAGGAGGAAACAACTGATAGGGGTAACTTGGCTCTGCAGAAAAGTTATTTTTCGGAAAAAAATGCTTTGCATTTTAGATTTGGTAGTCTTGGGGTTTTCTTGGTTACTTTTGAAGAAGATATAAATCAAAGTAGCACATGCAATTTGCAAAGGAAGAAATTTTTAGCTCATAACATTTTGTCTGCCTCCAACAGAACAAATGGTTCTTCTTTAAGTTTGTTTTGGCAGGAGGGTCATGTCACAGGTCCATGGATTGCGAAGAAGGCCAAGTCCTTAGCTAATCTAGAGGAATCAAAAAGCAGGTGTAAGTTCATTGGAAAAGATTATGAGTTTGCTTCGGTTGCTAATATGAAAGATATGGAGGAGTCAAACTTGCAGACTCGACAAGAAATGATTTTGAGTTCCACGTCGGTGTTGCATGTATTTTTCTCTGTTGTCAGAATCAATGTTGGTACTGTTCAATATAAAGCCTTGCATTGTCTTTTAGATCAGTTGATAAAAGTATTGTCAAGTGAAACTTGTGATGCAGTTGATGTTACGAAAGGATTAGTTGCGTGTCAAACATCTATTGTAGTTGATTGTAATTGTCTAGAAATTGCCATTAGGCCAGACTCAAATGAGAGTACAAAGTGCTCTTTGCAGAGAGAACTGCCTGGATCATGGTATCATCTAAGATTAGAAGTTCAAAACTTTGCATTAATCTCAGTCTCCGACCTTGGAGGTATCAAGGGTGCCAATTTCTTTTGGCTGGCCCATGGGGAAGGAAAATTGCTGGGTATCATCTCTGAAGATCCTGATCAGGAGTTCCTTTTGATCTCATGTAGCAACTCTAGCATGAAGCGTGGGGATGGGGAAGGTTCAAATGCTTTATCTTCAAGGCTAGCTGGTTGTGATATTGTGCATTTGTGGGATCCTGAGAGTTTACAAGGCTTTTCTTCAATAACTGTAAGATGTGTGACAATTCTGGCAATAGGCGGTCGCTTGGATTGGTTGGATGTCATCTACTCCTTTTTCTTTTTGTCCTCTCCTCCAGCTGAACCAGAAGATGACGAGATTATTCCCAGAGAGAAACCAAGAAAGTCTTCGGGGTCTTGTTTTTTTCTTAACTTCGTTGATGTTGGGTTGAACTATCATCCGTACTTGAAGAATTTGCTGGTCAAAAGTGGGCTTTCTCAAACAGAATCCAGTTCTTCAACGTTCAAACAAGAGTTGGATGATGATTATGTTGCTTGCTTGCTGGCTGCATCTTCAGTGACACTTTCAAGTTCTTGTGTGGCAGATGTAGTTGAAGATAATTACAGAATCACAGTACAAGATTTCGGACTTCTTCTATGTAGTGTCTCTGATTATGAGCATGTGTTTGATGCTTACAGTGTTGGAGATCTCCGCAAGGTAGGCTATGTTAAGGTCGCCCGGGAGACATTTATTGAAGCAATTTTGAGAACTAATTGTAATAATGGCCTTAAGTGGGAGTTAGAATGTTACAAAGCACACATTTCTGTGGAAACATGCCATGACACTGCCTCTGGTCTGGCACGTTTGGCTGCTCAACTTCAGCAGCTATTTGCCCCTGATCTTGAGGAATCAATTGTTCATTTGCAAACAAGATGGAATAATGTCCAACAGGGACAGGAGAGAAAAGAGATTGACACTGAATCATCTACTCCTCCATGTCACAATTTATCAGTTAAACAAAGTGAAGTTGGATTAATGGATGAAATATGTGAAGATGCATTTCCCTTAGATAAAAACCATATCAGAGAATATGATTATAGCAAGTCAAAACATAGTTTTTCACCCAATGCAGGTCTTCATGCTGAGGTATGCAGTTCGAATTCTGAGGTTTGTGAAACTTCATCTCCTGCTCATTCCTTCACGGGCTCAGATCCTGATGGTCAAACATCTTTCATACAATACCGTCAGTTTCCTGAAATAATAGAAGGGTATTGCTTGTCTGAACTTCGCCCTTTATCAGATCTGGCAATAGGCCGAGAACTACCTCCTGATATTAGTAATTCCAGGAATTCTGGCAGTATAGATACTAGAGGACGAAGAAGTGGTTGGTATGGGGACTTGCCTATGAAAATTCTTGAAAACCATATATCAGATGTAAGTAAAGTCGAACACTTGGTAACTGATGATCATTGTTCCATTGAGAGCAAAAGACTTGATGAGGTTGAAGAGGCAAGTGGACGGGTACTTCTTAATAATATTGATGTGAAATGGAGAATGTATGCCGGTTCTGATTGGCAAGTCTCTAGAGAGAATGGTGATCCACCAATGGGTATGGCTAAAAGAGATCAACACACATGTCTAGAGCTTGCGTTAACTTCTATGCAAGTTCAATATGATATTTTTCCAGTAGGTGGAATGTGTGTATCTAGACTTTCACTTTCGGTTCAAGATTTTCATCTTTATGACAGCAGTGTAGATGCACCTTGGAAGCTGGTATTCTCTTTTACTCGACTGAAGTGTTTTTACATTTATGCTCTTTACTGACTGATTTTTCCCCCTCCTTTTTCTGGTGGTTGTGGAAAGGTACTGGGATATTACAATTCAAAGAATCATCCACGCAAGTATTCCTCAAAAGCATTCAAGCTCGACTTAGAAGCTATCAGACCAGATCCTTTGATTCCTCTTGAGGAATACCGGTGCGCCAATTTTTAGTGTTTTATTTTCTATCTTAGATGTGATTTGTGATTGCTCATTTTTTGTCCAACAAGGTCATGAACTCTTCCAACAAGACGTTTTCTACATGTTTGATTGGTATGGCCAATGGTGGAAGAGAAGGGAATGACAGACCAGTTCTTTTGTTTGGTTGGAAGGAGTTGTCATTCCTTTCCACCATATCAATGGATAGAACATTCATTGTCCTTATTAAGAATGTTCTTTCCTTTTCTTATTCCTCTCCTCCAAATAAGTTGATATTATTATAAGATATTCATGAAAAATGTTAGTGATTATGTAACAATATTATCCTTCATGTGTACTTATTATGGGTGTATAACCTGTTTTCCTTTCAGGTTGTGTATTGGTTTTCTGCCTATGATATTGCATCTTCATCAATGCCAGCTTGATTTTCTTGTTAATTTTTTTGGGGAAAGAAGTTCATCAGGAAACCGGTCATCAGGTCAATCACTTGATTCAGATGGTTCAAAATCTATATCTACAACCAAAAGTCAGGATGGGCTTACTTTGGCAGAGGAGGCATTGCTTCCTTATTTTCAGGCAAGTTATGGCAAATTTTTAATGGTTATGCATGTTGGTGCGGCAAAAACTTTCACAACACACTCACTCATAGTTGTGCCTACTTTTGTGTTACCTTGAGTCAGACTTGTGCCCTTGTGACTGATTTATCTTAGGGACCAATACTTTTCACCTGGAAGGTGATAAAAATCCTTGTACGGTGAACAGAGAATCAAATCAGATAAAGTGTGGATCATGTGATGAAGAATTGTAATGTTTATAAGGGCGAAATAGTTTGCCTATAACATTAGAAGTCCAGGGGGTGTTTTGTGGAGGGAAGACAGATTTGGATGCAATCCTTGTAATTAATGAAGTTGTTGAGGACTCAAGAGTCAAGATCTCTAAATATTAGTGGTGTAGATAAGGAGAAGTTCTCAAGACCGAAAAATGCAAAATACTTTATTGAAGGGATATCCAGCTATTTAAATAGGCTGGACAACAACTTAAACTAAGCAGTTACATGGGTTTACTCCAATTAATCAGCCATTTAATTAAGTCTGTAAAACCATCAGTAACTAGGCTTATTATAAAGTACAATCAACCAAAGATTAAAAGAAAGACAACTTGGTTTAAACAAGAACTTCAACCAAGAAATTACAAGAAAGTGAAAGAACGAACAAGAAGAGCTAGCAAGAACTACCCAAGAAAGACACCAGATGCTGTACATCAATTAGTTATTTATTTTCGAATTTGATCTTGATTGATTCTTTGATCATTACAAATCTTGTTAATTTTTGGCACACTCCCATAGCCTTGGTTGGATAACTTAAGTACTTAACTATTCTTCTTTGTACTACTTTAATTAAGAGATTGGGCCAGTGATCTGAATATTTCAGTATTATTTAGTTTTCTAGTTTTCCCTTTTAGGTTCTTGTAACTTAGAGCATTAGTCTCTTATCATTGTATTTAATGAAAAGTGTTGGTTGTTTTAAAAGAAGAAAAAGAAAAAAGAATTCTCCATGTTTGCCTCTACAATTTAGTCCCACTTTCACGTTTCAAGGTGTGCTTCAGGTGAGAAAGTGGAAAAGAACCAAAAGCTTTTTGCTTTTAATTTCTAAGTTGATTTAGCCATTAGTATATTGAAATAAGTGTTGCACTGAAATTGAGGAGTGCATGCTTAGCAAGGCGAGGTGTAGCACGAGCACTATTTGATTTCTATTTGTCTATTCAACTACTCAAGCACTATTTGATTCATGATGATGGCAATTTCTATCTTTTAATATATATATATATATATATATATATATATATATATATATATATAAATGAATAAATTGCTATGAATAGATTCATATATCCCCAAGTCAAAAAATGGTTAATTGCGATTAAGCTCAAATTTTAAATTAACCTCGATCCAATGGTTAAAAACAATGTACTAAATGCATTTCTGTATTTTTCAGAAATTTGACATACAACCGATTGTAGTCCGTGTTGATTACAGTCCTAGTCGTGTTGATTTGGCTGCATTAAGAGGTGGGAAGTACGTTGAACTTGTAAATCTGGTTCCTTGGAAGGTAACACCACCACTCACCCGAAACACATGCACACACATTGATGCCCTGTTTCTTCTTTCCCCTTTGGGTGCCAAATTATATGTATATGTCATTTGTTTTGAACCTGTTGATGATATATATTATATTAGTCATTTTATTTCATGGTTTGTCCAATTGTTCTCTGCTGCCTTTGGAAACGCATTCTTGTATTTAGGTAGTTTTATGTATTATGTATCGTATTAGCCATGTTGTTTTATGGACTTCTGTTTAAATTGATGAGTTACTTTTAGAAAAAACTTATATGTCGATACTTGAATATGTTGCTTGGTTGCGTACGTATATTTTGAGTTAAGTCAAGAGAGGTGTTACTTTGTCTGACAGACCGAGTAACATCTCCAACTGAGTTGCTTTAGTCTCACCTTTTCTGGTATGAAAAACTACATTATTCATCAAAGTCTAATTTTTCTGTAAGTGATGCTTGTTCAAATGTCAAGGTGGGCTGTTGTGTCCCTATCGCACTAATTAAGTTGACTGGTGCAGGGGGTTGAGCTACACCTTAAGCATGTACAAGCTGTTGGAGTCTATGGTTGGGGCAGTGTATGTGAAACAGTTGTTGGGGAATGGTTGGAAGATATTTCTCATAATCAGGTAATCAATTCGATACTAGAAAGCTTGTTTGTTATTCTCTCCATTATAATAATTAACTGTAACGTGTTACAACCTGATATAGATTCGTAAAATACTGGAGGGCCTTCCTGCAGTCAGGTCATTAGTTGCTGTTGGCTCTGGTGCTTCAAAGCTTGTGTCTTCTCCGGTTGAGAGCTACAAAAAGGATCGAAGAATACTAAAAGGGATGCAAAGAGGTGACTTTTATTTTGGGGTTGTATTTTACATTTGTTACAACAGTTATAAAAATAATAAAAATATCATATGTCAAATATAATTATCACTTGACAGTTCACCTTTAATTAAAGGAAAATTGGTAGTTTTTTATAATGCTTATTAACATAAAATTTTAAACTTGATCATCCATGTGAACTTATGATTATAAAATTTATAGGTCACAGCAAATATAGGTGGTTTGGTTCCGGGATAAATTTTTGTTCAAAGTATACTTGGAAAGCATATAATAAAAGTTCGCAAACCTTTTCATTTCTAATATAAAATCACTTTTGAACCTCTACTTTGTTTTTCACTTGAGAACAAAAATCCTATATTCATAAAGGTAGACATTTATATCTAACTTGGGAAAAAATATTAATGGACGTAAAGCAAGATAGCTCCATAGGGTTAAAACCATGCCTTTGTAGATGCTATGGTTTTGATACTTGTATAACCCATTTCCCCCCCTTTTTCATGATATTCTGCAACTCCAATAATTTGGCTTTTTCAGGTACTATTGCATTTCTCAGAAGTATTTCCCTTGAAGCTGTTGGACTAGGGGTCCACTTGGCTGCAGGGGCTCACGACATTTTGCTCCAGGCGGAATATATTCTCACTAGTATTCCTCCTTCAGTGAAAGTACGGCATAAGACAAAGCCTAATGTAAGATCCAATCAACCTAAGGATGCTCAAGAAGGACTGAAAAAGGTGAATCTTCTATATTTTTCTGCATGCATCATATTCCAGTTTCTAATGTATAGAAAAATGACACACCATCTGTTTGTGAATGCTGAAAAGAGATAAGAAGGATACTGTTGGTCATGAATTCATATTCTGCATGTCAAAATGCCCATGGGTCTTCCAAACTTTGAAACTACCATGGGTACCTACTACCTAGTTGCCTTTGAAATTGTGGGTTCAAATACTGTGGAATTGGTTGAACGGTTTGAATTGGAACCACTTTTATTTTTTCAGCTTAATTGTCTTTGTATTATTTCTATTATTCTTTTCTCTGCTTTGATGTCTTTGAATTTAGAGCATTTGACTAAGCTATATGTGTTTTATCCATACTGCTTTAAGAAACATGTTGCGTTTCTTAACCATCGTGGGTTGGTCTAATGGTAAAAATGGAGACAACCTCAGTAAATGGCTAAAAGATCATGGGTTCATTCTATGGTGGCCACCTACCTAGGAATTAATATCCTATGAGTTTCTTTGACACCTAAATGTTGTAGGATCAGGCAGATTGTCTAAAAAAAAAAAAAAATAAATAAATGTTGCGATCCTTTATTTCAAGGAAATCTGAGCAGTACCAGTGATCGGATTTGTTTTAGTATCTTCCAAGTTTGATCATACTAGCAGATATATGTACTTCCCTATCTAAGGGAATGATAAAGAATGTGACTAGCTTGCACGGAATGCAATCAGTAATTATGTTATCTTTACTGTTTGATGATCCAGATCTTGATGCCAGATGGAATTTTAGAAATCCTGTAATATTAGTAACTACTCTCAATTTTCACCATGATTAATTTTCCAATCTAATTTTAAACAAGATAGAATAATCACATCAACACATAGATCAGTCTTTAGTTAAAAATCTATTTAAAACATGTTTTATAAGAAGATAGTTTGATTTACTTTGTACGATGTTCCACCATTTTTTTCGTGTCAGATGTTAGTAACACTATAAAGAGGATTGAATGCCGTCTCTCTGTGTGACTTTGACTCACAACTACCATTCCTTTTTATTCTTCTTCCTCATTTTATTATATACTGGGAAACGATGTGAGCGAATTTTCTCTGCTCATTACAAACAATTTCTCTCTTTTATTTCCTTATGGAATTAACTAAACTTGATTTTTAACAGGCTTATGAAAGCCTTAGTGATGGCCTCGGGAAATCTGCCTCTGCCTTGGTTCGAACTCCCTTGAAAAAGTATCAACGTGGAGCCAGTACGGTGTCTGCTTTTGCAACTGCTGTTCAAGCGATTCCAGCTGCAGCTATAGCTCCTGCTTCTGCATGTGCAAGTGCCATACATTATACTTTTCTTGGCTTGAGAAACAGGTCATTGCTCTTTTTTTTATTTTATTTATTTTCTTGTTTGTTTAGGTGCTCGCTTAGTTATTGTTGGATATGCAATAATATGAGAATCTTGAAACTTAGTTGATGTTGGTTCTCTCTCATGCTTGCAGCCTTGATCCTGAGCGCAAAAGAGAATCCATGGAGAAGTACTTAGGTCCTACAGACTCGTGGGAACAGAATTGATGGTGTACTCAAGAATGACTACTGAATAGAATTTAAGCTGAATATCACATGAAATCATGATTGCTGTCTCAGTTATTGCATTGTGCCTCCCCTTAAAAGAGCTCGTGACAAGCACTTCACTCATTGAAGATGGAGCCGGGTGTAAATGTGAGTGGAATCTCTTTCCCGATCCTCACGTATCATTTTTGGTTATAAATTATAATCCTTCCGTTCTTTTCATGAGCAGTGCTTAAGCATAGAAAATATCATAAAGAAGATAGCTAGTCAGACGACCTTTTTTGCCCTTCTTATTGGTTTGGCAATGTTCCTGAAAACAATTTTGTTTTTTGTTTTCCATTTTTTAAATTTATTTACGTTGGTTTCCAGCTCATTTTTAGACTATGATTTTCATATTCCTCAAGAAACATTTGCTTTGTTAAATTTCAAACACGAAAAACTAAAACTTTTTTTTTTTAGTTTTCAAAACTTGGTTTGATTTTTTTACCAGTTTAGTAAGAAATGAATAAAAAACTTAAAGAGACGTTTGGGGCACTGAGTTGGTTATTATAATTAGTAATTATTATAGTTTGTGAGTTATAATAGTATGTATTTGGGGTGCAAACTATTTTAGTCTGGGTAGGAAATAGTTAACACTATAACAAAAAGAGAAAGAGAAGATGAACAAGAAATAGTAAACACTAGGAGGGATTTGAAATATTAATACTATAACTTATTGTAAATTATAATAGTTGGAAACACTATTATAATTGGTGCCCCAAACATGTAGTACTTTGAGCATTAGACTTCTTCATTATATCAATGAATAGTCTTGTTTCTATTTAAAAAAAAAAACATGTAGTAGGTTATAATAGCCCACTCTACGTTGATGGCCCAAACACCCCCTAAGAAACTTATGAGTGAGAGTAGTGTTTATAGATTTAATTTTCAGAAACAAAAAAGAAATCAAATGGGGCTTTGATAATTTAATGGTTAAATTGCAAATTTGGTCCCTGTGGTGTGGGGAACGTTCTAATTTAGTCCCTATGATTTGATATAAGACTATTTATGTGGTTTTATCAAACCATAAGGACTAAATTCTAACTTTTTTTCAAACATAGGGACCGTATTTGTTAATAAACCTAATTTAATATTTGTTTTGTTTTCTTTCCCCACACTTGTGATGTTCATGGTTATTTGTTGCAGATGTACAGTGAGAGTCACACATAGGCATTCTTTTCCCGTTTGATCCAGAAGACGGAGATTTTGTACATAATGTAAAATATTGGACTTTGGTTAGGAATTTTTCATACTAGGAGCCCTTTGTAATTATAATGATTAAGTTTCATAGTTATTTATACCCAATTTTATTCTTTGAAGCTTGAGCAAATGTATCATAGTTTTCTTATTTGTGCATAGTTTTGTAAATACTTGATCATTTGTTTTCCCAGTTGTGCATAGTTCAGCAAATTGTTTATCAATTTATTTTTCCTGAATTCAACCATCCTATGCAATTTGAAGGATCAAACCTTCAGATTTGAGAGAAGTAATTTTCTTAAATTTATTATATGTCAAGAAGGAATGTTATTTCCTAGTTAATCCGAGTAGAAATGGAGAAATTTCTATCCACATTGTTTAATTTCTTTTTATTACATTACAGTAATTGCAGGATGGAAAGTTGAATTTTTTACTTTAAAGTGCGCGTCAATTAACATTAGGTAGGTGAAGTTTTTGAGATTTTTTATTTTTTATTTTTACCTCTCATTTGTGACATTAATATTAATATAAAAAAAAAGTCTAGTTACCCATTGTAATTAGTTAAATCTAATCTTTAATCTTTCTAATTCTAATTATTTAATAAGTTAACTAGCTTAATTTTTTTAATTGAAATTGATTTATTCATTTTTCATATATGACACAATAAATTATTTACTGTTGTCTGCTTTATTTTACTAAAACACTTGAATGATTTTTAAATATAATTTTGACTATGCTGATCTATATTCTTTAGAGCAATAATTTTCTTTAATGAATTTGCAAATATAGGACAATATATTTGCTTTTGCAAATCTGGCAATTTACTCCGGTTATAATATTTAATCTCCATTTTACCCTTGTTTTTTGCGTGCCCCACAATTCTGTCCTTAATATGTTTTAGAGATTCAAGATTGTTCTTGAATTTATTTATTTATTTATTTATTTTTTTGTTTATACTATACGTAGAGAGAATAATTACACCAAAATTAAAATTTCAACTTTTTTTTTTTAAATAATCTAACTTCATCATTATTTATTTTGAATTAAACAAAATAAATTTAAGAGTCTATCTAACTGATTGAATTCCATATAAATTAAAAAGTCTATTAGTGGTTATCAATGATATGACTTCTACCATTAAAGAATTCTATGAAGTAATGAGGATTGATGCACAATAATTTGTCTGGATATTTGTGATTAGAATGTAATTAGATACTCAAAATTGAACCAAAAGTCTAACATTGATATTAATTGGTGTTTGCATAAATGTTGAAGCTTGTCATTGATAGACTTTGGTTACATATTAAACGTCAGGAATGCCTCAAAAGCAAAAGATACATCAATCAGTAAAGAGAGAAGTCACACAAAGTGTAGCCGTTGTCATTATATTGGTCACAATCATAGGACATATAAATTTTCACAAATTGTATAATGATGTATTATAGACTGAAGTTTGTGTGCCAATCTTCAAGTGTTGTGCATTTTTCACAAATTAAAAAAATTCACAACTTTTAAAGTTGATAAATTTCTTTTAGTGATAGACCCTAATAACTTTCTATCACGTATAGCTTGAAATGTTAATATTTTGGAGTTAATATCTTTCTTTCAAAGTTGATAGTCATTGATAAACTTTCATCACTTATGGTTTTAAGGGTCAATCTTTCTTTCAAAGTTGATAGCGTGTATAGAAGTTTATTTGTAATAGTTATTGATAGATTTGATCACTTATAGTTTTAAGTGTTAATCTTTTGAAGTTGATAGTTTCCTTTCAAAGTTGATAGTCATTGATCCAAAGATTTATGATCATTCATCATTGTAAATAGAGAAACTAACTTGAGATGAAGCATTAGTGGAAATCATTGTTTGAACCTCAACAACTTTTGATAACTATTAATAGCTAATCAAAATTGATAACCACTGACATAAATCCATCAATGGTAGCAACTAATAGGTTTTAAGTTTTAATTTTTCAAAGTTGATAGCCACTAATATAAATCTATCAGCGGTAGCTACTGATAGTTTTTTAAGTGTTATTTTTTCAAAGTTAGTAGTTTTCTTTCAAAGTTGATAGCCATCAATGATAGTCTATTGGTGATAGTCACTATTAGTTTTATAGCTTAATCTTTCAAATTTGAAGGTTTTCTTTCAAAGTGGATAACCACTTAAAGAAGTCTATCATTTATAGCCACTAATAGCTTTAACTGTTAATCTTTCAAAGTTGATTCTAAATGGATGAAAGTCTATCAATGTATCTATTGATAGACTTCAAATTGAAGGAGTGGGTCGACCATTCAGTGTTTGATTTTGTTTCTGATTTTTTTTGTTGCATTGGTTTTTGTTTGTGGTCTAAGAAAAAATATGATTGGGTTTTTTAGTCTTTTCAAATATCTAGGTTTGTTTTTGTATTATATCTGCAATATTTTTATCCTTCTACTGCATGCTATTATTTTGGACTTGATTGTTGGTTATGCATCCAACCCTATTCTTTAATAGATTTTATAGAGTTACTTGTTACGGTAAGTATTGTTATAAAGTTGTTTGTTAAAGTAGCTAATAATATGTTTATTCTAGAATTACAATCCTTTCATAACTATTTTTTATTTTACAAAGATGTTACAAAAATAACCTGCATAATGAATGCGTGATACTAAATCATCATCGACTAAAAGGTAGAAGTTTGGATCTCCACCTCTACATTGTACCTCAAAAACATTAAATAAATTTTAAAATATAGATTAATCTCATATTGTTCATTAATATATTTGAGTCAATAATGTAGGGGTAAAAAATTAGAGAAATTATCAATTTATACTCTTAAACTTTAATGGTTATATCACTTTAAACCTTAACTAATAACGGTATTAATTTAAACTTGAACTTTATGAGTTTATCAATTTACACTCTTCATTATGTTCTGTGTAGGAAAACCTCATGTGGAACTTATAACTATATCAACTAAACCCCTAAACTTTCATTAATCGTCACAATTTTCTTTAAGAATCGTCTTTACATTTACTTTAATCGTCAATTTTGTAAAATCTATATTTAAAAAAGTCTCCACACATTTGAGGATTAATGCGTGGATGAATTTTATAAATAATCGTAATAAATAATTTAAACTAATTAGCTCATGAAAAATTAGAAGTTTAATTGACTCAAATTATAACTTACGATATTGTATTTGTCAAACGGTTTTTTCCTAATATTTAGATAATGTGGGGCTTGAAAATTCTATTCCAAAAAAGACAGTATAACAGTGTGTATATATAAGAGAGTTATGATGTATTATAAAAAAATCCATGAAGGAATTACACAAGATAAAATGAAAATCTAAGTAACTCATGAACTCTAAAGCATTTATACAAAATAAATAAATAAAAGTTATAGTTCCCAACCTGAACTGAGAAGGGGTTTTTGATGTAACTAAACAAAAAGATATGAAAAGGTTTCTATCTTTTTGAATCATAAACCCCCAAACAAGCTTGTAATCTTCTGAAGATAATCTTGTAAATCCTTCTGCTTTACATTGGTATTACCATCTCTCTAATTAATAATTCATTTCATCTCTGTGAGTTAGCTTTCTTCAAGTAACAATTCCTGTACATAAAAACACCTTCTTTTTAGCTCATTCCATTTGAGTATCAATAATTCAACTTCTGTAAACAAAAAGACAATATAATAACATTTTTCTATTTTCCTTTTCCTTTTGTCCTCTCTTGATTTGTGTAAGTATATAGAAAGATAATAAGAATTTTCATTTTGGAAAGCTATGTTTGTTTCCTCTCCATTTCTTTGCTAAAAATTTAAATTCTTAGTCAAATTCAGTTCTAGAAAATGAATCTAGAGACTAGATAACAAAACGAAGAATTTTATATGTGGGTGTAGAGTTTACCAGCTCAATTTTCAAAAACCAAACATCAAATCGACAACCTGAATCTGAACGTAATGATAAAACACCTCATTATAGAAAAGGTTGAACCTCTACTTGTTTGTATACTTGTAAAGAAAAGAAGAAAAAAGAATGAATCTTTGAACTTACCCATTTTTTCTTGCAATATTTATGAGATCTTCATGAAGAAACACGGAAGTTTTCTCTTCTTCTTCAACAGTTTTCAAAACCCCTTCGTTTCTACTCTGTTTCTTTGGAACAAAATGAGATTTCCTGAACCCAAATTTCTCCTTCCAGCAGCTAGCAGAAGAAATTTTTGTTAACTTTGGAAACGAAACTTCATCTTCTTCTTCTTCTTCTTCATTCATTAGCAACTCATCTCTTAAAGTTGTCTTAACCAAGAGATTATTATTCCTTGAACTGTCCTTCAATGGCAGCAACTTCCCCTGAAAGAAAATCTCATCTGCTGATATCATACATCTATCCTTCACACTGAACTCAAAATCAGAAGAAACAGGTGCTTCTCTGTAAATATTCTCAAGCTTCAATGGTTGTTTTGTTTCAACAAAATCATTCGAAAATGAAATTCTTGGATCCATGGAAGAGTAATCTCAAAAGGGTTGCTTCTAAGTTTTAATGAATGAATGATGGTTCTCTTAAGCAAAGGACAAAAAAGCCCTCATTTTCTTTGGTTTTCACTTGGCTTTGGTTAATTGGGTTTAGAAGGGTTTGTCTATTTATATATAGGGAGGGAAAAGTTTTGTTTTTTCATTCTTGTTCATTAGACACTTTCATGTTACTGTCTTTGTCAGTGTCCAATCAAAAGAATTGTGGGTAAAACCTTTTTTTTTTTTTTGTATGATTTGTAATCATAAATTATATATTCTTTTTTTCAGTTTATGCTTCATTTTCTTCCATCATACACATTTTTTGTTTGACTATATTATCTACTTCAATGCCATGATGGGACCATTTGTTTTATTCTTTGGGAAACTAAATTTGGTTCATGAATTAGAATTGCAAGAGTTAGAAGGGTTTGAAATAATAAAGTAGTTCATGATGTTACCCTTTTTTTCCTTTCTTTTTTGCAAAGCATTTGGATGAAATGCAGGTTGAATGTTGGTTATTTGGGATTGCATTAAATGTTAGAAAGTATGCCTGTCTTGAAATTAAATATCTCTGGGTTGTTGTATAGTTTTGCTCATTAATCATCTTTTTAGGAATTGTTTAAAGTATTTCAATTATAGTTTGGAAAAATAAGGCCTCATTTCATAACTATTTGACAGTTTTTTTTTTTTTTTTTTTTTAAATTAAGTTTATTTCCTCCCAATTCTTACCGTGGTTCTCATTTTTCTTAAGTAAAAAAGTTGAATCCTTAGCTAAATTTCAAAAATAAAAACAAATTTTTAAAAACGTTTTTTTTTTTTTTTTTTTTTTTTTTTTTTTTTTTTTTTTAAGAAATTGGCTTGGTTTTTGAAAACATAAGTAGAAATGAGATAAGAAAGCAAAAAAATTAGCAATAGAAGGAGTGTTTGTAAACTTAATTTTCAAAAACTAAAACAAAAAATCAAATAGTTACCAAACGAAACCTAAGTAATCATACATTTTGGTTAAATTTCAGTGTCAATTCTACCAAGATCAATACACTTAGCTTATGCTATACATGTATCATTTTCACTAACAACTTATTGAAAAAAGAGAGGGATTTTTTAAATCACAAATTAAGGGCATGTTTGAAATTATTTTTAAAATACCAGCATGCCAATAGTGAAGATAAAATTTTGAGTATTACAATAGTATGTAAAATTTTCATATTACTTCGATTCATTGCTTGTCATAAAGCAACTTTAATTGTAATGGATAGCATTTTTATGACTGATAATTAAGTGTATAATAACGTTTTGCAAATAGAGCAAAATACATAAGTAATAAGACTTTATCTCTAATAGACCCATATTTGTGATATGGTCTATCACTTATAAGAGTTTAAGAGTTGAATATAAATTTTGTTACATCTCCAAATTTTGATGCATTATGATATGTCTACTAGTACTTTGAGTCTAGTTAGTATATTTGCAATGCCCCATGAATGACGTGGAATCCACGAAATAAATGAATAATAAATTATATAATGAATGAGAGTAATATGTACTAATGTAGTACTAGAAAATTTTTCATTAGTTTAATAATATTCAAACCACGACAGATCCAATTACGATATCCCTAAATTTGATTGGTAGAATAAAACAAATAATTAGTTTGAACCAATAAAAATATTGATATATTAAATTGATGACTAACCAATGAAGTTTGAACTTGAAAAAGCTTTGCATTAACTTTTAGATGTTTGGCATTTACATTAGGTTTTGTGGACAATCAAGAATCTTTTTTTTGTTCAACTTTTCATGTGGACTTTTGACTGTCACATGCTTTTCCTTAGTTATCTTCACATGGTTTATCCACATAAATCTAAATGCCAATTCCTTTGAATTTTGCAAATATGGACAGTGGGTTGATTCCCAATTTTTGCAGCTTGGGACATATATTTTTTTTTTTCTTATTTAAGACATGATCTAAGTAGTGCCAACCTTATGGCTAAATACTTGTCTAATTGGCAATGTCTCCCTTTTGGTCTCCCATCTTGTGAACAAAACTTGTCTGTTTGTGGTCTAAACAAAGAATCTTGTGCATCTTTTTTCTTTCTCACAATCAAAAAGAAAATTGTGTTGAAGGCTCAATTTACTATGTCAGATCAAGGCTTTTGTTTCTTGATTTGGATGCTTTGGATGCTGCCAAAGCAATAAATACTTAAAGAATTATGTAAAAACTTTCTTTCTTGTGAATTTTCATTGAGCAGATCAATTTTTTGCTGGCTCCAAATATTTCATGTTTGGAGGATATGGACTCCTTTTTGTAAACTGGTGCCATTTGTTTACTTGAGGTTACAGCATTGAGAATCTAAAACAAGATGTCAACAACCTCACTTTTTTTTGTTTTATTATTATTTTTTTTTAGATGATGGATTGTTTAGAGCACTAGGTTAAGTTCTAAAGTCTAGAGTTAATATGTTGCAATTAGGAAGCCTGTGTTAGAGTTATAAAACATTAGGAAGGAGAGAAAAAGACGAAAATATGAAGTTTTTTTTATTAAATATTCAAACTTTAATAATAAACACTATTGGAGTTAGTAGAATTGAGTTATTTAACATCGACTTATGAAGTTAATGGGCTAAACACCCCAGATGAATTTTCACTTCAACTCATCTTAAGAAAGGATCTTATGGCTTCACAGTATGTGAAAATTTAGATTACAAGTTTAGTCCCTTAACTTAAGGTTTCGTGACTCTTTGGTCCTAGAACTTTAAAAAACATCTAATAGATTTATTTAAATTTCCAATTCTGTGTCAAATAAGTTCTTGACCTATTTAACATTTTTAAAAATTCACAAACATGTAGATACAAAAGTGAAAGTTCAAGACCCCATTAGATATTATAAACTGAAACTCAATTTGATATCTATTAAATTAATTAAATCCTAAAATTTTTCGAATATATGATACAGCACGATTCATTGGATATTTGAAAAAAAAAATTTAGAGATCTATTACACACAAAATTAAAAGTCGGGGGACTCATTAGACATTATTTAATATTCAAGAGCCAAATAGACAAAAATAAAAATGAAGGTTAAAGGACTAAATTTATAATTTCACTCATTTGATTTTAACCTATTTGATATCTTGAAGGTACAATATCTTACCTTTTAAGTAACTGAGTTAACGTGAATTTGTGACCTCAAAGAGATCTGAGTTTATAGCATTTTGACTCCCATGTTTGCCAACAACAAATTTTTGCTGTCTTGAAGAGCCATGTTATAAAGGCTCCATGAAGTCAAAATCTCAACTCTTGAGCATTATAATAATCTTCAAAGGAGTTTCAGTTTATAATATTCCTTTTACCATCAATGTACCTAACAAAGATCAAATCAGAAAACTCAAGTCACTGAAATATGCAAGATCAAACAGCCTCCTCTAGTTACCATTTGCTATTTATTGATGTATAAACTTTACTCGAAATCATCACGTTCAGAAACATCAGACATTCTTTTCTGTGGTAAGTAATTTCCAAGAGAGTGTTTGTTCTTCAATGTTACATGCATTGAACCTTCAACTGAAGTTCTGACAGGCTTCATTGTTTCCCTTTGAAAGACTTTGGAAGAAAATTTTAATGTACCTTTGTTAAGATCTTCATCGGAAGTAATGGATTGTAAAGGTTTTCTATGTTGAGATACTAATAATAGTTCCTGCCTTGAGTTTTGCTTCAATTTGTAGTTGTTTCCATTTCCTTCTGCTTCTTTCATCCTTGGGCTAGTCTTCGATTCAACGGGTACAAGCTTACCATCAACTTGATTTGAGAAAACAAATGTAACCTGAGTACAAAAGAGGTAAATCATGAGATTACATCTCTTGAAACGAGATAAAAAGGTAATGAAATTTTGGTTTACTTGTCCAACTTGTTGTGCTGGGTCATAAAATATATTAAAGTTAAATTAAAAACTTCGACCTGAACTACCCAAATGTTGTAAGGTTAGG
Source organism: Citrullus mucosospermus (assembly GCA_030954485.1). Taxonomy (NCBI): domain Eukaryota; kingdom Viridiplantae; phylum Streptophyta; class Magnoliopsida; order Cucurbitales; family Cucurbitaceae; genus Citrullus; species Citrullus mucosospermus. The sequence goes on along the minus strand of CM062059.1, from coordinate 10,546,406 downwards.
CGAGTTGTCCCGTGAGATTAGTCGAAGTGCGCATAAGCTAGCCCGGACACTCACGGATATCAAAGGAAAAAAGAAACAAAAAAAAAAAAAAACTTCAACCTGAACTTTGAGGTTTGGATTTTGTTAGACATCAAGCTTCAAATTTATATCTTATAGGTCAACTGACTTTTACAAATTTTGAATTTGTCAAGAACTTCTTAAATACAGAATTGAAAGTTCAAGTGCAAGAACTTCTTAAATACAAAATTGAAAGTTCAAGAGCAAAATTGAAGTTTAGAGACCTATTGAACACTTTTGAAAGTTTAGAAATAAAATATCGAACTTTGTATTTTGTGTAAAAGATATCTTTAAACTTTAAAATTTTCAAAAAGAAAAAAAAACTTAAACTTTCAAAAAATAATTTAAAAAAATACTTTTACCATTAGTTTTGGATAAAAGTTGTTAGTGATGTGTTTCAAAAATACCCTTGAATTTAGAAAAATTTCAAAAATACCCTTATCGTTAGAATATGAACTATAACCGTTAATACCTCATTGCAAAAATACCTCTAAACGTTCAAAAGTTACTTTTCAAACAAAAGTTAAAAATGCCCTTACTGTTTATCTACACCTCATCACCTTCCCCTTCCATTTCCTTTCTCCCCTACTTCAATCTATGACCTAACACTTCTTTAACTTTTCTCCCTTCTTCAATACCCCTAACTGTTTGACCTTTGTTAAACAAAACAAAAAAAACCAGTGAAGGTATATAGCCCATACCAAGAAGAAAATAATGAAACCACCAAGGGACCTTAGGACTTAAATATTTTATCAAGGTTGTACGTTAATCATTGAGTGTGTTAATGGCCAAATACATCCCTTTTGTATTTGCATATTTATTGTTTTGGTGAGTTTTATGGGGAGATTTTGATTTTGAAAGTTAATGAGATTTCGTGGGTTTTTATGCTTTAATTTGAAGTTTTGGTTTATACTTGGTTGCTGAGAAAATTAGTGTAAGCATTGTTGAGAAAATTGGTATAAGGATTGGACAAATGGGGAAAAATGAGAGTATCTATATGAAAAAGATAATGAGGATACCTATATAACTTGTTTTAAAATTGATTCTTATCCAAATCAAGATAACTTCAAAAAAAAATTGGTACTAATACAACTTTTGAAAGTTCTTAGATTGTTTTTTTTTTTTTTTCTTGAAGAAGTTCAAGGATATTTTTGAAACAAGGTATTAACGATTTCCGTCCATATACTAACGATGAGGGTATTTTTTAACTTTTTCAAAGTTTAGGGATATTATTAGAACTTTTAAAAGTTTAGAGGTATTTTTGAAACAAAATACTAACGGTTTTCATCCAAAACTAATAATAAGGGTATTTTTTAATTTTTTTTAAAGTTTAAGGGTATTTTTGAAACTTTGAAAGTCTAGGGCTATTTTTTGGAAAGAACAAAGTTAAAGTTAAAGGGCACTTTATAATTTAGCCATTTAACTGTACATTAAAGATCAAACCTCATCACCAGCAGAAGCTTGCAAAATGGTATCAGGTACGGTAGCAGAGTCAAAATGGTGCCCCCAGTTGGCTAAATCTTCTTCTAGAGGAGACCCCACCTGAAAATTTTGAAGAGCAGAAGTGGATAAAATAAAGCAACTAGAAGAAAATGTATCCTCCGTTAATTAGAGAAGTGACCAACCTGTTGCTCTGATTTCTTCAACTTGTCCAAGCATCCAGCAAGTTGTGCAAATCCGCCAATGTCAGAAGTTACTTGGTCAGACTGACAAGGTCCGCTTGTAGACAGGTCTTCGTCCATGTCCTCGGGCCTACCATAACAATTTTGGCACCGACTGCAATTCATCTTTTCATGGATTTCAGACCTGTGTATTCAAAATGACAGTATTCAAATGCGGTTATATTTCTAAAAGCCGGTCATACTTGCAAAGAATTATGTCTTGTTATGTCTGTTTTTGTTGGTGATTATTTTATAATTCACGTATTAGAGAAAGAAAGAATTTTGTTTGTGGGTTTTTTTTGTTAAATAAAAATCTTAGTTCATTGATGCCTGACGAGTATTGGGGAAAAGGAGAACAACATTGAATTTTTTAATCTTGCACAGGTAAATTGAGAAAATATAAACAATAGTTAAAAAAATGATATAAAGTAGACAAAGAACAAAATTAAAGTAATGCATAGAGGAAGCCGAAACGAGACCTGTTTGATTAACGGTTGCCAGGGACTAATGGCTACTTAACTCTAGGAAAAAAAATCTCAAAAGAAAAAAAAGGCTCTCACCTCATTTGATTCGTAAAAATTAAACCTTATCAATACTACTTCCGATACTACTTCACTGATGAATTTTTTTTCCCGATTTTTAAAAGCTAAGCCAAGTTTTGAAAACTTAAAAAATAAACTCCATCTAATAACGATTTTATTTTTAGTTTTCAATTTTTGAAATTTATGATTGTTTCTTTTCCAATTCACTTACTAGGGTCCTTCCCTTTCTTGAAGAAACATTTGAATTCTTAGTCAAATTCCAAAAATAAAAGTAAGTTTTTTGAAACACACAACTCCATTCGATAATCATTGTGTTTTTTATTTTCTACTTTTGAAATTTATGATTATTTCCTCACCATTAGTTGGTAAGCTTTTCACCCTCCTTAAAAACACATTTGAATTCTAAACCAAAATTTTAAAAACAAAATCAAGTTTACACTGCTTTTTTTTAGTTTCAAATTTTAATTTAGTTTTTGAAAACATGTTTAAGTAGGTAATAAAGCAAGAAAAATATAGGTAAAATAAGTGTTTGTAAACTCAAATTTCAAAATTAGAAAACCAAAGAAAAAATGATTATTAAATGGGTCTACAATTTTTAGTTTTCAAAATATGGTTTGGTTTTTAAAAATTTGAAAATATTGGTAGTAAGTGGATTATTAATAAAAGAGAGATTTATATTTGATGGGGTTTATATCCTTAATTTTTAAAAATTTATTTTTATTTTTAGAATTTGGTTAAGAATTCAAATATTTATTTTAAGAGAGATGAAAACCGAAGAAGCCACCAAAAATTTTAAGAACATTAACTAAAAAATGAAAATCAAATGAGCCTAAAATTTTTGTTTGTAGTACTCGCATTTATATGCATTTACGTCATCCACACTATCCTAATGAAATAGGTTTAAGCATTCACCGTGGCATACAGGCTTCTTATGATAAAGTATTAGATCGAATAAGAAAATTAGATTACCTAACATAACGTCACATCTTGAGCAACTAAATCATAGTAGTATTTACCTGACGTTATCATGAAATGAGAACAAATCGCGTAAATCTTCAGACGATAGGAAGTTCACCTGAAAAATGAAGGGAGAAAAGGGACCTTCAAAGAACCTTTCTAGATTGCAAATTTGGTTTAATATTACTATAAGTATTTACAAATCAATCAGAAAGTAAGCAATTTTAAACCTGCGTTGTAAGGTTATCTGTTGACTCCTGCTGAATAACTTTTTGTAACCCTTCTTTTGACATTTGTCGTTGGTACACCTATATACTAGGAAATATGAGAAAAGGATTCTAACTGTATTGATAACATATATATTATATATCATAAAAATAAAAACATGAATAGGGTGATTATTTTAGCCCGATTTGCAATGAATTTGAACCTTTTCTTCAATTGTTCCGGTACTTAAAAATCTATAGATGAATACTCTCTTCTTTTGTCCATCCCTCCACACTCTTGCAGCAGCCTATTCATGTATGGTAAGACAGATGAAAACAAGGAAAACATCAGAAGGCAGACTGCATATTCATTTTCTAGAACGAGTCGATAATTACTTGTTTATCATTTGCAGGGTTCCAGTCAGGATCAAACAAAACTAAGCGATTTCCACCAATCAAATTCAGGCCACATCCACCAGCCTTGCTGCTCAGTAGAAAAACAAACTCATCCTGCGAAGTATTAATGTAACGGTGCTTTAGCACTATATTATCCCCACATAGATGCCCTTGAAAGTCTTGTAAGCAGAAAGCAATTTATCCGTACAGTTTTCAGTAGAATAGAAAAAGAAAACCAAAGCAAATCTTATAAAGGCTGCATACCTTTGACAGATCATTAAAACGGTTGACTAACTTTTGTCTTTTACTGATTGATGTGGTTCCATCAAGCCTTAAATATGGGTACCTCCTTTCACGACACAGTTGAGCAAACAAATCCAGCGTCTAATACATGAAAGTTGCATTAGTTCCCTAAGAATGGAATTTATTTTTATTGATGGGAAGATAATTTAGTTTACCGCATAATCACACAATAAAGATTACAAAATACCAATAAATTTCATCTTGGGTATAAAATAGAAAATAGTTAGACTTCATCAAGGCAGAAACTTGATCTGATTCAGTTGCAAACCAAAGTGAATATTTGACACCTTAAGCAATAAAAATATTAATTAAACTGGCTTTGTGAATACAAAATATAATTAAACAATGTCCAAGAAATGTGAGAGGAGTCATTTAGCAAAGAGAGAGGAAGGGGGGGAGGTGGGGGGAATTGATTTTATTCCAATTAGGTCAGCAAAGGAACTGAAATTACTTGAGTGTAGTTTGAGACAACGACGATGCGGTCGTCAGTTCTCTGACGTAAATGGGCTAGTAACCTAGCTAGTACATGCATTTTCCCTGATAATTCAACCCAAGCCCCATCTCCACCAGTCCATGCACCAGATCTAGCAAAATTAGAAACTACTCAGTCAGTGAGAACAATTCCAAACCTCAGTCAGCATTTGTACCTGTTTCTATGCATACAAAAGAGAGAGACAGTGAAACATAGCTTACCTTCCAGAGAACATCTCTGGAGGGAAAAACCGAATACAACTCTCTAATCCTGAAGTTCCTGGACTCCCACTTTTTATAGTATCGTATATAAGCTGCAAGAAGAGATCTTCCACTGAGGTTGATAGTTAATTTTACTTTATAACGAAATAAAATGGAAGCGGAAGAGAGGAGATTTTATAGGATACACTCATTCCAAAACATATTTACAAAAATAACATATTATATGAAAACCGAAGACAATTTAAACATTTAAATTTTTAGAATGAAAAAGTTGGAAGTCTTAGAGAAATGAACTGGATTATCATCTAATTAACCAACAACAAGAAAGATCTACCGTGTACTAGATTCAGATAAAAGAAATCTCTCTTAGAAACTCGAGTAAACCATACCTTTGGATGATTGCAAAGTTTCTTAAGTGCAGTTATATAGGCCAAAATCTTAGATTGCTTTAGCTCTTCAGTAATTGCCCGCTTAACCTATATTGAGGCCACAAGATATAAGCCTAGTTTGGTTAGACAACAACTAGAAAGAATAATTACTTCAATATATGAATAAACTACACAGGCAGCGAGCTGACATTTTTTGACTGTACAAAATGGTTATACAGGTCTGCTTGGAGAGGAGTCAACTTGCAGCAAATGACTTCAACTATCTGCAGAAAAAAGTAGAAGCTTACATAACACAGAACTTCCGGTTTATTAAATGAAGGTAACTTTATTTAATAAGAAACAAAAATCTAATTTGGAGTGATCAAAGGGAAGAATGGTCACAAAAATCTTCAGATAAAGAACTCCATAGGAGACACCAAAATCAATATTTCCCTGAACTTCTCCCTAATCTCTAGTTTCATCATGGAAATCTCTTCTACTCCTTTCCAAACAAACAGATTAAAACAGCTTTTATAGCATCCAATCAAGGAACCATAGCATCCCTTTTTTTTCTAAAAAGAAACCAATACTTCCATTAATGAAAGAAGGAGATACAAATATGGGTGATAAGAAAATCAACACAAAAAAGATTAAAAAATGTTACAAATTTAGTCCATAGTTTTCTAAGGTTGTATCAAAAAGGTTCTTGAACTTTCAATTTTGTGTCTAATTGGTCGCTTAACTTCACAAACGTCTAAGAAGTAGTTAAACTTTCATAAACATGTTCAATTTGACTAGTGACTGGTGAATACACATGGATCTCTTCAAAAGAAAGAAAGAAAAGAAAAAAAAAAAAAACAAGCTTTTGTAGTGAGCATTTCTTCTTTTTTGTGATACAAAAGAAACTTTAGGTCAATCAAATTGTATAAAGATTGTTCAGATGAAATGCAATTATAAAATATATAATAAGCAATACCAAGATTCACCTTGATTATGGAACACATTATGCCGTACCTTTGGTGGCAAGTGATTTGATAAGAGTGCATTAGTCCTCCGTAGTATAAACTGCCAAGCATAGTGTGTAAAAAGTTATGTGAAAAAGTATGTTTATATCTAAATGTTATATTTTTGGATGACTCATCTAACAAAGGAGATTACCTGATTAACTTTTTCACTTAATTCTGCGGAGCGTTCAGCGCCTAGCTTTTTTTCTTCCTCAGTAGCAATAGGTTCTCTTCCACAAATAATTGGTGCCTTCACAAAGTTAGTTTAAGTTTTTAGTCTTACCATAGAAATATATCAACCTCAAGAAAAAGGGTAAACATCAAGAACACCTCGATTAGAAGACAATTTTCCAACATTGGACTCATATGAATTGGCCTAGCAAACCTTGGTTTTACTCCTCGTTAAAAGGAATTTTCCACACCTATCATCCTTAAAGTTCACAAATGTCCTATTGAAACAAGTGCATGCACTTGATTGGCTCATTTATGCTTTCTCTTTCTCACTTGTAGGGAAGTACAAACTCATAAAAATAGAAAGATCACACAGTCTGCATTCACATAGATCATTGCTTGACCCTCAACCCCCCCCCCCCCCCCCCCCCAAAAAAAAAAAAAGAAAAAAGAAAAGAAAAATAGTAATAATAATAATAAGAGGAGCTCACCTCATAATATCGACGGAAATGTGAAACATCACCCAAAATTCCTGGATTGGTAAAGTTAACCATGGCAAAGAACTCTTCTAGGTCATTCTGTAGGAGTACGAGCAAAGGGTGTATTACAAAAATGATAAGAAGCTTAAAGCCCTAAAGGTAGAACAGTGCATGAAATTAAGAATTTAAACAAATTTGAGACACATGAGTATTTCCCACATTGGGAATTTGGTTTTTAATTCTTATGAAAAGGAAAAGAAAAATACCTGCATTGGAGTTCCTGATAACAAAATCCTACGCCTGCAAGACAGGGCAGCCAATGCCTGAAGAGAAGATATAGAAATAATTCCAAATGAAAAATAATTGAAATGGAAAAATAAAAGTCCACATGTTATACCCGATTTGTCAATGTCTGATCATTCTTCAGTCTGTGAGCCTCATCACATATGAGTAAATCACATGATTCACTTTGGCTGAACTTTGATGAATGCATACGAAATGTCTCATATGAAATAATCAGTACCTATGAATGTATGAATTGTAATTCACTTCAACGAGTCCAGCTGAAACAATTGTTTGTCCCAGAATAAGCACATAAATATACCTGTAAAGAACTCTTGGGATGTACAAAGCTGTCAATGCTGGAGACAACGTCCTCTCTGGAACTTTCACAGAGAGCAATAAGGAGAACCCTTTCTCCAACCCACTTCTTAATTTCAGCCTCCCAATTACTCACGAGACTAGTAGGTGTAACAATGATAGCCTTTTTAACCATTGGCTTTCCATCAAACCCTTGACATAGAAGGGTATAAAGCAAGCTGATCGACTGCAATGTTTTCCCTAAACTGCAGAATGATTACCGATACACCTTTAAGGATATGAGGGAAAACAATGCAGATAAGTACAGTGCTTGTGTATTGGTGATTTGATCATTTAAATGTTTGTCAGAGAGGAATACTAACCCCATATCATCTGCCAGAATGCACCCAAATATGTCTGTCCCCTTATGTAACCCTGAAACACATTCAAACATGAACTGTACACCTTCTCTGCAAAAAAGTTAAATATGTCCATCTTGTCAATTACAGCCAATCAAATTGCATGATACTTCTTGCAATTATTTTTTTTAGTTTCGACTTTTTTTTCTTTTTTGCTACTTTCCTGCTATGGTTGTCTGTCTTGATTAAAAATTGAACCACAATGAGAAAGGACAGAATCTAAGTTCTATAATAAAAATGCTAAAACATAAAAATAAAAATAAAAAGAAAAATGTGAAACAGACTCAAAGGCCTTATTGGGACAAAATACTGAAACATGCCATAAAATAAATCAGAAATGATACCTCTGATGAGGGCGAAGGAAACGAACTAGCAACGGATCAACTGTTATTGATGCTAAATTCATGACATTAAGCTCACAGTCTTCAGGTTGCCACAAGACCAAAGGATCAACCCCAGGTGGTAGAGTTACACTTTCCTCCACTGCATCTTTCTCAGCAGCTTTTGGGAGAAATAAATTGTTGGAAATTACAGATGACACTGGTTTTGAAGAGCCCCAAGGAACAAATCGTTTCCGTGCCCACAGCCTACGTGCCAGCTGGTTGTGTCTTTCATCATAGCCACTTGAGCATGGAGGTTTAAAAGGTTTTCTACAAACTGCTGCACCTTCTGCCACTGAGAGAACTCTTGGGAGCAGCGATTGTCTTCTCACGACCAGGTTGCCTCTGGTTGAATATGATCAGACTGTTATTTTCAAATTAATACAAGTTCAAAATGGTGGTGTTGGTGTGTGTGTGTGTCTGTGACAAAAACCAGTACAAGTGCCATGCTGGATCAGTAGAAGTGGAAGTTACTAGATATAGCCTTATTCTTTCTGTATCATCTTGTATAACTCTGCAGCTTAGAACTCAGCTCCTTGAATGTTTAAATGTTTAAGTTCTCATCTACTTCCAAGCATATCAAAAATTATTAGAGGAGCAGCATTGCCAGATCTAAAAGGACCTTGTTCCATACAAATGCAAGATAATTCCAGATAATATAACAAGTTTCATAATTAAAATCATTGATTTCAAGATTATCTAAATTTCAGAATTCAGAAGAAAGTATTCCGGCAACCAGAGAAAATAACCATTGGGTATATCATGATCGACCACCATGTGCATGTAGAAACAGAATCAGCCAGTTTCCGATAGCAAGAACTTTTAAGCTCTTTTCTCTTCCTCTTCTCAAACCAATCAATCTAGCACAATTAGAGCCTCCTATAATGAAAATTGGCACCTCCCTAATCCGAGGTCCAATTCTTTAATTTACTTTAAATTCTAAGGAATGCAGTAATTAACAATCACTAGTGGAAGGGGGAGAAAAAAAAAAGACGCCCTAGACATCTTACAAGCTGGGCTAAACATAAAGACATACCTCAAGAGGGCATCAACGTTCTTCGATTTTAGATCCTCGTCGGATGAAGGAAAAAGGCTGGAGGATTGTTCTCCTTCTTCGTCCTCATCCTCAAAGCCTTCACCATTAATGTCGGTGTAGTCGTCGTTTGAATCGCTATTATCAGAGGCTGGGACAATCTCATCTTCGTCTTCCATGGAAAAGATTTCTCAATCAGTTTGCTTAACTAACCGGAACTGAGATTGTTGCTTCACAATCGCAAAATGTAGAAAGCTTTTCCCGGCGACGGAGCAGCAATCGGCATCGGTTCAAATTTTCTAATTTTGGCGCCAAACGGCGGCGGCTATTTATACTGCAGTCGAGCCGGATTTTGTTAGTCAGTGTGAATGCCAATGCCTTTCTTTGATGCTTCGATTCTGCCCGTAATACCCAGACTGACCTTGGGTAATTGCATTTTATAAATACAAATTAAAATTATACCATATGCCTTTTTAAGGGAAATATTTCTTTCTTTTATCTTCTGAAAAATCGTTGAATTTTGAAATTGTTAAAATCGGTTTAATTATCTCAATATCAACAAAATTGAAATATGTCTTTAGTATTCAGACTTTTTTCAAATATAACAAAATGAGTTAAACTATTTATAAATGTAGAAAAATTTTATTGTCTATCTGCAATAGAAGTCTATCGTAGTAGTGATCATAATCTATCGTTAATAGACGGTGAAATTTTTATATTTGTAAATAGTTTGATCTTTTTTCTATTTATAATGATTTTCTTTATTATTCTAAATTTTTATATTTTTAGATGTGAATTTCAAATCATTAAAATTGATTTCAAATTATTAAAAGAATATTTTATTATAATTTTGATCAAGAGAAAAATGGTTTTAACTATTTCAACTCACTAACCTATTGCTCAAGACCCTAAAGATAATTTTTTGCTACAATTTTTTAGTTTTAGACTTACATTTGACTCCTAATTTAAAAACAATATATTCATTGGAAAAAAAAGGGTCGTACTTCATGCTTTTAATACTTTCAAATAAGTGTTAGGTGACAAATTTATATAATATATCCCAATAAAAACTTTTCAGAATATATTTTTATACCATAAAAATAGTTGGAGGATGAAGAGTCCAAAGAAAATCAAGTACTTTACCTGGTAAGTTTTACTAGGTCATGTGAATACTTTGGATAGGCTTATTAGGAAGATGACTTCTTAAATGGGTCATTTTTGTTGTATTCTTTGTTGGAAGGTGGAGGAAGACTTAGATCACCGTCTTTGGGGTTATTAGGTTGCGAGGGCCATGTGAATTTGTTTCTTGCAAGAGTTTGATGTTTCAGTAGTTGGACAGAGGAATAATCGTGTGATGATCAAGGAGTTCCTCCTCCATCCTCCTATCAAAGAGAAAAGTTTTTTTAGTGGTTTGTTGGAGTGTGCACTTTAGTGTAGGATATTTGGGGGGAGAGTAACAATAGTGTTGGAGGTTTGGACAGAGACCCATGGTGAGATTTCATGTTTCCCGTTGGGCTTCAATTTCAAAGCTTTTTTATAATTATTCCTAGGCAACATCTTACTTGATTGGAAGCCCTTTCTTTAAGAAAAAAATGCTTTTGTCAACTTTTTTTTTTATGCCCTTGTATTCCTTCATTTTTTTTCTAGATTTTTTTTCGAGTGTTTCTAGAAGTAGTAGTAGTTAGCAACTAAGTAGTATATTGAATCTGAATCTCACATATTACCAATTTTAATTAGTTGCAGTAGTAGTAAGCAACTAAGTATTATATTGAATCTCACATATTACCAAGTTTAATTTGTGAACATATTTTATATTATTAAATTTTGTATAATTATTGTACTACAATAACATATAATTTATAAATGTACTGTGCATGTGTTCTACATATTTCCATTTTAACAAAAATGAAATGAGTGTATAATATAAAATAATATATTTATCAAAGTTTATTATCTTGTTTTATGAAATTTTTCATTCTAAAATTTTAAATTCAAGATATGAATATACCAAAAATTCTTATATATGAGTGTTAATAAACCAACTTATTCTTGACTCTCGACTTCAAAGAAAGAAATGAGTACATATTAAACTATGCTTATGTTGACATTACAAGGATGTATAGAATTTAGGAAATTAGACCTTCTATACAACAATAATAACAAGAGCTGTAACAGGGGATTAACACAATGACAATGCAAAAGATAGTAGAGAAGGAAGTTGAAACTAATGCTCACTGCCAAATGAACAGTACTTTTATTTCTCCAGTGTGTTCAATATTCTCTCCATTGTTTATTTTGCCTACATCAATACAAAGACTAATCTAAATAACTTCTGCGGGAAAAATTACAACCCATCAAAGGTGAAGTTAGAGAAAGATACACTATTTTCAAAACGATAGAAATTAATGCATTGAATCACAATGGTTTTCCATTATTATCCAAATCCTCCATTAGTTCAATGTCCTTTCGAGCCGTTATCTTCTGCACATACCCTGCAGGATTGCAAACAAGCAGAAGAGGCAAATATGAAATGGGATATTGGTTTGGAAAAACAAACCACATGTTCTCAAAAGTTACAGCACATTCTGTCAAAATGTAGATTGCAACAAAAGCTTGGAGAAATTCTCTTGAAACAAAGGGAGAAACAATATTGAAATGCAAACCAAGAATCAGCAAACAATGAAAAATTGTTGGGAAGTATCAGTTTCTTCAACATTAGTTAAGAGGCAAATGTTTTTCTTCTTCTCTGCAAAGTACATGATTATTTCATTAATAGTGTAAGAAAGCCTCTGGTTGGGAATATTCAAAACCACAATGTTCAAAGTCCTTGATCTAGACAGAAAGCATAATAATGAGGCAACCAATTTATCAAATGTGAAGATAAAAAGCAAGAACTATTGTTCATTCTTAAAAAGAACTTCAATTATGAGCAGAAATTCCTGGGAGATTCTTTCTGGCTCTTAACATGGTCATATTTATCATAGTCAGCACATCAATGAAGACTGCAAGCAAGAACTATTAATGGCATCAACCAATGAAGACTGCAAGCAAGAACTATTAATAGCATCAACCTGAAGTATAGCTCAACTAATTCAAGTATGTACCCTCCCTCAGTCATGAGGTAAGAGGATCAAATCCTCCACCCCACATACTATCGAAATATTAACATGAGTCATTATATTTTGAACATCAAGTGTTGCATTTTCATGATATGAAGAGCATGTTTGGGAGTGATTCTGGAATTATTAAAATCACCATTTACATGTTAAAAATTACTCCAAAACTCACCTTTAATCATCCAAAATTAATTTAATATTCAAAGTGTTTGGTTTTGAATCATTAAAATTGTGTTTCATAATAATTCTGAAATGACAAAAGCGATTTCACTGCCAGACATGCCCTGAAGGTTATCAGTAAAACCCAGATATCATAACATTGCAATACCCTACAATTTGCCCTATGTGTTGGTTCCCATAGGAAAGATAGAAAGGAGGAAGGAAGAAGAAGAAGAATACCAATTCCAAGGCAAGGTATACATTTGCAAGTGATCTCTCTTCCCCTTTTGTTATAATAGCTAACATATCCAGAACCCTGGCAACTGCGACACTTCCCGGTCCATTCATACACCACTTCTTTACAATCCTACAATATACAAGAATGGCTTAAACTCTCAAACTCCAGAAATGGAGATAACTGTGAGGTTGGAAAATGGCTTAAATCCCACCATTGCAGCCTAAAATGGAGGTGATAAACCTCAGCTAAACCATGCCAAGGTTGTTTTTGGTTACATTAATGCTTGAACTGTTACCAGCAAATCCCCAGTTTCCAAATGATTAAATCAATTTAACAAGTTTTAGAAATCAATACGGAATAGCTTCTTCAAATGAGTCAAGAGCATGGGTTTTAGGGCACAAGGCAGGAAAATCACAACAAATCGCTTTCCACAATTAGGAAGAAGTAAAATTGCCAAAAGCAAAAGTGGATTGATACTATGAATCAAAGTTATGAGGTGAATAACAGACCTCCACTTGTGGATCGCACTGAAGCCGGCGGTCGATTTCCTCCGGCGGTACAGGGGAAGAATCCGGATAAGTCATAGGAAGAGGGAGAACGTCGGTATTATCAACCAAATAACTCTCCTTATCACGCGACCATTTTTTCTCCATGGCGTTCACTTTGACGCTGCCATTTCCGCTGCCGAACCTCCCCGCCGCTCCATCGACAGTGGGGGAGGAAGGTCCTCCGGCATCGTACTCTTGTCCAAGTCGAAAGGCACCGGTGGAGTCAGTGGCAGCAAGAGAAGGGAAATTGAAGAGACGGGAAAATGAGGGACCCGGCGAGGCGTCTCCGGCGGCGGCACGGCAGAGGCGGAAGGAGGAGGGGGGGAGAGAGATGGATTGTTGACGTGCAGTGGTGGGATTGGAAGCGAAGAAAAGGGAAGTAGGATTTATGGCGAACATTACCCGAAATATTGAACCCAATCGGATTCGTCAGGTTGTAAGGATCGGCGGAAACGTCGACGGAGGAGGGAAATTATGAATTGTGGGCACCGTCGTGTTCATACGCAGGTGGTGATGGAGGATTGGGGTTGGGTTGTGCAGTACTGTGGGAAGATCAACTAGGCCCACGAACTTCTTTTTTTTATTATTACTTTTTTATACTAAATTATAAAAAGGTTAAATTTTGAAAAATGTCTTTTAACTTTCTACGTTGCGTGAAAAATAACTTTTAAAAATTTCAAAAATAATCTAAACTTTAAAAAAAGTGTAAAAAAAAATACCCTCATTTGAAAGTTAGCGTTTTGTTTAAAACATATCAATACTTTTAAACTATTAAAAAAAAAAAAAGAAAGAAAGATAATAATACCCTCTCAAGTGCCAAATATGTCGAAGTAGCGTGAAGCTAAAAGTGATTCTTGCAAACACTTACAAATAAGTCCAATTTGATGAATGATTCTAACCAAAAGCTTAGTAGAAGGATGAATAACTCTTGGATCTAATTTAGAATCTATGATGATCACTCTTCTTAAATCTTGAGACAATTAGCCTAAATAGCCTCAAGGAGTAATCGTCCAAAAATCAAGATTTCAGATCTTTTATTAGAATGATAAAATATGTTTCATACAAGAGGGGAATGTTCCTATTTAAAGAGTTAATGTTCCTATTTAAAGAGTTTTATTAGAAGTGGGGGTAAAAACGGAATTAATCTAGAATACTGCCTAATTACCCAATCAACCTCTGTTATTCTTACATCATTCTACCCCTCCAAAAAGAAAACTTGTCCTCGAGTTTTAAAAAGAAAAATATTATGAAGCAAACAAGGAACTAAATAAACTTGTTCAATGGAGTATGACCAAACTAACCTCCTACATTTTGAACAAATATATTATGATCAAAGGGATAAATTCGAGACAAAAAATCCAATATTGTCATCATAAAATGAACTTCGACATCGACCATAAACCCAAAAAAGATGATTCCTTTAAGCTCATTCCCAATCACTAAAAAACCACCTTCCAAAGAGAATCGTTCAAGAATTATGTATTTTTAACATTCGCTTCAAGTTCTTCAACGGTTTGGTGATTCATTTCCACCACAATCAGTGTGTCATTGTTCTTGTTTGATTCTTGCTAGGTGTTCGATACTTCTTTTCCATCTTCTTCGTTGGACGTTTCTTCTTCACTTGAGACTATTTCCAAATCAACATCTTTAAATTCTTGTTTTATAATGTTGTTTTCAAGATTTTCTATTTGAAAATTTTCTACCCATGATTCCTTTGTTTTTTCTTCGATATGTGAAATCAATCCGTTCTTGAACTATTGCCAATGAATTGATAGTTGATCAATATGATGATACATTTTCTGCGATGATTGTCAGATTTCTTTTATTGTTTTCTTCATTTCCTTCAATGCTACAAGATCAAAGTAATCATTTGTTGGATTCTTGAAAAGGTTTATTCTCATAGTGGATATAGGACTCATCCATTGATTTTTCTTGATCGTGTTTCATAACCAAAAGAGTAATTTTGAGTCTTGAACATTCTTCTTGGGCCGTAAAAATCTATTCTTGATGATCCTTGATGATTCTTTACTTCATCTAACTCACTCCCAATCTTTACGTTGATTTCTTGAAAAATGGTTTGATTGGATCGTTGGGCCCGTTTTTAATATTGTCGCCTTCTTGTTTCGTCCCGAATTGCCTTAAAAACATCATCAAGTCATTAGAATCAAATTTCCAATGTGGATAATGATAGGTTCTTTGAGAAAATCGAACATTGCCAAAATTAGTATGTTGAGATTATTCTTCGGCATCACATGAGTCAAAATTCCAGCACTATTTTTTGAAGTAAATTTGATTTTCTTGCCTATACCAACGACTGTATTTCTTCTTGGACATCTTCTTTAATTGGCAATAGTCCATTCTTGCAAAATCTCAACGAATCTTTAATTTTTTCCTTCTTTCTTGGAATTTCAAAGGTTCCCCCTTATTAGATATGCGTTGTTTGGCAGCGAGCACAACACTCAAATCTCCCTCTCGTGATCGACGTCACCAAGAGTTTTCCAGACTTCCACCGGCGGCTGTCAACATTGGCCCAAGCGGTCGCTCAAATATCAAATTGATGTAGTCTAACTAGTCTCAAGGAGTAATCCTCCAATAAGCAAGATTTTAGATCTTTATTAGAATGAGAAAATGTGTTTCATACAAGAGGGGAAGGTTACTATTTATAGAGTTTTATTACAAGTGGGATAAAAAACGGAATTAACCTAGAATATTGCCTAATTACCAATCAACCTCTATTCTTCTTACATCACTGATCCAATAAAGATCATTAAACCTAAAGAAAAATTAGAAAAAAAAAACACCAAAAGGGTTGAATAAGCACAAGGTTTTTAATATCATTAATTTGAATTTTGATGTGACATTCCAAAATTTCAGGTAATTTTAAATTATTTATCTTGAATTATTTGGATAATTATTTGAATTTTAAGGTTTAATTGAATTAGGTTGAAAATACAATTCAATTTAAATTAAACATGATGAAAATTTTGGATTAAATTCAATTATTGAAAAATTGAATTTATTTTGGGAGATTTTGAAATTTTGATTTTGCTTTAAGAAATAGTTGGTTGGGAATTTTGGAGCTTGAATTTAATTTGAGGATTTACGAGGGGAAGAGAAAATGAAATATATATCTATATATATTTATAATTATATTTATTGGTTTTGAGATTTGAGATTTATTAGTATTTTATTTGAAAAAAAGAATTTTAAAAGAATATATATACATATATGGAAATTATTTTAAATGACAAAACTATTGAAACCATTTACAAATATTAGCAAAATATTACAGTTTATTGCATATAGATGGTAAAATTTTGTTATATTTATAAATATTTTGTTTATTTTTCTATATTTGAAAACAACCATGTATATTAAATAGTTTAGGATTTTTAAAAAGAAAGGGAAATAAATTGTTTATATATATAAATTAAATATTGTCGTTTGGGTGCAAAACTAAAAAATAAAAAATAAAAAAGAAATAAAAACATTTTGAAAAATTGCACAAAATAACCCAAGAACTAAAAACTTTTCTATTGATGACCTACTCCCAAAAACTTTATCATAAGTGACATTTTGGCCACCTGAAATACCAATTTTACCCCCAAAATTAAAACCGTCGAAAACTTTCTCTCTCCCTAAATTATCATTTGCAAGCATTAAATGTCAACTACCATTATACCAACAAAATTGAAAGCGAGTATACCAATGGACGGTCGCTCTCACTCATTATTTCATCCTTCAATTGTCCTATGCGAGTTTCACGTACAACCAAACGAACTTCCTCCATTTTTCTAGCGAGTTACAACGTCGGTCGCTTTCATCTTCATCCAGTGTTCGTTCTTTCATTGGTCGCTTAGAATTAGAAACACAGAGAATGTAAGTGTTTTTCGTCGTATATCGTTTAGTTTTATAAAAACGACTGCGTACGTAGAAGTAAACGATTAACTTCATATTGTCGATCGCCGATAAATAACTAAGTGATCACTTAACATGACTAAGCGATCACTTACTTGATACTAGGCGATCACACACATTATATTATGCGATCGCTTACACACCATATAAGCGATTGATTATTATGATACTAAGTGATCGCTTACACATAGGTGATCGCATACATTATATTAAGCGATCAATTACTCGATACTAGGCGATTGCATACATTATATTAGGTGATCGCGTACATTTTACTAAGCGATCGCTTCATTTTTCCTTACTGAATATCATTTCTAATTAAAATAATTATTTCTTTGCAGGTCAGTGAATCTACTTTGCATCTTTGTACAATTTGGTGGGGAATGAGATTAGTCTAGATGCAACTATGTTGGAGGTCACATAAAAGGTCTGAAAATCAGAAAGGATAACCTGTAGTGAATTAGTTAGCATTCTGCACCAACGACTAAACATTGATCCCTACCTGTTCGATATACACATCAAGTGCTGCTATAATCTGTTGGTCCAAGTTCCTTCAATTGACATAGTTGACGATGAAGACCTTAGTTTTTTTCTAGAAGGAAGTGATGCATCTCGAATGCCACTGTTTGTATCACTTACACCTCACGAAAGGCAT
Organism: Citrullus mucosospermus; assembly: GCA_030954485.1. Classification (NCBI taxonomy): domain Eukaryota; kingdom Viridiplantae; phylum Streptophyta; class Magnoliopsida; order Cucurbitales; family Cucurbitaceae; genus Citrullus; species Citrullus mucosospermus. The sequence continues at coordinate 10,528,524 of CM062059.1, read as the reverse complement.
GAAGTGGATGACATGCACCAAGAATGAAATCCAACTGCTGGAATATTTCCAAGCATTCCAACATATGATTTTCCCACCACATCCTCATTAGAGGAGAATGTTGAGGCATGCAACTTGGGAGATGACAGAAATGAAGAATGGGTTGGTCAAAGCATTCCACCGTATGATTATACGGATGATGGGCACGGACAGTGGTCAATACCACATACAATCCCAACACAATCCACTTATGTGTCGACACCGTCCACTTATGTTCCGACATCATCCACTCATGTTCCAACATCGTCCATTCATGTTTAAACGCTATCTGTGGCAATGTTGTCCGTTCAAGTGTCCCCCATTGTCCCAACCCAACCTTCAGAGGGCCCATCGTATGATGACCTCATCACAATCTCCACGATTGTTTGAACGACGAAGATATAAGGGAAGATCAGATTTTCTTGACAAGAATTCCTTGGATATTCGACAGGGCATCATATAGAGAATAAAGAGTTAGATAAAATAATAAAAATAATTAACTATAAAACAAAGTTAGGATTACCCACCATAAATCCTGTGTTCACCACCATGAACCGATGTGAACATAAGTCGGGCCGGGAATGAAGCTTCTGGTGAACATGCATCAATAGGACGTCCATATTCTATAAAAAACAATGGAAAATTTTAGGCATAAACTCACATTCATATAATTGCATAAACGATTTCATAAGCGATCGCTCAATACTTGTAAACGATCACTTAGTATTGCATAAACGATCGCTTATTGTTAATGGGCGATTGCTTAGATAATCAGCGATCGTTTAATGTTATACAAGGGATCGTTTAGTATTATCTAAGCGATCGTTTAGTGTTACATAAACGATCATTTACAAATAACTAAGCGATCATTTGAAGTTTGAAGAAAAACTTACATCCTCGAGCACCCATGTTCTCAAGTGTTTTAAAGAAGTCTTTGGTCCGGAATGTGTATGCGACTGTCCTCTCGCTCCTCCACTTCTTATACACAGCCCACAAGATATCTGGTATTGGGAACAAGGGGTCATACACTCGGACCGCTCTAATAGGGAACCTAGGGACAGGGACAATAGGGTTTTCCACTACAACGCTCGTTGGTGGTCTTGGGGGCGGTGGTGGAGGTTTGTTGGGTTTGGGTTTAGGTTGAGAAGGTTCGATTTTAGGTTGGGGTATGGGTTGGGAAGGTTCGGTTTTAGGTTGGGGAAGTTGGGGTTGAGGTTGGTTTTAAGCTGGGGGTTGAAGTTGGGGAAGTTGGGGTTGAGGTGGTGGTTGATGTTGGGTTTAAGGTGGGGGTTGAGGTTGGAGTTGGGTTGAGGTTGGGGTTGGGATGGGGTTAGCTCCCTCTTCGGCCTCTTCACATCCTCAAGTGAAAACCTCGTCGGCTTATTCCTCTTTCAATGATAAGGTATCATCTTCTTTTCCTATACAAAATGGAAACTCAGTTAATATATATATAACTGCAAATGATATGTACATCAAATTAAAGAAATACCTCAGCCACTTTGGCTGGCGTGTTCAAGTCAACGATGCTCCTCATGTTGAATGATTGAGTTGGGAGCATTTCACTAGGGATCTCTTCAATAGATGGTGGTGGATGTGTCGTGGGGGGATCGGTTGGGGGGACTTCTTGAATCGTGGCGACAGTGGTTTTTTCCTCAGTGGGTTAGTCGTAAACCACTATCGCCATTGCCTCCCCACCGTCGTCGTTTCTTTTGGTATGAGTTGGATTAGACAACCCTTCTTCAGCCTGGCCATCTCCACCACCCCCCTTAGCTTGACCACCCTTATTCTCCCCGTCGTCGTTTTCATTATCGTTGGGGTAACTTCTCTAATTGTCTTCTTCGTTGTAGTTACCTTGAAACAGACAAATATATCAATAAGTTAGATAATGCTAAGCAATCGCATACAAAAAACTAAACCATCGCATACAAAAACTAAACGATCGCATACAAAAACTAAACGATCGCATACAATTGCTAAGCGATCGTTTAGTACTATTAAGCGATCGATTATTATGAATACAAAGAGAAACATATTAGAATAAATACAAATCTAACCTGACATAGACGCTCGATGAACATCCTCATGTCGTTTATCTACTTGCTTAAATGGTCGTGCTGCTCACGAACTATTGTCGTCAAGTTTGTCAGGTCATTGCGAACAAAAAATATCTCCTCCCTCAGTACCTTGTACGACCGTGAGTGCTTGTGCCTTCTGAACGTGGGGTACCTCTCCGAATTATGGGAGCGCTTTTTCTTCCCCCTCTGACCAATAGACTAACCCAGGAGTGGGGTGTCTGTCTCCCTAGTCGGCTACACCACTTGTTCTTCTTGTGGCAGATGGGGTTAAGCTTAAATATCAGTCAGCTGTTCTAATTGCTCTTCTTCGTGAGAGGACTCGGGTTGGTTTGCCTCGATGTCAACCGAAGGCTGATCTCTTGACACAGGGTTGACACCTGGCATCAACTCAACCCCCCTTATTCTATCTTCCTTGTACCTCAGTTCATCGGATGAAGGCACAAGTCTCGCCATGATGATCGTCTGCAATGTAAACAACAAGTCATTAAACAATCGCTCAATAATTCACATGTTAGTAAACGATCGCACAAGTTAATGTAAACGATCGCCTAGATTAATATAAACGATCACTTACATATACCAGGCAATCACACAGACTATACAATCACTTATTACAAGCTTAGTGATCGTTTAGATTTTCTAAACGATCGTTGAAAGACATCTACGATCGTGTAGATATATATCAACGATCGATTAGAATATCTAAGCGATCGCTTAGAATAACTCAACGATCAATTACCTTTTTGGGTTGGAAGACATTCCTCTCCAATGACTTGTACGATGGAGGTTGGGAACATGTTCACCTCAGAATTCATGGTATGACATTCTTGCTTGCTTTAGTGACCACGAACTTGCTAGAAGTGGACAGTATCTCGTACACCCACATCTATAACAAACACGTTATAAATGGATTAGGATATCAATTATGCCAAATTGAAGTATACAATAGAAGTATAATTGAAGTATACATTAGGCTAGATCGTACTTGGAATGCAAACACATATTCTTTAATGCAGTAGTATGTGGTGCGCTTGAGGTTGTCTGTCTTCTTTATATCATGCGCCTCTTTCTTCCCACGCATGATATTCTTTATGCTATTCAACAGTTGGTTGAAGAAGACAAATGACCAGTTGTAGTTCGCAAATACTTCAGGGTCATCGACAATCCCAAGTGTCTTCATGTCGAATTGGGTCTTCTTGTCTTAACCGATCATAATCGTTTCGATGTACAATGCGAGGGCTACCTTCACGACGTCTTGATCATTCGTAAATCGAATCTTCTCGAAGACAGCCTCAACATTCTTGACCAACTTTTCCTTCTTATCGCTTGGGTCCTTAGGTCCAAGGATGAGACACCGTAGTCTCTGACCGCATGTATCTCTTTCGACGGTTTCTTCAGTCGGCCAAAGTCCGGTTATGATATTTAAGTCTTCTTGGGTGAAGGTAACCTTCTTCTCCAATATGTTGAAGTTGATTGAGCCGACCCTCTCCTCCCTCACCTCCCGTAGCAAGAAGTGGTGGAATAACTACCTATTGAACACCAGGTCCACATCCAGCAGTGGACCAAAACAGGTCTTTCTAAACATGTTCATCTGATCGGTTGTCAACTTGTTCTTGATCAGAGTACTGGTTTTGTGGACTATGTAGGAGACGGTGGCAGGGAAATATCTATCCTCGGGTACGACCATGATCAACCTACAACAAGGAAATGCAGTACAAAATCAGTTTAACAAATTACTAACTCCTAAACGATCACTTATTAAACACCAAACGATTGCTTAGTAAATACTAAATGATCGCTTAGTAAATTAGGCGATCGCTTAATGAACTATACGATCGTTTAGTACGTACTAAGTAATTGCATAGTGAACTAACTGATTGCGTAGTAAACTAAACAATCACTTAATCGTTTAACCTAGGCTCGACGATCATTTATTCTGGGTTGAGCGATCGTTTCACCTAGGTTGAGCGATCGCTTAACCTATGCTAAGCGATCGTTAAGCCAAGGATGAGCGATCGTTTAACCGATGATGGGCGATCGTTTAACCTGGGCTAAGTGATCAACTAGACTGAATGTAAGGGATGTCACATACCTTTCAGAAGAAGCTGAAGACGACGATGAAGAAGAAGAAGACGAAGATGAAAGGTTCGGAGAAAGCAAAACGTTAAGAGAGAAAGCCAAAGTCCGAAAAGCGTAAAAGTGAAATGTTGGACAACGACTAAAAGAAAAAGAGAAACACGGGTTCTGCTGTTTTAATTTTTGGGGGTAAAATGGGTATTTCACGTGGCTAAAAGATCATTAATGATAAGGTTTTTGGGAGTAGGTCATCCATAGAAAAGTATTTGGTTTTTGGGTCATTTTGTGCAATTTTCCAAACATTTTCCTCTTTTTCTTCGTGGGTAGTCGCCGAACTCTCTCTCTATTCGTTCGGCGTGTCAGTAGCCCCATCGTTCACCGTTTTCAAACTTCAGCAGCTAACCTCGAGAGCGCCATCGCCACCCGACCAGTAGCAGCCATTCGTTTGGACGCCGACGTTCACGTGAAAAGGAGGTCCATCTGGTTTTCCTGTGGGTTGTTGCTCAGCGCCATCGTCTACGTCAGCTTCGAAGGGTTGGGTCTTGTCTATTTGCTGTTTTGTAGTCGTGAGCCGCCATCGCCCTTTAGCTGCCGAATTTCTGTCGAGATTCATTTGCTTAGGTAAGTTTTATAGAGGTTCTTAATTGGTTTTGTTTACCCATTGACTTGGGCCTAGTTGTTGATCTGCTCATGATTTTAGAGGTTGGATTCAAAACTTTGAAGGACATTAGCACATTGCTCACCAAGAGTTTGGGACTGTTTTTGAGTGATTATTGGTTAGTTTCAGAATATGGAGTCCAGTTAGACCAATTATTGATGTTGTGATTTTGGTTTATTAATCCTCAATTTTGGTGTTTTGCTCTGGATTGTATTGTTGGACAGCTTGGTAGCGTTTTTGGTTCAAACCATGCTTTGGGTGACTTTTTGATTAATTTGTGGTTGGGATTTGCCAGTTTACTATGTTAGGGCTTAGTTTCGTCAAGATTTGTTTGAGCATACTTAGGCTTGCATAAACTAGTTCACGAATCAGCACCCTAACTACGCCATTTTTGTTAAGATTCATGTATCCCGATAAGAATTAGCATGTAATGGGAGTGTTGGGTGCCAATGAACTCTTTGGCCATAAACAAGATTTACGACTCTACGTATGATTTTTTGTATGGTTACTATGGTGGGTTTTGAAGATATGATCATGATATGAAGTTTTTTAGTTGTTGGATGCATGTTAGATTGACGGTGATTGTTATCTTCCTTATCGGGCCGTGTACATCCTATGACTGTGAACTTTTGAGTTCACTACTTATGACTATGACTAGGTGTCCCTTGGGATCACCACCTATGATCGTGAACCTACTACTTATAGTTGCGTGCCTTCGAGTTTGCTACCTATGTTTATGTTATCATACACTTGTGCTCATGGTAAGAAGATAACAGGCTCACTTAGTGGGTCTTGTCAATTAGAGATGTCGGGTTATTACATTTTAAGAGCATTACAAGTCATTTTTAAAAGCTAAATGAACATTTAAAGGTCCAAGAACTCAAAAATCATTCAAAAGCTAAAAAATGAAAATTGTAGAAAATAAGACTTAGGAAATTGAAACTCAAATACATACTAGTTAAGATGTCAAAACGCAAAATTATAAGTGTAAAAATGCTCCAAAAAGTCTTAACTACTTTTTAGGCAACAAACTTAATATACACGTTTGACAATATTTGGCATCACGAACTCCAACACATTGCACATTAGACAATACTTTCTTCACAATTTTCACATAGTTTTTTGTCCTTTGTCCTATCTTCCACTTTCCCAATTCCATTTTCACCCTATTCTCTTCTAGACTCATTAAACTAAATCGTTTTTGTCTTTTTTTTTGTGCCTTGGTTATCCTTTGAAGATGTGATGTGAAAGTCTCTTGAATCGTCTTTGTGATCTTGCTTCTTGTAATAGTTATTTTTAAGTATTTGTAATGGATCAATGGTTGGATTCACATCATACCTTTAATTTTAGCATATGAATAGAAATGGTCAATATTTCATTGCAAAAAATAACTCTAGACTTTAACAATAAATAAATAAATAAAATAGAAAATGCTCCTAACATTAGTATAGTGATGAATTTGTTTGAAGTCCTCTTGAGTTTTAAAATCCTTACACCAATTTTCTAAGCAACCAAAACAAAAACCAAATTCCTAAGTTAAACATAAAATGCCACAAGATCCTACAAGATTCCAAAATCAAAATCTGCCATTAAAACCCCCCAGATCCTAAAGTCTAAGGTTAAATTACAAATTTAGTCTTTAAACTTTAAGTAAATCTATTTAGAGCTCATTTGGATTAACTTAAAAAAAAAATTTATTTTAAAAAGAATTATTTTCATTAAACACTCACGATAATAAATGTTTAAAATAGAGACACTAATGACAAATCCATTTTGGGTGGTTGCTAAATATTGGTATTTCTTTTTAAATAACTTATTTTTAAAATTAAACACTTAAAAAAGTATTTCAAACAAACTCTTGGTCTCTAAACTTTCAAAATAACAAAGTTAGTCTATGAACTTTCAAGTTTATTAATATCCACAAATGACCCTACAAAAATTGAAAAGTTAAAGTCCTATGAGACATTAAATCCAAACTTACATCAAATAGATAGATTACCTTTTCAAAATTTTAAATTTATCAGAAACCTATTCTAAAAATTAATTAGTCTATTAAACACTTAAAAACTTTGAGACTAAATAAAAATAATAGGTAATTGCAAATATAACAATTAAAACCAAAATATTAGTAAATATAGCACAATACAAAAAAATTTAGAAACATAGTAAAATTTGATCTAACTCTAGAGTTTTCACTATATATTTTGTTATATAGCAAAAGTAACCAAAATATTTACAACATAATAATATTTTACTATCTATATTGCAGATAGACGATATATTTTATTATCAGTGTAAATATTTTCAACAGTTTTACTATTTAAGATAATTTATCTTATTTTTAAAATTGTTGTTAAACAATTAATTATTTTAAAAATACTGTTGATTGCAATTATCAAAAAAACAAATTCAAAGTGAGAGTGTTAAACTTGCAATTTAACCTAATTTATCCCGTCCAAAATCCACAATCCAAACTCTAGGTCAGTTATTGAATCGGAGCAACAGAATTATTCATTTATCTGTTCTTTTCCGCCAGCTCCTTTTCTCTTCGCTTTCGCCTTCTACTTTCTTCATCAGCATCAATCAATACTAAACCCTAAATCAAACCTACCTCCATACTCGTCTTCCCATAGTTCGTACCTCCATCCCACTGTTGAAGGAACCTACAGCGTGTTCCGTGTCTTCGGAGCAGCCATGAAAGTGTTTGAAGTCAACAGGAGCACCCTAACTCTCGCTCTCTTCACAGACGTCACCAATTCCAAGTACTTTCTCTCTTTTCTCTCTCTCGTTCTATCCGGGTTTTTGAAAGTGAAAATTTGGTCAACAGAGACTAGTGGGATGGATAGTGATTAATCCTGTTAAAATCATGTGGATTTGGTACTTTTGATCATGTTGTTTCTCTCCAGACGTTTTCTTTCGGTGTATCCGCTAACTGTTTGAGAAAATGCCTGAACCAAGTGAGGAGAGAAATGGGAAAGATCACATTGTAATGCATTGAACTGTTGTGTTTCTGATAAATGTGTTATGGAGTTTCTTCAGTTTTTGAAGTGCCAGAGGTATTGCTTGAACTTGGTGGTTGAACAGTAATGTCTGTGTTTGATTCTAAAAGCTATTTGTGAAAATTATGGTTATTTGACTAGAATTATGATTTATGGGAACCATTTGTACATGTTTTTATGTTAATGTGTGTATTTATAGAACAAACTTTGTTATTAACAAATGAAGTGCCTGATGATAAAGTTATCTATTTCCAGGGAACTTCTTGATTCTATGCAAGCTGGAACTCTGGAACCGGAAGTTGCATTTCTCAATGCTTCTCTTGTATGGTTATTTTATTTGCCTATCTAATTTTTTTTTTAACTATTAACATGCTGATATGCTTATGAAATCCCAACCACCGCCCTCTTATTTGTTTTAGCTTTGAATTGTGCCCAAGAGTCTCTCTAATATTTCCTCCATAAATAACTGAAGACAGATTCCAGATGTTTTTCCTGTGCTTGCGGCTGCTTATAAGACACTTGTTTCCAAGTCGAGAGATTCTCTGACCACCCGCACCCTTCATTCAGAACTTGTGTACAATTATTCGGGTTCAAAGCATGTAATTCTATCTGACTTCTTGGATATTGCTGACTGTTGCTTATTTGTTTGTGAGTATGTACGAGTGATCCTTGAATTTTATCATATGCAGATTACAGAGTCTTTAAAAAGATGTGGAATTTGTGATAGCTCGTCTTATGTCCTTGCGGCTTGTTTTAATGCTTCTTCTGATGAGGTTGGATCAAGATGTCTTGCAAAAGTAGACTCTGTTAGCTTGTTGTAAACTTTTAATTGTATATTCTTATGAACTCTTGAAAAACACAACTTTTTTGTACAATCTATTTACCCATGCTAGATGAAGGCCATCGAGAAACTAGTACATGGTAAAGAGATTAACCTAGAGGAATTGGGAGAGAGAGCAGACCAAGCTCAGATACAAAAGGTACAACCTATGTTTTCTTGATATGCATTTTTGGCTCAGGTTTTGAAAACACTTCTAAAAAATGGATAACTTAATAAAGAAACCAATAGGTGGAAGTAATGTTTACGAACTTAATTTTAGAAAACCAAATGACTATTAAACGAGGTATGAGTAGTTACACTCTTATGCTTTTGGTCCATCTCTACTAATTTTTAAGGTCCCTTTTCTCGCTTCAAATCAACAGAGTTTAGATTATTAAGATTTCTACTTGAACACTGAATTATGGTACTATGGCTTTGTCCTTGACAATAGTAAAATGGTTGTTTTTTCTTCTTTCAGCATTTTAAGATCACTGGACCCGAGTTGACGCTATCCTCAGTTAGAGATGCTATAACATGTAGAATCGCTGCGCGGGATGCCTTATAGCTGCAAAAGTTGCAACAACTTCCATATTTGGAGTCCTCTGTAGGCGAATGTGTTAAATTGTTTGCAGTATAATCACTTTTAGGTTGGTTATGTCTATTCAATTTTTATAGAATTTTCAAATTACTAAGCTGTGGATCTTTGATGGGAATTGATTAACTTGCAATTGGGTTGATGATGTCTAAGAAATTTTTACAGAATGTTCAAATAGTTATGCTGTTGATGTTCAATGGAAATTAATCAATTTACTAGCTCGTGTTGGGTGGTTTGTTTCTTTGTACTGTCCATCTAAACCTAACTTAGTGGATAGTGAGACTAATTTTATCATTCGAAAAGTTAATGGTTTGAATATCTTATTACAAGGAAGGTCTACATATTATGTTTGTTTATTTTATTTATTCACTAATTAGTACATTGATTTAAATTTTCAAGTAAACTTGTGAAGTGTAGCTCATGGTAAATACTAAATATGATGATCATTTATTGTTCTCTATCCATTTCTTCATATTTTGTTTTATTAATTTACTTTGAATGAAGGTTGAATTCTGGAAGTACTTTGTCATGATTATATATATTACTTTTGGAAAAATAAGTAACAAAATGATGAATTAGTATATAGATGATAGGAAAAATATCAACCTTAGGAGTTTTATTAATTAAAGCTAAATTGTATTAATTTATACTATATATCATGATTTGCATTGGAAAAATATTGTATAACTCATAATTTTATCATTTAAACTTTTAAACATTCAATTAAAACAATCATAATAAAAACAATTTAAGCTCTCAAGTAAATTTTTTTTTTTTAAAAAATAGTCAATTGATAAATTCTATTAGTCTATTTTATTTATTACACACAAAATTTAAAGATTAGAGGTAATTCAACCTAAAATTGAAAATTTTAGCATATTAGATAGTTGCCTACAAAGTAAACCGTAAACTTGAAATTTTATGATTAAACTTCTAATTTAAAATTTGTTTTAATGTTTGGTATTATTATTATTAGTTAATTTTTCGACAACTTTCAATCAACCCAATTAAAACATATATAATCAGAACTTCAAGGATCAATGTTTTCTTAGCTCACAAGTAAGCGTAAGACGTACGCAAAGCGTGTATAAGGTTGATCACACACGATAAATACTCAAACGAACAAACCTGAATTTCAGTCTAATTATAAAAACAGCCCTAGAATTTGGCTCCCAAAGCTTCAAAATCTCACAAAACTTTTGAATCTTCGCCATCAAATTTCCTTGAAATTCCTCCAGAATTCTTCTTCCCAATTCCTCAAATCCGCTCCGAATTTCGAATCTTCCTTTTCTCCATTACCGATCGAAATGGGTACTGCGCAGAGCCGCGAGGACGCTGAACTTTCAGACTCCGATGAATACAAGGAGGAGGAAAAAGAAGATGACGAAGAAGAAGAAGAATACGAAGATGCTGATAAAGAATTGAAGCCACAATCGATCTCTAGCACCGCCAAATCGACTGGTACCTCATCTGCAATCGATGATGTTGACGCCAAACTCAAAGCTCTTAAACTCAAGTATGGCTCCTCTTCCCCTTCTCAGACACCTAATTCTAAGAACGCTGTAAAACTTTACCTTCATATCGGTGGAAACACCCCCCGTGCGAAGTGGATCGTCTCTGAGAAACTCACTTCCTACGCTTTTCTCAAGACGGCGGACGTCGACGGAGGTAATGACGATGACGAGGAGGAAGATAACGATGAGGATTATAAGGCCAATTCGTCGGGTGGGAGAGGTCAGTTACGTTGGGTACTCAAAGTGGGGGCGAAGGTCAGAGCGTTGGTTTCGACAGAAATGCAATTGAAGATGTTTGGCGATCAGCGGCGCGTTGATTTTGTTAATAAAGGCGTGTGGGCTTTGAAATTCCCGAGCGATGAACAGTATCGGAACTTCGTGACCGAATTCCAAGACTGCTTGTTTGAGAATGTTTATGGGCTTCAAGCGACTGATGAGAACAAGGTCAAGATTTACGGGAAGGAGTTCATTGGGTGGTTGAAGCCTGAGGTGGCTGACGATTCGGTTTGGGAAAACGCCGATATTGAGTTTGGGAAGAGCCCCAGCTCGTCAGCGAGGACGAAACAAGACTTGATAGAGGAGTTCGAGGAAGCTGCTAATGGAGGAGTGCAGAGCTTGACATTAGGGGCGTTGGATAACAGCTTCTTGGTGAACGACTCGGGGGTTCAGGTTTACAGGAATCTAAGCCATGGAATTCATGGGAAGGGGGTCTCATTGAAGTTTGGTGCAGGACATTCTCCAAACGCCAGTCGATCAACACCGAAGAAGGGTCTTCTCATGAAGGCTGAGACAAACATGCTTCTCATGAGTCCATTGAAGGAGGGAAAGCCCCACGCATCAGGGCTAGAGCAGCTTGATATCGAGACAGGGAAAATAGTTACAGAATGGAAATTTGAAAAGGATGGTACAGACATTACAATGAGGGACATCGCAAATGACACCAAAGGGTCTCAATTGGATCCTTCAGAGTCGACATTTTTGGGGTTGGATGACAACAGGCTTTGTCAATGGGACATGAGAGACCGTAGAGGAATGGTTCAGAACATTGGTGGAGCTGCTGATAATTCAACGGTTCTGAACTGGGCGCAGGGGCATCAGTTTTCTAGAGGGACGAACTTCCAGTGCTTTGCTACAACAGGGGATGGATCAATTGTTGTTGGGTCGGTTGATGGGAAGATAAGGCTGTATTCGAAGACGTCAATGAGACAGGCAAAGACAGCCTTTCCAGGGCTTGGTTCGCCGATTACTCATGTGGATGTTACTTATGATGGTAAGTGGATTTTGGGGACGACTGATAGTTATTTGATACTCATCTGCACGTTGTTCACTGATAAAGATGGAAACACGAAGACTGGGTTCAGTGGTCGTATGGGGAACAGAATTCCAGCTCCGAGGTTGCTGAAGTTGACTCCTCTGGATTCTCATTTGGCTGGAACAGACAATACATTCCATGGTGGCCACTTTTCTTGGGTAAGAACTTGTTCTCTCGTCCTGACTTTAATGTTTGAATCTTGCTCTGTTTTCCGTTGGCTTGGTTGGTTCTATTGCATTAAGGTTTTATTAATGAGTTTCGGCTGAATATATTATTTTGCTGTTAATTGAAGTATTTTTCAGTTAAATTCTTATCGTTTTTAATCACAAGGATATGCTTGTATTGTGTGGACATTGAATCGAACATTTATCTGATTCAAAGGCGCCGACAAAACTTGATGTGTTGTTGTGGTTGAAAATGGAGAAATGATGGTGATTTTCTTGTCCTTGACAACTATGTGATAGCAATCTCTTAGTAACTTAGAGAAGTAAAGAGGTAGAAGAGTGGCTGTCTTTGAAGATATACCACTTGTTCTCTAGTTTATATTCCTGGCAAGAATATGAGGCCTTCTGTTGTTCCTAGTTCATACAGAGAATTTCCCTCATTACTTCAGTTTTTAGAAAAACTGGAGTTTGATCTTCTTTTCGCTTTCCTCTTTAGTCTGTAAGGTTCACTTTATACACAAGCTTACAATATTATCAACATTTAATTTCAGGTCACCGAAAGCGGTAAACAAGAGCGTCACCTTGTGGCAACAGTGGGCAAATTCAGTGTGATATGGGACTTCCATCGCGTAAAGAACAGTGCACATGACTGCTACCGCAATCAGCAAGGACTCAAGAGCTGTTACTGCTACAAGATTGTGCTGAAGGATGAATCCATTGTGGAGAGCCGATTCATGCACGACAAGTTTGCTGTCTCTGATTCTCCAGAAGCTCCACTGGTTGTGGCTACCCCCATGAAAGTCAGCTCCATCAGCCTCTCTGGAAAGAGATGAGAAGCCATCATCGTCGTATCGTCGATGGTGCACCTTCTCATCTCTATTGATTGATGTGTGTGTTTGTAGCTGTACTGCTGTTGCTTTCTTTGTTTATCCTCTTCATCTGTACTTAGGATTTTTTTTTTCCTCTCTCCTGTTTCTGGTCATATTTTGTTTGTATGTGCCTTCAAATTGGTTTATTCGTTACCACACTGAAAAATTTGTCTGGGTTTGAGTGTGTTGTGTAAATAGAAAACGATGCAAAGTAGAATTAAATTTTAAGATATTCGTTTCTTGTGTGTTAGCGTGCTTGTAAGCTTGATGGTGAGTTTGAGGAAGTACAAATTACAGTTATGTACTCCCTCTAAAAATGTATGTTTTAACCCACTAATGCTCATGTTTGGAAATTTAATCTTAATGATTATAGGAAATGGTGACTAATAATTAGGATAACTCATACACGGATTGGAAGCTTTTTTGGACCAACTAAAAAATTTAGGTTGGTCAAAATTTCAACCTAATCAATTTTGTTCATGTAGCTAACCTAACTCAATCCAACCCAAATTTTCGAGTTGAGTATGTGAGATCAAAAGAAGTCTGGAAAGTAAAATTTACATACCTCAAATTCGAGAGAAATGATGTACTAAGTGAGAGAGATACGAATAGGGGTTGGGTTGTGGTTATCGATGAACAAATGAGACAAAGAGGTGAGGAGGGAGCATTGAAAGTTGCTTGCGGGTGCACAAACAACAGGACACGAGAGACCGAGATGACAAGGTCAAGGTCGAGAATGGGAAGAGAACGAACCACGGTGTCGGGGGTTCGAATCCCTCCTCGCCCACAACCGGCCAAAAAGGGAAGGACTTTTCCCTCTGGGGGTAGGAAAATCATGATCGGGATAGCGGACCCAAAGCTATGGAACTTGGGTGTGGGTCTTTTGTCGAAATGGAATGGCCTTATCTTTTGATTTTTTCTTTTTCGTTAATGGGTTAAGGGCGGGGGTTCCGTTATAAATTAAATATAGTATACCCAACCCGAATCAGCATATTTTTTTGTTTTACGCCCCGTAATTCTTCCTCAGCCAGGCTCGGGCAGAATAGCAGAGCAAGTACAAGAACTCTAAGTAATATATATATAATTTAGTGAAAAATCTAGTTGAGTTGGGTCAACCCCCAAAAATATTTCCAAGCCAAGAATAGAACTTCTATTTTATTTTATTTTTATTTTTTTGTTTTTCAAAAAATCAACCCCTGAACTTAAAGTATTCAACCTTGCCCAACCCTTATCATTTGTATTGGACAGTCTAGGTTGTTCAGGTTCTTGTGTTATTTGAATACCCCTAGTGAGATTTGATATATACTTTCAACCTAGATGTTAAAGTTCAAATGAACTCTTCACCTCCAAATAGATAATTGAATAAGTTTAGGCTTGTATTTTTATTTATAACTTATTTTACTATTTTATTTCTTAATTCTTTATAAATATGTAAAGAAAAATAGAGGAAGATTAGAGGATAAAAAACTAAACTCATATTAATGAAAGGATGCTACTAACCATTTGATTATAATATTTCTTTTCAAATTTTCATTAATCCATGCATTTAAATTATAAGTTTTATGTACGTGAAAATGATGCATTGATGAATTTAAAATGGAATCACGATGGAGGGTCTAAATTAACTAACTCATGAAAGTATAGGGTTTTAGTTGATTGAAAACTTGTTATTTCTAATTTAAAAAATTTGTTGCCTTCCAAAATTAACATCTTATTTAAAAACTAGCATAGACAAGTAACTTTTCTTTTTTTAAAAAAATGATAACAACTTGAGATGGGAGGAATGACAATAGTTTTAATCTTAAATTATTATATTATTTATAATGTTAATTGTTTATACAACTAAAGATGGGAGGATAAATAATTAATATAAATAAAAAAATATTAAAATATTTACAAATATAGAAAAAATTTATTATATATTGTAATCTATTATTTAATGTATCGTTAAATTTTTCTATATTTATAAATAGTTGGATACATTTTATTTTATTTAAAAACAACCTAAAGAAATTAGAAGAAAAGTTATTTTGAAAAAAAATTAGGAGAAAACATGGAAATATTTTGTCGTCGTACTCACCTATTATTTTATTTATTTATTATTATTATTAATTTCTCTGTTAACGGAAGTTTATCTCTTTGTTTCGTTTTCTTTTTTAATTTTTTAAAAAATTTCTTCTATTCCTTTTTACTTAATAAGGATTAAAAAAAATATCTAACTACTTATAAATATAAAAAAAAATTTATTGTCTATCAAACTGCGACAAACACTTACTGCTTGAATGATAGGAGTCTATCACGATCTATTGCTCAAATAATAGAGGTCTATCGCGATTTATAGACAGTACAATTTTTCTATATTTATAAATAATTTGATTGATTTTGCTATATCTGAAAATATCTCTTTAGAAAAAGTAATTTCTTCTATTGTTATGTTAACTTTTTTGTTTTTAACATTTTTCTCTTTTAAACTACTTTTTTTTTTTAAGTATTGAAATTGTTGAAAGTTATTTTTATTTAAAAAAAAGAAAAAAAAATTTGTCCCTAGATTTTGAATCTAATTTCTATTTAGTTCATATGTTTCAAAATGTAACACTTTTTGTTCTTCAATTTTAAGTTTCATTTCAATTTAGTTTCTAAGTTTCATATTATTAGAGTTTTTCCCTTAAGATGTGAATTTTGTTTTAATTTGATCTCTAAGTTTCAAAATTTACATGTTTAATCTTGATTTTTCACGTAAAACCCACCTTCCAGTCTTTGACATCAATTGTCCAATTTAGTCCCTATACTTCAATAAATTTGAAATCTTAAATGTAGTTCTTCGAAGTTAAATTTTATCAAAATTTGTTAACTAATGATTATAATTTTTATTTGCAAATACAGTGATTTATTTTCAAAATTTAGAGTAAAATGTTAATATATAACAATTTTTTTATTTAAAAAGTTAATAATAAATTAATAAGGGGACTAAATTTAAGATTTTTTAGAGTATAATGACTAAAATTTGACAATTGAAAGTATAAGAACTAAAATTGAGCAAACTTTAACATATAGGGACTAAAAATGATATTTTTACCAAAAAAAAAAATCACTAATATAAATATAAAAAGTAATAAACTTTTTAACTCGTTAAAAAAACTATAAAATGTTTATCTATTACTTTATTTGAATTTCTTTGTTTTAAAGATTTTTCTTCATAAATATGTATTGATATTGCTATAGGTTTGCGAAGCAGAGCGACTGACGTTGTTTCCCAAGAAAAAAAATGGAGTCGCTACCAATTTTGATTTAGAGGGTGTGACTAGGGGTGTTCAAAAACTCGATCAACCTAACCCAACCCTGTGTGATTTGCTTTAGGTTATCAAGTCATTTAGGTTAAGTTTGGTTCAAATAAATAAAAATTTGGTGGGTTGGGTTGGTTCATGGCCCATGGGTTCACTTAAAATAATCCAAACCAACCCGAACTTATTATTAATTTTAAAATGTATGTTGTTTTTACTTATGATATAATTATTTTTACAGATATTTATTTATTTTTATTTTATTTCATGATTTTTTTGGTTAATTTATTCTCCAACAACTCATAAAAAATATTTTTTAGCACTTTGAAAAGAATTTTTTTATAATATAAAATTAAAATTGAGCTATTAATCTTGATTAAGTATATGAAATAATTAAATAAAATTTTTACATATAAACATTTTTTTTTATTTTTAGAACAAAAATTTTAATAAATGACTCGACTAACTCGAACCAACCCAACCAAAATGTTTTATGGTTGGGTTGGGTTGGGTTGGATTCATTATTTAATAAAATTTATTTGGGTTAACCCGAACAATAATTAAGAGTGGCCAAAGACTACTAGAAAAATTGCAATTATCAACAAGTTGTCTAATTGAAAGATTTTATTTGATGATATATGGATGGATGTAAGAATTATGCCATGTGAGATTTTATTTTAAATAACGTTATTTAATGCTTTTTCTTACATTATTATTATCATTCTTATTAAATAGTAAAATTTGGGCAAATATGGGGGTTTACAACCGATATTGGAATTTTATCAATATTTTCATCGACATTTTTATAAAATTGAGACTTTATTTTAACCTATTTATTTATTATTAACCTATTCATTTTTTTAAAGTTTTTAATTCAACAATGGCATAAACTCAAGTTAATGCCAATGACTAAAATAATTTTAAATTAATTAATTGATATTAATGTGAAAGACTGAAGGTGAGTATTTAGTGAAAGAAAAATCAAGACTAAATCGTGTAAATTATGAAACGACCAAATTAAATTTAAACGTGTGGGTGCGCTTGTTGATCCCATCAAATTCTATCTTCTTATGCTTATTATGTCTCATCGTAATTCGAGCATTAGTCTCTTTTCATTTCATAAATGAAAAAATGTTGTTTTCATTTTAAATAATAATAATAATAAATAACGTGAAAAATAAAGATTAAACTTAGTTTAAAAACTAAAAAATGTTGAAAGTTAACACAACAATGAAAAGAAATTACTTTAAAAAAATAATAAAAGAAATTAAAAAAAAAAGGACAAACTTCCAGGTAATTAATAGATCGTAATAGATGATAATTTTTTATATTTATAAATATTTTAATTCATTTTATTATACAAATGAAGTTTATAAAATACAAAACATTTTTTTGAAAACAACCTCTTTCTTTCTATAATTCAGATAGAAAGTAAAATTTTGTTATATTTGTAAATAGTTTGATATTTTCTCTATTTACAATAATTTTCCTAAAATTAAGGGTAATAACGATTTAGTCTTCTTTATATTTATAAATAATATATTAAGCATTCTAATTTTTACACATTAGTTACCACACCAATCTTCCTCTTTTATTTTAACATTAAAGATATATTTTTTTTTTTGAAACACTTCCAAAATTTAAAGGTATTGTTTAGAACAAAGTTCAAAGTTTAAGGGTGAAAAATTGTAACTTCTAAAAATTTAGAGATATAATTGAAACACTTGTTTCATCATTCACAATTTTTTTAAAAAAATTAAATAAAATTAGTTAAAATATCATTTTGGTTCTCATACTTTGTAATTTGTTCAATTGTAATCCATGTACAATCATTCAATCTTAAATTTAGCCTCTTAGCTTAAAGTTAATTTTTATCAAAATTGGTTGAATAATAATAATAATAATAATATTCATTGAATGAAATATAATATGTGAATATGTTTTCATAATCTATAGAAAAAATATTAATGGAAAACAAAAATAAATAAAAAATCAATAACCAACTATCCACATAGATTAAATTTAAGATTGATGGAAAGTACAAAAATTAAAATTAGACAATTAAGAGTAATTGGATAAAAATTGAACAAAATTTAAAATATTAAAACCAAAACAATATTTTAACCAATAAAATAAAATCGCGTTTATATTGTTTTTAAAACATGTTTTTTTCTAATTGACTACCTTAAAAACGAGAATAAACTGTAGCGAAAAGAGAAGAAATCACACGTCAAGATTTTATAATATATTAAAGAACTGAGGTATATTATTATAATATTAACAAATTCAATTGTTTATCAATTAAACTGGAACTAATAAATATATTTAAAAAAAATATATATAAAATACCATTTTGCCCTTGTATTTTAGATTTTGTTTTATATTAGTTCATATTCTTTTAAATATTCCATTTTGCTTTATTTACTTTCAATAGATTTTAAATTTAGTGAAATTTATATTATTATTGAACTAATTTTAAAAATAAAAATTAAGTTTGAAAGACTTGAATGAAAAATTACTAAAATTAAATAAATGGTAAAAATTAAAATGATAATTTCGCCAGAAAAGAACTTGATGCCAATAGAAGCTAAACCTTTGAGTAAGAATAAAAACCCAGGTGGAAATCCCATTAAGTGAGAGTGGGTTCCTTTTTTTTTATTATTATTTTATTTATTTATTTATTTATTTATAATAATAATAATTATTATTATTATTATTTGTTGATTCCTTTATAAACTATTAAAGTTAATTAACACGTGTGTCAAAACTTTTTGTCGTTTCACATTGGGTTTTGCGATATCTTTTCAGATTTTTTCTTCTGAGATTTTGATCAAAATAAACAGTATGTTAAAAATATAACCGCTAAAACTAATATAAGATCACGACCTTTTTTTATTTTTTTATTTTTTTTATTTTTTTTTACAATTATTTTAAATAGTAAAATTATTAAAAATATTTTTAAATATAACAAAATGTCATGTCCATCCGTGATTTACACCCGTAGACACACTTATTAGTGTTTATCACTATTAGACAATTTAAATTTGCTATCAGACATCAATATTTTGTTATATTTGTAAATATTTTGGCTTATTTTATTATATTTGGAGAAAAAATAATAACTAAATAAAACCAAAGCCTCTTTAGAATCTAGCTTTAATTTTTTTTTTCAACGGTATTTGCAATGAGTGACAAAAACTTTAAATTTGGATTTTTTTAATTATTTTTTATTCCATCTTTGCCCTAACAAATCAATTGATAAAGAGAAACATATAGAGAGAAAACCAAATATATATATATGAGAGAGAGAGAGATGGTGATTCACATTAGGGCAACCATACGTGCGACAAGGCTGCGACGATCTATAAAAATGCGTGATGATCAACCGTAGATGTTGTGGACAACAATGCTGGTTGGTGAAAAGGAGATAATAATGTGTGTGTGGGTGTGTGTGAGGGGGGGGGGGGATTGCGTGCAAAGGAGAAGAAGTTCAGTAATTTTTATTTTATATCGAGTGTATCACTATAAGTATATCAATAGTATAAATTAGTATATCATTATCAAGTATATCAATAATATATTATTAGTCTAAGTTTTTCATTAATGATTAGTATAAACAAGTCTATCATTATCAAGTTTATCAATAGTATATTAATCAAGTGTATTAGTGTATAAATGACCACATCATTATCAAGTTTATAACTAGTATAATAGTCAAGTGCATCAGCAGTATAAACAAGTGCATTGTTGTCAAATTTATCAGCAGTATATCAATCAAGTGCATCAACAGTATAAAAAAGTGCATCATTATCAAGTTTATTAGTAGTATATCAATTAGTCAAGTGTATCAGTCAAGTGTATTAAGTTTATCAGCACTACAAACAAACGCATGATTGATAAATTTGTCAGCAATATATCAATCAAGTATATCATTATTAAGTATATCAATCAAGCGTATCAAATATATATTAGTAGTTAAATGATTTGCGACAGTATACATCTTTTATTTATGAGATCAACTCATTTTTATCATTTTTGCCGACAAGAAATACGTAGACTTAATGAGTGTAATTTGTTTGGCCCTGTTTACAAATCTCTTTCTTTAAACTTCCTAGTCAATTTATCTCAATCATAAATTTCATATAAAAAGTTATTGGTTTAAACTTAAATTATACATCCAATCCATTAAACATAGTATAGTTATATTTATTTCTAGTTTGACAAAATGTTGACATGATGTGTTTATTAAAAAAAATATTAGTTGGTTCTAAAATGATGTGAGACATAAGGAAATAAGTAACTGGACAAAAATAAATTGGCACCCAGA
This sequence comes from Citrullus mucosospermus, assembly GCA_030954485.1. Taxonomy (NCBI): domain Eukaryota; kingdom Viridiplantae; phylum Streptophyta; class Magnoliopsida; order Cucurbitales; family Cucurbitaceae; genus Citrullus; species Citrullus mucosospermus. The sequence continues at coordinate 10,507,816 of CM062059.1, read as the reverse complement.
ACCTATGTACCACTGTATTTATAGACTAGTGTCACGTTATCTTAAATTAATTAACTAACATTTATATTATCTCTAAAAATAAAAATGTGGTATTTATTTTCAATTAACATGCTGCTACCCATCAAATTAATAGCGCAATGCTAGTAATAATTGTATAAAATCATAATTTAAAAGTGAGTTTTTAATAAACATGTTCATTAGGGGGAACAAACCTAGCATTTCTTTAGTTCTATAATATATGGTTGGAGAATTTAAAATTCTAATCTCTTCTGGATGACATACGTCTCTTATGCTTGTTAAGTTAGGTTAATGTTAACACCAAAGAATCAGATTGTTACAATATAATTAAAATTGTTTAATGATTTGATAAAGAACTTTGAATTTTTTTTTTAATATAGGTTAATTGTTTTAAATGACAAAACTGCTAAAAATATTTTTAAATATAGCAAAATGTCATTATTTATCCACGATAGACACTAATAGACATTCACTAATAGATAGTGATAATGATAATAGTATATTAGTGTTTATCAATGTCTATTATTGACATTTTGTTACATTTGTAAATATTTTAATTCACTTTTCTGATTTGAAAAAGAGCCCTTAAATATAGCTCTATTGACATAATGTATGTACAATTAGACTTCAAAATTAGAGATTTAAATTTCTTTATTCTATATTAGAAAAAAAAAAAAAGAATAAAAAAAGGACAATGATTAGGTTGTATCTAATTCTCATGTAGTTTTTTTATACAAAGTAGAAAAAACACCCTCGAAGTAATATTTTTTTTAATAAAAACATTGCCACGTACTAGGTTTTTATTTTTATTCAATGCAATTTGGGTTTTATTAATTTTTGTTTTTTTTAAAAAAATAGAGTTAGAAAATAAAAAAAAATAGAAGGGTAGGTGGGACCATGGTTGCTTCACATTGTGAACTTTTTTCCACCCTTCTTTTGTCTTTAGCATCAAATAAATAGAACACGTGCTAAATATGAAAAAGATGACGAAATATTTAATAATATTTTTTTCTTTGTCTTCTTTATTAGAAAAACCAAATAAAGGGTTAAAGAATAATAATTCACATGTTCGAAAACAAAATACAAGTTGGCAAAAAAAAAAAATAAAATAAAATAAAAAGAGGGCTGTCTTTGAAGTACACGTGGAGGAATCTGATTGGTGGATTTTAGAAACGTGCAATACTATGATTTTGTTGTTTGCGGCTTTTTTTTTGTTTTTCACCTGACGTTAAGTAATTAATGATATTTTATTCTCCAGCTCAGCCGACCTGAAATCGCTTCCTATTCAAAAACTATTTAAATATTCTTTCTATTTCGCATTTTACCAAAAACATTTACGATATAACTTTTAAATCATGTTTCTAACTTCCTATATGTATTTTACTTATATATTTTTAAAATAAAATAAAATCCATATAATAGAGTGAAAATTTTAAGGTTAAAGAATGAGTTTTGATTTATGAAATAACTATTTAGTTTTTTAAATTTTACTTGATCATGATTTGAATTTTAAATTTTAGTAGATAATGATTTAGTCCTTAAATTAAATTGTCACCAATTAAAGTTTAAGGACTAATTTGTTATTTTTGTAAAAGTTCATGGACCAAAAATGTTTCTTAATTATAATTTAAACATCTAATTTTTTAAATAGAGATATAATATCTTAGGTAATTAAATTTTATTGCTCTTTTTTTTAAGTTACAACCTTACATGTTGTGGAGATTTGAATTTCTAATTTTTTTTAATATGTAATTTATGTTAGTTAAATTATACTGATAATTGATAGAAATTGACATTATAATATTAAAGTACTCTATCTATATTTGAAGAAAACTTTTTTTTTTTATTGTTTTATTTTTACTGTTTTCTTTTAGTAATTTAACTCTTTGTACTTAACTCCTTACATTTATCCAAAAAATTAATGAGGAATATCTTTAATATAAAAAAATAATTAATGAGGGATACTTTTTATATACAAAAATCGAGAGATGAATATTTTAAGTTTGAAAGATGAATCAATTTTTAGCATAGAAGTAAGGTTGAAATTCTCATCCAACGCAATCCCACGTAATTTTAAATTATTAAAAAAGAAAAAAAAAACTTAAAATATGTCTTGAAAGATCAAATATTTACTAAATTTGTGGTGTAACTATATTTATTAAATAGTAGAGTAATAAATTTTAGTTAGAAAATAAATTGAATTAATCAGACTACCTTTATGATTGAACCATTCAATTTTCAACCTAATAATTAGTTTCTTCGTCCACTAATTTGATAGATTTTCAAGATAATTATTACTTTCTTCAGAACTATGTTCGAATGGGCCACACGTTTTTTTTTTTTTTTTTTTTTTTTTTCCAAGAACCAATTGAGTTAAAAAATTAAAATTTTATTCATGAAATTAATGAGAGAGCTTTTAAGCTATACATTGGAATGTTAAAAATCCCAAACCTAAAATATACCTACAAAAATACGATCGAGCCTTATCCTTACAGAATTTTTTTTTTTTTTTCCTATTTTCGAATTTTCCCACGAGGGATTACGAAAATTCCCAAGTTCCAATACTGGCGGAATCCGACGAATCGCCGCCGTGATCCGTCATGAACGCCGACATCCATTGGTCCATTTCATCTTTCGCAATCTTCCCCCACAGTTCATCTTCATTTCCGATTCCAATCGCCGCCGAATTGCTACCGTTCCTAGAAATTTCATTTTCCGGCCTCTGCTGTTGCTGCTCCGAACTCATCATTCTCAATGAATCATCAGTGAACGGAAAATTAAGCTTGGCTCGAGGCCCTCGGAACTCCAACGCAGCTTTATCATAAGCCCTAGCAGCTTCTTCGGCGGTATTGAAGGTCCCTAACCAAACTCTAGTCGCGAGTTTCGGATTTCGGATCTCGGCCGCCCATTTCCCCCAAGGCCGTTGTCGAACTCCTCTGTAAGTCTTCTTCGACCGCTTATTTGCGCTCTTCTTGTGGCCGTCGACTTGCGACGACGAGGAAGACGACGGTGGAAAGAAATTGCAGCCTAGACAGCCGTCGATTCGACAAACGGTACACGTCTCGAAAACAGAGGGAGAGAAAATAGCGTCCGTACTGGAACAACTGATGGAAGAAGTAGTAGCAGAAGCGGAGAAGGAATCAGAGGCGGAGGAATCGAATGCGGAAGGCGGCGGAATTTGATTTTGGCGCCAAAACCTATCCGCCATGGAATAATGGAAATGGGAAGACGTGCCGGAGACAACAGAGGTTAAGGCCGTGACGATTACAGAGAGCTCTTGATCCGAAGAGATAGGGCGGAAATAAGGCGGGGGAAGAGAGAAGTGATAGGATTCGGGCGATTCAGTGGATCGTGATCGCTTCAAAGAGTTCATGAGAGATAGAGAGAGATTGAGAGAGTTGGGAATATTTGGGGGTTTTAGAAGTGGAAGTGAAGAGTGAGGTATTTATACGGAGGGGGTGATGACGTGTCAACAGAAAAACGCAAAGTAGGCACGCGGTGTGAAATAAGCACGCGGTCACGGTGGGGTGGAGTTATTTGGGTGGGTCCAGCTTGGATATTTATTTTTATTAAAAAAAAAAAAAAGTAAAAAAATTAAAAATGAAAAATGGATATAAACGCGGCTGGGTTGAAAGTGGAAAGAACTGGAAGGTCTTTTAATTTAGGTAGTAGTTTTGAGTGCATACGTGGCTCTGGCTTGTCAGTCTTTCTTTGTAAATGGATAAGATTTCAATTTCACAAAAACTCTCTTTGTGAAGAAGAGCTGCCAACCAACCAAATCTTTAACCCTAATTTATTAATTTCCCAAATATCAATTTATATCATAAATTTATTTTGGGAGATAGTACATCATAGAATATAGATGTAGATTGACGAAAATGATATTTTAGCTTATGAAAATTGAGACTTTCTATATTACTATTTATTGTTTATCAAGATAGTAACATTGAAGAATAATGTAAGACTTACAAAATAAATTATGAAAAATATTTAGGCACTTCCTAGGATATATTTATCTTTATGCATCTCACAAATTTTTCAATCATAGTTTATCAGTACACCACAAATTTTTCTTACTTTTTTCTTCAAATATTTAATTATTTTTATGTGTATTATAAGGATGAGATGCACAAAGATAGATGCATCTTAAAATGCACTCAAATATTGTTTATAAATTATTACATCATTTAATGATGTTTTAAATTTTGAAAGGAATGAATAATTGAATATATGGTATATGGTAGCATAGGAATTTTTTTTTTATGGAACCAACTATGTATTTCTCGTCTTTCTATTGTATATGTTGTTTTTTCTAAGTATGTTTTTGTCCAATAGTTTACTTTTAAAATTCATTCACGTGTATCATTAGATAATCAAGTAAATTATACTTTTAATCTATTGGATTTGATTGATTTCAATTTAGTTCATAAAATTTAAAAAATGATTAATTGATCTATAACTAAAAAAAATTAACCTGACACGTTAGGAAAAAAATGAGGTAACAATATTTTTAATAGTTTTATATTGTTTTGTATAACTCAAGGGACCACAACTAATCTGTTGTACGATTTGGTGCTTAACCTAACCACATCATTCCTTTTCTCCTCAATTCCACCATTTGTGGCATTTTTATTTATTTATTATTATTTTTTTTTTTATAGAATATAAGCACTACTTCAAATTTTGAATTTATTTGTTTCCTATCAACCATTTTTCAATATTTTAAAACCATTTAACAACTCTTTTAAAAAAATTTAAAAATGGCAAATTGCAAAAAACTTACTCGTAATATATGGTAGTGGCAACCATTGCACCCCATAATTTTTAAATGTGAAAAAATTAAGCCCTCAAACTCTAAACAATGTGAAAATTAAATCCATTTTACTCAAATTTTGCTCATATTTCTTCTATCCTCCAAAGGATATGGAGAGATGGAAGGTAGAGAGAAAAAGAGAAGAAATATGATAGAGGTTTTTAATAAAATGGATTTAATTTCACATGTTTTAGAGCTTGAGGGTTTAATTTTTACACTTGAGAGTTTTGGGATACAATTTTTACACTTTTCAAAGTTTAAAGGTCTGATTTTTATGATTGAAAGTTTAAGGGCACAATTGTTGTTACCATCAATACTTCGAGTGTGATTTTTGCAATTTGTCCAAAAAAAAAATATTGAAATTTAAAAATTTATTTTGGTTTTTGGAATTTAATCGAAAACACTTTGCATATTACTTTAAGAAACATGAAAAAATAGTAAAAAAAAAAAAAAAAAGTTGTAAACAAACCTAAATTTAAGAAACAGCAAAAATTAAAAACAAAAATGTTATGAAACAATATTAAGTTTAAGTTTGATAGATTTCAAAATCTGTTAAACACAAAAGAAAATTTTAGAAGTCAACTACACTTTTAAAGTTTATGGACTATTAAATACAAAATCATAAATTAAAAGACGGCTAAATGCTTTTTAAAATTTAAAGACTTATTAGACATATTTGATTGAAAAACCTTAGATGGAAGTTAAAATGAAAATTGGTATCAACATTAGAAACAAACTTTTCTTTGTATAGTAAAATTCAATTTAAAAAATAATAAAATTTGCAAGACTCTATAAGACACAAAATTACAACTTCAAGGGTTATGCGATTAGGAATCGTGAGTTTGGGAGATTTCAGATCATAACGAATTTTAAATTAAGTTTGTTGTTTGTTTTTTTTAAAAAAAAAAAAAAAGAAGAAGAAAAGATTTAAAATGTGAAGTGATTTCAAATGGTGTTTTATTTATTTATTTTGTCAATTAAAAAAAATTTCGTGACCAATGATTTCATAAGATTTTGTGCAAGACTTCTTTGTTGAAGAAGAAATAAGAAAAAGAAAAAAAAAAGAACACTCAAACAGGTAAAATGGACAAGAACCATAGGTTGACTTAGTAAAAGTCAAATGGGTTTTTATTTATTTAAAATTTATTTTTATTAGGTGGGAGTTTGGGACCAATATAAATGGATGATGGAATATTATTTTGTGAAGAATATATATCAGATGAAATGAACGCATGCAAAGCATATGAAACTTAATGCCAAATAAATAAATTAAAATAGCAACGTGCTTTGCAACTTGCATCTTACCCAAATCACCCCCCACCTTTTCATATTCCAATTCTTCATCAAAATTCAACCCTTCTTTTATTACTTCTTACTTTTTCCTCTTCTTTTCTACTTCTAATTAAATCAAATATCATGTGCCTAAATATCTTTATAATATATAACTTCATTACTCTTTTTTTTTTTTTTTTTTTTAGCGTTTATAATGGTAAAATTGTTACTATTTATAAATATAAAAAAAAAATTCATTGTCTGTCGGTGATAAATCGCGATAGAAGCTTATCACAGTAAAACTTTTCTATATTTGTAAATTGTTTAATATTTTTTCTATTTATAATAATTTGTAATGTATTATAAATTTTATGAAACTTAATAGTTGTTATATATAATTTTTTGTAACATAAAATATGTTCATAAAATTAATTAATAATAGTTTATGTTCAACTTAAGTGGATAACTACAACTAGTTATATGGTTTTTAAATATATTATCAAACTGAACCAATGTTTAAATTGGAATCTAGTTTTTAAAACTGGTACTAAATATATATTTAAAAACATGAAGTTTAAGTCTGTTTTTATGTTTTTAATCCCTTGTTTTCAATTATTCTATTTTTAAATTGTCTAAAAAATAAATACTTAAATTCTTAACTAAATTTAAAAACAAACACAAGTTTTATAAAACTATTTTTTTCTTTTGAAAATTATGTTGAAGGTAGTTAACAACATTATTTTTTAACGTTTAGCCTAAAAATAAAATAAAAGATCATAATGTACTAAAAATAATATAAACACAATGATACAGTTGAGTTAGCACAAAGACTTAATATCCGTTTCTTTCGCACATTAAGAAAGAAAAAAAATTGATATACGTTGAATGAGAGTGACACGTGGCTTTGTTAAACTTAAAAAAGTAAAAGAATCTCTAGAAAAAGATTTTCGTACTTCTTTCATTCAAATTTTACTCAGTACTTTGACATTAAAAAAAAAAAAGAAAAAAAAAGAAAAATTTAAGAATGGTGTGAAATCGATAAAATAAATAATGTTTACAAAATAATTAGTATTGGATAACTGTTTTCGTGTATAAGAAAATGAACTAAAATATTTATAAATATAATAAAATTTATGATATAGATAGTAGTCTATCATGATTTATCGCGGTCTTACATATAGACGGTGATTTTTTGCTATTATTTGTAAATATTTTCAACAATTTTATCATTTAAAATAATTTCCACTAAAATTATAACAAAGAAGAATTAAAAACTTTTTTTCTAAAAAAATCAATTTTGGATTGGCGGGTTGGATTGTAATTTCTAAATACACAAATACGAATGATATAAATATAAAGAAAACTCTTCACAAGGGGACTTGTTCTTGCAACAAGTGGTTCAAGATTCCATGCTCTCCTGTAATTGCAATTTGTAATTACATGCGTTTGTCATACGTGTATCTGATTGATGAATGCTACAAATTGTCTTATTTAAAGTTATGCTATGAAGGTCGCTTCCATCCAATTCAGCACCCTGACTATTGGCCAGAGTTATTATGTACAGAAGTGCATCATAACGCAAACTTATTAAGAGAGCATGGTAGACCCAAAACTTCACGAATGCATAATAAGATGGATTAGCGCGAGGCAGACACACAAGTTCGATGTGGGATATGCAAAGGAGCAGGGCATAACAAGCGTACTTATCCACTACCTAATTTAGGTGCTTCATTGTCACGTCATCCATAGTTTAGCAAAATACTTGATTTTGTGTAATGTAACACTGTAATGTATTTGGTTCTTGTAATATAACATTGTAATGTAATTGGTTCTTGTAATGTATTTGGTTTTTGTAATGTATTAAAATTGATTTCCATTACTTTTTTTTTTTTTTTAAATTGTAATTTGATATAGTTTGTTGTTGTGTCTCTGACCTTATTATTGATTTGGTTTATTTTAATCGTGTTGATTATGGATCCTGGTCCATCTAAACCTCTTCAGCTATATCTTCAAAATACTCACCGATCATAGATGGTATGAGATAATGCATCCACCGTGGTGCTATGTTGCCAGAGAAGAGAGGCGGTTTCTCAACATACTATACTATTTGATAAACCTATAGTGCCTTATCTACAACATGCCAATTTTATTGGGGTTGCACAAATTGGATTCATATAGTTAAACTGACACCTCATTACTGCTCTTGTAGAGCGCTAGAGACTGGAAACCCACATATTTCATATGCCTGGTAGGGAATGCGCAATTACGCTGCAGGATATTGCAGTTCAATTTAGACTACCAGTGGATGGAGAACCTGTGACTAGATCGTTTCAACATGATTGAAAACAGGTGTGTGAAGATTATTTAGGCGTTCGACCACTTGACTTGAAAGGCTCAAGGTTGAGGTTCTCGCAGTTAGCCTCTCAGTTTAAAGAATTGTCTTCTAATGTCGATGACATCAGTATACAGAGATATGCACGAGTATATATCATGCAGCTTATCGGAGGCTTTCTGTTTGGTGACAAGTCCAACACCTTGGTGCACTTAATGTTCTTCCCACTACTGGCCAGTTTTGAGCGAACTAGTAATTACTCGTGGGGTGGTGCTTGTCTTGCATGTCTGTACAAAGAATTGTGTTGAGCTAGTCATGCATAAGCTTTGGATATAGCAGACTCACTGATATTACTTCAAGTATGGGCGTATGATAGATTTAACATTGTTGCACCAGTCCAATTACAACCTCTAGATCATTTTATGGGACGTCCACTCAGTGCTAGGTATTATTTTCTGTATCTATTTATTTTTTGTCAATATAAATAGTAACATATTTTAATTTTTTTATATCCATGTGATAGATGGAGCGGTGTCTTAGCTGCATCTGAACAATCAGCAAACATGTTGCTGGTATATCGCTTAATATTTGACCGTTTGATGCAGAATAAGGTAATAATATATATGTTGCATATACAACTGAATATTACATATATTTTTGGGTTCTAATTATTCTTGTATACACCAGATATTATGTCGTTGTTGCCTGATTATTGTCATGATGGACAAGACATTTGGTTGAAGTTTAGCCCACTTATATGCTTTCATATTGTAGAGTGGCATCAACCAGATCAAGTGTTGAGACAATTCGGTCTATGACAAATGGTATTGGCGTTGTGTAATACACTCCCACTTATATGCTTTCATATTGTAGAGTGCATCAACCAGATCAAGTGTTGAGACAATTCGGTCTGTGACAAATGGTACCGACGTTGTGTAATACACTCCCTCAACTGCACCAATTCGTTTTAAGTGGTAAACACAACCAAAACTGGAGTCAAATTCATGCAGAATATATATCCTTTTGGCGTGCACGTTATGACCGCTGTGCACAAGGAGAAATAATACATGAGTTAGATGTGTCAAATGATTACTTGTCTTGGTATGACTCCATAACAAGAAGATTTATCACACCTGACGGTGCTTACTATTACTGCATGGTAAGCATCTTATTATGTATAGTGTCTTACAATTATATGCTAAGAATATTTTTTTATACTTATATATATATTTTTTATCATACAGAATAATTTTGTCCACGACGTGCACAATTACTCGTTACATCACGATTTACCAGAGTTGAGTTCAATGTGTGAGCAAGATATGGTAAATGTTGAAAATATCATACAACATACACGAAGACTCAATGTTGCTGATACTGATCGAAGACTGATTCGTCGTAGACGAAAGAGACAACATAACGAAACTGTTCCAGAACAACCCGATGACCAGGAACCTCACATATTACATAATTCAGTTCCACCTTCTCCTGGACAGTCATTGGGAGTACATGCAGACATTGTATCCAGTTCTAGTTATCAACATGAGTATTATGCATACGATGAATTTCCATATGTTGTCACCCAACAGGATATTGACGATGTAATTTACCATTAGCAACATTTTGAAGTGTATGTGCCTCGTCGTGGACAATGTACGTGAAGAAGACCACCATGTGGTACCTGACTTGTATTTTAAATTTTCTGATTTGTATTAACTTTTATCTTTAACTAAATGAATTAATGATTTTCCATTACATTTTCAGAAATTAAGAATCAATGAAACTAATACAAAAATTGAATAAGAACACAAGTAAGAAACAAATTTTCATTTAAGTGGGTAATTAATTAGTTAATTATTAAAAAAAAAAACGAACTCGTGGACCGGGTCCACGACTCACCACCCCATCAGCTGCCCAGTCAGTAAGTGACTGGTTGTTTGACCAGTCTAAAGGGAAATCGTGTACCAGATACACGATTTCACTACCCCATTTTCCAAATATGTTTCCAAGGCACTCTATTTTTCACATTAATTTTTAAACCACCCTATTTTTGTCATTATTTTTTAAAATTATATTGTTCTTCAAATTACCCCTGAAATTTGTTAGATAGTTTACAATGACACTCAGCTTGAGTGTAATGACATTACATTGTAGTTTTTATAGCTATTCTTCCTAATTTTCTTTTAACTTTGATTCGTTAGATTAAGATTTGGGTGAATTCATTAAATTGACTCATTGAATGATTTAGTCTAAATAGAGTCCAAATTAACGAGTAGGTCCATGACCAACAAACTTTTTAAAAGGATAATTTATTTGTAATTTCAAGAAATTAATATGAAGGAAATCAAATAGAAGTATCAATTGAACCAAACTTACATGGAGCAGGAATGGATTAAAAATATCTAATAAAATTATACATTAAAAGATGAGATGTTTTTTAAAAATAAAAAAATGGTTAAAAATAATTACAATTATAGTAAAATTTTATTTTTATATATGATAAATCGTGGTAGAGCTAGGTACAGATAAGATGTTTTCCAAAAACAAAGTTATGTTAATTTTATTTTGATATGATTTTTTTTGAAGAATCTTTTGATATGGTTTTTCTTTTTAAAAATATCTAATAAAATTATACATTAAAAGATGAGATGTTTTTTAAAAATAGAAAAACGGTTTAAAATAATTACAATTATAGTGAAATTTTATTTTCTATATGTGATAAAATGCAGTTGACCTAGATAAACATCTATTAGGTCTATCGTAGTTTATCATAGATAGAAAATAAAATTTTTCTATATATGTAAATAGTTTGATATTTTTTCTATTTATAATAATTTTTCTTAAAAGTTTATTTTGATTTTATCATTTTTTTAAAAAAAGAAATCATTAAATCTATACTATATATAAAAGGAGCTATGGGAGAATAATCTTTACAAACTCCTTTTACTCCTACATTTTTAGTAAATTTTTATATTGTCCTTTATCAAGTGGATGTGATTTTTTGAGTGTAGGTGTCTGTTTAAAAGAAAATGGAGGTGATCTTTCCAATTTTCAGTTTATAAAATAAAAATATATATATATTTCATTAAATAGGTCAAATAAGTCCAATTGACATTTTACAGGATGTGGCTCTTTGAGATGAGATGTTACTCTTCCATTGTTCCATAGTATTTTTCTTTTGAACCCAATAGATGCTATTGGATGAATCTTTTTGGGTGTAAATGATTACACATGGTACGGGTACTTGTGTTTATATTCTTAAAAAAATAATTTCATGTAATCTAAATTTAGAGAAAAAAAAATAAAGAATTTAATCCAATAAAAATGGTTACATATTTGTGTATGAGAGTGACTTTGGTAGTAGATATATAGTAGATATGGGAAAATATTAAAACATAATGTGTTAAATAATCTATAATACAATATTAAAATATTAACCTACTTGTTCGAGTTAGCACAAATTTTCTCTCTTTGTACCGTATAATTTTTCTTTTTTTCTTTTTTAAAGATAATATGAAACATTAAAATAAAAATGGTTATATTATCTAACTTGTAAAATTTTTGTAGTAACAACAACAAACGTGTATAATATTTATTCATTACATGTGTAAAATTACTATCTAAAAAATTAATTAAAACTACACATAAGAAAAGTTTCTTTCTAACAATTTGATGACATTTTCAGACAAGTGATGTAATTTTTCTATAATCAAAATCCTAGGTTAGCGTTTGAACTTTTTGACAATTTATTTGGAATCTTTGTCATTAAATTCTTGTAACATTTAATAGATACAACAACATATTGAGTATATGTGACTTAAATCATAAGTCTCATATGAAAAAAATACAAGGAACTAAATTAATTTTTTTCAAAGGAAATATAACTTAGAGACGAATATGAAGATTTTAACATGTAAAACCCAATAAAAGCAGTGATCAGAGACCTGTCTGATCTGTTCACTACAATAAAAGTAGGTTTTCATGACTCTTAAAATTTGTCATTAGCATATTTCTTGATTTTTTTTTTAATCTTTGAATCCATCGTAAGAAAATAGTATAAATGACACATGAAAAATGAGTCATTATTGGTTGTTTCAATTGATGACTTTTAGTGTTAACCGCAAGTGTACGAGTCAAGTTATAATATAAGACGGTTAAGTCCTAATATCGTTCCACTGGATATCCAATTGTGAAGGTTTAAGTTACTTAGCTATTCTAGAGTTGAATCAATTTTATTTGACGATTTGAATTGAATTTGTGATTTATGGAAAATATAAACCAAATAAGGAAAGTATTAAAGTGAGAAACACGAGTAAAAGAGAGTTCTAGGGTAATGAATCTTTGTTTATTTCATAATGCAATATTATAGAATTCATGGAATTTATGGTAATTCATATGCCTAAGTCTAGAAACTTAATTCCAAGTTATTTTCTTTAAAAAACAACCATTTCTCATGCAACTCGATTGATTACTAATCTCTTGAAACCAATACAAAATTACATGGCATTAAGACTAGTCTTTAGCAACCTTTATTGTCAACCTAACTACTCTCGTGATAGATTAACAACAATTCATTGTTATAGATCAAGTTAAACATACAATCTCTCAATCATACATCTAACCTAACATGTGAAGATGGTCAATCCACAAGAATTAAACACAATAACAATGAAAAACATAATCATTCCAACAAAACCATGAAAGTCTACAAGATCAACATAAATTCATAAACAAATCATAAAAACCCTAAAACTAAAGAGTTTAGCCACTCATAGCTTGAAGCAACATGTTTAAGCAAAATAAACAAAGAAACAGTGTAAAGAAAGGGAAGCTCTACTAAAAAGAGGCTCTTGATTGAGGTAGCACCGTCACGATCTCCTTGACTCTCACGTCGGAATTCGAAGGACACCACGACTATCTCGAACTCTTTTCCTCTTCCTTGCAACTAACTCACTCTTTGAACTCTTTTATGAACTCTCACTCAATTCTCTCATTCTTGTGCCTCTTTAGGTCTGTAAATTGATGGTTGATTGATTCTTGATTTGATTTTTTTTCATTAGGGCTACTGGAAACTCCCAAATTTATAGAGTTGGCGGCCCAAAAATTTACCAAAAATAACAAATTTTCATTTAAGTAAAACTGGCGCCGCAGCGCTAAGGTTGTGTCAAAAATTGTTGCTCTCGGGTTTTAGTGCCGTGGCAACGCCGTCCAAGCGCTGCGATGCTGTGATGCGTTCAGAATTATTGCTCTTGGGCATTAGCGCCGCGATGCTATGATGCGTCTAGAACGTTGAGTTCGGGTTTTAGCGCCGCACCGCTATCCCAAATTTCACTCTTTTGAGTTTTTCAGCTCTTTTTCGCGGTATTCTTGCTCGGTTTTGATCTTTTAGTCTTTTCTTCTAATTTTCCTCATTTTAACCTGAAAACCACTAACAAACAAGTGAAATCTAATATAAACTCCCTTAATTTGAGAGGATAGAAATCACTTTTCAAGTGCTTATCATCTATCATGGTAACATTTTCTATGACAATTTATCATTGTCAATAAATATCCAAAAAGTTAATTTTTTCTGTCAATTAAACCTTTACATTGACATTAAAAATCTATCACAAAAACATTAATAATGACACATTTATAGTGTCAATAATGCCTTAACGGTGATTGACACTTATTTATAGTCATTGAAGTCTGATTGATAACAGTATTCTAGTGTCATATACATACTTCTTATCGTGACATTTGTGAAATGTCAACCAAATTCTTATAATGATGGATAATTATTTGTTTCATACATGCCATTACACTTCTATTTTCTCTAATTTTAACACAAAATATGAACAGAAACATAAATATAAACTTTCATATATGACGATAAGTTTTGTAATGTTAAATACAAGGAAACTATAAACAACGAAACTAGTAACAAAATTTTATTTACAAATAAGTGTTGGCACCATATAAAAAAAACACATAAATAACTTGCTTGGTGGGACGTTTCCTCGCTTCAATGGACTTGTGCGAAGACTTAACAAAAAAACCATTCATTTTAGAATTCAACTCAATACATCAAAATCAACAATAATAACCCTTGTTAATATTCACATCTCTATTATCATACACTCAAAACCACACTTTAATCATACAAATAACTTATATGATATACCTCTTAGACACCAAAAAGTACTTTAATTGCAAAACTTCTTCCTTGAGCCTAGTCCTTCCACAGAACATTGCTCTCATAATTTTCAAAGACCAACTACAGAAAATATAAACATAAGAGAGCAAAAGTAAACACGTATCTTGAAGCATGTCACATAGCCAAAGCATAACACTCAAAATATATAGTACAAAACATTCAATTTAATGACTATAAAGAATAGTCACTCTTCCATGACTATTAAATCTAGTCATGAATTGGTGACATAAAAAAATTGTCATTACAGTTGAAAAATCTTAAATTTTTCGTATTTTCCCACTAAAATTGCCTTTTTTTCATTTTCACACATTTAATGACTATTATTAATTACAATCATAAATTCATGACATAAAAAAACTATCATAAATTTCGAAAAATCTGAAAAACTCTGTCTTTTCCTGCTAAAAACACGTGTTTTGGGCATTAATAACTGTTTTTTCTCTCTCCTTTCCAAATTTGCTAATATTCATGTGTCACGGAATGTTTATTTTGTTGTAGTGGTTGCTTTTAGTTAGTGTTTGTTCTTCTCTTTCTTTGATGGTGGAATCAAACTGTTTTTTACATTGTTTTTGCCCTTAATCATGAGGGTTGCGGTTTTTCTAAGTTGAGCGGTTTGGTGTAGGAGATGGTCTCCTTGGCTGAGGCTACCTGGATCGTATCTTTTGCTTGGTGTCCGCAATTAGCGAGCTTGTTCGTGCAGTGGTGTTAAACGGTAATTTTAAGAGTTATTTTGTGAATCTTTCTCTTCCTTTTATGAAGAAGTTGGTAGGGGTTATTTTGAGTTGCATGTTTGATTCTTCTTTGCTATTTGTGAGAAAATGTGTATCAAACCTTGTGAAAAGATGTGCATCAGACCTTGGTTAACTTTCAATATATTTCTTTTCCTAAAAAAAATAGGAAACAAATATAAAAGTTTAAAAGTAAAACATAATTTAAACAAAGATAAAATCATTGCTTCAAAAAATAAATCTCTTTGCCTCAACTTCCACATGAGGGAAAAAAAAGTGGATTAAACTATTGGGTTATGCAAATTCACTTTTCAAAAGTGGAAGCACAACTAGAAAAATGTCCTTTATACAATAATAAGAATCCAAATTAAGAAAAATAAAAAAAAGGGTTTGGTTAATATAATGTCATTAAGGTAAGATTTGATTGATTTAATGTTACAAATGAAAGGTAAACTAAATAAGAAACTTTTGCTATATTTGTCCCTTCAACAAATAGGTCGAATGCATGGGTTATCCTCTTGAAAATTTAAAGTGAAAATGACTGTTTCTTATCACATCTTTCTAACATGTGTGAAAATTTAAAGTGAATATGTGTTTTGTTACATGACTTTTTTTATCAATTAATCACAAATCTAAAAGAGTTGGAAATAAGAAAGTGGGAGCAAACAAAATGCAAAATATTCTAATTACATCAATTTAAACATTAAACATACTTAATCAAATTGAAATACGGTGAAAGTAATACTTACTTATTGTAGCTTCAAGTTTGAGATGAAATCCTCAAAAATTTTTATCACGAAGTCTTCGTGGACCACTGCTAGTGTCTTCCTCTTTATTCTCAGGCCTTAGAAAGGATGGTGAGATCCGAATTAAGATGAAAAAGAGTAGAAATGTGAAGAATATACACAAGTTTCAGTTTTGGAGTTAACGAGACTTTCCCGTAAAGTTTCACTTAATTGCTAACCTTTGTTTCAGTCTTCCTTCTCTTATTTATAGAGGAAACCATGCAAATCAAATTTACATGTTGATTGACACCAAACATGGTGAATAAGGTGGTGAATTTGAGATTAGAAGATGAAATTGAAGAAGAGGTCTCCACCTCCTACTTCAACATGCAAAGTGGGATTGTCCTCAAAATCCAAAATCTCATTTTGAAGTTTGAACTTTGAAATTGATTTCCAAAATCAATTTAAATGTCATTAATTAAATATATTAATTTAAATAATAATGAATTAATTATAGTAAATTAATATTTTTTCCACTTTTCTGGTAATTTCGAATTCGATGAATCTCTATTCAACGGGATAATATTTAAATCATATTTAAATATTATTAACTCTCCAAATTTGTTTAATTCGCAATTAAACGAACAAAATGTAACTTTTGGTCTTTAACTGAATTTGAACACTGCAAATTCTCTCAATATACTATTCTAAGGTTTAGTCCACAAGCTAACAAGGGAACCTAATGGACCTACAGATCATGCCTTTAACCTAGTTAATTAACATAGTTTTGTATCAAATACAAAATGAGTCGCATCCATAATGTCCCCAGGATAAGGTACCCAACCCTTATCCATATACTATATATCGTTTTGACTACTACTTAAACTTGATCCACTTTTATGTCACCACATAAAGTCTAAATATTCACCCTGTAGCCAAGGGTTCTTAGTTTATTGGATTTAATAAATGCAATTCACATATTCAATAACAACTTTATCAAATAAATCTCGATAACAAACTTTATTGAGAATAAGTTCCATAATTTACAAACTACGAGTGTTAGGACATAAAACTCAACAAAATCATCATGTCATTTTTCAAAATTTGAGGTTAATTACAAATGGACATATGTTTCAAATTGAAATTGAAGACAAGAAATATTAGAATACCAATAATTGTCACGTTTATTTGTGATGTACATTGAATTGAATAAGTTGATTAGGTCCAATTGTGTCATAATCTTTTTGCCCAAACACCAGCCAAACCCATATTGTCACATGGAAACTTTAGAAATAGATGAGTTTTCCTTCATTTTGGAGGTTTAGAAACTAAAGCTCCCTTATAGAGTTTAGAGAGAATTCATCATCCATCATAACTCCTTAAGCTCATGAAAATTGAACGATTCCTTGAAGACCAAAGTCACTCAAAGATAAGAAATATTCTTCTAAGCCTTCGACTTCAAGATCATTAACAAGCTTCATCTCTTGAGTGAAGCGTACATTCAAAAGAGAGAATCAAACTAAACCACACTCACATAAACTTATATAAACTTAAAGATCATTAACATGCTTCATCTCTTGAGTGAAGCGTACATTCAAAAGAGAGAATCAAACTAAACCACACTCACATAAACTTATATAAACTTAAGTTTAACTCCTCAAATTCTATGTTTATCTAAAAACCTTATGTGATATTTGATCTGTGTTCAATAACATTATTTATTCATTTTTTAGATGTGTTCTACTTTAGTATTTATACATTCAAAAGTCTAAATTTCATATTTGTACTTGTAATAAATCATAAAAAGAATCTCTTTTGTTAGTTTAATGTTATTATTGTTGTTATTTTAGAAAAATGCTCGATTAGTTTTCTGTCTAAATTTAGTTTTTTATTGTCTGAAATTAATATTTGACTATTTTGAAAAATAATAATAAAATAAAAAACAAAAAACTTTAAAGATGGAATGTTGAGATTTTTTAAATGAAGTACTGAATGTTTAGCTTTAAGACTTCAATCAAATCAAGTATTTGATGATAGCAAACACAAGTTGTAGTACTAATTACTTTATGTATTTCAAAGTATTTGTTTTGTAGAGCTCCAAAAAATGACTTCAATACATCTTGAATTGTTCAAATTGGAGTTCAAACAAAAAACAAATTATGATATGGTTGATAACAGTGACGTGGTAAACTTGGACCAACCGTAATATGACATATGTGGTGGGTTGTTGAAGAGAGAAGAAGAAAAAAAAAAGAGAAAAGAGAGATGAAAAGAAAAAGATAAAGATTGAATCACATGATATTGCAACATGTAGCATCCCAAAATCTAGAAATTGGGGATCATTTTACCCTAAACCCAATGGTCAATATTAAACTCTTCAATTTTTATAACCTCATTCCTTCATTATTCATCTTCTAGTACTCAAAAAGTTTACATTTCTCTCTTTCTCTTTAATTTTTACAAATGTAATAGTTGAGAGAAAATAGTTGTAGTTTCATAGAGCTAAATTTGTGCATTTTACTTATTTAGAGGTAATTTTTTATTTTAATTTCTCATTGGGTTTTATAGTTGTTCTCACTTGCATGAGAACCTTTTTCAATAAAATAACAAATGAGTTTTGGAGGGGGATGTTAGGCACATAACCGAACCACTGTAAATTTGGTGTTTTTTCCCCTAAATTAATTTTATTATATATGTTATTAACTTGAATTGGTTGCTTGATGCTATTTAATTTACTTAAATTAAAAAGATCAAGTTTAGTTGTCATATTTAGATTAATTAGAATTTCAAAATTGTAGACAACCCTATTCACCCCTTCTAGTGTTATTAGATCCTACACAAAATACAATATTCCGAATAGAATATTCCGAATAGAATGATACTCAAGGTAGTAACACCAAAATGACATTTGAAAAAAAAAAAAAAAAAAAAAAAAAAAAAAAAAAAAAAAAAAAAAAAAAAAAAAACCTCAAGCTTAACTAAGTGTAACTATAACAAATTAAGAGATTAGTAACTTTTTTTTGGTCTAATACTCCATCAATTGATCAAAAGATAATTAAATGCACAATACAAATCTTATTGCCCTTTTCATTAATCAGTTAATGAACATATGGGTGTATGATTACAAACTTGAAATACAAATCTTACAAGATTAGTTACATCAAAATGGCTGTCTATTTGAATGTACCAAAGTTGTATTTGACCCATTGACAAATTTCTTCTTTGTAAAATGTCTTCCAATATGTCCAAAGACTCCAAACTTGAAAGATACAACCAGCCTTATAACTTAATCCTCTTCTTCTTCCTCCCTTTCCCTTGGTACAGCCCCAAAATGTTTAACAAGAATGTCCACAACCAAGGGCACCAAGTCCTTACAAGGGACAGCCTTTTTGTAAACATCTCCCAAATGTGAGTCACTCCCAATTCTCCCACCCAAGAAAACATCAACCCCTTCAACAGGCTTCTTATTCTCATCCCTAGCCATGCACCCCATGAACCCAATATCAGCAACCTGAACCTGACCACAGGTATTAGGGCAACCAGTCCAATGCATTCTCACCGGTCGGGTCACCGTGACTCGCCGTTGCACCTCCTCAGTCACCTTCAAGGCCCTAGCCTTGGTCTCTATAATAGCTTGTCCACAGAATTGATTGCCAGTGCAGGCTACCAATCCTTTCATGAGAATTGGTGGTTCTGGTGAAAATTTGTCTAATAGAGGTTCTTTAAGTAAGGCTTCTAACTTTGAGTTTTGAATGTTGGGGATAATTATGTTTTGTTCCACTGTCAATCTAAGCTCCCCTGTGCCATATTCATCGGCTAGTCGAGCCAACTCGTCCATTTCATCGGCTTGAACTCGACCAACAGGAATGTGAAGTCCTACAAAGCTTAAACCTTCTTGTTTTTGTGGATGGACTCCAAAATAGTCCCTTCTTACCCATTGCTTCTTTACCAAATCCTCTGATGAGGCTCTCTCCAACTCTTGTCTTGGCATTCTCTTTACTACTTCAGCTCTAAATCCTTCAATACCCTGTTTTCATATAATCACATCACATAAACCAGCACAAATTCAGCCACCAATTTGAAGAAGAACAAAAAAAGATCTTTCTTTTAATCTAAAAAGTTAAACTTATTTGGTCCCCATTTCAACTCAGCGTTCCTCAATCCAAAAACTTAAATCAACCCATTTTTAGTCCCTCCACTTTTGTGAAAGTAACAATTTAGTCATTGAATTTTGGTTTGTAACAATTCAGTCTCTATACTTTCAATTTTGTTACAATCTAGTCCCCGAACTCTAATATGTAACAATATGATCCTTGTACTTTTAAATTTGTAACAATTTAGTCCCTAACATGGAAAAATTTATCAAAATTTGATGTCAATTTTTATTAATTTATGATATAGACTTTGTATTATATATAAATATTGAGTATATAATTTGTTTATTGGTTTATTTATGCAAAAAAATCTCATTAAATCTTAACACTACTTTCTACGACAGAGACTAAATCGCTACAAATTTTAAAATACAAGGACTAAATTGTTACTTTTATGAAAGTTTAGAGACTAAAAGCGATTTTTAACCTATATTTAATCACTAGTGCATATACATAACACTCTCTTCCACTTGTAGACTGCGACATTTTCAATTAGACGGGCTTCTTCAGCAAAATCTAAGGGGGTGTATGGGCCCCCAACTTCAAGTGAGTGGAAATGTTTGGATAGCCCACTTCATATTTGGAGCTCTAATTATAAAATTAACTATAGTATTGTTATTTTCAATCCCTCTTTGTTATGTCATTTACTATTTGTTAAAATGTATACTATTTTCTAAACACAAACTATTATAATCTACAAACGGTTAAAATCCGCGTACTACAATAACCATGGACTATAAAACCATAGCAATACTTTACCAAAATAAAAAAAGTTTGGAAATGATATGTTAAGGATGTATTTAATAATAGGACGAGACTGACCAGTTCATCAATGAGCCACATCATTCTACACTTTTGGCGGTTGCCTCTGGTGCCGAGGTCCCTGTAGGCCTCCAAGACGGCGCCGCACAGAGGGGTGACGTCCTCTTCGGGCACCCAGGCGTCGAGCGGCACCGCCTCGGCACACCGCTTGGCGCTGAAGAACCCACCCACCAGCACATTGAACCCTATTCGCCCGTTCTTTGTGGCGGGCATGTATGCAAGGTCGTTTATGTGAGGGTGTTCGTATAGATCGTGTGATCCTATCACGCACACATTCCACTTTCTTGGCCTGTTCATACACATTATAGACACCAATTCTTCAGATCATTACATAATTTGTTGATTCTTCATCTTCTTGGTTTTTAGGTTTAGGGCTACTGTTTAAATTAGAGAGAAAACGGAGAATTGAACTCACAAATTGGTGAACGCAGGATTTCCTAGGGAGTTTCCAGTGATGAATTGCGAGAGCAAATTGTTGTAAGGCCTTGTGTCGATGATCTCCTCGGGGTCTATGCCGGCGAGGGGATTTCCGACGGGATTTCTTACGTTGTCCATTCCACTCTGCAGACTCGTCAACCCAACTCCGGCCAGTCCCTTCAGAATTTCCGGCACGTCCGCCAGAACCACGCCGCGGATCTGCCAATTCTGCCGTGTCGTCACGTCGGCGCAGCCGTCTTTGCCGTACTTCCGAATTACACTGGCTAGGTATCTCGTTTGTTCGCTGGTTGTCACCCCATTTGGCAGCTTTAATCTCATCATAAATCTCCCATCTTTTTATTTTTATTTTGTTTAAAAAAAAAAAAACCCACATTTGATTAGCAGATATTTCATTATAGAGATAATTTTAAAGAATTAATTATTTTTTTTATTTTTTTTTTTTTTAGTTTTTGAAATGCAATTATTTTAAAAGCTACCTACACCTTTAAAAAATTCATAAAATCTTTTATTAATTATTATTAGCACATAGTCACATGTAGTAAATAGGCTTATTAGCTCATGTTCATTGTTCATTGTTATAAATATTTAAAAGGGTAAGCTTGTCATTTTACTTTTATCAACTTGTATATAAAACTAATTGATGCACTTTTTAGTCATATTATTTTCTCTCAATTGAATCTAATCATCCTTCTTCTTCATTTGCTTTTCTTTAATCTATCAACATCTTAATCCCATTCAAAATATAATAATATAGAAACTCATTCTCTTAATTACAAGCAATCAATTTCAGATTCAAACATGAAATAATTTTATAAACCAAAGCATCATACAAAATAATAATAATAATAATAAAAATTGAATCACTAAGTTGCCCACTTAGTTTCTCTCATGCCAAAAAAATATATTTAAAATAATTTAATTGTCCAATTATAAATTGCCACGTAGAAAAATTTGTTTTTCAAATATAACAAAATAAGTCAAAATGTCACTTTTTATCAATAATATATATTAATTGATACACTACTATTTTCTATCATATTCAGTGATATACATGATCGATAGATACGAATAAATATCTATCACTATCTATCAATAATATCAATGCTAGAAAGTGATATTTTGTTATATTTAAAATTATTTTTAACAGTTTTGTCATTTAAAACAATTACTTTGAAATATTTTTTTAATGTGTAATTAAGGTAGAATGTACAAATAAAAATGAGTAAAAATGAGTACATCTTAGAATGCATCAAAATATTATTATAATTTCAAAAGTTCGGAGAAGGTTAAACTTGTATTTTCGACCTTGAAATTAGAGGTTCAATTCTTTATTCTCGCATATTGTAAAAGCGAAAATGGATCCGAAAATTTTGAGAGGTAATTTGAATAAAAGAGAAACTCACATTGATGTTTCCTTCTATGGAAAAGGCCAAGCCATTTGAGCCTAACATCAACATCATCTTTAGTAAGCTTAGAAGCATCAATTTCCTCCATTGACAACTTAGAAAGCTCTTCAATACCATTCTCCATGAAAAGCTTCATTGGCTCTTTCTCTATCTTCACTTTCTCTTGTGGATTTATCCCTTCTCTAAACTTCTCCTTCACCACCCAATACCCATCTCTCTCCTCCACTCTAGCCTCCAACCTTGACTCTTCCACAGCCACCTCCGCCGGAGCTGTTGTTACCGGCGCCACCCCCGCCCTCCGCCACACACGGCGGGCGGAAGCTACCGGAGGAGAGAGAAAGGGAGCTGAGAGAGAGGAGGACATGGTTGATAGTGCTCTAATTTCTTTTTTTTCTTTTCTTTTTTGAAGAGAGAAAGGAAGAGAGATTTGGATGTGAAAATTGAAGGGAGAGAGAGAGAGCGGTGGGAGAGATTATATGGACTCTCTTTCCCTTTCGTATGAGGACCTTTGGAAGCCTTCAAAGGCCAAGTTTTTTTTTTTTTTTTGGAAGATGGGTTCCCACAAATTTTTTTTGTCTCTGTTCTTTTCTTTTTTTTTCTTTTTTTTTTTTTTTTTTTTTTTTTCTTTTCTTTTCTCTTTTTTGGCCTAAGTTTTGCTTTTGGGTTATCATTTACCTTTTTCTCTTCCACTCCTTTGAGAAGTGGCCACAAAAGGATTGGATTGTTAAGAGTGGTTGGATTCTAGCTTTTAGCTTGGTCAAATTCAACTTGTAATTCTAATCTTGAATAAAAAGAAAATATTCAATAATATTATTTACCATCTGAATTATTGTTCAATTTTCATTAGGTGCTTATTTTAGCTACTACAATATGGAATTTGTATGGTTAAGCTTAAGTATTATATATATGTGTGCCTTTTATGATTTTTTTTTTTTTTTTTTTTTTTTTTTTTTTTTTTTTTTTGCGTATTCTTACAATAGTAGTGAGAGGTTTTTTCCCAACAAGTGGTGTCATAGAATTAGGTTCGTAATTTCTCAAATTTTTTAGTATATGCTAAGCGGTTGTAGCATTGTCTGAGCTTCCACATTAGAAAAGAATTCTTGAAACATGCTACAACATTGTAAATAGTATGAGTTGTCCATTATTTACAAAGGAATGCCACAGATGTGTCAAACTTTAGTGAGTTCAGTAAACTTTGATATGGAGAAATTTCATGTGGCAAGTGCAAGTCAAAGATGTGTTGTTACAGTTTGGGTTACATAAGGGCTCTGAAGGAAGATCGAGCAATAGTATTCCTGAAGAGTTAAGTAGCAATTGTAGTCTAGTGGAGTCTAAGAGTGATTCTAGAAAAGGTTCAAATAAGAAAGTCTTCAAGCAAAAGAATGGTTATTGGGAGTGCAAAAAGTTTAGGCACATGGAAAACATAGCAGATTCATTAAAGAGCTCTGGATCGAATGTTGACATTGTCTTTCTTGTCATAGGAGACGGTAACTTTCTTTGAACAAAACGGAATTCATCCTTATGGTATGTCCATTTTACCAATAACAAAGAATGTGATGTTAGTAGTTCCACAGGTTTTCACGGGCATTGACTTAGTAGTTATGCAAGGTGTGCAGTGGAAGTTATGTTGATGGCTGAAAAACTTTTGGATGAGTCAAGTAGGTGAAAGTTGCACCATAAATTTCAACAGAGTTTATCGACGTGTGACGAAAAAAGAAATATCTTGGAAGGTGGCATTCTAAGTGTTACTCCCTATGATGGAGTAGGTTATAGTTCTATGAATTGAAAATTATGATTGTTGATGAAGACATGGATGCAGCAAAAGCTGTGGATCTTCAAATATCTTGCCAAAGTGGAATTTGTGGGTTTTAATACAAAATATTAGAAGATTAAGTTTTCCACATAAAAAAGGTTCAAAGAAGAAATGAGCTTCAAGCAATATAAAATGAGCATTTGACTTTGATTTCAAGTCCTCCCAGTTAGAAGCACTTTAAACTTGGGTGTGCTAATTCTAGTTAAATTCTCTTTCGTATTCGCTAGTTTGAAAGTGAGATTAAAGAGTGTGGCTAGTACAAAATTAAATGTTTGAGAGAGTGATTTTGTAATTGGGATTGGGAAGAGAATTATTTTGTGTGACTGTAATAAAATTTTCACATAATGGACTTTTTTCCAGTGCTTTGTGGTTTTTCCTCCGAGTTTGGAGTTGAAATGTTTGTTTTGATCAATGTGCCTTAAAAAGTAATTACTTTCGTCTTTCTACTTTCTAACTTTTGTTAATTTTGACTTTCAATTATCGTCTATAATATTCTTGACTTTTAAATTTTTTATTTTAGTCTTTTTACTTTTAAACCATTGTCATCATTTGTTCCTCCATTTCAAACTTCTACGTCAATAATTCTTACACACAATGAATACCATTTAATGTCAATTTATGACAATATTTCAAACAAAAAAAAAAAATTGTTGTGTGTAATATTATGCTAAATTTATGATTGAAAAAAAATGAGAAAAAACAAAAAGACCAATTATTAAGCAACTTTTGAAAAGTAGAGAGATGAGAAAAGATGTTTCAAACGTACATTAACGAAAATAGACCAAAGTTGATAACACAGATTATAATAGAAAATTTAAAAAAGTACACATTCAAAATTCACCAAAATTGAAAGCAAGAGCCTGAAGTAAAATTAAAACTTTAATATAACTCCTTATTATCCTTGTAGTTTAGATAAATTAACGCCTAAAATATTTTTTAAAAAAATATCTTTGAATTTTGTACTTTGTGTCAAAAATATCTTTGAGCTTAAACTTTCAAAAACAGTTTAAAAATGACCATTGAAGTTAGTTTTAGATGGAATTTTGTAGTACTTTGTTTAAAAAATTTCCATGAACTTTTAAAAGTTTAAAAATACTCTTACTTTAAAAAAAAAAAAAATGAAAATACTCTTACTGTTTGTATATGAAAATAAATTGTTAGCACATTGTTACAAAAATATCTCTAAACTTTCAAAACTTGCATTAGTACCCCTAACCTATTAAAAAAGAAAGTTAAAAATACCTACATTGTTTATCTAAACCCCACAACGTAACGATCTCCCTCTTCCATTTTCTCTCTCCCCTTACTTCAAAGTTCAATCTATGACCCAATGCTTCTATGTTTTTCCTATTTTTGCCCTCTCTTCTTCAATACCCTCCCCTTCTTCGTTTCCTCGTCCCTTTGATTCTTTTCTTGTGTTATTGGTTTTGTTGATTCATGTTAACGGTTTGACCTTTGTTTATCTCAAGAAAATAAAATTCCTTCAATTAGGATGTATAGACTATAGCAAGAGAAAAAGATTAATGAAACCATCGAGGGATCTTATAGACTTAAATATTTTAATAAGATTGTATGTTAATGAACGAGTGTGTGTTAACAGTCGTTTGAGTTTAATACACAAAATTAAGTGAATGCATTGTTGATCCTAATTTTGAGGACAATTAGTAGGAGGGAAAAGAAATCAAACATATGCATTACCAAATTTGTCATGATAAAGACTTTGTTGATCCTTTTTGCGATTCAAATTACTCTACTTTTTGTGATTACTTAAGAAAATTCAAAGTGATCGAAGATGATATTACTTTGTTGGTCCTTTTTGTATCTAATTCTTCATCATTTTGTTGAGTTTAAAGATGAGATTTTGATTTTGGGATTTTGCGAGAATTTATGCTTTAAGTTTTGGTTGCTAAGTTTTGATTCTGGGATTTTAAAGTTTAGGGGCATTGTTTAAATTTTTAGAAGTTCAAGAATATTTTTTAAACAAAGTACTAATTGTTTCTATTCAAAATTAATGATGATATAATTATGAAGTTTTTTTTTTTAAAAAAAAGTTTAAGGGTATTATTGAAACTTTTTGAAAGTTTAGGGATATTTTTGACATAAAATACAAAGTTTAAGAGTATTTTCTATCATTTAATTCAGATTAAAATTGATCATGTTTATCTAGGTCTATCAAAATTTTACTATATTTGTAAATAGGTTGATTTATAATAATTTCTGTAATTGTTACTATCTAAAAGATGTGCATTGAAAAACAAATCTGTCCAAATTCATAAGTTGGGTATAACTTTTTCTTTTAATATTCATAGAATTTATTATTATAATAATACATCATCTGATGTTGTACAATATATTAGAAGATTTTTGTTATTAGAGAAGAGAGTACCATCTCTGTCTTGGCCTCAGTTGACACCCCTACATCACAAATTGATATTTATATTGGTTCTTTTTCAATGAAATTTGGCCTCATATTCCTCAAAACAATTAAACAACTATGGGGTGGGGTTCATTTCATATGTTTATTACAAATTTTATATTACTACTCATTAAATAACTCATTACTCCTCACATTATTTTATTTCATTTTCATCTTATACCTATATTGTCCTCAATTATGTTTCCTTCTTAGTTAAGTCTACTGAAGAACCCATCTTAATTAACTTTTCTTATAAAGTCAAATATTTAGATTTATGACAACTCGGATGTTTGAGCCTGACTAATAACTTACTCCATTTTTGAGATTCCAATTATAATAGTTGGTCTTATAATTAACTACATCATTGTTATTTCAAATCTTTTTGTTATGGTGTTTACTATTTGCTAACAATGTTTATTATTTCCAACTCATACTTTTTTTTCCTCTTTCTTATTGTGTTTATTATTTTTTATCCAAACAAAAATAATCGGCACTTCAAACATAAACTATTATAATTTAAAATTATTCTAACTCACTGACTATAATAATTAACTCAGTACTTTAAACACTCCCTTTAAGTATTACTCTAGTTTTTTTCATTTTAAAAGAAAATAAATAAACTCCTTCAAGAAAAATCTTATAAACCCAATCAATAGGGAATTACTATATTTTCTTTAGTAGGTTCCTTTCAGAGTTTGAATTTTTATCCTTTAATTAAGAAACTAAGTAATGTCTTCACCAGTTCAACAAGACTCAAATCAATTGTCAAAGCTCTATTTTATAATCATATAGTTTTTAAAAATTAAGTCTTTAATCACTAATGGTACTTGTTAATTTCTTTGTTGTGTGATTTACATTTTAAGAGTATTTTAAAAATTCGAGTCAAGTTTTGAAAACTAAGACTCCGTTGGGTAACTATTTTATTTTATTTTTTGTTTTTGGTTTTTGATAATTAAGTTTATTTTCCTCACATTTCTTATAATGATTTCATCTTTTTTAAGTATAATGGTTGAATTTTTAGCCAAATTCCAAAAACAAAAACAAATTTTTAAAAGCTACTTTTTTTAATTTTTCAAAATTTAACTTAATTTTTAAAAACAAAAACAAAAAATAAATTGATTACCAATTGAAGCCTACAAAATTAGTTTTTGTATTTACAATTTTTTCAAGAATTCATTTATTACTTAAAATAGTTGAAAACTATTTTAAGAAATGAAAAAAAAAATCTTAAAAACAACAACGAAAAGATTATCCAACAAAACTTAAACATTTATACCTTCAATATCTCCATTTTTTTAATTGATAATTAATTTACCAACTAGACTATAGGATTAGCCTCCAAACTTTCAATTTTGTGGGTAAAAGATGCAAAACATATTTATATTTTGTTAAGAAAGATTTGGGTTTGTGAAAATTTTAATAATGTGGGTGACAAGTGGATAGATAAGTATGATCAATATCATAGTAAGCAAACTTTTAAAAAAATAAAATAATAAATAATAATAATAATAATAACCTTTCCAAGCAATGAAGGGTCGCGGCCTCACGCCGCCGCGTCCTCTTATGAAACCGCCCGCCGCCTAACATGCCCCCTGTCCGGACCTAAAACATGTGGCCGACCCCTCTCTATTCATCTTCTACTTCCACTGCTTACCTTTCTATCTTCTTCTTTATTATTTTTCTTTTTCCAATTTGCAAAACCATTTTTCAAACTACAACTCACTAACTTTCAATTTAAAAAATTAAACTCTCCACATAAATATAAATTGAGTCATTATAAACCTTCGATTTATATAATTATATAAATTGTAATGTTTGTATAAGTTTAAGAGTTTAATTTTTTCGTTTGTGGACCAATTTCTGTAATTATTATAAACCTATGCATCCATTTTAATACTGAAAGAAGTTTGAAAATTCAATTTTTATAATTGGAAGTTTGAAGGCCTAATTTATACAATCGGAAGGGCTAGTTTTTGTAATTTGTCTACCGTTTTCTTTTTTATTATTATATATAAAGGAGAATATATTTGTGATTTTTACATTTGTTTGTGTTTGATTTTCAAGATTTGAGCTTTGGTCTTTATCAAAGGGTACGACCCAAAAGGGCAAAATCATACCCTACTTGTTGCCTCCCTTTGAATAATATTTGTTGAATTGTATAATGTTTTTAGAATGATATATACTAGTTAGTTTGTGGATGATCTTCTAATTTATCAAAGTCTAATGTTTCAATTTGATGAAATAACAGAACTTTGTAGAGATATAATAATTACAAACCAACTTTTGTTTTTTTTTTTTTTTTCCTCCGTACCATGAACCAACATGAACATAGAGTTAATGTATATATAGGTACCCATCAAATTCTATAATATTTTTTTCCCACTTTAAAATATTTTATTTTCAGTTTTATGTACTACTTTAGTCCCTACTTTCTGTATTTTCAGCTTTATTCATTTTGGTTCTTGTAATTTCAAATTTAGTTCATTTTAGTATTTATATTTTTAAAATGTCCAATTTGGTCATGGTACGTCTAAGTTTAGAACATTTTGGTCTTTGTATTTTTGAAAAGTGACTATTTTAATCCCTTGATTTTTATTTTTATTTTATCAAAATGGCCATCTTTTCAAAGGTCAAGGACAAAAATGAACCAAAATTGAAAGTATAAAGACCAACATGGATCAAAATTGAAAGTATAAGGACTAAAATGAACATTCTAAAAGTAAATGGACCAAAATTAAAAAAAAAAATTGAAAGTAAAAAGAGCAAAATGAACATTTTAAAAATAAATAGACCAAAATAAATAAACAGTTACACATGCAAAGTAGTATTTAAACCTTATTTTTATTAACAACTCACTGCACAAGTTAGTAATGAGACCGGAGAGTAAAAAACCACAAGTTCTGAAGTGGAAAGAAAGAACCTATATTGATCTTAAAACTTGAGTGGAAAGTAATTTACAGACAAAGACACAGATCTCCTAAAGCAGATCATCAGGTAAAGAGACTTACAATGACAGGTTCCATATGTTAAAAGAGGACAAAGAAGATGCTGGAGGAAGAAAAAACAGCAACCAGCCTCTGCCATACTCTACTTTCTAAAACTAAGTGGCAGGCAGCATTCACAACAAACTTGGCTTCTTTTTCTTATTTCTTTTGTGGGTATTTGACAAGTTAATGACATAGAATGGTTACAAAGGCAGCTATCTGACCATCTTCATCACCATTTCAGCCACCAAATGCAGCCAGGAACTTTCGCTTGCTTGCTGGATCTTCATGCAAGACCACTACGTCGTTTACTTTGTCAAACAACTCCTCCAATCCACGAACCCCGAGGCTCTGGAAGTCCAAATTTTTCTTGTATCGCTGTAGGTATATTGCCTCAAAACATCCTAAGAAGATTCTACAAGAATAGCTAACGAGAATCTCCTGTAGCTCATGTTTGAACTGCTCAATACAGCATTCTTCGTTGTTTCTGCATTGACCTGCTGATGTCTGGTCGGTTTTTCCTACACCTTTCTTCTCATTGTGTTCTTCAAGAACCACTCTTTCTTCATCCGAGTATTCGTCTGATGAGCCCATGCCTGGAGCAACATCAGCAGTCTCCTCCAAAGTACCCTTACCTTTCTTATTTTCTTTCCTTGATAATATCAAAGGCGGGGCGCTTGGGCATGATCTCGAGTTTCGAATGTAGACAGATTTCTTATTGCCTTTGCCCTCTACAACAAGGGCATCTCCCATCTTCTTAAAAAGATTCACAAGCTTGATGCCGGGTTCGGATGTGTAGAGTGGCCTTCCAAAGACTCTCTGGTACTCAGCACGAACCTTCGTGACCGGTAAGCATCCTCCAGAAAGTTCTAGCAACTTAACCAACTGTCCCTTCAGAACATTTAGGTCTCCTGTCTGTGGCCACCAAGCGGATTCATTCTGGTCTCCACATGAAACAACACCCGTTGGAACCTCATTCAAACCACATGGGAGACTATGTGACCTCGAAGTTGGAGGTATGCTAGGAACTGTCAAATTACTATTGTATTCAGCTAGAGAATGAGATACTACTGAAAAATCCCTCACGTTGTAATAGCTCTGGGACACCCCTCTATAGACAATAGCTTCCTCTTCATTTTGGCCATCCGGATCATCGTTAATATGGCATCCCTTGAGATATCCAGAAATTTCGGCTGCTCCTCCACGGGAAGTCAACACTTTGGGGGCAAGTGCAAAGCCTTCACCACGAGCCACAGTGGGCCAGTCCCAAACGTACTTCCCCGCATTGCAGAGGGCAGATGAAACACCCACACCAGAAGGGATGACAAGTATCACATTATAACCACGTTGACCTAAAATGTGAAGTGCTGGAGCAAAATCGACATCTCCAGATATGAGCATTATGGATGATGGGGGAGGGTTATCGAGGGCAAAGAGAAACATATCGACGAGTATAGCCTTATCGGCAGCATCCTTCCGACCATTCGGCACATCAATTAGTTTGACCCCGGTTCTCTGACACCCTTCTCTCAGTCGTCTAGGAAAGGCATTGAAATCCCCATATGCTGAAAACATCATAACTGCTCCTTTTATCACAGGGTGCACACGCAAAGCCATTCTTATATTACCAGCTACATCTTCAGGACGGACATCACTGGGAACAGGGCAATTCTCAATATCCCACAGGATGGCCACCGGACCATCCGGAGAACTTCGAGTTTGCTGATTGGGAGGAGCCTGAGAAACGTTCCTGTTTAAGTCTTCCATTTGGATTTTCCTTTGCTCCAACTATTCAGATTAAGCAAGCACTGTTTCTGACACATTTAAACAAGCCATGTTATTAGTTTCCTTCAGGATCAAATGCTCTAGAGGATTGACTAAATATAATGCACCAGAAAAAAGATGGAACATCAAAAAGTGCCAAACTAGAAGTCATTATTTTCCCTTTACTTTCCTTGGCTAGGAAGTTTAGTACAAATTCCAAGAAAACAATTGAACCACAAAATTTGAAATTCAAAGTCACAGTCACAGAACCAGACCTATCCTGAACAATTGAATTAAACTGGTACGTGAATTTGCTGCATAAGTACCCAAGTACATGGATTTGCATATATAAGATTATAGATTTGTTACCTCCTGCAGATTACTAAATACGAACTAGTGAAACACACATTTTAAACTACATTCTACCTTTTACAAATCCTCAAAACTAAACTACATATAGGTAACACAAACCCAAGTTTCTCATTATTCATTCATATGCACAATCCCAACACAAATCACATACACTCACAGCCTTCCCAACCCCAAATTTCAGACTATGCACATAATGGGGGAAAATTGCTCATTGCATGACTATGCAAAATAGGTAAGCAGGCCATGAAAACTAAATACACTGTGCTGAAAATGGATACATTATGCTGAGAGGTTGGCTTCTTCTTGTGTACTAGCAACTGTCAGAGCCATTTGGCCAGAATCTACCAAACAATTTATGCTTAAGATTTGGTGAATTACATCTAGCTATTCTCATGATTCCTACTTAATAATCTGAAACCCAAATCAGCCATTTCATTGCCACATGGCTTTCAAATTGTTAATCCTCTCAGATGATAGCCAACAAACCTTGGAGAAAAAAGCTACAATTGACTGCCCATCAAACTATTGTCAATTTATTGCAGCTAAACATCTTGATCTTCCCTAATTAAACTAAACTGTTTACCGGCCATATCAAAATTGAAGGGAATTAGGGTAGAATTAGAAGATATTTTGTTGGACAGTATCTCGAAATCTCAAGCAAAATTGTCAAAGACACAAAACCAAAACTAACAGCATTTCTAAAGCCCCATGAAAGCAACTTCGTTAAAGAAAAAGTAAACGGCAGAACAAATGAAACCCCAGTTCATGGGTAACCTATCCGATGATTTCCCAAATAAGACCAACTCGAGCATCAAATTGAACACAACAATAACCACAAAAAGTGATATCCAACCAGAATCAAGCGATAATTTCCATTGAACTACACGATTAGCACAAAAACCCAACAGAAATGTACCTCGCAATGATGCAAAAGGTCGTCAGCGCAAGAGCAACCTCAGCTTCAAAAAGATCCTGAAGAACAGAAAACAGAGTTCGTAAGAGATCTGAAAGTAATAAAAAAGTTGCAGATGATCCGTTGGATAAACGAATTAAAGAAAAATTAAAAGGAGAAGCAAAGGGTCAGATAGAGAGAGGGAGATGAAGAGTGCGGTGTGTACCTGACCTGAAGACGAAGAAAAGGAGTTTATGGAGAAAGAAAGTTCCGATTTTTATCCTGTACAAAAAAATCGGATTGTGGGTTTCTTTTCTTACTATTCATCCAACTCAAATTTTTTGCAAATCCCCCTTTCTTTTGGTTTGTTTTTTCTTTTTTCTTTTTTTTTTACAACAATTAAATGAGTAAAACTTATTTATAAATATAATAAAATATTTCTATAAACATGATAGATGATAGCAGTCTATTACTGTGACTTAATATGACACGACGACGTTTGACGCTCTATTCATTCAAATTTTGAGACTCATCAATACTGAGGAAAGATTGCAAATATGCACTAAACTATTTTGTGTAATATGTACACAAAATATTATGTTGTAATAATTTTCTTAGTAATGCATGAGTAAAAGATTCCAACTCCTTACTTCTTGATCACTAAGTTGGAGCTCATTTAGTTTTGTTTTTATTTTTTATTTTTTGTTATTATGTGAAATGGGAGAATCGAATATTTAACTTCGCGATCGACAATATAAATACCATGTCAGTTGATCTCTATTCATTTTAACTCGTTTTAGTTTGTTATACATTTAAGATTTGAAGCTTTTCCATTTTGGTAAGAAACAAACCAAACCATTATTATTTGATAACTCATTTTAATCTAGCTCGTTTCCTAGAGTGTAGATGGTTGACTCTTTTTTTTAGCAATCTTTTTAAATATTTACCCAAATAACTGTCAAAATTGTTTCTTCCAACATATTATTTGAGTTTATTTTTAATAATATTAATAATTTTGAACACAATTAAAATGCATAGCTCAACTATGTAAAATATATACAGTCGACTAAAAATCCATAAATTTAAATCTCTAATATCACATGTCTTTTTTCTTTCTTTTTATAATATGTGGGGCGGGACTGGGATAATCTAGCCTCTAACCTTTGAGTTGGCCGAATAAATTTTATGTCAATTACTAAATTATGCTCGTATTATTGGTCTCATCCCACGTGTTCTTAAACTAAAAAAACATATTAGATTCTATAATTTGTGACCTAATATTATTTCACCAACCGTTTCAATTATTAAATACATTTTAATTTGAAACATAAGCAAAATAATGATAAGTTTATGAATTTTTAATTTGAAAAAAACGGAGTGTACCCATTTTATTTATGGGTCTAATTTGTGTTTGAATTTTAAAAGTGTCTAATATATTTCTAAGCCTTCATATATGAAACAAAATTGTGAACTCTAAAGAGTGTTTAATGGGTTTTTAATATTAGATAAAAAAAAAAGGGTTTTCATCTTAAAATAAATTGACAGTTAAATGAGTAATTCATTTATCTTACCAAGATTACGAGGTCCTCTTGATTTTTCCAACTTGAGATCCTCAATATTTAAACTTTCAATTTGTGTTTGAAATGTTTATGGACTTTTAATATTGTGGCTAATAGACCATTAACTTGTTCAATGTTTTTTTGGAAAAAACAATTGATAGTATATTAGACAAAATAATTGAAAGTTCAATATATTATTTGATACAAAATTCAATATTGTGTCTTGATATAAACTTTTCAAAATGTTGTATACCTTAGATTGATTATAGAGGAAAATTGAGAGATTAAAATTCCTTTACAAAATTTTGGAGTTAGAAAATTTAAATTGAAAGTTTTTGTTGAGTACCATTTAAATTGAAACTTTATATTCTATTAAGTTTAGACATGCCAACTAATAGGAATCAAAATAAAGCTAAATCATAATCTCATTTTTCTCCAAAAAAAAAAAATATCATAATATCATTTACATTATTTATTTCTTATTTCTTTAGCTACACTACATTTACATTAATCATTTTCAACTCTTCTACTTTTTATTTTATTTTCTTTTTTTCACAAATTTTACTCTTTCCTATCATTAGTAATTGTTTATAATAAGTTGATGTGATGAGATTTTATTGCAAAATATATAATTTTCTATGGGTTCTATCTTCAATTTTATTTGAGTGTTGCCAAATTTAGTATAATTCAATTGGCAATTTGTAGTTTGAATTCTCTATCTCTAATTATATATTTTTAAAAAAATCTATTTGATTGTTATCAATTATTATCAAGTAAAACACTTGTTCTTAAAAAAAAAATGTCAATTAAAATAAAAGGCACTATTTTCATACATCATAACCACAAAAGTTAGTAACAATTTATGTCAAATTTTTGTCAAAACTCTCAATTGATGTATTTTTAGTCTATGCTGATGTAAATGGTTAACATATAATTCATCATTAGTAAATATCATCACAATGTAACGTAGTAGTATTTTTTATTAATAATTGTCATCCTAAAACTAGATTAATATTTTTCTTTTTTAAATTGATGTAATTCTATTATTGTTGGTTATTGCTCATCATTGTCAAATAAATAGCTAAAACATTGTTATCAAATAAAATAAATTCAAAGTTTTATTTCAGTTATTGTTGTTTTAGTTAAAAACAAGGTAATTAAGTATATTATAATAATCCAATATAATTATGGAAAGAGAAATCTAACCTTTGATCTCGAGAGTGATCGTATAAACCTGTATGTTAGTTGAGCTATACTTATTTTGTCTTTAATTCAGTAAACATTCATGAGTTATTTATTTTTTTGAGATGGTTTTTTAATATTCCTATCACGATTTATCTCATTCTTGTTGATTTTTATTATGACCCGTTGGCGTTGTCATTCTCATTTGGCATGAGTTAATGATGTCTGAACAACTCACGAGACAAACATAAAGTATTAAATTATAGATTTAGTCACTGAACTTTCGTGCTCATGTCTAATAAGTTCCTAAACTTTAAAAATGTCAAATAGATTCAAGAACATACTATGTTTTGTGTTTAACAAGTCCTTAACATATCCAACATTGTTAAAATGAATGAACCTATTAGACATAAAATTAAATTTTGTATCAAATAAGTCATTAACATTTCAAACTCATGTCCTAATAACTGTGTAAATGTTTTAAAATATTGAATAAGTTAACATATTTATTAAATATGAAGTGAAGTTTAAAGACGTATTATACACATTTTAAAGTTCAAGAACTCATTTTACAATATGTTTAGAACTCATGACACTTTTTTTTTATTTTTAAGAAACAAATTTGAATGTTAAAAAAACTAAACACTAATTTAATTTATTAAAAGTTTAAGAATTTATTAGACGCTCCTTAAAGTTTTTGTTGATTGAAGTACTCCATTGCTTATAATTTATTAAAGTTATTGTTTTGGAAGCTTAAGTTTAAAGTTTTGCAAAAATATTAAATGAGTCCAAAAAAAAATGTAAATTACAAATTTAGTGAATCAACGTTTAATTTTGTGTCTTAAAGATCATTTAACTTTAAAAATGTTTAATAGGTCTCTAAACTTCCCATTTTATGTCTAAGAAATTCTTAACCTATACAATTTTTTTCAAAAAAAAAAAAAACTAATTTATTTATTAGATATAAAATTGAATTTATGTCTAATGAAATTTAAACTTTCGATTTTATGTTTAGTAGATCCATAAATTTTAAAAAATATTGAATAACTAATGACCTATTATTCTGTTAAATACAAAATTGAAACTCAAAAATTTATTGGACACAAAATTGAAAATTTAAACTTAATATACATAAATTAGAAATACAAGTATACATTTTTTAAAGTTCATGGACCAAATAAATACGAGTTTTAAAATTTAAAAACTAAACTTATAATTTAATTCTAAAAGATAATTATTTATTCAATATATTTTAATATACTACATCATTTGATGAAAATTCATATAATTGTGTGTGTTTTAATTTACTTTACCCGCACAACTAACCCTGCATAGGAGGTTAGAGCATCCTAATTCCTACCATATAACCGTTTTGATAAATAAAATGACTATGTTACTTTGCTAATATGAAAACACATTTAAGTTGAGAGGCACCTAAGTCCATTGTAAATTTGAACTTGGATTCACTAGTAAAAAATATTAATTTTTTATTTATTAATTTCTTACACTTAGGCTTGCTTATTTCACATGTTTTTTCTTAGGATTTGAAACAAACATCCAATATCCCTATTTGTTTCATAGAATTTCACATTTTACAATCTAGGACCCGGAAACAAACTTTAAAACACATGTAACATGGAAAACCCTATATAATTGTGAGATTTTTATGCGGAGATGAATGATAAAAATATAACATAATTAATTAATTTAAATCAATAATAATTAATTATTAAATGTAAATATATTATTTAGACTTAATAAATTTTAACTAATACATCTATAATTAATATATTTTATGTTATATTAATGGTTTAATATACATTATTAATATTCTAACTAATTTAATTATTTTTAGTATTTAATTTTAATAATTTAATTATGAAAAAGTTGAAAGATGACTCGTTACTTTAAAACACGGATGATAAACAGAAAGTACAAACACACACTGTAACAACAACTGAAACTAACAACAAGAAAACAAGCCAAGACACACAAAAGTTGGAAACCCAATTTGGTGAAATTCACCCACGTCTGGGGCAAAGTGCCCAAGAAAGATAATTTACTAATATTAAAGAGTTAAACAATTACAACATAGTACTTATATGTAATACATTAACTACTATAGTGATTCATGTAAAACTCAACCCTCAGGCCATCTAGGCTCCCCTAGATGTGAGACTCCCTCTTAAGTGTACTTAGGCTCCCCCTAAGTATGTTAATATGGGTGTTGTACACTTCGGCTTTTGATAGTGTATAAGACTCCTCTCCACTTGATTATTTTCCTCGTAACTTAATGAACTCCCTTCAAGGACGAATCTTAGGTCCTCCCTAAGATGCAGAAATTATTCTCTTGAATAAAATCTTAGGCTCCCTCTAAGACCGAGAATCCCTTCTCTTCAGCAATACCTTAGGCTCCCCTAAGATAGAATTAATCTTCAATGATTTAAAATAACAAAGAGCCAACCAATGGATCTCCAACAAATTATGTTAAATAAATGTTTGATATAAACATATTCATTTATTTTTATTTTAATTGATTAAATAATTAATTATTATAACAATATATTTAATAATGCTAAATTTAATTGATGACTATGTAGTCTCTTGTATTTAATTAAGTAATTATTTTGTTTTAGTTTCCACATACAAAATTGGTAAATCAAACACACTTGTTTTACTTTAGATTGTTGGGTTTTATGTCCTAAAACTCATTGTTTGTAACTATTTGAAACTTATTCTCAATAAAGTTGTTATTGAGATTTATTCACTAAAGTTGTTATTGAATATTCAAATTGCATCTATTATATCCAATAAACTAAGAACCCTTGGCTATAAGTTGTATGCCTAGATTTTCTGTGTAGACATAAAAGTGGATCAAGTTTAAGTAATAGCCAAAACGGTCTATAGTATAAGGATAAAGTTGGGTACCTTATCATAGGGACACTATGGATACGGCTCACTTTGTATTTGATACGAATGATGTGATCCTATATCGTACATGTAGAGATATGTGAGTGGGGGCATTTTATGCAATGAGTTTGCATAAGACTAAACCACGAGATAATCACTTTTTCTTTATAATACTATTTACTATTAAAACTGATTATTTCAAATCTTGATGACCTAGGTAACTCGATCTAAATTCTGAGCTAACTATGAAGTTTGTCTGAGATTATTCTTTAATCTGCATAGGTGAAAGTTGCCTAAGTTTTCCAACTCAATATGCCTCCCATTTTAGGGATAAGATCAGATAGATAGCTAGGGACATAGTCTTGTAAGATGAAACTCACTTCTACCTATTTCTAGATTAGTAGATAAGTTGTTCCCTTAAGTACTGACTCCGGGACTTGAACAAGGGCTCCACCCTCTCATTGGCCCAAGAGGGACTAGGTTTGTTGGTTGGACCACAAATCAATTGTTCATTAGAGGATCTTTGAGACTTAAGGAACGAGATGTAATTACAGGGGTAAAACGGTAATTTTGACCAAACTGTAATTACGAACTACTTGTGAAGGATAGACTTACTTATTATGGTTATATCAATTGGACAAAAATATATTTACAGTGAGGAGAGTGCAACTACTAGGCTTTAATGGAGTGACTTGATAGTTAACAAATGTTAATTAACTAGGTTAAAGAGTTTAGTTGATTAATTTTGGATCGTTGGAGCTCATGATCTGTAGGTTCATTAGATCCCCTTATTAGCTCATGGATAAACCTTAGAACATTATATTGAGTGAATTAGAAATGTTCAATTCAGTTGTGGAGCGAATTTTATACAGTTTATTTGTTTAATTATGAATTAGACGTGATATAAATATTTTTAGGATGAATAAAGATTCATCAGATTGGAATTTGTTGGAAAAAAGTGGACAAATAATTAATTTAGTATTAAATATTAATTAAATTAATTTTATTTAAGATTAATTTTTGAAATTAATTTTGAATTAAATTCAATTTTAGGAAATTGAATATTAAATCCATTTTTGGAAAATGGATTTTTCCATTAATTGTATGTTTAAGGTGGTGGTGTTTTTCATGCAAAACATCATATCCACTATCATCTTCTACCTCCAAATTGAACACCTTAATCAGCCTTTGTATTGTCTTCATGCATGTTGTTTCAATCTGCATGCTATCCTCTTTATGCAGATGAGAGGAATTGATGATTAAGGTTAAATAATTTTGCTATTTTGTGCAAAAACTCTCTCAAAGTCAAAATCAGGAAAATCAATATATTCTTCAGCTTTATGCTCCAAATTGAACTCAATTTTAGATCCCACAATCCATTCTAAGGTCTGAGAATAACAAGACACTAGAGGTTGTCCACGAAGTGTTCGTGATTTGAAATTTAAAGAATCCATCTTCAATTTTGAGCTACAACAAGTAAGCTCTCTTCCTCAGCTTTCCGGTTTTAGAATAAACCTGCTTAATCTTCAAAATTGATGTAATTAGAGCGCTTTAGGTCCTAATTACTTCTGCTGCTATGTTGCTAACTCTTTCATAGACATTAATTATCTTGCATATCCAAACACAAAATTAACTATCCAGACATTTTAAAAAAAACTAGACTCACAATTATTAGTACAGGTCTATATTTGCATATCTAACCAAACATTAATCTATACTATATATAAAAGAGGCTATAAGGGGAGAATCTTTCCTTTTCTTTTTCGCCCCTACATTATTAGTGCATGTCTATATTTGTTTTTTTTTTTTGTTGATGGAACGTGATTGTTTGAATGTATGTGCCTTTTAAGTTATTTTGCAATTCATTGATAGGACGTGATTGTTTGAATGTAAGTGTCTTTTAATTCCAATAGGAGCAGTTGCTCTTGATGGGACATACTTGTTGGGGTAGAAGTGGTTACACATTGAACCGGTGCATCCATTTATTTATGGGTACAATCCATGTATAAACAACCAAAAGTGTCTATATACAAAAATGCAAACTAATTCATTGATGCATTTTCACATGTTTTTTTATGGACATCTTCCTTTTTTATTGTTTGTCTCCAATTTTGTCTGATCGTTTGTAACTTAAGAAATTATAACACATGTGCTTTATTATGGAGTATCGAAGTTTTGTGGTGATATTATATAATGCCCCATTATTGTTACATTTTTTAAAAACGATTTTCGGGTTCTCTTGAAGTTCAACGAAAGCAAGAACATTCAAAAAATTATTCACAAGTACGTTCTTTAACTTCCTTCCAGCGTTCTATGTTCTTCACCAATTTCTTTAACTTAATACAATTATATTGCCCTTAGAAAAAAATTATTTACTATTTACTCTTTTTATAAATTGAATCTCATCTTGGTCTTTTCAAGTATGTTTTAAGACTAATATTGAATTGGAAGGTTTGTTAAGTAGTAAATTAGTAAAAATTTTGATGATATCTTGGAAGGTGTAAAAAAGAAAAAAAAAAATTAATAAGAGAATGACCCAACAAAAACAAAGCTTTACAGAGAAAATAAGTTAGAATGATACAAAGTTTTAACGAAAAAGTATTAGGGAGAGTAACAAAAAGAATTTAAAATAATAATAATAATTATTATGATAAAATTTTATATAGAAAAGTTAGTGACATGAGACACAAAATTTTGTGATAGACAACAAGTGTATATATAGACATATAGGATCAAATTTCATTTTAAAGTTATTGTTTATAATAAAATACATTGATGTCTACCTTCTGGGTAGTTTTAAAAACAATTTATTTTATTACTATTAAAGGTTTAGGATCGTAAAAATTAAGTTTAGATATTATTTATTTATTATATATAAAAAAATATTGGGTAATTGTCTTAAGTGGCAAAAGTATTAGACATATTTGTAAATATAGTAAAATGTCACTGATAGATATCTATCTTTGTTTCACTAATACCGATAAATGTACTAAGTTTAGATATTATTTATTTATTACATATATAAAATTTTAGGTATTAACTATTATACATATTTAAAAATAGAGTAAAATGTTACTAATGGACATTTATTAGCGTCTCAGTTACATCGATAGACAAACATTTGCGAATACCAATGATAGACAATAAAATTTGCTATAATTATAATTTTTTGTTCATTTTATTTTATTTATAAATAAAGATAGCAAAATAAGTCCAAATATTTACAAATAAACATGTATTACTAGTTAAGTTTAAAAGATTAGAAATGAGAAAGACTCAACCAACTAATCTTTGAGGAGATTGACACATTAATTTCAGTCTCTAATTTTATGAAAAGTACATCTAACTTGTTTCCACTATGGGTACATATTTACTCTGTTTCCATCATTGTTTCATTCATATACAATATCCCATTCAACTACGTCAACTCTTCGATATTTACAAATCTCAGCCGGCTTTGGGCATTTTCACGAGCAGCTGATTGGCCGTAAATCTCGAATTTCTCAATTCTCCCACTGCCCGATCAGTCCACAATCTCCAGCGGTTTTCATTCGTCGTCTACCGCTCGATTTCTTCTTCCGTATTCTTTATCTTTTCCCATTCTGGATCAGCAGCATGGTCCCGCTTCTACCATACGTTACTATATAGATTCATACACGTAACGCACACGGAAATAGGTCGGTAGCAATTTCGCTTGCTTCATCAACCTCTTCTCACTCGTTATTCCGCCATTTTCAAACTAATTATGGAGTTGAAACCTGGATTATCGGCTTTGGTCACTGGCGGAGCTTCTGGAATTGGTAATTTCCTTCTTTCTTGCTTTTTTGTTTCGTTTGATGCGTTTCTGGTGCTGCAACTGGTTATTTGTTTTAGTATAAACTCTCCTCTAAATGGTGATGATTTCACCGTCAACGACTTTTTTATTTATTTAGTTAGTTTGTTAATTGTATTGTCGATGGACTGTCTTAATCATGTAGCTGAGTGAATAAGTGATTTCTGCATCGAACTAATTGAAGCGTTTGGTTGCGAGTTTCTGAATTTTGAATTTGATTATGTATCGGTTCACGTGTTTCTTTTCCGAAAAGCTTGGATGATGGTTCATGATTGAGCAAACCGTCCTCTGTTTATAAGTTATGCTGAATTGCATTTGCTTCACGGAGAGAAATTTTAAAACTCATCATTGTTCTTAACTTTGGAGGTTTGGTACTCTCGCAACGGTGTTTTGGTGCTTAGGCCTTGTTTGTATATATTTTGTTTGAATTTTTGTATTAGCATATATGAAAATAACCAATAGAAAAGGATTTCTTACACAAGCCGTGGATTTTCATTTTTATGCTTTGGAAAGACCGCTGAGCCATTTGAGAACTAAGGAAAAATTAAACAAAAATCAATTCATTTATCTTAAATGCAGTGATTTTATTATTATTTTCTAATATTTGGTATTTGATGGCATGCTCATTATATCTTGTTATATGGTGGTTATTCCTGTTCAGGTAAAGCGCTCTGCCTAGCTCTGGGAGAGAAGGGAGTATTTGTGACTGTCGTTGATCTTTCTGAAGAAAAAGGACAGGAAGTTGTATCCATTATCCAACAAAAGAATGCCAAGCTTCACTCTAAGTCAGAGGCTCCTCCTGCAATATTCGTAAGATGTGATGTTACCAACACAAGTAAGCGGAAGAATCTCTCTTATCTTATAAATTTTATTGTATTGTTTCTTATTTAAAAAGCTGTGGGGTTCCCTCCTTATTGCATCTATCTCTTGTAATTGTTAACGTAATAACGTCAATATTGTCTTTGGTTGCTAGTTTCATGTTCTAGTTGTCACTGGTAATAAGCTGTTATAATATGATCAGGGGCTCACGGCTATAGTTGTTCTTGTTCACATTGGAGTTCAATACTATGAATGGGGTATTCAATGCCATGAAAGTTACAAGGCTCTTGTCGTTTCTCCTGACTTTTTTAAAAAAGATTATAAGTTAGATCTACATCTTCATTTGTATAGTTAAGAGATCGTTAATTCAACTCGTAGCTCGTGGTCATTCATACTTGTAAAGGATTAGTGATAATTATTTCAGTATTATGAAAAAAAATCTAAGAAATAAGACCCCAATGACAGCTTTTCAAACTTATTAAACCAAGGAACCTTTGAAGACAACTTCCAGCTGTGGCATAATAGGATGGACTCCACTGAAATTCTTGCTTCTACTTGGTATCCTCTTTCTTAGCACTTGGGCAACTACCACCCAAAATGTGATCTTTCTCAGTTGGGAAGCCGTTTTGTAGTTCATGTTGGAAATAGGAGTTATTTGTAACTTTCCTTCTATCTTGTCATAGTATGAATAAAAAAATTGTTTCCAAGATAATAGTGGTAAGCATGGAAAAAGTAGAAGAATCTGAACCAATTTTATGCAATTGTGTGATTTTTTGTTCATCTTAGTGGCAATGAGAGATCTTCTGAAATGATTAAACTGAAAACATGCTGAAAGACCTAGCACTAAGGAGGCTACACCAGGAGATTGTGATCACTGGAAAACTGTATTTATTGCTGGTATGAGACATTAATATTAGAAAAGGAAGGGAAGCCCCTGAACATTAAGATCCTATCAAAGACTGCAAAAGAGGTCTCCAATTTGCCAAGAGGTCATTATTATTATTAAGACTCAGTTGAAAAGAGGGAATAACAAGTACACCAATAGTGCTAAAATAGAAACAGAGTCTATGAATTCATAAAAAGTAGATAATGTTTTGTTGAAGACGCCGGTTGTTCTAATCCCTCCACAATAACCAAAAATTTCTGAAAGATTGTAAATTAGTGTAGTTATTAAAGCCTTTAGAATGACTACTCCATTTGATGTGAACTGGTGTAGCCGTGTCCTTT
Source organism: Citrullus mucosospermus (assembly GCA_030954485.1). Lineage (NCBI taxonomy): Eukaryota > Viridiplantae > Streptophyta > Magnoliopsida > Cucurbitales > Cucurbitaceae > Citrullus > Citrullus mucosospermus. Next base: position 10,463,142 of record CM062059.1, on the reverse strand, counting down.
TTTTGAGGTATAGATATTTCCCTTTTTCTTCTTCTTCTTCTGCTGCTGCTGCTGCTGCTTAGACAGTGCTGGGATGCCTTCGGTTGATGACTCCTTATGAAGCATTGTTGCATTTGTACTAACAAATCACAACAATGCACGAATATGCCAAACGCAGAGTGTAGACGTTTTCTTGGGTTTACTTCATATTCTCTACAAATTCATTTGTTAGAATAAGTTGATGCCTTTATATGTTTACTCAATTTTCACTCTGCTGATGTGCAGATGACGTACAGAAGGCTTTTGGCAAGCATTTAGCAACATATGGAGGATTAGATATCTGTATCAACAGTGCTGGAATTGGCAGCAAAATAGTATTTCATAAGGATGAAACTGATGGTGCTCGAACATGGAGACATGTTATTGATGTGAACCTACTTGCTGTCATAGCATGCACTCAACTTGCAGTATGTCTTCATATGGGACTTATTTTTCTGCATACTTATACTATGAAGTGTTCTTTTCTGTCGAGGCCAAGTTTGGTTTTGCAATTTGGCTTGCTTAGTGATAGGAAATTGTACTCATTGGATGTCTGGATCTTTAATATCACTCTACCCTTCAACTCCATGCCATCTGCACACTTACATTATTTTTCCCATCTTTGGTTGGAACTGATAATTTCGGTTGAGTTAATCTTGTTTAGTTCAAACCAAATCAGTCTCAGACTCTCATATTTGGTTTTCTTATAGAACATATAATTTATCAGGTTAGTTACTGGGGGCATCCTTAATCATATGAATTGTTTTGGTAATGAAAGAAGTTTCATAGAGATTGGTTTTAGTCCTAGAGAATTTGATTTTCCTACCCTTGTCCATGAATCTGTTGTCATTTTTCTTTTTTGTTATTTAATACTACATTTTCATGTACATCTCTATCCTTCCCAAATTAATTAACAACAGTTCAAAGTATAGTTGTGTAGGATCTTTGGGAGGAAAGGAGACCGTTGTTCAACTTCGTAATATGTTTCTTATCCCAAAAAAAAAGAAAAAAAAATCCTGTAATGTGCATTTACCTGTGTCCTTCCTAATCATATTCTTTGTTCATATTGAAGTATTTAGAGAGGGAGGGGCATTGTTAATTAAATACTCTTTATTTATTTGAGAAAAAAAAATTTAATATTTAATCGCTTGTTTCTTTGATGTGGCAACAAAAATTTATGGTTAAGCTTTTTGAAGAGTTTAGAGTTCAATAGGCATTTTCAAGAAAATTTTCTGCATTTCTTCTAGGAGATCTTTTGTGGTCTGTCATTCAGAGGGGGGAAAATTCTATGGAACGGTGCATCGTTGGTACCAAAATAGATGTACTATTGAACTTTTTAGGACTCGCTCACTAATAACTAATGTCTTTTTGCCTCTATCTGCTGTGTGGACCAGATAAGGGCCATGCAATCAATGGAAAAACCTGGTGTAATTGTCAACATAGGTTCTGCTTCAGGTCTTTATCCACTATTTGCAGACTCAGCTTATACTGCGTCCAAAGGTGTTTTCTCTCTCTTTTATTTGCTTTCTATTTTCTCTCATATCTTATACAACTTGTTTTTCTAAACTGTTTGTGGCTAGATGTCTTAATGAATGATCATAATTGCAAAGATGACTTCAAATTTATGTATCTTTATTTCCAGGTGGTGTTGTTATGTTTACTAGATCACTTTCACCATACAAACACAAGGGGATTCGGGTCAATGTACTTTGTCCTGAGGTAAGAAGATGAGTTGAAGCATTTTGCCAATGTTATCCAATGTTCAAAAGATACAATCTTGAGAGGGTAAACTTCTTCAATCACCAATATGTGGTTGCTAAAAGGGACACGCACAAAATGTCTGAGATTATGAGTGATATGCTTATTGAGGTTTCTTGATGGTATCATGACAATTATTTTGTGTTCAACTTTCTTCTATTTAATGGTTCATTTACGTTACCTTTATTTCTTCATGTATAACATGGTGTAGTTGAACCTACTACATTTTTTCTTATCTGAAGGGATTACCAATTGGTAGTTGGATTTCACGTTTAAAACTTCATGAATGAGGAATTATTATCCCTTAGTTCTCTATCTTTGGCTTCCTTTTGTATTAACCAAATTCTTTTGCAATTTCTATCGATGTTTCACTTCTATAATATAGTCAATTTTGAGGGCCCATGTGTCAGTTTTTGTGCATTGTTCTTAGTCTGTGTATAACTTTTCATTCCGTTTGCACCATTTATTCACCTATACTCGTTGACGAGTACCAAATATTTATCTGCGTGTGTTATCTAAAATTACTTTGCAGTTTGTAAAAACAGAGCTAGCCACAACAACAGTAGGTGAAGAGTTTGCTAAACGATCAGGAGGTTATGTTCCCATGGAGATGGTGATTAAAGGTTCGTTGGAATGTTTTATTAACTACTAATAGCATTGGGCATACAATTTTAAACATAGTACCATACTGCAGCAGCTTTTGTGTTCATTTATTTTTCGGAAGGGTTTTTCTTCTTTATTTTGGGTTTTTTTAAAAAAATTTTAAAATTGTTTGGGGGTGGGGGAATTGTAGTCAGTATGAAAAACTTGTAAAGTCAGCAGCCAACAAGCTCACCAAAAAGAAAAAAGGCAGGTCATAACAAAAGAAGACCACAAAATACTCTTTGGATCTGAGATTTTTGGTGATACTTTTAAATTGCGTAAATCTATATAAATGGGCCTACATTTGTTTTCTCAAGTACACTTGTAAACAAAATCCCATCCATGCATATCTAATTAATCATGGCAGAAAGATGTTGCAACTTGCGAATCAAAATTGTTCTCCATGTTTTTTCCAATTAAAGTCAGATTCTAATATTCCATGCTTCAATGTTTTTTAGGTGCTTTTGAACTAATCACTGATGAGAGCAAAGCTGGTTCATGCCTATGGATTACAAATCGCAGAGGGATGGAGTACTGGCCCACCCCTACAGAAGAAGCAAAATACTTGCTTCCTTCCTCACGTTTAAGAAAAAAATCTTCATCGGCATTTTTTCAGAAAATTGATATTCCCCAAAGTTTTGAAAAAGTGTGCGTAATGCTCTATGTTTCGCCCTATTTTAGATTGAACCATCTGAATTGCAACTCATTTGAAAATTTCACTGTTTACTCAATGATTCAATTTTATGAAGGATGAATTTCAGTATGGTTGTTCTAAATTTGATAGTCAATTGACTGAAGTGCAACATCATGCATTGTTTCACCTTTGATGTCTATGATTTGGGTGTATATAGATGAATAACAATATCAAATAATGTGCCAATGCCATGTCCTTGTTGGCTGCTATGTTTTTAGTTTATCTAGTCATCCTTTCAGGGACATCCAATCGTTTGTCTAGTTGTTGGTCACTAGTCAGTAATTGCTTACATTTTCATTGAACTATTCTTCTAGAGTTGTTCATACTCTGAGCCACAATTTTCGTGGAGCAACTAGCATTGTGCGTTCACCATTGAGATTGCCCATCAGGCCAGATCATGTTCTCGTGAAAATCATATATGCTGGCGTAAATGCAAGCGATGTAAGTTTCAAAGTCTCAAAATCTCAATAGTTCTTATTGTCGTATAGTGTTTACCATTTCCTTCATGCAGAACTTTCACAAATACTTGTATGTTCTTATTTGTTTACCCTTTTTCTCTGTTGCAAAACCTTACTGGCCTCTATTAGTTGTAGCTGCACCATTTTCGTTTTATCAAAATGAGGTACTGTCTGATGTGAAAGTGCAAAGGCGATAAGACTTCTGAGGACAATTCTCCTAAACTGATGTATTTTTTACTTCTAACTCAGACTCTGGAAGTTTCTTCAAATCACCAACTTTCATACTTACCAATGATGTTAGTTTGGCGATACTGAGACCAAATCATCTGTGTAGATTTGGAATTTACTTTGTGGGTCCTGGCATAAACAACATGATTAGTTAATAATAGCCAATAGGTAAAAGGTAAAATGCATCATGTCATGACATCTATTATTTTTTTTCTAATTATTTGCACTTTTTCATTTCTATTCTCACAGCTTAAAGGAATATGAAGCCCCACCTATTACTGTAATAATATGTACAAAGATCTTGTTTCTCCTCTAACTTGCGGTATAATTTACAGGTAAATTTCAGCTCAGGTCATTATTTCGGTAGTAGCAACAAAGATCTTCACTCTCTCCTTCCGTTAGATGCTGGTTTTGAGGTCTCAGCGTTAACTGTTTAATTTTAGGTTAATAAGACCATTGCTTCTTACATTGTACTTAATTTCTTTAAATATTTTTTTAAAAAAATCATTGCAGGGTGTGGGTATAATTGCAGCAGTTGGTGATTCTGTCACTCACCTGAAGGTTGGAACTCCTGCCGCAATGATGACATTTGGAAGTTATGCAGAGTTTGTCACGGTGAAGTTCTCTATTTTGGCTCAATAATTGAGGCTTGGGATGCTTTGCTTATTTTTATGCACAATTTGTTTCCAAGTATTTCAATTTCACACTTACAAGGTGATTTTGATATCATATGTCAATGTTTTTTTTAGACGACATATGTCAATGTTTTTAGATCATCTCTTTGTGGAGTTTGTTCTTGAGTTGTTTCAGTAGAGCATTGTGGTTTCTTTGTGTCGTTGTCCCTGAATCCTTTTGCTTGATGGGTCATTGGTTTTTATTTCTGTATATTATTTTATGCTTGTAATGTCTTGTTTCTTATTTTGTTTCATTTTTCTTTCTTTTTCCATAGGGAGTTTGTTTGTTGAACATTTTCAATGTGAGAGAGAGAGAGAGAGAGAGAGAGAGAGAGAGAGAGAGAGAGAGAGAGAGAGAGAGAGAGAGAATATTGCATGTGTCATTGTTTGGTATTTGTACTGAGAACTATCTTTGCAGTTATTGATGCTTTTGGTTTTACTGGAATAGGTTCATTCAAAACATATTCTTCCTGTTGCAAGACCTGATCCAGAAGTTGTTGCTATGCTGACTTCAGGACTAACGGCATCCATTGCTCTAGAAAAGGTCTTTTTTTTCTGAAAATTGTGACCATTTCCTTCTCCTGACTGATTTAATTACATTTTCTACTAACAAATCTTATAAACTTCTGATTTTTATACAAAATTCTTTATGTAATACTACTGGTCTGATCATCTTAAGCTTCACTCAGGCGTTAGTTCTCTAAGCATACTAATAATTGTTTTCACTGTTTATCTAGGCAGGGCAAATGGAATCTGGAAAGGTTGTTCTTGTCACTGCTGCTGCTGGAGGGACTGGGCAATTCGCTGTGCAGGTTTGATCCTAATTGCCTCTCTCTCTAGTAGTAGCTTCTTTTCACTTTGTTTTACATAGGACGTGAAGAAATATTTCAAATGTGTGTAAAATGAAATTCTTTGTTTAGTCCTGTGAGAAAATTCCGTCTAACTCTCCTCCATGCTCAGTCCGTTTGTATCATTTCCTGACATTTGTGGTAATTACTAATTTCAGTTGTTAGATAAATGTCATTCATGTCACATTATTTCCAAATGTACAGCTTGCCAAATTAGCTGGAAATAAGGTTGTTGCAACATGTGGAGGTAAGGGAAAAGCCACACTTTTGAAAGATTTGGGAGTTGATCGAGTTATAGATTACAGATCTGAAGACATAAAAACTGTACGTTTCCGAAATCCTTTATAAATTCGAACTGCTTGTGTGTTTACAGCTTTATATAATATTATTTAAGCTGATTACGTTAGGCTGATTTCCTATCTGACATGGGCGTCACAGTAAGCTATTTTGCGGATGTCAGTGCCCTTCAGTTGGGTAATAAAAATTATGGTGTAAGGTTTGGAAGATAAATGCTTCTTTAGATCAAGAAATGTGGGGTTACATTCTAAGAAGCCAGTTGTCCTTTCTATTCTAGTCATTTATTTCGGGAGGGGTATATTTATAGCTCTTGGTTCTCCAGGTTCTAAAGACGGAGTATCCTAAAGGTGTTGATATCATCTATGAGTCAGTTGGAGGCGATATGTTTAATTTGTGTTTGAATGCATTGGCTATCTATGGACGACTAATTGTGATTGGAATGATCTCACAGGTTAGTTTTCTATAAGCCCGTTATGTCCCTCTTATTGCTTTGTACTTGGATGCTGTTACTGGAACATTTCAACTGTTGCGATTCTGTATTTCATCTTTGTGAAGTCTGCATCGGTTTATATTTTTGCATTTATTTCCTTTAGTATACTATTTCCAAAGGAAAAAAAAGGTCTCATTCATCAGAGCTTCATGAACAATGGATGGACTTTTGTCTGTTGCCATCAAGATTTGTACTTCTTAAAGCAATTTAAGTAGTTGTTGACGGCAATATCAAGCTTCCAGTTCAAGTTTATTGCTGAAAGTGAATTGCTGATATGACATATCCCAGATATCATTTTTCTGCTAGTCTTAGAATTTAGATGCAGTTGTTCTCAATGAGTTAAAGAATGCAAATCCATTTGCATGCCAATCAATAGGATTAATTAATTGAGTCGAAATTCTTGACAATCAATGTGAAGTTTGAATGAAAATCTCTATTTTGCCATGTCGTGAAATCGCTTGGTAGATTAAATGTGGGTGTTACTGAAGCTAGCATCAGATTCACAAATTGAATTTAAGATCACTTGAACCAATATTTACTTTGGATATTACCAGAGTAGAATCTACCATAAATAATTGTTGAGGATCCGGATGAACTTTAAACGTATAAGTATATTCCTTTTTCCTTTTTCTTTCCTTTTTTTCCCATTTCTCATTGCTTAGAAATATTATTTGTAATTTTGATGTTCGTAGCTCCAACTCACATGTATTATTCTCAAAATTAGTAAGTATGTTTCTCCTTGTGTTTTAATTTCTTGTTGTATTGTTTCACTTTCATCTCAGTATCAAGGAGAACATGGGTGGGAGCCATCAAATTACCCAGGACTTTGCGAGAAAATTCTAAAGAAGAGCCAAACTGTTGTATGTTCTCGCACCACTTTCATCTATTCTATTGATTTTTATGTTTTGTTGTCTACATTTTAGGAGTACTTTTAAAATCCAAGCCAAATTTTGAAAACTAAAAAAAGTATGAAAACCATGGTTAAGTAGTTGTGTGAAGAAACATAATTTTCAAAAATCAAATAAGAAACGGAGCCTTAACTATACGGATTTCACCATGAAAATTTACTCTTGTATCCTCGGTTGTTATTCTCACCCATTTAAGTACTGAATTGACGTCTTAGAGCAACTTTGCTTATTTCATTAAGTGCTTCGTCATGATTGTATGCTCAGTACAATAATTGTGGCATCCATCAATGTACTGCATGCTGCTTTCATGTATATTACTACACTGGACAGAAAATCAATAACGTCTAAAATGCTGCATTCATATCTACCTAATTCAAGGTCTGCACGATACCTTTTAACACATGAACCTATCATATTTCGTTGTCATCCTATTTCTACCTGCTTGTCTCAACTAATTGTGTAATAATTTTGTCACTCAATGTCACTGCAAATTCTTAATCTTCAGGCTGGGTTCTTCCTCATACAATATGCTCACCTCTGGCAGCAACATTTGGATAGATTATTTCATCTCTTCTCCTCAGGCAAGCTGAAGGTATTTGCTTAAGCTCTGCTTTGTACTGCAGCTTTATGGTGTCAGTAAGAGAAAGTAGGTAGGAGAAATTAAAATGTACTTCCATTAAAAAAAAAAAGGAAAATACTTGTAGTGAAACAAATGACTATTGTTTTAAAGAGGCGCCTAAGCACAGGTATGATGCCTTGCTTGAAAAGATAAGCCTAACAAAATAGGCGCTCGCCTTGTGGCCTTGAGGCTTTTTCATTATTTAAAAAATAATAATAATAATTTGGAATTTTCATTCTTCATTAACAAAAAAAAAAAAATAAAAAAAATAAAAAAATAAAAATCAAATTTACAAAGCCTAAGTGCATCTTTTCTTTTTAAAAATTTCACTTCAATCATATTTTCTCTTCTTTATGCAGTAATTTTATATATACTACGCCTTACAAAAAAAAAAAAAGTCCACACTTTTTTTTTGCGCCTTTGCTTAAGTCATAGGAAATTATTGTACTTTATTTGCCTGCTTTAGAAAAAAACACTGCAAATGACAATAAATTGGGGAAATAGGAATGTCGTTCTGGATTACATACTGAAACGAGCATGAGATGTTAATAATATTAATAATATATACACACAACATTTCTAGTACTTTTATAATTTCATTTAGTAATGAAGTATCTCACCAAAATCCTTATTATACAACCTCTCGTAACTTCTTTCTAACTGGGTGATTCAAATCCTGTTTACAGATTTCGGTGGATCCAAAAAGATTTTTTGGCGTGCAGTCCGTTGTAGATGCCGTTGAATATCTGCATTCAGGCAAAAGTGTTGGCAAGGTATGTGCTTCCTCTTCCTTTGGAACAATGTTGAGTTGAAAATGCATGAACTTCCAAATAGTTTATATATGTATTTTTTTCTTAATCTAAATTTTCCTGATACATTTTTGGGTTATAATAAAAACAGGTTGTTGTATGCATTGACCCAACCTTCATTGAACACAAATCAAAGCTCTGAACCTGAAATGCTACCACCACCACCAAAGTTCTAACTTTGGATTGTCCGTACAAGAAGAGAACCAAAGCCTAACTCTTGCTCTAAAGTCCTAGAAAGAAACCCAAAACTTTGGCAGGGAAATCTCTTTGATGACCAATAAAATCCCATTTTCTTTGTTGAAAATTAAAAATAAAAAAGTTATTTAGGTGTGGAAGTTATAGAGCTCATTTATCCTCTGGTGGCTGATGAGAAATCTCCAACAGCATGTGTTGTAGGAATTCTGTTACTGTCTATTTAAAAGTATGGTCAGAATCATAGTACTGAGCATCGCTTGTATGTTCCTTCTCTTTATTAATTGTTAGCTTAATTTAAAGAAACCAGTGTGCATTTACTTATAGCCCTTTCCTTTTGCATGTTCTTATCTAATAATGATGATAATTTTACTTTTTTTTTAAGGTAACATTTTTAAACTTAGGGCAAGATAGTCACCATGTGCATTTTCTTAGTCTCATGAGCTACCTAAATGCATTTATGAACTAATATTCATAAAACTACTTTTTACAAATTATGTATCTACCCAATCAAATTAGGTCAATTTGTAATTGTTGACACCGAAAAAGGATGAATAGTAAATTTGTAGAGTGAGCGAATTGAACTCAACCTATAAAATAAAAAGAATTGTGCCTCGGTGTGTGATGTCAAGCCATTCCTTTGCTCAAGTTATTAACGAATTTATGAATAGCTTGGACATTAGAAAAGAGCACTGTATTTTGATGTATCTTTTGACTTGCTATATTTTGTTGTGTATAAAGGAGTCTTTCGTTGCAACATAATTCTACACTCACTATTGTAGTTTGAGAATCTGTCAAAATTCTTAAGCAGTATCGACGGAAAGAAATGGTTATATAACGAACGTGTGAGAATACAATTGATCCTCGAAGGGATCCATGGTTGAAACTTGACCAAAGAGTGGATTTGTGAACTTTTAGAACCCTATAAAGAGTTAATAAGGTATAAAATTGATGTTTTTTTAGTGTCGATAGTTTAAGAAGTTAATAAGGCAAAAGCTTAAAAGATTTTTGGGCATCCATGCTCATGCCATATGTCTCATTTTTAAGCTTCTAGTTTTGTGCTTTATGCCTATGTTGTAGGCCTCTTGCGTTGGTCTAAGGCTCAACTTTTAGGCTAGAGTCTTAAGATTCCAGCTCGTTGGTTTAAGGCTCAACCTTTAGGCTAGAGTCTTAAGATTCCAGCTCATTGGACCTTGGCCAAATTGACAGGTCTAAGTTGAGCTACTTGTCTCTCTATTGAGTCTAACTCATAATTTCACTCATAACAATGTTGATGACTAAGAGATCAAAAGTTTGAAATTTACCAAACTCCAACTAATTGAACTCAAAAAAGAAAAGAGAATATAGTGCATGTTTTTCTTTAGGTACAATTCAATTCAAACACAGTTATGAATTTGGACTTTTTGATTTGAAGCTTCATAGATTCAAGTTTATTTAAATTGTGGACTAAATATTTCAACAACCACATGTACGGATAGAGATTTACATTTTTAACTTTTTTTGTATCGATGATATATGTCTTAACTAGTTAAGCCATACTCAAATAACAAGTAAACATCGTACCATATCATTATAACTTCCAAAATTGTTATCTATTTATGCTATACGTGGAATTAGCCCTTGTGATGATGTGCATGGAAACATTTGTGAAAGAATAATGAAATTTATATAGAATTTACGTTTGTTCTAAACAAACAGCCCCTATAGCTCAGTGGTAGAGCGTCAGTCTTGTAAACTGAAGGTCTGTAGTTCGATCCTGCATGGGGGCAAGTTTTGTACTGTTTTTCGTTTTGTTTTCTTTTTCTTTTTCTCACCATTCTTCAAGTAAGATCTAATACTTTTTGCTGCCAAAGAGACAGAATAGAATAGATAATAAACTTCAAATTCACCCTTTACAATTACATTTCCAAACTTTTACATCTTTCACTCTCCTCCTTGCATTGCCAAAACTAAACTAGTGTGCTAATTATAACTAGCCCTCTCCACCCATCAGTGAAACTTGCAAAAAGAAATGGCAGAATGTTCTCAAAAGCTCTCTTTTAACCAACTGATACGCTGCAGCTTCCAACAAAAGCAAACCAACTCTACACACCCACGATTTTTTCTGTATTTTGTACATCATCCCTCGCAGCACCAAGGGGCACTAGCCACTTCCTTGAACAATTTGTCCATATGTTCAATATCAGTGTCTAATGAGCGAATTTCGGCTTCTAGTTGCCTTACGGTTGCTCTTCCTTCCATGATTTTCGTCAAGAGAATGCGTATTTCCTCTTGTATAGAGTCCCGCTTCAGCTCTGCTTCTCTTTTCTTCTCTGGTTTTAGAGAGAGAGTCAGTAGTTGGTTGATTCGAACTCGTAGAAAGCCCACGTTCATTCCTAAGCCTTCAAAGGCTGTTAGAGTTTTGTCCCAAGTCACAAGGTGTTCTTTTGAAGTGGTAACTTTGCATGCTCTAATGGCATCAGCAATGTTGATGGTCTCTGATATGATTCCAGAAACAAGTTTGCAATTAAGACCTTCAAGAATATGGTCATGAAGAAATGACTTCTGGCTGCAGCATAGCTCATAGTATTTGGTTCTAATGTAACTAGAGAACTCAGAGTCAATAATCAATCCATTTACAGAAATGGTGAAATCATTCAAACTGTTCACTTTGTCGAAATCCAGTGTAGAGTCTGATAAACGAATTCCGTTCATAGAGTTAGAACCAAAACTCTTTCTCTCATTTTCAGACTCGTCTAGCACAGGCATCATCTCAGTATCTAAAAGTACATGGCTATTTGTTTGCTCATGTTGTTCATGGATATCCATTGCCAGGGAGACAGGGTTGTAGTTTTCTTCCTCTTCCTCTTCCTCTTCCTCTTCCTCTTTCATGGGAAGTTTGGGAACAATGGTTGTCCCTTTGCTATTTACAACGTCAAGGGTGATTTGTTCCTCCTTAATATGAGGGACGTTTTCTTTTCTATCTACATGTTAAAAGAAAAATAACATGGTAACATCACCTATGTTCCCATATTGTCACGAATATAGAAATGGAAAATAGCCAAAAAGCCGTGTGAACTACAAAATAACTTACATAAAGGTTTTTGTTTGTTGCAGGCTTCATATTTACGGCCTAGGGCACCATCAACCTCAGCTGCAGCATTGGATCTCACAATGTAAACCTAAAAACAGCAGAGACAGATGACCATGACAGATTTAAAGTGCTTGAATCCCAAAAGCTGAGTAAATAGAGCCTGCAACTGAAAGACTGATCCTAATAGAACAGATTCTATTCAAGTAAGGATGTAACTTTAACTCCTACTAATTGCCAAGTTATGGGGAAGGTGTGAAACACTTGCCAAGAAAAATCGACTGAAGTCAGAGAACAGTTACCATAAATTTGTTAGGCATGACCAAATGGAAAACTATAACATCTCCTTGCAGCAATTTGTGAGCCATTGAGAAACCTCGCCATCCAGCACTCAACCCCGTTTTTTCGGATAGATATTTTGTTTCATATAATAACCCACTTTCATCTTCTAAGACCATTGCGGTATCCTGCTTCGGCAAATGGCTGTCACAGAATCCTTTTGGAAGACCCTGCCACGACACAAAAAGTTCTGTCAAAGGATTCTCCTTAGCAATCCACATTTCAGATCCAAGAGAATGGCACGTAGGTTTACCAGCCAAAATCCTCCGGTGACATGTGATGGTAGCATAACCTTAATAAGACTGGGATAACTAGGAGATAATTTTTCTTGAACCTCCTTTGCTCGTGCCATAACAACAGATTGAGCTTGGAAATCATGGTATAAGCTATCAACAGTTGTTCTCTTGGGTTTTACACTACATAAGATAAACGATTGAAGAATAACTGAGTTTTTCGGGAGCACTATGAGGCATATCATTGCAATGTCAATGTGATCCATTACCTTCGAGTCAGTGAAAAACTGTGAGCTGCTTCCTGATAAAGAATTTTTCATACATTTGTCAGATTCAGTATAAATTCACATGAAGAGGAGACATTCATACATAAAATGTAAGATTTTTCCAGATGGAAAGTAAAAATCCGATGTAGAGGATGCAAAAATGAAAATCAATTACAGAAAGTTATAGCAATACAGAAGGAATGGATGCCATGAGGCGACTGTAAACTAGCCTCCACACATGGATGGCTTGACTCTGCAAAGAAGCACTCTTAACAAAATTCTCATCGTCCATATCATATGCATCCTAGCCATAGAATAAGTAACTTGAAGAATCCCATGGCACAAGACAAGCAGACAAGTGCAAGTCAATCAAAATTCACTTCAGAATTAATATCAGATCGAAGATGCTAAATCCTATAATGAAAAGACAAGAAAAAAGAGAGACCAACATGAATTATATATCAAAGTCTATTAACTAATTTTGCAACCTTGATGAAATAAGCACAAAACTTCAATCCAGGTAAAATTGTATCACGCATGTAATCATTAACAACATAGAAAACAAAAATCATCATATATTTCAAAACTAGAATTCTGCCTGAACACCCTACGATCCAGGAGCTCAAATTCTTCACTCAAGTGTAGCAGCTACTTATGCCATTGACTTGTGAGAGCCATCTACATCTGCAAGTCAGAGTTGCCATCTTCAAACTCTGTCCTAAATTTTATGGGGCTTCAAAATGACAAAGACTCTATAAAGGGTTCTTCAGAGACAAATTTTACAAGCTCACATTCCTGTTAAAAAAATGAGAAATTCTTGACAATGGCATGAAAAAAGCATAAAAGCCCATTGGGTCTTCATCAAGTTCTGGAAGAACCCCATTTCAGATCAGGTCACAAGCGACCTAGAAGACAACAGAAGAGACAAAAACTCAGTGAAACTGTCAACTGGGACTCACTCACTTGATCATAACTAGTACTCGGTTGTGTACTCGAGACCCAAGTTTTTCTTCTAAACAGCTTCTCCTTCTTCCTTGGCCTCCATTGGTTCATCTACAGGAGGAAACAGAGAGAAATTGAAAGCAGCTTAGACAGCCCAAAGCTGAAATGCAAAAGCAGAAAGATGAGAAAACAGAGAAAAAAGGGACCTCAGGAGAAGGATGAGCAGAAATTTCAGTGGGTTTCTGAACAATGGCCATGGCAGGTGATGAAATGAAATGATGGGGTTGCTTGATTTCAGCTGATTCTGTTACCCACTCGTACCCACCAGTCTCAGCAACGAACAGCCGGCCTTATGCGCTCTTTGCTTTTCAAGATCATTATTCGAATCAGACGGTCGGAAATGGAGAGATCAGAAGTGGGATCTGAATTTGGGAGCCATCTGGAACGTCCGTACTAATAATAAGAGAAGGAATGAACCGAGACCGTGAGATGTACGGACACGACCCTCTTTTATAGCCTCATGCCACTTTCATTCTATTTTTCAATTATTTTCTTTTTCCATGCCAACAAATTTCAGTAAGAAATTAATAGTACACTAAAAGAAAAGAAAAAGAAAATTATTTCGTGCATTTATTGGTAGAGTTGAGTTAGTAATTATTATCTGTTGAATCAAATTAAATAGTTTGTGTTTAGAGTGCAAAGTTGAGTTTAGAGTGTTGAGTTAAATTGAGTTGGTAATTTTTGTCTAGTTAATTAAATTAAATTATCTGTGTTTGGGGTACAGAATTTAGTTAAAATGTCTATGTTTAAGGTATTGAGTTGAGTTTGGATTTATATGTAGAGTTAAGTTGAATTGGTGTATCTAGTACAACTTTTCTAAATGAAATCGATTTTGTTTTTATTTTTTCTTTTTTGGGCTATTTTTTAATTTCTGACTATGCATATATTTTCTTTAAATGTTGAACACTAAAAAATGTTTAACTTTTTTTTTTTCTATTCTTAAAATATAATAAATCTTGCAAAGTAAACATAAACCGAACACAAAATTTGAGTTCAATTTTTGACACTCAATTATCTAAGATATTTTTTCTCATTCATAAACACCAAACTTATTATAAACAAATGAAAATTTTCACATATACTTAGCCCTCATATGAACAATGAAGAAGCTTAGAAGTTAAATAACTTTTTATTTTTCCTTCTCAAGGAATTTAATATTGAATAACAATTTTATTTACATTCCCAAACATGTCATATTCTAATAAAATAAATATTTTCTCTACTGTCTAGCCCTCAATTTCTAATCCTCAATTACTTGGGTTTGGTTTGGCAACCATTTCATATTTTGTTTTTAGTTTTTAAAAAATAAGTCTATTTTCTCCCCATTTCTTATAATAATTTGCATTTTTTTAGTACAATGTTAAATTCTTAGCCAAATTCTAAAAACAAAAACTACTTTTTTTAGTTTCCAAAATTTGGCTTAGTTTTTTAAACCATTGGTAAAAAGTAGATAACAAAGGAAGAAATTTGGAGGTGGAATTAGTCTATTTAGACTTAATTTTCAAAAACAAAAAACTAAGAATCAAAACCCCATTTGGGGTTAATTTAAAGAATAATGCAATTTTAAAAAATAATGACAAAAATAGAGTAGTTTAGAAAGTAATGTGAAAAATAGGGTGGGTTGGAAACTTATTTGGAAAATGGGATAGTGAAATCGTGTACCAGGTTCACGATTTCCCTTTGGACTGGTCAAACGATCAGTCACTTGCAACCTGGCAACTGACGAATGGTGAGTCATGGACCCAGTCTGCGAGTTCGGTCCAAACTCGTGGACCCGATCCACGAGTTTTTTTTTTTTAAGAAATTAATTAACTAATTAATTACCCACTTAAATGAAAATTTGTTTCTTACTTGTGTTCTTATTTAATTATTGTATTAGTTTTATTAATTCTTATATATATATATATATATAAAAGAATATTCTTAGTATATAATTGTAAGACACTATGCATAATAAGATGTTTACCATGCAGTAATAGTAAGCACCGTCGGGCGTGATAAATCTTCTGCATGAATTTGACGCCAGTTTTAGTCGCAGTTTACCTCTCAGATCGATTTAGTATAGTTGAGGGAGTGTATTACACAACGTCGGTACCGTTTGCCGCAGACCAAATTGTCTCAACACTCGATCTGGTTGATGCCACTCTACGATATGAAAGCATATGAGTGAGCTAACCGTCAACCAAATGTCTTGTCCATCATGACAATAATTAGGCAACAATGACATAATATTTGGTGTATATGGCGTCCAATTGATCTGAAACCATTTACAAGCATAATTAGAATCCAAAAATATATGTAATATTCAGTTGTATATGCAACATATATATTATTACCTGATTCTGCATCAAACGGTCAAATATTAAACGATATACCAGCAACATGTTTGCTGATTGTTCAGATGCAGCTAGGACACCGCTCCATCTATCACATGGAAATAAAACAATTAAAATATGTTACTATTTACATTGACAAAATATATATATATATATATATATATATATATACATAAAACAATACCTGGTACAGAGTGGATGTCCCATAAAATGCTCTAGAGGTTGTAATTGGACTTGTGGGGCAACAATGTTAAATCTATCATAGGCCCATATTTGAAGTAATATCAGTGAGTCTGCTATATCCAAAGCTTGAGCATGACTAGTTCGACACAATTCTCTGTACAGCCATGCAAGACAAGCACCACCCACCGAGTAATTACCAGCTCGCTCAAAATTGGCCAGTAGTGGGAGTTATCCACAACAACATTTGAGAAGTTAGTACACAACATTTGAATATGAAGTGATATTTTCATGAGGGGGAGTAAACTTACTATACTATTTTTCCCTTGACTATGGTTTTTCCCACTAGATTTTCCTAGCAAGGTTTTTAATGAAACAGTCATTAAAGTATATAAAATAATGTACTATTTTTCCTTCACTAAGATTTTTTTTCCCAGTGGGTTTTTTTCTAGTAAGGTTTAACGAGACATTTATTTTATATAATATAGATATCTAAGGGGGAGTATTATGAATGTAATAGATAATAAAAATATATTATTTAGTGTAGATATCCATAACCTACCTCGGTTACCAAATATCATAAATCTCTCATTGAATTTTATGTTGCAATCATACACCCCCATTAAATTCTATATGGTAACATATATCATTTCATGTTCTATAAATAGTAATGTATGGTATATTTGTAATACACATCATAGTTGAATTGTTTTATTTGCTTTCTAATTCTCTCTACTTTATTATTTAATTTACTTCTTTTTGTTCTTGTTTTTTCCATGCACTAGTCTTATTTTACAACACTTATATGTTTTGTTTTGTTTTTTCTTTTCATTTGTTGAATATGAATTAGTTTTTTTTTTTTTTTTTACTTGGTTTTTTCTGAACAATTGAATATTTACATTGTACACAGTAATTACAACAAAATAATATTTATCTTTCATTAGCCAATATATTTTTGTTCAAACATTTTTTATGCATAGTTTTTAACATTTAAGTCTAATTTGGCATTTCAAATGAAAGGGTTTAAAAAAAAAAAATTATTCCACGGTACTTCAAATGAAATATCAATTTTTTTAATCAAACATTTCAATTAATTTACTTTTGTACATTTCAACCTATAAAAAATAACATGGGAGAAGAACAGAAAATCAAGATTGTATGTTCATATTAAAAAAAATCATGATTGTAATTTCATATTCAACATGTACACTCAGATTTAAAAACACATGAAATACAATAATTTGTAAAACTGTTTCATAATTTGAAAAAAATTGTGATTGAATTTATAAATCACAAATGTCCACAAGCAAGTAATAATGTCCTCAACAATGTCAAGACGTGTGAAAATAAATGAATAGCAATGAAAATAACCTCAATACATTACAAATTGTTCACTAACTTTATAAACAAAAATTAGATTATAAAAAAGCATACTCCGAACGTAAAAATAGCGAACATCTAACTAATTGAGAATGAATTGTGTAATTAGTTTGAGCCCTTTCAAAAAAGAAAACAAAATATAATTAGATTAGAATGAAGTTGAATGCAAATGGAATAAAACTTAAACATATTACAATATACATTTTGATTAGGTTTGAAGTAACTAGAGGTGAAAACACCAATAACATATGGAGGCAAATCAAAGATATTATCTAACAAAAGAATGAAACCACGTTAATGAAAAAGCTAATTTAATATAAAAGAAACAAATGAAATTTATATACCTTTTCTAGCACGTTTGTTTGGTAACCACCCTAAAATGAATGTAAAAACATTGAAGTGAGAAGTGGAAAACAAGAAAAATTATGAAAGACAAACCATCCTTATGAGAAGTGGATAAAGAAAACTACAAAAGACGAGTTGGGAACAGGGACTCACCAACACAGTGTACAAAAGGCCTTGAAAATTTCTCAAGAATATGTAGAAAAGCAAAACGTGTATAAATAGAAGGGATAGTGAAGAGTGGTTAGTAAGGGAGTTGGGTGCACTTAAGTGAACCTAACCTCAATAAATTTAAATAGTAAATTCATTAAACACAAAATGAAGAAAGTCAATTCATTATTAAGTAAAACAAGTAGGGTCAACTCAGTGTTAATTGGGTGGTTGAGCATAAAATAAAGTTATTAAACATTATTGAATGAGTGCATTAAATACAACATAATATATCACACAAAAATAAAAGGAAAACAAAAAGGTGAGTCTCAGGATATGATTTGAGTGTTTCTCGATTCGAGTTCTAGCATCTTCAAGCTTTATTTTGATCATTTTAAAGGCAAATTGCAAAAACCATCTTGTGGTCCATTATAAAAATTGGACCCTTAAATTTTAAAGAATAATAATAAAAAAAAAGTAACCTAAATCTCTTACCTCAATATTAGCATGAATGAATTATATGTTAAATGACCAATATTTTGTGTATGATTTGAATTTTCCACCCTTCTTATGTATTAAAAAAAACTATATAATTTAGGCTCTTCATAGCAAAATAAAAAAGATTATGATGTTTATACTTAAACGTTTTGTCCCGATTATCTTATTTAATAAATAAGAGTTTAATTTATTTAATAAATTTAAATTTATCTATGAGACAAAAAGAAGATAAAATATAGTTTTGATCTTTGTAATTTTCGAACTTGCTATTTTAATTTATTTACTTTCATAAATTCAATTCTTTTTAGAAGGATTACACAAATTAAAATTTAGTTCAGGTATTTTAAATAATTTTTTGAATTATTTTCTCATTATAATTTGAAGATGCTTTCTTTTATAGAACTACATAAACAATAATAATTATTTTTATCTTTACTCAAGAAAATACACCATGTTAATATGCTTTTAAAAATTTATAAAGTGAAAGTTAATAGAGATTAAGGGCCCGTTTGGATTGGGTTGAGAAAAAAGTTTTTTTTTTCAAAAAAATCATTTTTATTTAAACTCTTTTGATAAAAATTGTTTAAAATACATTTCAACATCTATTTTGAGTGGTTGCTAAACACTCCATTTTTTTTCCAAAATGACTTATTTTTAAAACTAAACACTTGAAAATGCATTCCAAACGCACCCTAAATTTAGTTTAGAAAAGTTAACCATAGTTAAACAATAGAGATTGAATTTAAAATATTAAAATTGAACATTAGGAAATATATGGACTAAAATAGAATAAATTCCCGAGAATAAAAATTATATATATATTAGCACAAAAAAGTATGAAACATACTAAATAGAAATAGTTAAAAGAAAAATTACAAAGCTTTGGTAAATTGTAAAAACAAAGAAAAAAGAAAAAAAGAAACTTTAAAGGCTATTTTCAAATATAGAAAAATGAACCAAAATATTTACAAATATTGCAAAATTTTATTGTCTATCTGCAATAGACAGTGATAGGCTACTATCTGTGTCGTGATAAACACAGAAAGCAGTCTATCATGACTTATCGCAGATAGGCTATGATATTTTGCTATTATTTATAAATATTTCAACAGTTTGTCATTTAAAATAATTTTCCAAACTTTATTATAAATAGAAAAAATATCAAACTATTTACAAATATAGAAAAATTTTAGTTTATTAGTGATAGATCACGATAGACTTTTATCGCTTGAGAAGTCTATTGCAGTCTAACGCTGAAGCGATAGAAGTCTACCACAATCTATCACTAATAGACATTAAAATTTTTCTATATTTGTAAATAGTTGACTGATTTGGCTATATTTGAAAACAACCTTTTTTTAGTATATTTGTTCTGATAAGCCAATTATATTCTCTTTTTAAATTAAATTTATGTGTATATATAGCTATATATTTTTTTCAATCAATATCTTACTCTAAGCTAGTATTTTTTTGATAGTTTAATAACCGGGGTTACATGATTTTTTTAGTACAATAGGGGATGAGAGATTCAAACTACAAACATCTTGGTTGCTAATACATTTATATGCCAGTGAACGATGCTCGCTTTGGCGATATATATTAGATGATTTAAATATTATTTTGACATATCTGCCCCCCCCCCCCCCCCCCCCCACAAAATCTTGGATCCGCCACTGGTTGTGTGGTGGATTGAACTCTCCACCAAGCTTCAATAACATGGTCAGTAACCCCTACCATAAATTTAATTGCAAACAAAATTTGAGGGAAGAATAGGAAAAAGAAAAAAAAGGACAAGGGAAGACACATGATTTATTATTGAAGCGAGGTCAGGAAAAAAGAAAGGAAAATCGTGGGTTGAACTAACAGAAGTTAAGAACATATAGTAAAAGAGGAAAAAATAATAGAAACAATGATCCAAGATTAATTAATTAAACTCTTTAATTAAATTAATCTTCATTCATTAACTACAGGACAAACCACTATAGACCCATAGTTGAACTCTTATGCACTGTAAGACAAGTTGTGTCTATGAATATAATCAGTATAAACAAATCGATCCTTCACGAGTTGTTCATAATTACAGCTAGGTTAAATGTCCGTTCTACCCCTGTAATTACCTTTTATCCTTAAGTACCACTGATTTCTCTAATGAACAATTTGTTTGTGATCTAACCATAAACTAAGTCCCTCTCACGCGTGAGAGGGTGGGACCCCTTGTTCAAGACCTGAAATCAACATTGAAGGAAACTACTCATCTACTTACTCTATCTGGGAAGGAGTGAATTCCATCTTGTGAAGTTATGTTCCCAACTCCCCATTTAGTCAAATCCCCTAAATGGTAGGCTTATTGAGTCGGCAACTCAGGCCACTCTCACCCATGCAAATCAAAAGACCAACCTCACAGACAAGAGTTCATAAGTCACTCAGGATTAAGATCGAGTTGCACATGATCATCCTATGATATTAATCTCATCAATTAATAGATTTACAAAGAAAGATTAAATATTTCGCGGTCTAGTCCTATACAAACTCTTTGTATAGGATACCCCCACTCACATGTCTCTACATGAACGATTTGGATCAAACCATTTGTAACTATTACCAAGTGAGCTGCATCCATAGTGTCACCAAGATAAGGCGCCCAACCTTGTCCATATACTATAGACCTTTAGGTTATTTCTTAAACATGATCCACCCATATGTCAACTACATACATGTTCAAGACTTCATGCAATAACCTTGGATTTTTCCGTTAATGGGTAAATTAATATTGCATGGACAAAACAATATACCATGCGATTTCTATAACAAATCTAACATGCAATGAACAATAAAACATGAGAAGACAGATCCAAACCCAAAACAGAAACTCCAAAAAAATGTACATCTAAACGAAAAAATGAAAGTGGAAGAAGAAGATAGAAGAGGAAATCTGAGGAAAAGAAACCATAGGAGATGAAAGAGGACGAACCAGATGGAGATGTAAGATAGAAGATAAGAGAGA
Organism: Citrullus mucosospermus; assembly: GCA_030954485.1. Classification (NCBI taxonomy): domain Eukaryota; kingdom Viridiplantae; phylum Streptophyta; class Magnoliopsida; order Cucurbitales; family Cucurbitaceae; genus Citrullus; species Citrullus mucosospermus. The sequence goes on along the minus strand of CM062059.1, from coordinate 10,441,707 downwards.
TCAGAAGAGGAGTAATGTGAAGAGACGAGTGAAAGAGAGAAACGACAAAAGAAAATATCTGAGAGGAGAGTAAATGAGAGAACTAGAAAATGCGTGAAGTGAATAGTGAGTTGGGGCGAATAAGACGGTGGATTATTATACCCACCCGTTTTTTTATCACGAGCCAAATGGTGGGTGGGCTTTTTTTGCGCACCCAACTTTACTCAACTTGGATTGTCAAACAATCCATTAATTTTATACTTTTGCTAGCTTTCGAAAGCACTTAAATTTTCGAAAAAAAGTTAATATATATATATCCTTGCAACAATGTTGAATGAAAATGGTTAATACTTTATTTGTTTGTTCCAAATGCCCTTTCACTTTCAAAGATTTTAGGGATGGTTTGTTTTTGTAGTAATATAGATAACTAGAATCTTTAGATGTCCAAAAGTAAAATGGAGATGCCCTCAATATGAGAATCTGCAAAATCCATATTTCAGGAAAGCATCCAAAACTCTCGACCCTTTGTAAAGATATTCTAAGATGCCCTAGAATCTCCAGATGCTAAGATACCGTAAAACAAACGCATTGTCCACTCCATGAGAATCTAAGATACCCCAAACAAATGATCACTTAAACTTTAAGAAAAAGTTTAAAATACCCTCACTATCATTTTTTTTTTCCATATTGATACAGGTACTCTCATTTTTTTTTTTTTTTGTCCAATTTGTCTAATTCTTGTACCAAACAAAACTCAGGTTAACTTAAAGCATAAAGTCTCACATAACTTCATAAAATTTGAAAAACAAAATTTTTTCTCAAAACTCCACAAATGATGAATCTTAAAATTTTAAAAAAATTGACAAAAGAATATCATCTTAGATAACTCATCAAAACAAATAGATTAATTTAAACTAAAAAAGGATCAACAAAGCCTTTATTGATACAAATTTAATAATGCACATATTTTCTTTCTTTTTATTTATACGAGTTACCCTCAAAATTATAGGGCTAATTTCAAGAATAATGTGGTTTTTTTATAAAAAAAAAAAATGATAAAAATAGGGTAGTGGAGATTTTATTTTTTATTTTTTATTTTTTTTTATAAATAATGTTGTTCAAAAAACAAATTCCTGATTTAGGGTTAACCGGAAACTATTGATAAATTTGGGATTATTTGTTCGTTGAAATTCATGTACTCGATACATAATTTTCATGATCACCTCATTTGTCACAAAGACAACCAATTGTACCAAACTCGTGTATCTAGTACATGACTTTTTTTTTATTCTTTTTAATTTAATTTTAACATTAACTAAGAGGGGAAAAACTTTCCTTCTATTGTTCTTTCCTGATTCTCTAAATGGCATCTTTTAGCAATTAGTTTTTTTCTTTTTTTCCTTTTTAGATTCCCATTAATTTTCCCTTCCATTTGGCATCAGTCTCCTCTCTCCACATTTATTATGTTAATTTAACTTTTTTTTTTTTCTAAAAACAAAAAAGAAATTGGTTTAATTAATTCTTTCTAATATATTTTCATAAATTCTCTAGTTCTCTTTTACCTGTTACATTAATTTATCTTGAATTCTTTTTGTTGTCACATATACCCATTTTTATTTGTCATTCCTTTTTTCTTTCATGTTAATATTCAATACAACGAAACCTTTTTATTTGTCTTTCTTAATTTGAAATATAAATTATTATATAGAAGTGATATTATTTTAGAATTATTTTCAAATATAGGAAAATGAACTACTATCTATCTACAATAGACTATGATAGACTACTATCTATGTCTATTTGTGTCATGATAGATACAGATAGTAGTCTATCACGATTTATCGTAGTCAATTACAGACAAACTGTGATATTTGACTATTATTTGTAAATATTTTCAATAGTTTTATCATTTAAAATAACTTCCCATTATTTTACTTATACAATCTAAGTGTATAGATATGTATTTCTTATTCAATCTTTTACAAATGTATACTGCTGCGTAAAACTTGAAAATGGTGAAATCCTACTCCAAAATTTGAATGAGGGTAGACAATTGAAGAATATATATGCATAAAAGAAAATTTCAAAATTCAAACATGTGAATAATCTAGGTAAATTAAATTACTAAAATTTGAAAATATTTTTGCAAACATATTTGGGAAGATTTTCCCCAATTCAATTCAATGTATTTGGAATGATTTTTCAATTACATATACAAAATGACAAAATTAGTAAATATTATTTAAAATATTTTTGATATTTAAAAATTATGACAAACTCATGTAAAAATCGTGTACCATGTCCATGAGTTTCGTGGCACAATTGGGTCAAGGTCAATTCACGTCGTGTAAATTGTGTACAAGGTCCATGATTCATTTATTAACCTGTGACTTCCACAATTTACTTACCCTATTCTTCAGAATAGGTAGAAGTTCATTCTACTTTTGTCATTATTTATTTAAATTACATTATTCTTTTAAAAAAAGTCCCAAAATTACGACCCAAGTTAACACACATTTAACTACTCACATACCAATTTGTGTTAAAATATTAAAGTCCTAAGGTACTTTGATAGTTTTGTTGGGAAAAAGCTCCCACTTCTACCGCAGGAAAAAACAAGAAAATAACAAAGAAATTAAAAGAAAACAATAGAATTGGAAACACAAGAATTTACGTGAAAAACTCCATAGTTGGAGAAAAACCACAGTCCGTCAAAAAAAAAAATTCACTATGTAAAAATTTATTACAATCACACAAGATCCTAATTACAATAGTATTCTGTTAAAGCTTTTGACTACTTATACATTTTTTGCACTCTCAAACTAGAGAATACAAAAGAAATTTAATTAAAGTTACCAAACTAAATTTAAAGTGTTTCTAATTGGAATTAACTTAAAACTAAAGGTATAAACTATCTCATAGCGCGTAGAGCCTATGACTTTTCTAAATCTTTTTAATATAAGATAAACTCTGACTTTCTTAATCTTTTTCAAGGTAGAACCAGCCCATGACTACCACAAGAAGGACAGCTAAATTTTTAATATTTTGCTAAAATTCAATCCATTTTATTATAGAGGACGAGGGTGATCATCAATCGGTCCACTAATGTGTCCAAAGATTCGGCCGACGGCGGCAACATGAGCTCCATAAAAGAAAGAACAAATGAAAAGAAATGAAGAAGAAAGACAGATTCAGAAAGTTTATTGTGAAAATGTTATAAAACAGAGACTTAAAAAATGTTTATGATTACCCTAAATAATCATTCCCTGACCAACAAAAACCAACTCCAACTGGATATACCATTGACCCGATTAATCCAGCCAACTTGATTTTTCGATCCAAACCAATATCCAATAAATAACAAAATTAATGAATTGGTTTTTATTTAATTCGATTTATTATCAGTTTAATTCTTAGTTTCTACCATTTTCTTCCAAATTTTTATTTTTATTTCTACCTTTGTTTTGAATTGATTCGCTTTGTTATATTTAAACTAAAATTGAGTCTATTTCTTTATATATATATATATATATATATATATATATATATATATATATATATATATATATATATTTTTTTTTTTTGAAATTTGACATTTTTTTTTTCACTTTGCTAAATAAAAAACATACACACTTTATAATAATTGGTCTTTTTTCTAAACAACAAATATATGTGTACCATAATAATCAAAATATTAAAAGATATCTAATGTTAGAATTTATTTTTAAGGTATATATATACCCTCAATTCGGTTCGATTTTTATTGTTTTTTCCAATAAAAAACAATCGAACTAATACTGTTTGGTTTTCTCCAAATACAAATCAAGATGTCCAATTTTATACTAAAAAATCAAATCAAATCAAATCAAACCAGTGGATTGGTTTAGATCAACTTGATTTTTCGGTTTTTTATTTTTTGTTACACTCCTAGCTAGCCTATATACTTTAATTGAAGGTCTTTTAGAGATTAAGGAATGGAAGAAGGAGAGTAATAGTATATGAAATATGGGACGGAAAAAAAGAAAAAGAAGATAAAATAGGAAAGTGTTAAGCCATAGATTAAAAAAGCAGATGAGAGAAACAAAAGGGAGATGTGATGGGAGCTAAGAGCATTATTTATTTATTTATTTTTAAATATTAAGGGTACAAATGCAAAATTTGAAAGTTAAGAGATATTTTTGAAACAATGTACTAATAATTTATGTCCATTTACTAGCAATAGAATAATTTTTAAAAACATTTTTGACATGTTTAAGGGAAAGTTCAAATGTATTATTGAAACAAACTATTAAATATAAGAGTATTTTTTTTTTAATTTTATTTTAAAAGTTTAAAGGTATTTTTGGTTGAAGAGTGATTTCAAAAACAAAGTTAGAGGAGTGTTAGAAATAATAATTCAAATAAGATATAAAAAAAAAAAAAGAAAAAAAAAATTGAAACTACGAAAGAGAGACAAACTATTGACAAACCTAGGATTGTGAGTGTACATCGAAGTTCTCCACATGGCTAGTGAGGTGTATACTAAACTCGTGCTCCCTATTCTTTTCCCACCTCTCGCTCTCTTTTTTTCCCCTTCACTCTCGCTCCCCCTTTTCCATTACCACAAACATGTACACCACTGGCCTACCCAATTTTAAAGTTGGTTCTCAAACTACTCTATTTTCATATATGTGTATATATATTTTAAAATTACATTATTTAAAAGAAAAAAAAAAATCCAAATTTTAACAGGTAATAGCTAGATAGCTATAAATATAACCCATGATTTTAATTATATAAAGTTGGGTAGTTGTTGATGTAAAGCTACGTGTTTAAAGTACATTTTTGTTCTCAATTCGTTAAATGTAACTAGATATAACTTTTTTGCCAACTAATATTATATTTATTAGTTTATTTTCATATATTTTTCACCATCTTATTCATCTCTTTCTCATTAATTTTTCTCCATCATTTTGACTAATTTTCAACACTTTCAACAAGGAATTTTTCTTCTTGATGGAGGCGTTTTGATTTTTCCTTGTTTCAAAGGTAAGCAAACTAACATATAAACTTAACTTAACTTGTCATCTAACACTTAATTATAGTTTTCTTTTTTTCAACTTAAATTTAAATTGTCCTCGAAACCATCCTGTAAAATTAAGCAAAAAGCTACCAGAAAATGGTCCAAATTTAGGTTGATTTAATCTCCAAAATGTAATTAACACTCAAATCTATACATAAAATAAAAAAATTAATCTACATAAAATAAAAAAATTACATGTTTGGAAGTGATTTTAAAACCACTAAAATCATTTTTTTTTCTTTTTTTGGTATTCAAGTCACTTTGAAAGATGCTTTTAATCATTCAAAATCAATTTAGATTGATTTTAAAGGATTAAAGACCAATTCAGAAGTAGATTGAAAAAAACTACACAAAATATAGTATTGCCTAAGCACTGAGAGGACATCTGTACTGAGTAAGAGTTCTTCAAAAAATCATTCAAGTAAAAAAAAAAAAAAATCTCTTCTTCTCCAACTGCATGACATGTATGAGGGATGAAACAACAATATAATGAAAGATGATTCCCTAAAAAAAGTAGTTTGCCAAAAAGAGGAAAAGCAGAATTATTTATTGATTTTGGGTTGATATGACTTCTTGACCTTTTGCAAGTGCTTGCTGATTCCATCCCAATCTGCCCATTACTCTCAAACTTGTTTCCTTAGCAAAAATTCATGAACCATTCTTTCCCTTTTCCACATTCATGAAACCAGAACAACCATGTTAAATGATGTAAATCCCATATGTCAACCAAGGAAGAAAAAAATAAATACACTTAAATCAAACATGTCTTGTTTGTTTCAGTTCAAGTATATACATTATTCAAACATCCAAGTGAGAGTCTGTCAACAAGTGGAGGTACCCTTTTTACAGTTCCTTCTGTACACTAAAACCTATGAACAAAAATCCCTTCCTCAATACCATCAAAAGTCTGTTACTTTATCTGGACATCACCATACAATATACCACATCTCTAACCTATCTTCGAACTCGTCTCGCCCTACCCTATCGCACAACAGAGCAGTCTGAAACTTTTACCTCTTTGTATGATATGCAAGATTTCATTGTAAGTTGTACATACAATTTTTCCAGTACTTGTGGCCATGACGATGCGGAGTCATCCTTCCTAATGAGGTTCAACCTCCAAATCTTGCAATTACCATAAGGGAGGGATTCCCTGTCTAGCATTTAAATTAGATGTGCTACCAATGCTTCAAAAGCTAGAGGTTAGATGATAATAAGCTCACAGATAAAACCCCAGTTTTCAACTCTCATCCATTATCTATGTCATAGTCTAGAGCGTCGGATAAACTTTGTACCAGGGAAAGGTGAGTGCCTGCGAGCTGAAGCAAGTGGTTGCCCGTTTAGAGAGCCGTGAAATTTAATATCCCAACCTTCGACATTTTTCGGTACACAAACATCAAAGAGAAATTGACCGAGGACACTATGTGCGCTAATGCCTGGAGGGCTCGAAAGCGGAGATGTTCTTTCTTTTGGATCAGGCGAGGAAGGATGCTCCCCAACATCCTGAGAATCTGCTGAGCTTGGCAAGAAGAAGTGATCACTTGGCCCAACTGCCACTCTTCTAAAACTCTGGTTTGAATTAACAGCTGCATTCTGAAGGTCACATATCAATTCAGGCATTTCATCACCTTCCATGCTTCTTCTTTCTCCTTTAAATTGTAGGATTTTGTGGGAATAAACAGATGATGCTTTCTCGAGAAATACGGTCACAGCAGCTCTATATTGAGCTGGGTAATTTTTGTAATGACCTGACATAAAACAGATATCAGATATGATTTGATTATAAACATTTTCCTCTCCAAGAAACAGTATCACTTGGAGAAAGTTAACCACAAATACAACCATATCAACAGCCACATTTCATTTTAAAGGGCTGCTTTTTGTTTCATTTAATGGGAATTGAATCCTTCTGAAGAGAAATTTTGAAAATGTAATAATAACATGGAAAACAGGGAGGCTCGTTGAAGTTACAAAAGAATTGAGAAACTATGCCTTCGTTCTAAATGAAGTACTACAAAGTAAAGAGTCAGTTTGAGGCAAACCTAAGTGTGGGGAGCCATTGAATTTCACAAGCTGAACATCAGCCCCTAATTCTTGAATACTCTGGGTGAAATTACAGATAACTTCATACCGAGCACGATCATCCTTTTCCGAGCACATAATGAGAAATGGAGCACCAATGTTCTAATAAGAGAAAGAAAACTTATTAAATTATGAATGTGAAACCAAGTTAGGGAAGGTAAAAAGAAACTGGGGAGCTTACAACAGACGAGCATAGTGTCCGCCAATACTCATCACGCTGTGAATCAAATCTAGTGAGATATAGTGCATCGAGACCAGAAGAGACGCCTTTTGCAAGCCAGGAGATAAGTTGAGATGACCCAGGTATTTTCAGAATAGTTGGATGTACGGCAAATCGAGCACCCAAGTCACTTATAAGTTCTACAGGACTGGAATCATATATGTGCCCAGAAACACAAGTTCTGATAATTTGGCATTCATTCTTCACAGTAAAAGGAAATGAGGAAACTGTCATTCACCACTTCGATTTCAATTCGAATTGATATCACAAGACTATTTTACAGGAGAAACTTAAAGAACATAAATAATGACAAGCTAACCATGTAAAGTGGACTACCACATCTTCCCTCAATAATCTGCAAGTCATGAAATAAATTTATTAATAACCCGATAGTTGCAATAAGATCACTAATTCAATATGGATATAAATAGAAAATTTATGTGCGCAAATTTATGTGCGGATTAAATGAAGAATTCTTTGTAATTGAACTAAATCACCTGCAAAACCTTGCACATACAAGCCTTTGATGCACCACTTAGAGCTACAAAAACTATGGGACGCAGCTTCAGTCTTAGCTCCTGTAAAGAAATACCAAGAGGATCTTATGTCATAATTTGAATCACACTGAAACTTCTATCTCATTTCAATAGTTTATTGAACATTTTTTTTCTTGGGTACAATTTAGTAATGGTTTCAACACCATACATAAGTTCATATCTGCCTTGTTCAACTTCAACCCAGAATAAACCATATAGTCAAAATGAAAAAGTATCCATCATAAGAGAGAAAAAAGGGCACTAACCTCAACAAGCTCATTAATGACAAGAAACGCCAGAGATGTAGCCCTTTCAGGATCAAATCTGAGAGAATTTTGGTGAGGAAGAAAAGAACAATACGTTAGACATTTAAAAACAAAAAGGGGAACTAACGTTCACGAGCAACATCAGAGTTCAGGTCAATTACAACTATTTCCCAAACAAGAACCAAAATTCGACACAGAAAGCGAGGAACCCTCCAGCGAAATCGTTTTCCAAAAACACCCAATTCAAGAAACAAAAGTACCCAGATGAAGAAACTCATCACAATTCAAAATCCACCACCTGGAATACGAAGAAAAACAAAAGCATCGATGACTCACATATTGAGAAAATCGGCATAACAAACAAGGGAATTCCATCCATGCGAAGCATAAAGGTGGACAAACTTATCCAAGTGACGATGCTGAATGGAAACCCAAGCGAAAAGAACAACAAGACCTCTACTATTCCGGGGGTCGTTTCTGGTCCCCCAGTAAACGCTTCCACCGCCAACACCGCCGCCCAACATCGCGGTTTTTGAATTAAACTCCGACCCAGTACAGGTAGAGAGGATTTGTGAAGAGGGGTTTGAGGGAATTTGGAGAGAAGATTCGAAGGATCCGAATCGGAGCGTGTGAGCTATATGGCACGTGGTTGGGAGGCGCTGCAATGGTGGATGGGAGTTGGGGGAAAACAAAATCGATGGTTCATCAATTATCAATTAAAATCAATAATGTGGTGCTGGGAAGATCGATAATTTTCTGTTTTCTCTCTCTCTTATTGTTCTTCGTCGGAGTGGGACCCCATTATTAATGCGGATCCTAACGCACTCCCTCTTCTGCTTTAGGATAAGTTTTTGTCGCTCCTTTAATTTCTAATGTGTGATGGTTCAAACGACACCGTTTTGCACAATTTCTTGTGGCTCCCAATTCTTTTAAGATTAATTATTCAGTAAAATCTTTAAATAACCCTTCCCGTTTTCTTCTGACCTTAGTGTTTATCCATTTAATAATTCTCCACATTTTCTTCTAATCTTAATAATTATTAAATAAACATTTTTTATACAACATTTAGTACATGAAATTGAGTTGAGTTAAAAGATCAACTTTGGGTGTGCATGCTACAATCGGTACTTTAAGTTATTATTACTATTTTCATTTTTCTTAATAATTAAGCTATTGTTTGATAAATACTTTTGTTTTTTAAAATATTTTTTAACAACTTCCTTACATTAGCTTTCGATCTTTCTTGTCAAATTAAAAAAAAAAAAAAAAAAAAAAAACTTTCATCTTTCTAAACATTCAAATTCTTAATTAAACTAAAAAGAAACACTTTTTTTTTTTAAATTATATATTTTTTTTACTTTTCAAATCCGTCTGGTTTTTTAAAACATTCTTAAAAAATAGATTTTTTTTTTTTTTTCGAAATTGAGTTTGACCTTTATCCTTTAATTTAAGCCTATTTTTTAGGCTCTATTTAGAATTAAGGAAGTTCATGAATTGGTTCTAATTCCATGGGTTAAAATAAAGTCATATTTTAAATGAAAAATATTTAAAATAAATATAATCTTTTTGTTTAAAATATATTTCCAATCCATGGAATTTTGAATATATAAATGTAGTCCCATAGTTGCAATAAAAATTAGTTCCTATGATTGAATGTTCATTGTTAATTTTTCAAAAAAATTATACAACAAAGCTCTATCAATCTTCTCTATACAAATTTTGATAATATAGTTGTATTGTGTCTTTTTTTAATGTACATTATCGTCATTATTTTGTAAAATTAGATTAAAAAAATTAATTTCAAAGTAACATTGAGAGTATGAGATTAAATTTGAACAATATTAAAATAGAACGAACTGCAAAATTTAAAGACTAAAATAACTATTATGACCAAAATTTTAAAATAATATAAAAAGCAACTTACTAATATTGTATTCAAATTTGAGTTGCTAATATGGTTTTTCGATTTAAGATTCTTACCTTTATAAGTTGTGAACTTTAAGAGAACAATTTTCATTCTCATGTTATCATAGATTTTACCATAACAACCTATGAAATAATATTAATTTAAAATATTTATACATATAGAAATTTAAGAAAGAAAACTCATCTACGGATTACATAAAAAAGCTTATTGTAAAACAGTATTTATATGTAAGGTCGTTGTCAGTCGAACTTCAAGGTGTTAGGTAAAATAAAACATTACCTTCCAATTTTCATATAGTATATATATAAATATATAGTAGACAAAGCTACATTTTATATTTACAATGGAATATGCTTTTTTTTTTTTTTTAATTGAAACAATACTTTTTGTACAGCCACATAATGCACGTACTAGCACACAATGTAAATTATCACATGAAAACCCATGTTTCAAATGTTCTCTTATTCTATCTTCAAATACAACATCACTTACTTATTTTAAAAAAAAAAAAGAAAAAAAGAAAAAAAGAAAAAAAAAAAGTCTTATGTTTAAGTTAAAGAGCAAATAAGTGGGTGCAACCAGTTAATAATTTGAGAGTAGATAAAGATTATTACACAAATATAATAAAGTAATTTTCACTAAAACAACACTCAATAAATACACCAGACAAATAATTGCGCCTCAACAAGTTCTCTTAATTCTTCAACAAAGGATATTAATATCTAAGAAACTTTAAAACCCATTCGACATTGGTTTTTAATACCCTCCATACTTGGGAGATGAATAGGGCTTTGTTAACTATTAATTTTAATTAATTATTGAACATAAATATATTATTTAGACTTAATAAATTTTAACTAATATATTCCCCATCTAAACTATTTAATATAAAATTTTATTATTAATTATTAATATTATAATTAATTTAGATTTATTTAATTATTTTTATTAATTAAAGAAAATAATTTAAATAATGTTTAATTAGAAAATATTCCTTTATTCATAATTTTGAGTGATTAAATAAGTAATCAATATAACAATATATTAAATAATTAAATTTACTAATAACTACATTACTGGTTCTCTTACATTTGATTAAATAATTATTTAGTTTTAGTTTTTATATACAAAATTGGTAAATAAAAAACATTCATTTAAGTTGCAGACATTAATTATCCTACAAATATTTAATATCCATACCCATGGAACAATATATGCAATCGAAACGACGTGTAAAGATATAAATCATGAAACTTTTTCACCTGAATGAGTTGATAAAAATAAACCGAGTTGAAATCAGATTTCCTCTATGCATCTATGTGAGACGATCTACGCCTGTTTTGAGATAAGAAAACTTCTCCATACTTCCACTCTCGGAATGTAACTAAGCTTTCCAAGGTATTTGAAAGAAAATTAATTATGTAAAAATGTTTAGCAATATTACCTATAGCAATTAGGAGTGATTACTATATCATCACCATAAACCTAAGTTATAGCTAACATTCTCCATTTTTGTTTTATAGATGAGTAAGGAAGAGTCAGCCTTTCACAAAACCAAGTGAATAACTTCTCCAAATGAGGTGAAATAAATTGATCAAGTATAGTAGGTGGAAGTGGATTTCACAAGGGAATATAGGATTAAAGTCCTAAAAATAGGATCACCAAGTAACCTTAGAGATAAGGGATATCATAGGATGAAGAATTCGTATTAAAATTTATCTAAGTTGCAGCTAACCATAGAAATTTAGGATTAGCTACTTAGGCTCCTAAAGGAACTTGAGACAAGGCTGAATAGAAGTATATTCTATCCATAATGATCTTTGGAGGAAACATGAGTTGAATTCGCACTAGTATGATGCAGTTGTATCGCTCAAGACATAATGATCTTTAGTGTAAACATAGTTGCATCCCTACTTCTACCATGGATTGCTTTTATTCTTTAAAACATCACTCAATTCAACTCACTTAACTTTACTTTGATTACCTTTGGTTTTCTTGATTGCATTGTTTAAAACAAACTTAATTGGACAACTAGTCTCGTGGGATTCGACTCTTGGAATACCTCAAGATTTATTATTTACAGATAGTGTATGCTTACACTTAGATGATCTTTATCTATGTTTCTATCACCGATACATGAAAATTTTAAGAATATTGAGGATGCGACTTTTCGAGAGTAAAAGAATATAGTCCATCAGCCACCTTGCCTTGAAGAAGTATTTGGCCAGTTCGAAGATCCTTGAGCAAATTGACTAACAGTAAGAAGATTTTTACGGATATCAAGAACATAAAGAAGAATTTGTTAAATGAAAGATATTATTGAAATTTAAAGGAGAATGAAGAAAAGATGAACCAATGTGATGAACATCCAAACCTGCACCATTGCCTACATTCAAAACTCATTGAAAGGTTATTGAAATTGTTAGTAGCATGATTGGATGCCCCTCAGGAAACCATTGATTCTCTCTGTTCAAATCATGTTGCAAGGTAAAGGTTGAATATTGTTGTTGAGAAGTAGGAAGAAGCCATTAAAAAGTTGTGAAGATGTTGTATTCAAATTTTGGTAGTAGTTTTGTAGTCAAGAACTTCTGATTTGTCATAGATCCAAGGAACCAAGAAGTGATTACATTATGTTGGCAAACCCATAAAACATACTCCGGATTTGGATAGGGAATAGAAGAAGACTCATAAAAAAACTTTTGATATTTGTATATTATGATAAAATACGGTGATCCCCATATATATGACATCGAGAATAACAGAAATCATCCCACAAATATAATAAAGCAATTTTTGCCAGATCGACACTAAAAAAAAAAATACAAGTTATTAGAGTTCTTTTCTTAAAATAATGGAGGGAGTTTAATGAATCATGCGACAATATCGATATAATTTGTTGATAAATATCTTCTCTGCATTCAACATGTTGAATTACTTAAGATCTGTTTTAATGAAGTTAATTTACTCTATATGTCTAATCCTTTGTAGGGAAAAGTGCCAAAATTAAACACATGCATCCAACGAGCATTCAGCCAAGAGAACTTGAGACGTATGCCTTGGGATCTCTAACACCCGCAGCCTAACCCTTAAAAGATAATCTACCCTGATAGCAACATTAACCCTGATTGCAGCAATGCAATCGACCACTTACTAGTCAGAGGATGACGAAGGGTAGACGAGACTGCAAAGCGTCAACAATGAAATGTCAACATCCCAAAGCACAACACGACTCTATTTAGCTAATCAAAATAAGTATCTATAATAAACTGCTTGAGAGAGTAAGTGATTGGGGATTTCATTAAGCAAAATAAGAAGTATTTTTAGAAATAGAAATAACATTCTCTGCATTCAATCAATCTTTAAGCATGTTTTATAAAAATATGATTTGTGGTTTGTCTACCGAGAGGTGAGACCCAAACATGATTGAAAACATGGAATAAAATCTAAGTAGCGTTCAAAGGATAGATGATAATGAACCCTAACCATGAATTTCTCATTCATATCTTATTTATGTTGTTAATTGTTGTGCACATCATCTCCACTTACTTCCACCACTTTTAGTTTACTTATTAGCTTAATTTTTATAACTACTTCTAATTTCTTATAGGCACGAGACCAATCATATTTACCTAAAAATTAATCTAAACCAAAATCTATGTGTTCGACCACGGACTCACTGAGAATCCTTATGTTTAATTTATACTTGAGCTAAAGATAGGAAAACTTGTTTTAAAATATCATTTATACATCACACCTCCAGATTAACAACATGCACCTGTTGGGTTTTATGCCCTAAAACTCGTAGATTGTAAATGTAATAATTTGACTGTAATTAAATCATTAATAAGCGTTATTGATTGTTTTTGTTTGTTTTGTCTTAATAACCCTAAATCCAATAAACTAACATTCTAGGCTATTTTATAAGTCTTGAACTATATGTGGGGACATAGAGAGTTCAATGTTCAAGATACAGTCTAAATGCTCTATAGGGATAAGGCTGGGTACCTTATCCTAGTGACACTATGGATACGACCGTTTTTGTATTTGATACAAACGCAATGATCTAACGCGTTCGTGTAGGTGACATGCAGTAGGGGGTATTCTATGCAATGAGTTTGCATAAGACCGGACTACGAAATAGTAATTACTAGATGTAACTCCGTTGACTAGTTATGTTTCTATTTCAATAGGATGACCTAGGCAACGTAGTCTTAATCTTGAGTATATTATGAACTCCTCTCCACGAGGGATTATCCTTTGATTTGTGTGGGTGAGGGTGGGCGTTTGTCGACTAAATGTGCCTACCATCTTGGGGACAAGACCGAGTGGGGAGCTGGGGACATAATTATACCATATGAAATTCACTCATTCCCATTTTTAGGGTAAGTAGATAAATGTTTCCTTAAGTGGTGTCTCCGAGACTTGAACAAAGGGCCCTACCCTCTCACTAGCCCAATAGGGGTTTCTGTTTAATAGTTGGACCATAAACAAGTTGTTCATTAGAGGAGCACTGGTACTTAAGGATTTAGAAGTAACTCAGGGGTAAAATAGTAATTTTACCCAACTGGTGTTACGAACACTTATGAATGACTAATTTGCTATTATTGGTCTATATCCATTGACACAGAAATATATCTGCAGTGAGAATAGTGCAACTATGGGTCTTTAGTAGAGTGTACCCATAGTTAATGAATATTGATTAATGTGGTTAATTAGTTTAGCCGATTAATCTCATATCGTTGGAGCTTCTGATCTGTAGGTCCATAAGGTTCCCTTGCTAACTCACTATGGACCAACAAAGATCAACTATGTTGAAAGAAAAAAATTGAAAGAAGCAGTTCCCACAAATCAGATCCTTGCTAGAATCATAGCGAAGAAGATCTCTTGGAAAAGGAAGACTAGAAGGAGAAGATTATCGGTTCGAGAATTACAAATTGGTAAAGATATGCTGTTTAACTTTTTCTTTACTTTTTGTATTTTTAATTCTTTCAATAAATCAAAAAACGGAATCACACGCTTCCGTCGGAATTCAATTCACTTCAGCACCTACTTTGTATAGGCACCAAATGTCCAATCATAAACTTCTCTTTGGCAAGTTTTTGACACAAACAATATTTTTTTCTCTTTAAGAGATGTATGAAGATAAATGCATTCCAATATTACTCTCAACTAATTAATAAAAAAATTTACAAGTTTAACTCTCAACTAATTGATAAAAAGTTTACAAACTTAATCGAAAATTTTCAACGATACGAGTATAGTCAATTGACTTGTAGAAGTCAATTTTTCACCTTAAAAAAAAAGGAAAAATAAGACTATTTTAATGACCATTTTAATAGAAGAGTGATTCAAATATATTTGAGCCAACGAAAACGGTTTGAGGCCTTTTGGGCCAATTGGGCTTTGGGCTAAATGGGCCGAATGAATTCAAATGAAAAAGATTGAATAACGTGCTTAAGGAAAAATAAGAAAAAAAGAAAAAGAAAAAGGGGAAAAAAAAAAAAAAAGGTCCTTGAAAGGGTTTTTGGCGAAGCGAAACACTGGAACTTGGAAGTCTCTACTTTCTTCTTCCTCTGTGTTCACAGTTCCATACAAGATTCTTCCAATGGGAACTAACGCCGCTGCCGTCGAGAAAACGGAGGACGATCTTCGCAAAGAGATCGATGAGCTTCAACGTCAACAACGGGAGGTCCTTCTTTTTCTTCTTCATCGTTTGTTTCTGTGTTGAAATTCTTTCTTCAGTTTTCTTCTTTCCTTTTTCCGATACTCAGTGATGCATTTCTGGTGTTTCAGATAACAGAACGGCTTCGTGATCCTCGCGGACTCCGGCGGGGGGGATTTTCCGGACCTGGCCCAAGAAACTTCGCCGCTAATGGACCACGTCGGGGATTTGTTCGACCTGTAACATAATCTCCTCTTTTTGTATCTATTTTACGCGCGTTTTATTTCTCTAGTCGTTATGTTTATTGTTATTTTCTTGCCTCATGAAGCTTGGTTTTAATTTTAATTGCATCCCTTTGGGAATTTGGTTGGAAAACATGACGAGTTCTTTCGTTTATTTTTTATTTTTATTGTTCTGTAAACAATTGATGATGTACTGATAATTCGAGTGTTACGCTTCAGGGGGAAAGGAACGATGCTGAAGACCAGCCTCCTGCGAAGCGGCGGCTATCGTCTGCTGTTGTTAAGGTGAGGCTCAGAAGTTGGTTTGTTTTCCTTGGGTTTCCTGCTGGGGTGTTCTTAGCATTTTTTTTTTTTAATGTTTTAGTCTTATCTCGTTTGTGCACAATTTTTTCTTTTTTGGGTTTTGTTGCTAGAATTAGGAATTATGCAAGATAACTTAATGAACATGAAAGATGGGCTTGGTTGGCTTCATAATTTTCTTCAAACCATGACTGCCATGTCGTACACTTGCATAATTTTTTAACATTTACCTTTTTTTTATTTTTAATTTTTTCTTAATTTTTTTTTATCTCTACCTTGTGATAAATATTGGAGCACAGATGGAGGAGGATGGGGAGATAAATGAAGAAGCTGAAGGAAAGGATGCAATGAAGGATACATCTCGGGAAGAAACTTCTGGAAGTGACACAGCCTTCCAGAACGATGTGAAACAAAATCATTTGCGGCAGAGTGGTTCATTTAGATTGGATGGAAATAAAAAAGCATCTAGGATGGTAATTTCCATGTATACTGTCTTTTAATCATCGACACAATGCTCTGGTTTGATTCCCCGCAGCAGAAGTCTCAAAGATCTATTGTATAATTTATATCAGGATTTCGAAGTTCCAGCTGCAGAGAATGTTCCAAGGATATTGCCTAAGAATGAGGATCCTAGCTTAGTTAGCAGGAACAAGAGAATGTTGGGTCAGCTTTTGGGAACGTTAGAGGTACGTGTAAAATAATTGATTGGGTTAAATTTTTCATGTGTTGCATCATTTTTCCAGCTTCAATTCTCTAATCTTTGCACTTCAGAGAAAAGGGTAGAAAATATATATTTTATGTTTCAATCTCTTAATTAAAAATTTTGTCCCCACCATTTTGCATTTACTCATATTGGCGAATATATTCCAAAAAAGAAGTATATGGTGGCTTGCAATTGGCTTTACAGACACAGATAAATAGATATTTCTGGATAAGCAAGTGAATGCAATCCACGGAGAACATAAAATGTAGAGGATAGGCTAGAGAAATAAATTTTAAGCTGCAAATCTAGATTTTATGTTGATTAGATCATCAAGTAGGTGCATGCACATTTAAAGTATTGTGTTACTTGGCTAAATGAAATCATGAATAAAATACAATACATTGATTATCGTAGGTCTTTAAGTTTTATCCTGTTTGTGTGGGTTCTCTATCATTCTTGAAGATATTGCTCAAAACCAGATTTCCCGAAGAGCTGCTATATCATAATTTATCCGTCATTAGCCTACTTTCAATAACTGTGTGTGGGAGTAGCATTTTTTAAAGCTTAAGGCGCAATAAAGTGCAATAGTCTTCTGGGGCTTAAGAACAAGACACCCAAAAAAAAAGATCCTTGAACACAAGAAATTTGCATTTAGACTTAGTAAATTTTATTTGTTGTAGTTAATGAGAAGGAAAAATCCTAATCATTTTTAATTTTAAAAATAATGAAAAAGCTCCTAGGCCCAAGGCTTTGAACCTTGGGGCTTCACAAAAGGCACACTTCTGAGGTGTGTCTTATTTTGTGAGCTTCGCCTTTGGCAGTAGACTTGCGCCTGGGAGGGTTTTTAAAACACTGTGTGTGTGTGTGTGTGTTTTTTTTGTGGAGGGGAGGATTGTGGCTTTAATAAGGCAGCATATTTCCAAGTTCTGGTGCTTATCCATTTTATTTGTAAAATCTTTAGAAATTCAGGAAGGAAGACAAGCAACTCTCAGGAACTGAAGCTTTCATGAGAAGATCAGATTCCTTACAAAGAGTGGGTTATTATATTCCCTTTTTTAAAATTTAACCTCCTAGTATGTTTGAAGCTGATTCCCCCTTTTGATAATTTATCAAAGGCTGAGCAAAGAGCACGAGAGGAAAGCGAAAGATTGAGGCAACAAGAGCGTGAACAAATTGCGGAGAAACGAAAGAGAGATCTGGTCTGTAATTTAATGAAAGACTAAATTAGATAAGTATCTATGAGGTTTGAATCTATAATTATTGTTTTCTTAACCGCTCCTATCTTCCACTTCTTTAGATGCTCAGAGCTCGCGTGGCTGCCAAGGCAGAAGAAAAGAAGTTGGAATTACTTTTTCTTCGATGGAGCGAGCACCATAAGAAACTTTGCAATTTTATAAGGTCTGGTTGTGTTTAATTTTCATGAAAGCATTCGCTGTTGTCACTTCTGGGATTACCAAGCTATATCATTGATCTCACTTTCCTATTTATGCAGGTTATTTTTAATTTTGGTCCAAAAGTGTCCATATTCACATTTTATTGAGACAAAGATAAGTTTCCGTTCATGAATAGTGCTGAACTAAATTCATGGGTTTTGATTAAAAAAGATATTAAAAAATACTGACCTTACTAGTAGATGTTTCCTTTTATGCTGGAACTTAAATTTCTTTTGAAGGGTGTTTTTTTTTTTTTTTTTTTTTTTTTTTTTTTTTTTTTTTTTTTTTTTTTCCCTTCTTTGTAATAGAATTCCCCTTTGAATTTTGAGGGTACTTTTTCACGAAGTTTGTACTTCCCAGGACAAAGACTGAACCTTCAATTTATTACTTGCCAAATAAACCATTGGACGAGGATGCAACCTTTCCTGAGCAGCGAAGAGATGAGGTTAGTGCTCAGTTTGATATTTTCCTTGAAAAGGCATTTTTATCTAGAGATCTTTCTGCAAATCAACTGCCTTAGCCTTTGAGAATCTAATACTATTCGTGTACGCCGCTTCCAAGTTGATTTACTTTGAATTTAATGTTACTCCCTTTAATCGAATTGGGAGATTTTATTTGATGTAACTGTTTGAATCCGAATATAGTTGAGCCCCGTTTATTACTGAGAGAATGGGGATTGAGACATATATATACGTGTGTTTATGTATAGCTGTACATATGTATATACATATACATCTATATATAATAAAACATCAATAAAGGTGAAGTTGGTTTTTCTTTTGTCGGTGGGCGGTTGCATCTTGATGATGCCATTGCGCTGGATAATTTATTTACATATTGATATCATAAGTATCTGCCCGTCCACTTATTTTATCACAAAAATGCATTTCAGGCTTTTATGGAGTGGAAAGCCTCCAGAAGGGAGGAGTTATCTGAGTATCAGAAACAGATAGGAGAACAGTATATTGCAAATGTTGAGAAGGACTTGGAAAGGTGGCAAAATGCCAGGAGGGCAAGAAAAGGAAATAACGACGTATTGAATTTGCAGGAAACCATGGACAAAGAATTGGATACCCATAGACTTGAGCATGGTCCAAAGAAAAGGAACATCCCTGGCGGTAGCAACAATGAGGACGAGGATGACGTGGAAGATATTAATGTTGGGGAGGATGACATGATAGATGACGTACTTGGTGTTGAAGATAATGGGCGCAGGGGGGAGGAAACAGCAAAACCCGAAGCTGATGTCGCGAGTCCAAAAGCTGATAATACTGTGCAGTAGAAGCTGTAAGTACCTATTTGATTTCATGTAGTAGTCCTATGTTTGTGTTTGTATCTGACCTTGATTTGTCTTACTAGTTTTATTCTTGCTTTTTAAATTATTGTTTGCGTTTTTTTAAATCGTACCAATGGGTTCCACACACACTCTTTCATTCTACTTTTTCACAGCCTTCATAGAATTTGGTAGTATGCTTAGTCACCAAGTTTGTTGAAGCATGACTTGTAAAAATATCTCAACTTCTTTCAAGTCATGACATCAGAAACGTACTTATGTTGCCATTTCTTTTCTATTGAATATTGTTTGTCCTTTTTCATTGATTGATTGAATATTATTATGAACTGTTGATTGACCTTGACTAGAGAACGAAAAATTCTTTATTCCATTCTGTCAAATGGTAACTTTAAAAGCTCATTTTAGGGCTAATTTATTCACATTTATCAATTAACAATATGCGAGTAAATGGTCAATTAATAGTTGGGAAATTGGTTGATTTATTATGGAATCAATTCCAAAGATTGCGCGGTTGATGTTTGTTGGATTCTTGTTTTGTCTAGGAAGAGTTTGTTTTAGCTAAAATAAGTTATGTGGGCAAGGCACCAATTTTGATCTTTCGATCTTTCACTCCCTCTGTGGTTGAACTTAAAAGGATTAAGGTACAGGAAGTCACAACACTCTTGATTATCTTCAAATAGAGTGATTTTTAAATGAATGGAAATTGTTTGAATTACATTGAAAATTATAATTGGTGTTTGGCTTATATGAGAAATTGAGCATTATTGTTTTGATTCTTGATTTTGGGGAAAATTGAATCAAATCTTAACTCACCTGACTTTTTACTAGGAGCATATCTTTACGTTTTAGGATAGGTTTTAGAGGAGATGTTATGATAGCCTTTTTCTATTGAATTGCTTGCACAAGAAATTGTGCTTGTATTCCTTTTTAAAGTTATCTCTTTAAATGGCTAGGCCTTGTTTAGGAATTTACATTTATTTAGTATTTAGTATAATGTAATAGTGGAAAGTGGTTTTGGTATTTTAAGAAATTGTTTTAATCTAATTAGAGAAGGCTTCTTGAACATATATATTATATTATCAACTAGAAAACTTTTTAATTATAAATTAGAAAGTTTTTTTTTTTTTTTTTTTTTTTTTAAGATGGTAATTGAGGTTGATCAACTTGTGTACATGAGTGGGGAGATCAGCGTAAATATTACGTGGAAGTGCTTCGTACGGGTAAAAAAAAGGATAAAATTAATTGGGTAGGAACAGACATATTAAATTTTGATCAACATGTAAACATTTTTTTGTTTAATATTTTATCAATGAGTCTGACACCACCACAAAGTTGAATCAACATTTTCATTGTTGTGTAAAATGTTGAAAATTATTAGTTAACTTTTTTTCTTTAAATTTTTGTTGTATTTTTTTCAAAAAAAAAACCATACATTAATATGTATATCTTGTGAACTATTTCTTGATTCTTGATGATACAAAAATGGTCAATATAGTTTTTTTTTTTTTTTTTTTTTTTACCAATAATTGTGAAGATGGAGAATGAACTTTCGTGGTGTGGAAAGAAGACTACGAATTAATGCATAACTGGTGTTAAGAAAATTGTACAGAGAGCCGTGACATGGTTTGAAAATAAAGGAAGTTTGGTTTTCTGCTTATATTAGCATCATATGAAATTACTAATCTGGATCTCAAGTGTTTCTTCTTTTGATCTGAAACTTTTTTTTAAAAAATAAAAATAAAAAAAAAAAAATCTAATCCACAGTTTTTTAAAATTAAAAATTGTAATAATTGTTTTCTTCAATCGACTGCTTCAATTCTTGTTGGGGCTGAGTTTGCAGTTTGTGTGAATTGAGAAGCAAAGGAAGGTAAAGTGGTAAGGAGGATATTATAAGCAAAAGCGAGAGCGAAAATTTCTAGGCGCAAACAAAGCAATGGCAGCAATGCAAAGAAAAAGAGGAAAACCTCATTGATTTTTAGATCTCTAAAAAGAGGTGATGCGAGCAAAAATTTCAATATTCCCTAAATGTAATTATGAATAATATGATATTGAGAAGGAAAAAAAAAAAAAAGAAAATAGAGAGGAGAGTCAGAAGCTTTTTCCTTTTGGCACAGTGTGGCTTTAGTTAAGCATTAAGCAAAGTAGCCAAAGGCAACACTGTGTCTCTCTCTTCTAATTTAACTCTCTCTCTCTCTCTCTCTCTCTCTCTCGCTCTCTACTCTCTACTCTCTACAAAGTTAAAAATAAAATAAAAAATAAAAAAATAAAAAAATAAAAGAAAGGAAGAAGCAAAGGATTCACTCTCACCTCACT
The DNA here is from genome assembly GCA_030954485.1 of Citrullus mucosospermus. NCBI lineage: Eukaryota > Viridiplantae > Streptophyta > Magnoliopsida > Cucurbitales > Cucurbitaceae > Citrullus > Citrullus mucosospermus. The sequence goes on along the minus strand of CM062059.1, from coordinate 10,419,688 downwards.
GAAACAAGAAACCAAACACAAATCGATAATGGAGGAAATGACGTCACGACCTCATATGATGAACTCTCGCAACACGCAACGTCCTCTCCCACCGCCACCGTCAAGAACACCCCACAACAACAATCTCCGTCCTCTTCCGCCTCCACCTTCAAGACCTCCCCTCAATATTCACAACACTCACCCTTCTCCTCCACTCCCACCGTCCAGGCCAAATTCCGACTCTCACACCACTCGCTATCCATCTCCTCCTCCTTCTCGTCGCCGACATTTTGGTTACGGAACCACCTCGTCTTCCTCATCAGCTTCCTTCCGAGGCTGCTGCTGCTGCCTCTGCCTCCTCTTCTCCTTCATCGCTCTCCTCGCTCTCGCCATCGTCCTCGTCATTGTCCTCGCTGTCAAACCTAAAAAGCCTCAATTCGATCTCCAGCGAGTCGGCGTTCAATACATGGGGATAACCGCTCCAAATCTCTTCTCATTGTCTTCCTCCGATGCCGCGACAACGGCGACGACTTCCGCATCCTTATCTCTCAATATTCGATTGCTGTTCACGGCGGTGAATCCGAACAAAGTGGGAATCAAGTACGGAGATTCCAGGTTCACAGTGATGTACCGAGGGATTCCGTTAGGCAAAGCAATAGTTCCTGGATTTTACCAAGAGGCACACAGTCAGAGAGAGGTGGAGGCAACGATCGCGGTGGATCGAGTTAATTTGCTTCAGGCGGACGCCGCCGATCTGATCAGAGACGCTTCGTTAAACGATCGAGTGGAACTGAGGGTTTTGGGGGAAGTTGGCGCCAGGATCCGCGTCTTGGATTTTGATTCGCCCGGCGTTCAGGTCAGTTCCCTCTTTTTCTTCTGTTCTTTTTTTTTTTTCTTTTTTTTTTTTTATTTCTAATTAAATCAAATTATTTTAATTATTTAACTTCGCTTTTCAATATTATGGACGACGCACTTTACATTTCTACATAATTGATGGATGGATTTTAGATTCTTTGTAATGAATGAATATATTTTTGGATAAAATAATAAATGTGGGTAAGAAATCAGAATTAAATTAAATTAGTCATCGGGTGTGACCACGTTTTTGGGATAAATAATTTATAGGAAAAAAAAATGTTCAATTAATAAATTTATTACTTATTATTATTATTAAACTTTTCACAACTTATTTATGGAAAACTTTTTTCTATTTTCAACAGTGGTAGAATCTAATCTCTAATATCAACATTAATAATATAAACTTTAGACTAGTGAAAATATTTATTGAAGGTTGTATACAATAGGTTGAAAATGCATTTAAACTTCTGTTAATTATTAAGGAAACAGATTATATGTACTCATAAATCTAGATTCGAATATTAGAAATTTTAGAGATAAAAATAGAAATGAAAACTAAGTTAAATCTATGAAAATCTATCAGGTCATCCCAACAAAAGTTAATAAGAAGACTACATATGCGTATACTCTCCAATTTAAGTTTAACTTTAAAAATTTTCAAAAAATAAAAATAAAAAGGTATTTTTATAAGTGATTGTTTGAATAATTAGAAAGAAAAGGTGAAAAATTATTTTTGGTCCGAGCATAATAATTGAATCCATATACATTAGTTTGTGATATTTTAGTTATTACTTCAAACTTATCCTTATCATAAAAATTTTCATTTTCCTTCCAAAAAAAAAAATCATAAAATTAAGTGTGGCATGATGTTTTAGTTTATTAACATACGTGGTCTTTTATCAATTGTTTCGATTTATATAAACAATAAATCTTATTTAATCTTAACAATATTTTACATATAAAGTTGAAATTAGATTAATACACTAAAGTAGCTCTATAAATTTAAGAATATTTTGTAAAAAATTTATATATATATAAATCCAAATAATTTCCAACTTTAATTAGCATAATAGACCGACCGGGAAAAACACATAAGAAAACAAAAAAAAAAAAAAAAAAAAAGTACAAAAGTCAATATATAGGCTAACCTGAAGTTCCAAAATAATTCTCAATCCCAAAAAAATGCAAGCACACGAAGAAGAAAAATAATTGTGGTGTTATATAATATTGATTTACATTTATAAATAAAAAATTGCAAAAATAACAATCACCAAATAATCATATTAACAAAACTAATAATAAACTATAATTGGAAGGATCTAAAAGATCATAATTAAGAAAAAGAAAACTGAGTATTATATGAGCAAAAGCCAAAGAGTAAAGGAAAAAAAAAAAAAATGACAAAATCATTCATTAAGTATGGATGGATATTAAATTCTCAAACTTTTAATTTTAAAAACTCAATTTTGATATTTGTATAATTTTTAAAATAGAAAGTTTAAGTATTTGATTACAATTACCATAATTACCATTATACTTCTATGGTTTTTACAATTTTGAAAAAAAAAAAAAAAAAAACCCCGTTGATTAAGGAAACGGTGCCGCTTGATTGCTTTACTTTTACGCGGCCATTCAAGGAGGCGCCAAATTGGTGGGCCATACCGACCGAACAAAACTACTTTTGTTTTCAACCCTTTCACATTTACGTTTTTTTTTTTTTTTTTTTTTTTTTTTTTTTTAAGTACTTTCACATTTATAGTTTATTCAAAACTACTTTATCCTTTCATCCATCATGTGTTGTCCCTATTCATCTAGATAATTATTAAAATGTCATATTTTGGAATTTTTTTCAATTTACCCTATGTAATAGTAGGTAATTCGTTAAATTCACTCATTTAGGAGATATTTGACCCATTGACTTCATAAGTCAACGTTAAATAACTCAACTCTACCAATTTCAATAGTGTTTATTATTATTGAAGTTTGCACATTTATTTAGAAATATCTTTTATCTCTTTCTCTCTTTTGTACATTTATTGAGAAAACTTCATTTTCACAACTTTATACCTCAAACACTAACATATTAACTCAACACAACAAAAGACTAAAAGTTCATTTGATTCCAATTTCCAATAAAGAAAAGAAAAACATATGAACTCCAAATTTTTCAGGACTCAACTCGGTATCCCAAATACGCCTTAGAATTATTTTTTTATCAAAATATGTTAACTAATAATAATAATATTTTTCATTCAAGAAAATATAATACATGAATATGCTTTCAAGTTTAAGTGACATTAATAGCTAATAAAATGGTTTTGATAAAATTAACAATCAATTAATAGTAGGGACTAAATTTAAGATTTATTTAACATACAAAGACTAATACTAAACAAAGTTTCAAGGTCTAGTGATCAAAATGGTATTTTAATTTGTAGTAATACTCCATTTAAAAGTCATACATTTAATTTAAAAGAAAAAATGAAAATAAAGTATTGGGTTTAGTTAGTGCATGGAGTGACATGATTTGATAGTTGGTTAGATTGATCCTAAAACTAGATTATGTTTCTTTCTATTTTGAGTAGACTAATATGAGATGGGAAGATTTGAACATTTGATTTCAAAAACAGTAGTATAATCATTACTGAGTTGGGTGATTAGGTCTGAAATGTTGAAATTATAGCTAAAGATTATTGTTGGTTTGTAGGATGAGAATGAAGGAACTATATATCTTCATTAGTTGAAAAATAAATCTAGGATTAGGATAGTCAAAGTAACGCATAAATAGTAATGATTAAAGATAAAGTATCTTTCAATTTGTAATTAGATTAAATAATTAATTGATTACTATTATTGTAAATTTAAAACCAAATAGATATGATATATTTTGGTTTTTAAACTTTTAAAAGTAGAGCTATTTTAGTACTTGAATTTTTAAATTTCTGTAGTTTTGTAAGAAGAAACTTGAATATTTAAGGAAATTTAAGCCTATAAATAACATATTTATCAATATATTAATGAGTTGACATGTTAATGCAATATATTGTGAATTATTGTTATTACTCTTGGAAGAAGATATGGAAAGGTAACCAAAGTATGGCATCATCTATTAGACTCTTGTATGTTAAATGCTTGAATGATATCATGCATCATACTTGTATTTTGATTGGTGCATAATGAATTGTAATCTTAATTAATTGAAAATGGATAACATAAGAAATTGAATAGGTCTAACTAATCGGTGTGTAGCGAAATATTGTTGCTTTGAGGAGGAAAATGATGGATATATGAATGAATATATGACAGGTGTCGGTGGATTGCTCAATAGTGATAAGTCCAAGGAATCAGTCTTTGACTTCCAAGCAATGTGGATTTGATGGGTTCAGTTTATGATTTTTTTTTTTTTTTTTTTTTTTTTTTTTTTTGCCCCCACCTCTCTTTCTATTCTAACAAGTCTCTTCTTCTTCCTCACTCTCTATCTCTGCTATTTTATACACAAAAGAGAATGAAATCACGAGGGAGAAAAAGAAAAAATGTACACAAAAAAAAAAAAAAAAAAAAAAGAACAAGCAATCCTTCTGTTCAGTACTTCACATGGAATGTGACTCATTCAAAAGCATTGCTTTTTTTTTTTTTTTTTTCTTTTCTGATTCCTAATTTTAAAAACAAAAGGTATAGTGAGAATCAGAAAATTTTATTCTTTTATATTTTGGGAAGTTCAATTTGTATTTCACTTGTCCTCTTTGTTGATCAATTTCAATGTTTAGTTGATTTTTGATCCATTTACATTCTAAGCCTTGTCAATGGTTGATCTTGAAGCTTACTTATTTCATTCATGAGTTGATTGAATTGATTTTGAGTTAGAAGAATGTAATTGTTTTGTTTGATTGCGTTTTAGATCTCGGTTGAAATCTCAATTTTGGTCACTGCCTTACTTTTAGAACAACAAACAGGGATATGGGAATTTGAACCCTCTGACCTAAAGGGAGGTGGCACATGATAATTTCCATCAAATTATACTTACTTTGGCAATTACTACATCTTTCCTGAGTTTAAAATAAAGATAATTTAAATTTGAGGGCTAAAATCATTATTAATCTTAATGTTTCTGTGAACCGATCACTTGGTGGGGTCTTGATTACCTTCCCTTTGGTGGACCAGAAATTTGGCATTGTTTGTTGAAAAAAAAACATTTGTAATTTTGATTACCTATAATTTTGAGCATCTAACGATTTTAGCTATCTACATTCCTAAAAATGAACGACCCCAAAAGAGTAGATAACATATTGTTTTCCTCTCACTGTTAAAAATGAAGTAGACCACAAAGAATGAATGAAATTTGAAGCCCTTTTATCTCATGATTAATTAATGGAAAGTAATGTTAGAGGAAATAGGAAGAAAAGACAAACTTGAGACAATTGTCTTTTCATAGTTTTTTTCATTTGAGGATGAAAACTATGTTTCTTCATTTGTCAATGCTTTTCCTTGTTTTTCTCCTGCCTTTCATATAGATTAATGCTTTCAATTCACTCCACCCTGGTTCAATTATAAATTTGGTACCTATAATTTGAAGATAGTTAGAATTTAGACCCTGTAATTTTAAAAGTTAGATTTTGATTCCTATAGTTTGGAGAAAATTAAAATTTAGTCCCTACTTTATTGACTATCTACCAGGATTTTATCAAATCATAAGAACTAAATTATAACTTTTTTAAAACATAGGGACTAAATTTACAATTTAACTACTCTTGTATCCTAGAGCTTTCTCTCTTGACTCTTCTTTCCTTTAACTTTTTTAGTATTTAATTTTTCATAATATAAGAAAGTTGTAGAACTTTTTTTTTTTTTTTTGTTGTGCATGACTTTTCTTACAATATGTGGTTTTGTCATTTCATTCCAAACTCCGTCTTTTAAGACTTAGTTTTAAATTGTTGCCATTCTTAAAATAATTGTTGTCAACTATGAACAATTCTTAAAATAATTGTTGTCAACTATGAATTAATTGTATTACGAAGTAAGTTACCCTCAATTTAATAGGGAAGCTAATGATGTGTTTTTAAATAATAAAAATAGATCATAATATGATGTAAGTTAGTACTCATTTTAATAGGAAAGCTAATGATGTTGTGATTTGAATATTAATATAACTTTAAACTATCAAGCCATAATTGAAATGTATCCTAACCGTTACATGCAAATTGAAACCTATTTTAAAGTTCAAGGGCAAAATTACAACTTGTCTTAAAAGTTTTAGTTTTGGTATATCATCTATGTATGCATGCCTTAAAATTTAGGAATATTTTGTATTTTCTATTTATATAATTTTAAGAAAAAAATTTGATGTTCTTCCCTAGAGGAAAGCTACTAAATTTTAGGCATTGTTCACTTGTTTTCGAGAACTTTGTAAAAACATTTGTTTAGTACTTTTACAATGATTTGTAAAAGTAGAGGCTATTTTTTGTTTGAAATACTGTTCATTATTTTATAACTAAGAAGATCAATTCTTCTAAAAAGAACAGTTCTTCCCTAAAAATAAATGGCAATAAAAAAAAATAAAAAAATAAAAAAGTTATCCCAACTTTTGTTCTAATAAGTAAAAAATTTATTTTCAAAAATATTCTCTGAAAAACCCTTTAGCATTCCTTTTCACAAATCACGAGTTCCAAATCACTTTGAAATTGTTAATATAATTTTATGTCCTCATAAATTTATTTTGCAAACACTCCAATTTGCATAATCTTTAAGACTACCATTTTTAAAAATCAATAAAAATGTGCCACATGGCACTTTATTTATTTTTTTTTTGTAAAAAAAATGTTTTTTCTTTTATTTTTTTTGTATGTATAAAAATAGAGGCATAATCACTGGAGTATCTCACAAGAAAAAATAATAATGATAATTAAAGAAAAGAAAACCTTAGCATGTATCCAAGAAGCATCTGTTGAGATTCAAGAAGTCATATCATATCAACTTTATAGAAACTTTTTTAACATAAAAACCAAAAGTCTTTTCCTTTTAAACTTTATTGTCTATGCTTTATAAAATATATTTATAGAGAGGGGGGTGAGGGGTAAAAAGGGCTTTTTGCCTTCATTCCTTTTGAAAGTTTTGAAGTTGCACATGTAAGAGCTGTTATGAGGGGGAGATGTCTCAGTTACAATTAACTTTTACATCAATAGCCACAACAATAACTATTTCACTAACCTAACCATGAAATGACAAGAAGAGGAAGACAACTAATAGAGTGAAATCCAAAAGTTAAAGGGGATGGGAAAAAGGATAACAAAAAAGAAAAGAGGCATAAAAGTGGGGTGTTGTTACTTTTTTTTTCTTTTCTTTTCTTTTCTTTTTTCTGCTCATCATATGCATAGCTTTGGATACTTTTCTTTATTCACAAGCCAATTTGGTATCAAAGCTGCTCAAGCATATAGCAAAAGCCTGAAAAGCAGAGAGCGGATAACGATAATCCATCGTGAACATGTCTTTACCGACCTTCCCGAACTGAAGAATGATCTTGTCGTGCTCGGGTGGGCCTGGTTGAGACGGGGTTGGAGCGCCAGCAGCTGGCTGTATTGCTGCAATTAACTGAAAGTTCTTAACCGATGCAACGGTTACCCGCCCACGAAAGTTGAGGCACCAACATTGCAGTTGTTCGTGCCATCTTGGGGGCTTGTTTTTGAGAACCAAAGGTCTCATCTTTCCCTCCTCGTCGCCATCCAATGCTGCCCTCCCAATTTCTGAAAATCTAGCACTACTGAACTCCATGGAATGATCTAGGGCTTTGGAGAAGGATGCACTCCGAAATGAGTCGTCGAGGGAGTTGGGAGGGAGGAGTTCGGGTTGTCCTGGAACAGTGCCACCAGCATCAAGAGAAGACACTGGTATTGAATGCATTATACAGTGCATTCTCCGGGGTCCCCGTGTGCCTAAGACGTTTAGTTCATAACTTATATGGGCTATGTTATAACTGCCAGTTGGGACTTTTGGTGAGACCTTTTTTGAATAAAATCTACGGCTAGTTTTCCCCGGAGGAGGGAGCGGGGCAGCGGTGTATGGAGGTTGAGTATCATAGACGATGAATTTTGTTCCAAGAAAGTTCGACCTGAAAATAAACACGAAAATTGAATCAGGAATGATATATTGCACCATGAAGAACAAAACTTCACACCAATATAGAATCAAATCAATCATGGAAAACCAGAGTAAATTGAATACTAATTATCACCTCAAGTCTTGTCACTGAAAAGAAAATTAACCATCAAAAGAGGTTGTTGCTCTATCAACACCTTTCTTAAATTTAGTTTAAGGGCTTAAATAGGAAATTCCCCTCTCATGTTCCCATTTTGCCTTCTTCGATTTCTCTTTCAACAGCTAGAATTTAGCAAACTCTCTTGTAGAACGTCATTAGTAGTTGAATTCACAGTATAGACCTAAGTTTTATATCACATATAAAATCGTTCTCACAGACTTATTGTAAAATCATAATTTGTGCCCTAACAAATGTGAAAGTCCAGTGTTGTAACTAATGTAGGTAGAAAAACAAGCAAACAATATATTTCATGGCTGTTCATCAAGTGTAGTCTCACCTCAGTTTTCCGATGTAAGAGCTACTTGATCTCGAAATGTTTTCTGCGTCCATCGAGATAATATACTCTGTGCTGGTAGTTCTTCGTGTACGCTTTGCAGAGAGAAGAAATTTCCCATTTTCAACCAGCAGAGCTGTACCGTCGAATTAACGAAATTATAAACAAATTAAGGTGTTCAACAAATTGAATGGCAGCAGGACAAGAGGCAAATTCCAATTCATAATCCTATTAATAGTCACATAACATGGTCTTTCATGTTCATTTAGAATTTTTTGAATCTTGATCAACGGCAGTTTTGCAGCGCCTTGCATAAACTTGCAATTGATGGAATGCATAAAACAAGTACAACTTTGAAGTGCACAAGTTAATGTGAAAAGCCTTCTCAAGAACTTCTGTGCTGCCATAATGCCAAAATTAAGTATTCTAGTAGTGTATCTACAATGTCAATCAGCGTACTGAGAAAAGATTCGCACACACAAAATCAAGCAGATGAGCATATTCCTTACCAGGGCTAAGACACAAGTAGAGGTGGTATGTTAGGTTGGATTTATCCCTCTTAATGAAGCACTGTACAGATCCATCGCGTGGTCCTGGCTATAAAATTTAAAAAGAAAAAGAATGTACAATGAGTATGTAATTTCCAATATTTAACCCTACAAACTTCCTGTCTAGGTATAGCAGAAGAAATGTCATAAAACAGGAAGCTGTACCTGCTTCAGTGACACTGGGAAGGTAAGCTTCCCACAAATTTCTGGGCCTTTAACTATCTCCATGCACATAATTCTCCAAGAACGACATACTGCAGCACAGGCAACGACATTCTTTCGTGAAGGCCATGTGTTTTCACTCTCTTCAAGTCTTCGAATGACATCATACAACAGCTCGGGTGGAAGACTAGCCCAGCAGCCATTCTGAACAACAGGAGGCTGGTCATGTAGATCATTCAGCGACGATGCATTGGACTTTCCTCTATGATGACCACTCAACTTGACCTCAAAACCCCGTCTAGATAAGCTCCCAATACTATCCCTCACATCGCGAACAATGCTTCGGAATGACATTTTACACGAGACTGATAATATTAAATCTTGACACCTCTTCACAACAATTTCTTGGTAGATTATATACCAGTTGTCATGTGCCTATGGCTGCCAAAGGATACAAAGCAACTCATAAAGTGCCTCAGAATCTCGTAAATGAAGGCTAAAAGATTGAAAAAAATTCAAGAAAAGACCCAAAAGGGAAAAGAAAAGAGATAAGTATTAATTTTAAAAAAAAAAGCTGCTTTAGGATGCACCATAAAGTCTAAAGAGGCAAGATTAACAAGTGTAACTCAATCAGGCTCTTCATTCTCATCTTTAGCTGTAAACTACTGGCTGTAAACATGGGAAAGTAAGACTATTCCACAATATCCAAAAGGAAAATCTAGCACAATAGTAACATTTGAAACTACATAGATCTAAAACAAACAAATAAACTGAACCTTTCCAACCCAAATGGAAACTGAATCCATCAGTATTTCCACTTTCAACATGAGAAATATCCAACAGTATTATGCAGAAATTGAAGTATATTACCAACAGAATCATTAATTTTCCTCATCATACACAACAACTTGGTCAAAATTGGACATCAGGAAGGGCTTCATGGACAAAATGAGCTAACAGAACAAACAAGTAGGAACCAAGAACAAGCCATCTCCCAAAAATCATGAAGAAACCATGCGATTAAGGCTGTTAATCTTTACCATCAAGCTAAAACACAAACCTGTAAAAGATGTTTGGGGCTCAATCAGGAAGGTAAAATCAGATCAAGCTCTTCAACTGAGAACAACAACAAATCACGAAAGATCTGCCAGTAAAAGAAAGGATGAGGAGCCAGAGAAATTTCAACAACTTTTTTGAAGAGAGAAAGAGAGAAATGAAGGTGGGTGGAAAGTTTTTCTGGCTAAAATCACAAGAGAAGAAAACCCCATCATAAAAAAAGCTGAAACCCCAACATTTTCCCGGAAAATTAGAGGGGGGGAAATTTTTTCTTTTCTTTTTTGTCAGAATCTGGGAAAATGTTTGAAAAGTAAAAGATGGGGTTGAGTGCTTAGATTTGAAAAAGAACAGAACTGGGTTTTGAAGACCAAACCTGAATGATTAATATAGGACTGGCAAAAACTCCCTTTGCTACGAAAGAAGAAAAAGGGAGAAATCTAAAACGAAAACCACTCAACTTTTTGGCTGAGTAACAGAGGAAATCAAGCTATGGGGTATGAACAATGAAATCCCAGAAATGGAAAACAGAAGAAAGATGAAATCAAAGCTTTGGATCAGAAACATTACATTACTACCTTTATCAGTCGTCTCAAAAAAGTCTCTCTCTCTCTCTCTCTCTCTCTCGTGCGGACCCCAAAGGCTCATTGAATTTAGCTCACAATCAAGGACCAAAGAAGAATAGCTACAGTGATTCTATTTTCCACCCAAAATTTTCAATTTCACGTAATTTCTTATGCAAATTCACAATAAAAATTATGTCTTTTTTTATTTTACATATTGAATTTCAACCATTTCATTTCAATTAATATAATTCCCACTAACAGTTCATGACCAAATGGGCATTTGACTTTTCCCGTGGATTGTCTGATGGGAAGGAAGAAAAAGAAAAAGAAAAAGAAAAAAAAAAAAAAGGGTTTTTGAGGTTTTGATTGGGTGCGGCCGTTTCTATTTTATCATTCAATTTGGTCAATTGTACTTTTCCATTACTTGCTTTCTCCTCTCTCCCCTCCCCTCCCCTCCCCTCCCATGTGATCTTATTCCTTTTCCTTTTTTCTTTTCATTATACTAACAAAAAATATATTTGTCTTTTTTTTTTTTCTTTTTGATTTCTTCTTTTTAGTTTAGTAATGATAATGTATTCTTAATAATTCCATGTCTTTAGGTTATAAGTTATAAAGTCAAACCCATTTTTTGTTTCCAATTAAGGGATGTTTTGCTTCCATTCAAATTTTTTTGTCACATCTTTTGATTTCCATTGTTACGAGAGAAATAGTTTTATTTATAATTCTAACATGAATTTCTGTTTTAACATGTGAAATGAAAGTTACTAGAATTAGTAACTATCAATAAAGGACAAATATATATATATATGAATGATTATAGAATACAACATAGGTCGGTTAGTTTTTACTTCTAATTTGTAATGTTATCAAATTGAGCTTTGAAATTCAATAAGTTGGCGTTGAATGTTGATGTCAAATTTAGAAAAGAAAAAAAAAAAAGAAGAAGAAAGAAAGAAAGAAAGAAAGAAAACAACACATCTGACCTCATGTAATTCAACAATAAATTTTGATTTGTACTTTGAACATTTCACTTCACTTTACAAGGGGAAGTGGATATTACCTCCAGCCTTACTAGAAAGATAGATCCGGGAACTTGCCAAGCCAAGAAGGAAAACCTAGATGATCCGCTCAAACACGTTTCAGTATTTGCCCTATCTTGAAAGGCCTGAGTGAGCATCTAAAGTAAGTTGAAGCAGATACCACCTTGCCAAGCCAAGAAGGAAAACCTGGAACACGTTTCAGTATTTGCCCTAACATAAAAGGCCTGAGTGAGCATCTAAAGTAAGTAGAAGCAGATACCACCTCTTTTGTTGAGGAGTTCACCCCTTAGGGGAAGACATGACCTACAAAGCAAAGAAAAATGATTTCAATGCCAAAGTTAGGAGATGGATAATTGTAGAATGGAGGAAAAACTAGACGTTTTAGTTGCCTCATATGAAGTTATATTGATGTATATATAGGAGAATTGATTTAAGGTTTATCTTGATTATTTGAGAACGAGGACTGAGTTTCTCCTAATTGTAAATAAGTTTAGATTAAATCTTATTAGCCCAATGATTAGTTGACCCTGGATTTTTTTTTAGCTTGGGTCTACTTTTATTCATGCTTATTTTTAGGTAGTTGCAAATATAGCAATCACACTAAAAGCATTAGCAAATATAGCATAATGCAAAAGAATTTGCAGATATAGGAAAATCTAGATATATCTATGTGAGTCTATCAATATAGACCATATCACTAGTAGAAGTCTAAAAATGATAAAGTTCACTAATCATAGTCTATCAACAATAGAGTCCATCATCAATATACTTTTTCTATAAAAAAATTGTTAAAATAATTTTGTAAACCATATCATTGATAGAAATCTAACAGTGATAAAGTTCACTAATCATAGTCTATCAACAATAGAGTCCATCATTGATAGACTTTTTTTTTAAAAAAAATTCTTAAAATAATTTTTCTCAGTGCATCTTGGTCTAGATCGACCACCGAGATTTAGATAAAAAAAAAAATTAACTTTTCCATCTTTTCGATTGTTTTGGACTTTCTTGAGGAATTCTAGCCCGAGATTAACACCAAGATTCTACTAATTTTTTTCAAATATTATGTAATCTTTTCAAATCTTATACCAAATCTTATATCATATCAAATTTACTCCAAATTCGATTATCTTTATGAAATCTTAAATCAAATATTACGTAATTTTTCAAATCTTTTGCCCAATTTCTGTTTCTACAATTATTTGAATTTCTAAATTTCCAAATGGATTTACTAACTATCCAAATAAATTTTCCAGATGGATCTCACGTTGTGATTTTTAAATTTTGTGAAAGATCAAATTTTGCGAAAAATTAGATAAGATTTAGGAAAATATAAAATCTCAATGTTAATATCGTGAAACCTCACCGAGAAATCCCAAATTAGCAAATATATAGAATGTTAGTGTTAATCCTGTCCGATATTTCACTAGAAAAGCACAAAACAATTGATAAGATGAAAAGGTTAATTTTTTTATCTAAATCTTGGTGGTCAATCTCAACCGAGATGTCTGGAGAAAAATTCTTTTAACGAGTTTTGAGATATAGAAACTTGAAGGGACTATTTCTAACAATTTTTCTATTTTATGTTACTATTTTATTTAGGATAAGCATTTTTTGTTACTTGATTTCAAGCATTTTATTTGTTGAGTTTAGTGTGATCTTGTAAAAAATAATTTGTCAAAACTTTATTTTAATAGTGTTAGGTGCAACCAAAGTTATCCTACATTGACATTCCAAGTTATTCCAAAAGCAAAATGATCGATGAAGGCTTACATTCCAAGTAGACAATATATATCATTGTGAGATGTGTGGAGGGTTAGTTCTTCCTAACAAGTATAGTTATGTAATTTCTCAACTTATTCAAGTTTAAGATTCATTTGATGTGTTGTTTGTAGAGGTTCGTTTGATAGTAATTGGATTGCAGGAGGTGGGTTGAGCTGTTCATATGCCTTTGATGGTGAAGTCATGACAAAAGTGCATTTATTGAGACGGGCAAGAAAGATATGTATTAACTATAAAAAAATCGTTGGTAAAAGACATTCTATTCGTAGGGAGTAGGAGATTTATTTTCATCACATTCAACTATCTCATGATAAGGTGGTTGATGGCGAATGGGAGATTGATTCTAATACTAGTGGGATGATTTCCCTAATTGACTCTATCATTTTGTTGAAAGTAGATATAGTCTCATTCTCTTTTGTAATTAAAATTGTTTAGTGTTCACTTTCTTTAAAAATAATAATAATAATAATAATAAACTATCATACTTTAAAACCATATTTTATTAATTGAGAAGATATATTCATGCTTGCTAGAATAGTTACCAATGCTGTATTGCACAATTTGGTAATACCATTTTGTAGCATTTTTCTTATTTTTGCTAACTTTAGGAGCTTTTCCACTATGTGTATCCTCATAACTATTTTTAACTTCCTTGGTAAATTATAAATACAATTAGCTTTAGTAAGTCATTGCATTAGAATCTAACTATTTAAACATTATTATAAAAGGTAACTCATTTAATCTTATTACTCAAAATAACAAATTATGGTACTTAAAACTTAAATTATTGTACTACGTATGATGACCAAAACACTTCATAAGTTCAAACTATTCACTTTATATCTTAAATCTCGACTTATTTTGAGATTATATCATATGTGCATGTAATATTATTCGTATAGATTTATTGTTTCACATTAAGATATATATGCTTACTCAACAAACTCTGTTTACAAGAAAAAGGACTAAAAACTCTTTCCTAGAATTTAATTAAAGACCTATTACTAAAAGTATATGAGATGATTTTCTCAGAATTTAAGTTTGACCTAACAAGAAAAACCTAATATAGTTGTCCAAAGTCAATGATACACACCTAACCAAAGAATATGAACCATCCACTTGGCTTGCCTAGATCAAAAGTAAGATTAAAGAAGTACTACTCTTAAACTTAACTTATGAACCACACAAATTTGATTCAAGATAAAAGTTTAACTTGCCTAATATTCTAATTTTCCGACCCCAAACTCAAGATAATATGAGATTTATGTAGCAATACATCATTATCTCGCATAATGAAATGAAGATTATTTCACCTTATATTGTGACACAATTTTAACAATCACAATAGGTCAAACCATATTTTTCAATTAAAATGTCGCATCAATTATTTTATTCAGATACAACCAAATTAAGCTAAGTTGAATTGTGACTTGTATTTCATAAATCTCATTCAAATTAGTATCTCTCAAAAGTCTCCCAAGTCGAATTGTAAACCAACTAAATTTCTTGCCAACTTTATAACTCAGAACAAAATATTCAAAATTAGAAAAAATTGAATTATATATATATATATATATATATATATATAGTGAAAACCACCAAAATAAATTCACAGATTATAAACATTTACCTAAACTAAATATAGGATTAAAATTATATAAGGTTAAAAATGTATAAACCAAACTAGTCTACGTACGTTTGAACACGGTTGACGCGACCAAATGCCTTCTGTATTTCATTCATTTTCTCGAAATTTCTGTTTTTTCCATAAAAAAAAAAAACAAAAAAAAAGCTATTTTTTCCCGGTCTTTCAACTACAATTTCCTTTTCAACAAAAGAAAAACGCATTTATTATCAACTCATTTCTTATTTTATTTATTTATTAAAAAAAAATCTGCAAAGTCAGCTAGTAACATCGCCCATAATAAAATAAAAATAAGATAATAAAATTCAGTACATATTTAAAATGCGATAATGAAAATTCCAAAATTTCACAAGAATAACAATAAAATGTCGATATTAATAAATAATTAGAAAAAATATAACTCTTTTTAAATATAGCAAAAAAAAATCAAAATATTTATAAATATAACAAAATTTTACTATCTATCTGCGATAGGACCACAATAGATCGTGATAGACTACTATCTATGTCATGATAGACATAACTAGTAGTCTATCGCTATCTATTGTAGATAAACGGTATATTTTATTATTAGTTGTAAATATTTTTAGCAGTTTTACCATTTAAAATAATTTTCCTAAAAAATATATATAAACCATTAAAATTAGTAAATATCTATTTTGCCTTTTCTAAACTAGTTTAAAAAAAGGAAAATTATTTTGAATAGAAAAAATATCAAATTATTTAGCAGATAGATGCTTATTTGGGTTTATCGCGATCCACTACATATAAAATGTAAAATTTTGTTGTATGGGTAATTATTTTCAACCATTTTTTTATTTTTAAGAATATTCCTTTAAAAAAATGCAATAAAACAAAATAATAAAAGAAAAAATTGGAAAGTGAAGGAATAAAAAAAGGGGGGGGGGGGGGGTCGGATGTTATTGAGCCGTTAATTGGAGTTTGAGTTTGACTTACAATAATGGAACCGCCACGCTAATGCAACGATTGGTCACTGGAAATTATGCAACTTCTACGAACCTCACTCCTTATTATTATTATTATTATTATTATTATTTATTATTATTATTTATTATTATTATTATTATTATTATTTAATGCTTCTTTTTTTAATCATTATTCTTATTTAATCAAACATTGAAGCATAATAATAATAAAATTTAGGTTTCATTTGCTTTACGTCTTTATTTGCATTTTTAACCTACTCTGATCTGACGTCATTTTCACACCATTTTGAGTCCTACAAAGAAATTAAAATAAAATTATATTGTATTTCAAATTAGGTTAAATTATAATTTTAGATCCGATTGCATTTGTAAAACAAATTATTTATAAATCTACCAAAACTACTTTTTAATTTCTTCTACCCACTTTTAAGTTTTAGCTTTCAATTCTTAACAATTTGTATATTTCAAAATATTTACCAATTTCAAATCACATTCCATATTAATTTACTTTATCATATCTAAATGGATTAAATTTCTTATATAACAACTATTTTCTTAAAAGAAAAAAACTTTTATTAAACAATTTAGATTAAATAAAATTATTTCTCATTCAAATCATATAAATTTTAAAATGGTTATATTATAATAAATTAAATATCAATTAAAAATTTGAAATGATAATATAATTTGTTCATATAACTAAGTTACACAATTTTACCATTAATCTACCAAACACTATAACTACTTTTTCCTAGCTTAGAATTAAAGTTTACCGGAGACTATTTCACTACCTAGGTGATTTTTTATTTTTTATTTTTTTTAAATGCAACTATTAGTTATTATTTTAAAAGTTGCATCAATCTTAAATTACGCTGTTGTCTTTAAACTTTTAGTTTTGTTTCTATTTTCAACCCTTGAATTTTTAATATTTTCTAATAGGTCATTAGATTTAAATTTTGTGTTTAATGAATCATTGACTTATTCAGTATTTTTTTTAAATCATGGATGTAATGAAAACAAAATTTAAAATTTATTATAAATTGAATTTTGTATCGATTAGATCAATTCATTTTTAAAATTCTTGTATATGTCATATATTTATTAGACACATAATTTTAAAAATGAAGAGAGATGTTTAATCATATTTTGGAGGAGGAATTTAAAACAAGATCATACCAAATTTAATTTATTTTAGGATAAAAAATTCAATTAATTAAGAATTATATGTTATTTTATGAACTACACTTAGTTGCAAATATAGCATAATTAAATTATGCATATAACAATTAATTAAAAACAAGATGGTAAGTCGAACATAATGTAATTGATAGACGTGTGTATTAAAAATTCTTCTACCTCCAATTGTAATTGATAACATTTTAAAATTAGTTTTATATTTTTTAAAATTTAAACATTTTTTCTCTTAATTTTCACTAATATTTTCACATTTTTTGAAAAAATATCTAAATTCTTAACCATTTTTTTTAAAAAAAAAAAAAAAAAAAAAAACAAGATTTGAAAGAATATCTTTTTTCTTCAAAACTCTGATTTTGAAAAAGGTTAATAGAAAGTATATAACGAAGTAAAAAATTTAAAAGTAAAATATGAAAGCTAAATCGGTCTTCAAGGTCATTTTGTTTTCTAAAATTAATTAATTTATTTAAATTACATTAATCAAGAGATTCAAATGTCATTGTTCGATTCTCTACTTTTATTGTAGTGAAAAAACACTTGTTCTCTCAATTAGTGGATAAAACATATTTTACTTAATTGGGCTAATGCATATATCGGAAATTAAGCTTAAATTGTTACAAAATTAGTTCTTCCCTATAGTTTCTCTATTTTAATCGTAATTTATTTTCCTTGTATCCTCATTTTTTTTTATACCATGGATTGAACCATAATATAGTATAAGAAAGAAAATTCCAAATACTGAAATATTATATATTTTCGGTCAGTTGCTTTCCTTTTTTTTTAAAAAAAAACGGTTTTTTTCTTTTCAAAAATATTTACAAATAGTGTCTTTTTCCCTTAGAGAAATAATGAGAGTACAATATTTTTCAAATTCAAAATTCGACAACATTTAATCCATTTCTCATTTTTTAAAAATTAGAATTTTAATTATTTAAAATTACTCTAAAGCATACATATGTATTGATTTATTCTCGATCTCCTTCAATACGAAGCAATATCGTCAAATCTGATTCAAATGTAAAGGAACAAAAACAATAAATAACCACACAAATAAGCATTTTTATAGCATGCAACATCTAGATTTCACAAACAATGAAAATAATATAAGAAAGAAAAAATGCTTTGATTCGAAGCATACATAAAATGTTTTTTCCTCAACAGAAGAAGAAGGTAAGTTTCTCACAACATTGATGCCCTTAATTATTCTATCTCAACGAGTAAGATTTTCATCAACTTCGTTATCTGCAATCACATTTTTACATCAAACGTATTATTTTTCTAATGAATCAAGCTACGTCATTACAAAGTTACGACTATTTTTATACAATTTGGTTAAATAGCTTAACTGATTTAAGCATATATTATTGACGAACACATTATAGAAAGACTCTCTTCAACCCCTAAGTGTTAATAGTAAAAAGAAAAGAAAAACCAACTAAATATAACACTGAATTCAATAAAATATTACACCTCTTGTTAATTACAAGACATTTATTCTTATTTAACAAGGGTATGATTATCCATCAATTTAAACATTTTTATGATATTTTAATATTTATAATTTTTGAAAAAAAATATATGTGGCCTTTTATTGACACTTTCCAAATATTGAGACTGACATTTAGAACCTCTTTTTTCTTTTCTTTTTAGGCTTCGTTAATAATCATTAATTATTTTCTCACAATTTATTTACAATTGTTTTCGTCTTAAGAAACATAACTAAATTCAAAAAACAATAATACATTTTCAAAATCTACTCTTTTCTTAGACTATCCAAACTTTTTTGAAAACTTGGCAAGAAATTTTTTTAAAAATCTCTAAAAGATAATTAAAAAAAAAGCAAAGAAACCAACCAATGAAAGTATGTTTATAAAACGAAACACTGAAGACTAATGAACAGAACTTGACCTTTACGAATTTAATTTTTAACCTCTTTTATTCAAAAAATGATCAAATCAAAATCTCAAAATTAAAAGATAAAACTTCTATATTTAAGACAACAATAGTGACAATAAGATAAAAAAATAATAATAATAAAAGATGAAAATCAGATCACCCAAAATATATATTTTTCCTATTCAGCCTTTGAATTTTAAAAATTTTCTTATAGATCTTTAAATTTAAATTTTGTGTCTGAATCATTAACATATTCAATATTTTTCTTAAAATCGTGGATGTGGTGAAAACAAAATTGAAAATTTATCATCTCACTAAACATTAAATCAATTCATTATACTCTTATATGTCATATATTTATTAAACATTAAATCAATTCATTATACTCTTATATGTCATATATTTATTAGACACAAGAGATGTTTAAGCATTAATATAGTTTGGAAGATGAATCTAAAACAAGATCATAACAAATTCAATTTATTAGGACAAAAATGTCAATTAATTAAGAAATATATGTTATTTTATGAACTATGCTTAGTTGCAAAGATAGCATAATTAAATTATGCATATACCAACTATAACTTAATGACAAATCTGTGTTAGGAATCCTCCTACCGCTAATTGTACTTGATAACAATTTTAATATTAACTTTGTATTTTTAAAATTTAAACTGTTTTTCTCTTAAATTCATAGTAATCGAATTCTAAAAAAAGAAAGAAAAAAAACAAAAATTTAAAGAGTATCTTCTTTTATCTATTTTTCCAATCATAGTTCAATTCTCCACTCTTCTTGTACTAAAAAAAGAAATTTGTCCTCTCAATTAATCGATATTATAAAATTAGTTTTTCCCTATAGTTTTTCTATTTTAATCGTAATTTCTTTTCCTTGTATCATAAAAAAAAAAATAAATAAATAAAAAGTACTACATCAAAATATGAAAATTGAAATATTTGATTCAATCAAAGAATTCATTAAAAAAGAAAAAAGAAAAAAAAAGTAAAAATGGAAGTAGCAGCTGCCATTAATATTCTATCATTCTCATAAATTTCAATTGATATTCAAATCATAAAAGAGACCTAAGTATAAAGTTTGATATCACATCAATAATTAAATTAAGGGAAAATGAATAGAAAATGAAAAAAATGTAAATATGCTTAATTAAAGAAATGAGAAAATGTAGAAGAATTAAATAATAAAAGTTGATTCGAATAAATAAAGAAATAAATAAATACCTGGACCGCACTTAATTCTACACTTGCCCTCACAACGCTGCATCAGCCTCGCTGCACCATATCCAATTTTTTCAAGTCATTTTCAAATCTATACATTTTTAAGACTTTGATTCATTTATTTTTTAACCAAAATCCATCAACCCCTCTTAAAATCAATTAGTAATGAGAAAAATAGATGATTCATCTATTTTATAAAAAGTATGTGGTCTCTTAATTTTTCAAATGTGAGATCCTCAAGATTTGATATTAGCTACACTTTTTGAAGTTGTTGCGACAGTTATCTCATGAGATGTTTGTCTATTTGTCCCTCGATTGTTCTAGGGATGTCTCTATGATTGTTATTTCTGACTGAATATTTTTTCCTTATCTTAAAAATTATAGGTAATTGTTCCTACGGATCTTTTCCTTCTCTGGGCTCTGTGACTATGGTTTGGGTTCGACTCTTCTTTTCCGTCGTGTATATTTGAGAGAGTATTGTTCTCCTTTTAGGGTTGTTCGCTTTTGAAAGTGTATTGAGTCATTTGTGGTGTTGGTGTTCAAGAAGGAGATTACGTGTCAATTTTTGCGATTGTGAAGCTTTGGCTACTATTCATCTTGAATGTGTCTCTAGATCTTATCGAATTGTCTACCGCATCATTGAGAAAGATTCTCACACCTAAAGGAGCTCAAGTGTTGTGAGTGAAGTGTTCTTCATTGGAAGGTGAAAAGGTAGGAGTATCATCAAGAAGGAGTCTGAACTTCTATGAGAGAAAATCTCACATTTAGGGAAAACCTAAGTAACCATTCACCAAGTTAGGTTTTTCGCGGTCACTGTAATTGTCATTTATTTACAAATAAATACAACATTGTAATTATTTTACTTTATATTAACGAAATTATCTTTCTTGAGCACATTGCCCCAAACCTAGGGTATTACAATGAATTAAGTTATAAAGACTTGTGTTTTGTCTTTTAGTATTTTTATCAATGCTTTACAATTTGGTTTTCGAATTGCTATAACATTGTGTGATAATCCTTTTTTCATCAACCTTACAATCATAAATTTATGCATCTACCATCAATCATACACCCGAAAACATAAAATGCAACTATGTTTTTATTGAATCCTTTGTTTTCAAATTTTCTAGGAAACAATCCGAAAGCTAAAGAAATTTTAGGAAAATAAAAAGGGGTAAAGATTTATGGAATATAGTGTATGATAATTTTTAGTAGAATATGCTAACCTGGCTACAATATAGTATTTAAACCAACTAAAATATTTTAAAACAACAAATTATTTTCTGTCCCAATAATGAGTTGCTGGAACTTCAGAAATTGCTATAAAAAAAGAAAAAAGAAAACCCCAATAATTTTCCATGCAAGTATTTCAGAATCGTAGATGCCTAAAACGCCGATTAAATTAGGGGGAAAAAGGAATTAGGGCTCAATTTGAGAAGTGAGATACGAAGAAATTTAGAGAAAGGAAATGTTAAAAAAAAGAAAACTCACTGTCTTTCTGGACACAAGCGGTGAAACAGCCGTCAATGCAGTCGGCAGCGTCGGCTGAAACCGCCACCGCCGCCGCAGAAAGTAGCAAGAAGCACAAAATCGCCGCCGCCGCGGGTTTCTCCATGGCCGCCCCTGTTTCAGATCACAAGTACTTCTATTCTATTAGCTTGTTTCTCCGTATACAAATTGGTAAAGCAAGTTTTATTATTCAATGAACTTGGAAGTTCCCACCTATATTTCCGCCACGTCTCCGACTTATTAAAAGAGCAATTTTAATTTCTTTTGGAAAGATAAATTGAATTGAATGGTCAACTTTGTTGGCTTACTTTATTATTAATTCTCAAAACTTGAGAAATTAAAAATTTTGTTGAGATTTTTCGTAATTAAAAAATTACTTGTAAATATCAAAAATTTGTAAGAAACATAAACTACTTCCCTTAAAAAAATATATTCATAAGTTAACAAAAACTAACTTAAATTTACGATAAAGATATTGGAATTAGAATTGGTAAAAAAAATAAACCTTACAAAAATCGAAATTTGTTAACTTAAATTAACTAACTCAAGTTCATTGAAACAAGTAAAAGAAAAAACCTAACTTACAAATTCCCTAATCATCTTAATTTTTTAACACCATAAAGTAATTTATTAAAAAAATTAATAATTAATTAGCTTAGTAATTATTAATTTATCACTAAATTCAAACTTTAAAAAAATAAATTATCAAATAAGAATATCAATTATAAACTTTTAAGACTTTGACTAAGTTAATCATTGATAAATAGTGATAGAAGCTTATCACTAATATACTTTTCATTTTATCAAATCTATTGTTGATAGACTTTTATTTGTTACTTGAATTGTTTCAATGATTGTAGCCAATAGAGTTGGAAAAAAAATCAATAATAGACTTCTATATACATATATAATCAAACATAATCATACAATCATACATAATCAATAATATAGATATCAATAGAGTCTATCAAACACAATCAATGATATAGTATATCAAAGTTTTTATGAGTATCAATAAAAATATAAAATGATCTATTATAGTCATATACTTATAATTTTATCAAAGTCTAATCCAATTTAATCCAAATTACTTTATCAAGATGAAATTCAAAATTAGTTTATTGAAATTAAACCGACAAGCTTCTTTCAATATCTATCAAAGTGATAAACAACGATAGATGTCTATTACTGATCTAATAAATAGAGATAGAAATTTATCACTTATATACTTATTTAATACTTCAT
Organism: Citrullus mucosospermus; assembly: GCA_030954485.1. Classification (NCBI taxonomy): domain Eukaryota; kingdom Viridiplantae; phylum Streptophyta; class Magnoliopsida; order Cucurbitales; family Cucurbitaceae; genus Citrullus; species Citrullus mucosospermus. The sequence goes on along the minus strand of CM062059.1, from coordinate 10,396,448 downwards.
TTGTTTAAGGTTTCATTGTTTATTAATTTGATAGACAATTCACTATTTATCACTAAAATCAAGAATCTTCGGTCTTCAATATTTTTTTGTGCGCATTTTGGACATTTTCTATGGTCTAAAAATAAATTTTGCTATATTTGCAAGTACTTTTACAATATTTTATTACTTAATTTTCTAAATGTATACTGATATTTAAAAAATACCCATTTATTGTAATGTAATTTATTCACTTATGTGTAACAAACTATCACACATTAAGTATAAAATTTAAAGATTTAAATACTTACCCTACTTCAGCTTTAATTCGATCGATTCCTATACTTTTTAAAATATTCATTTCATTTTTGGTCTCAATACATTTAAAATGTTCATTATATTAATGTACTTAAAAGGATTCATTTTATTCTTCCATTGTCCTTTTTTAACTATAGTATTAGACTTCATTCACTAAAGTTCCTTAACTGTATTCATAAATGTGTATTAAAAGGTTTTTGTTTATAAAATTTTGCTTATCCATACGTATAAAAAAGATCACTTCTCGAAAGTATAAGAAATTAAATCAAAATAAATAAATAAAAGCATGGAGAAACCAATATAAAAAATACATGGAACATTAACATCTTTTAATTTTATAAAACTTAATAGAATCATCGATAATTTTGTGAGCTATCAAAAGAATTTATATCTATAAATGAAAATACTTAGCGATGATTAGTTTCTATTTATTAACAAAAGTTACGAAGTGTAGAGAAATTATCTTAAATGGCAAAACTGTTGAAAATATTTACAATTAATAGTAAAATACACAATCTATCTCTGATAGATTACGATAAACTACTATTTGTGTTAAGCGTGAAATTTTGTTATATTTGTAAATATTTTGGTTCCTTTTGCTATATTTGAAAAGAGTCATAAAACGTAAACTTATTGGTGTTTGATTATTAGGTACTATATGACAAATATATCCATTAAATAATTACTACATGCAAGTTGACAAATTCACGAGAAAAACACAAGACATTTTTGTAATATATATTCATGATTTTATTTTATTTACAATACGTGGATAAGAAATTGAATCTTTAATTTCGAAGTTGATAGTATAAACTTTAAACCAATTGTTGAGTTATGCTATAAATGAATCATCATTGCTCCGTACCTTGTTTGAATTTCTAAACTGCAAATCAATAGCTAATAAGTTTGCATGAAAATAATTTAAAGTTTTTCATCATTTTTCAATGTAGGGCAAGAAAATTACCGGTCCAATCTAGTACAATTTTTATGTCAATTAAGAGATGGACAAAAGTAATTGAAGGTTGCTTGTGCACTTTTAGACATTTTAACATCAATGGTATACCATATGAATGAAAATACATAGAGTTCCAAAATATACTAAACTTACATTTTTGCTATAGTATCAATGTGAATATATTTCATTGTTAACACCTCATTCACCAAGACTCCATCCTACTCCTAATTCCAACCCTGGTTTGTTTTGGCGAAAGAAAAACATGGAATTCCATAGCCTTGTCTTTAGATTGTTTCGGGAGTTTTGTGATGAATTAAATTGACCTAAGTGCTTTCTCTTAAGTTTAGTATGCGAGCTTCTTGAATTTTGCAATTCATGTCTTGAGTTGCATGCCAAGAGCCTTCAGATAGGTCTGATCAACTTGTTTGTGGAGGGTTCAAACTTGGAATAAAGAACTAGTTCTCTTTATTTCTTGGTCTTCAATCAAAAGTTAATCCAAATTTAATCTGTCCCTTCGGATTGACGCTAAATTGATTTGGAAATTTTAAAATTTAATATTAAGAGTTCGATAAAAGGTTCCTAAATTTGAAATTGCTAGGCTTTACATATCACCTATGATCTTTCTGGGCGTTTACCCAATCCTTTGACCAATCGAAGCAAAACTTGACGGCTTACAGGATTGGGGTAAATATGATACTTCAAAAAACAATGGCATAATAGCTGCCTCTCAAAAGACAAGCTGGATTCCAATATTTTATATATTTCCACACCAAACAAAATTGATTGCTCATGCCCAGTACAAAGAAAAGGGAAAAGGGATTCATTTGAGATAATTATACGTAGATAAATAGAAGACAATGAGAGATTAGTACTAATTTCTCGTACCCCTACTTCTTCTCGATGTGACTTGAACCCATCCATCTTCAGCTCCAGCCGTAGCCTCTGGATTGGGCTGATTGACAGGCCTGGATTGGGCTGGTTGTATGGCATCCACCATCATATCATTTCCAACATCTTCTTCTTCTTCATCGTCACTTACAGCCTTAAAATTCATCAATGTCAAGATTAGAAGATACTATATATAACAAACAAATGTTTGTTTTGTAGTATGAATGACATAACCCATATAATAAGCTGATGCAGAAATATGCAAGTGGCCAAGTTTACTCCCTTCAGCAAAAGTTATGGCAATGTAGACCAAGGAATAACAAACAGCAATGCTAATCTGTACTCTAAAAATCTATCAGATACCAAGTTCCTTTTCAACATATACTTAAAGTTGACCTACGAAAGAACACTGTTTAGTACAAAAATTTTTGTTACCTGGCTAACGTGAGAATGAGCAACTTGAGGAAGAGGGGTTTGCCTTAACCTTTCAATAGAGCTAAAGTTACCATCCAAACATTCCTCATGCATGACCATCAATCTTTCAGCTACCTGAATTATTAGATAAGAAACACAAGCAACAAAAATCCATTAATAAGAGTAGTTTACTCAAAATTATTGAAGGAGGCTACAAGATAGTAACACATTTCACTTTTCAGAGGGGATTTTAAATACAAGATAATACATCATTAATCTCACTCAACGTTTACCCTATCCTCATTTTCTCCATCTGTATCCATTCGGTATTTCATTCTTCTAATATAAGAGGAAGAGAGCAACAACGGTACAGAATGTGATTGGACAAATCAATTAGAAATTATGAGCTTTTTAAGCATACTTTTCCAGTAACCTCCTACAGAAAATTGAAAATGACTACAAAGAAAAGAAATTCACTTTTAACTTAGACGTAAAAAGTTATTAGAATTGGAAATTAATGAACTATATAAGGTTCTGTTCAACTAGGATGGTATTTATACAATCACCACTGTTTTCCAAGCAATATCTTCTAAAGTCACAGCTATGATAATAAATAGCTAAAATTTTGATGGTATCTCAAACTATTCCAACCAAAGAGTTGGAAGCAAATTTATAACAATATCTCTGCCAGAATTCCATTTTCACAAGTCACATTGAGAACCATCCGGAGTCAATTTGGGTAGAAAAACCATCCATCAGCAGTAGTTAGTCATAGCAGTTCACACAAATATTTGTATCAATTTAGTCTGATGTGACGGCATGCTATTTCATCATGTGGAACCAAAAAAAGGCCTCAGTTATGAGAAAAAGGGCATTCCTCCAAGACTAACGAGGATTGAGAGGCGCATAAAATATACCTCCTCAATGCTACCGTCATCAACCTGAGTATTCAATGAAAGCATAGCTTCATCAAGAATCATTTCTAAATCATCAATATATAGTGGCTCTGCAAGATAAAAATTATAACTCTGTTAGATCAAGATAACCAAATTCTATGAATGTCACGCTTACAAAGTACCAAGTTCCACCACAAATCAACTATCATCTAGAAAGTTCAAAATAATTCAGAGTATCAAAAGGAAAAGAATTCAAGCATTAATTGACCAACATGAATATCAAAGACAAAATACATGCTAGAACCTATATTTCTTTAAAGCTTGAGATGCACTAAAGCACAATAGCAGCCACTTTGAGACTTAAGCATGAGGAGCCAAAAAAATAACTTTTTATGAGGCACACAATGTTTTTTAAAGCTCAAGGTGCAATAAAGCGCAATAGTCTTTTAAGGCTTAGGCAAAGGTGCAAGCTTTTTTTGTGAGCCGCACTATATATAAAAGTAATGCATAAAGAAGAGAGAGCAAGTTGGAGGGGCGAAAAAAGAAAAAAAAACTAAGCACAAGAAGTTTTGCATTTAGGCTTTGTAAATTTGACTTTTTTCTTTATTTAAAAAAAGAAAAAACCTTAATTATTACTATAATTTAAAGATAATGAAAAAGCCACATGGCCCAGGGCTTAAAGCCTTGGGGCTTCACAAAAGGCGTGCACTTGCCTTATTTTGTGAGTGCACTAGACTTGCGCCTTCAGCCTAGGCATGCCTAAGTGTGTGCCCAGGAGGGCTTTTTAAAACACTTGAGGCACACAATGGAAAAATCTAAATAATTTTCTTATATAAATGAAGAAAAATAGTATTGCAAATAATAAGATGATGAAAAGTTTAAGTAAGTAGAGCTGTTATTTCAGAAAAAATGTATGCTTTTTAAGAATATTCTGAGTTTCTTCTTCAAAGGTTAGAAATTCTTATTTAAAAAATAGTAGAAACTTAGGCTTGAAGAGCAACATTTCAGGCACCTTAGGGGAGCCTTGCTTCTAGGGGCCATGCCTCAGCATGCGCCTCAGGGAACTATTTTAAACACTTATCTAGCCATTTAATGAATTCGCTTTTAGATGTTTACACAAGCTGCTTCTTCAAAAAGTTACAACAAAGAAATGTTTAATTGCTAGCAAAATAAAACACTACATGACCTGAGAAACTGATCAATCTACAGAAAGTGGAACTGCACGAAGATAGGAAGGAACCAAGATTATCCAAGTGGAAGGGAGTAAAATTACCTTTGTCCTGTGTAAACCACGTGGAAACGTCTGAACATAATAGTTCAACTTTACGACGAGAGTCACGACCACCCCACTCATTTTCCACTGCCAACTGAAGAGCTGACCAACGAGATAAAACCAACCCAATACCTTCCTGGAACAACGGAGAAGCATCAGCTGGGAGAAGGCAGTTTCCCCCACCTTCCATCTCTTCGCCTCCAAGCGTAAAACCCTAAAACCCCAATTATCAAACCGCAGGTAAGTCAACAAGTGTAACCTTCTTGTATGTATCACTACTTATGCGTGCAACAAGGAAACAAACAAAACAAATCTTCTTCCCCTTTATGAATTATAACGAAAAGCAATCAAGTGAGGAATTTCAAAAAAAGAAAAAGGAAAAATTGTGTGTAAAACAAGTTCATAAGAAAGATGTATTTTCAATAGGTAACCCCACTACTGGAGTCAAGCTATGTATTTATGGATAAATACATTCATACTAATGGACATGCATACTATAACTAATCCTGAATGGCCATCTAAGTGAATAATCTATGTCGTCCTATCACACATAACTAGTGACCCAAACGAACGCAATCATATATAGTAGTGAACCTATCCACTCAAGGTGATGTCGTGGTAGTGAACCTGTTGGTTCATGGTCTTATCATGGTAGTGAACTCGTTAGTTCACAATCATACATAATAGTGATGGGAGGGTAGATCATCACCTATTTAACTAACATGCAACATATTTTCAATGGGTCCAATGTCATTAATCAAAGTTCACATATGTTCATATCATTCATTCCTTTCATACATCGTAGCAACCATCATGATTTCATACTATATACATCTTACCATAACACATAGAGTTCGGCACGCTCAAAACAATCTTGTCATCCACAAAAACATAGGCAATTATCTCAAGGTCAAACATCTCATGACATGCTTCTAGAACCTATTCAGCATAGCAATATTATCTAAAGTAGGACGTCTGGGACGAAAGCATTCCAATAGTAAAGTTAGTTACCTCGAAACTGAGTCCAAATAGTAGGAAAATTACTCCCTTCTTACCTAATGAAACCCTGAGTCAAACCCTAAAGTATAAACCAATTTTAATTCCAAAACCCAATCTTAAATTCAACTCAAACAAATCCAAGTCACTTACCCTACCGTTTGCCTAATCCGAAACTCCACCCGAGTTGCAAATGCAAAAACCAACCTAAGCATAAACCATATTTAAGGGTTTAACACCAAAAATTACAGCAATATAACCAAGTCCAAAAGGGTTTTAAAACTTTAGAATCTCACCAAAAGTCGACAACCCAATCTTTAATCTGTTGGACAGCGGTTTCGATCCCTCAAGACTTTAAATCCAGCCCCAAAAACCAAAATTAAGGCAACATTTAGACACATTCCAAATTTGATTCATAAGATCTTGAAGAACTTAAAGGAACTCACCCAAAAATTGAGATTCCGGTGATTTCCAGTGTCGGCGGCGGCGCCGAGCAGATGATCGTCGGTGTGGTTGAAGGCCACGGGCAGCGACGCGACTGGACGTGGGCGGCCGTAAGGGAGAAACCAGTAAGAGAGAGAGAGAGAGGGAAATCTAAAGAAGAAAGAGAGAGACGGTGCTCTCACCAGCGTGCGGCGGCGCTGACTGCAAGTGGCGAGCGGCTGAAATTTAATTTTTCTTTTTCTTTTCTTAGGCCGCGTTTATCGCTCAAATGAGAAATGGGGCAAATTGGGTGGATTCCGATTGAAATGGGCCTAAATTGTAAAATGGGTTTATTGTTTTTTATCTCGTCTATTTTTTCAAAAAAATGATCGTGATTGAGCATGTTTACCTTGCAGCACTAGTCGAATAGTTGAATTAAAAAAGACTAAACTATTCTAAGCGTTGATGTATTTCAAATGACAAAACGCCCATCCAACAAAATTTCGGAATATCTCTTGATCGTTTGAGTTATCTTCATGTCTTCTTCACGCTTCAACTTCTTACTTAAATTTTTTATGGTTTATCGTCTAGTTTGTTTCATCATCCATTAGTAAGTACAACATTTTGGACCATTATAATTCATTTTACTTCGTTTAATGCTACAGTCTTTGTTTAATTTCATATTCATACATTTTTGGCTAGGGCTATGAAACATCACTATGTTTCGTATAATTTTTTTGAAATTCGAATCCTTTTGTTCGCTGTTGTTAGGTCCTTATTATTCATCCATTAATGACATGTCATGAACTTCGTTTTTACTGTTCATCCATTAATCACGCCATTTATTGACTCTCTTACCGATTTGAAGTTATCATTGTACTAACTGTGTGTTTTTTTTTTCTTTTCAATATGATATTGTCGTATTGATCATCTACTTTGCTAGTGTAAAGTTATTGCTTGTTTTACCAATTTGCGTGTTTGGTTCCTAGTTGCAAGTCGATTGCGGTAACTGTAAATAATTGGAATCAACTATTTTCATGTTTCGCTAACCATTTTTTTGTGCACATTGTTGCAAATACGACATGGCACAACCTCTATACAAGGTTCCTTCAGTTGAGTGGTTTCTAACACAATATACAAGCCTATCTCATATAAAGAATGCAAATATTGTTATCAAAAGGAACCTTAATCAAGCACGGCTGGATGTTCTTAGGAGAACGATATTTGGTTGCTTCATCGACCTCAATACCATATTCAGTAGTGGTGCCATTCATGAGCCCTTATTGAGGGAGGTTGTGCATGACAGAGAAGACTGCATGTCGTTCAATATTAGAGGGACGATTGTGACTTTTAGCAAGGTAGAATTCCTATTGATGACAGGGTTTTGGTCGTCTATAAATGTTGTAGACCGGTCGACAACTGAGGGTAATCGTTTGTGGGATAGGTACTTCCCCAGCCGTGGTAGACTCACTATTTTTTATTTGGAGAAAGAGTATCCCAAATTGGAGTTTGACAACGATGACGATGGTGTAAAAGTTTCTCTGGTATATTACACAGAGTTTACAATGATGGGAAAAGACAAGCACACGTCCGTTGATATGTCATTGTTTGTGAACGTCAATGATGTCCGTCATTTCAATAGCATGGACTGGAGGTCCATCTTGTGGGAAAGGACATTACAAGGGTTACACTTGACATTGGTTGGGAAAGCGAGGATGTATAGGACAATAAAGTAGTGAATTCATCTTATATCACCAAGTTTAGTCATCCTAGGTTTTCACTGGCCTTCTAGGTACTTCATTTTATGTTACGCTATTTTTCAGTAAACTAGTGACATTCTTTTCCCACTATTTGCTACAAAATTACATAGGTTTGGCTTTATGAAACACTGTCGACAATCGATGGAGTTGTTGTGACCAAAGTAAAACGTCATTCCTCACATGTTGAGATGGACATGTGTTCGATCTACACTGTGTACCATGTTGCACGAGAAGGTGTTCGAGTTCGTATTTAAATTCAAAATCTTTTATCAATTTAAATTCAAAATTCTAAGTCTCCTATCAAATTAATTTAAATCAATTATCTTCAACAATTATCTCAATTTTGGCTCAAAACCTAAATTAAGGAAAATAAAACTCAATAATTTAAGATAATTAACTTAAATTCACCTAGAACTTCGTGATGTTACATTCTTCCCCACTTAAGAATATTCATCGTTGAAAGTGAAGTAATCAAATTTCTCAACAGAAGCGTGTGAATGCGTGTGCTTTTAATTTACGTTTTGAATTTACATAAAACACAGAGAAAATTAAACATATTTGAATTAAGTATGCTTTACTGGGAAGAAATTCAAGGAAAAAAAAAATACCTTTGAAGAAAACTCTTCAATTTTCTCCAATTCTTCGCTGCATCCACAATCTCTTCCATCTTCTTGGATCTCGAACAAGACATTACCACCAAGTGTTCCCCGCTATTCTCCGACAAGGAAAAGGTTTGTGGGAACCACTTTTGGAAGATTGAGAAGAGTTTTTGCGGATATACTTTTTTTCTGTAACTTGAGGGTGTTGAGAGATTGAGAGTAAAGTATTTTTTATTTTTATTTTTTTTGTTCTTCACACTCACTAAAAAAATGATAGAGAGGGGAAGTTAATTACTTCCCTTTAACCATGGGGAGTTAAAATTTAATTAAAGTGACATTAAATCAAATTTAATTTAATTTAAGAAAAATTATTATAAATAGAAAAAATATCAAACAATTTACAAATATAACAAAATTTTACTTTTTATCTGTGATAGATTATGATGACCCAAATAGCCATCTATCACTTTAGCGATTGATGCAAATAGATGTCTATTTGAGTTTATCGCAGTCTATCACGGATAAAAAATTAAATTTTGCTATACTTGTAATTATTTTCAACAACTTTTCTATTTTTGAAAACATCCCTTAATTTAATTAATTAATATAAATATCATATATTTTATTAAATTAATCAGCATTCATTAACTGTGGGGTCACTCCACCACTAAAGACCCATGGCTGAACTTTTCAAACTATAGACATATTTTTGTGTCCAAAGATATAACCAATCAACAGTGAATTGACCATTTACGAATTGCTCGTAATTACAATTGGGGTCAAATTGCTGTTTTACCCCTGTAATTATATCTAACTCCGTAAGTCCCATTGATCCTCTAATTAATAACATGTTTATGGTCCTATCATAAACAAAATCCTTTTAAGCTAGTGAGAGGGAGGGGCCCCATTGTTCAAGACCGTTTTACCCCCACTCACATGTCTCCACATGAACAATTTGGATCAAATAGTTTGTAACATTTACAAAGTAAGTCGTATCCGTAATGTCACCAAGATAAGACACCCAACTTTATCCTTATACTACAAACCGTTTAGGTTATTACTTAAACATGATCCACTTGTATGTCAACCACATACATGTTAAAGTTACAAAAAATCACCCTAGATTTTTCTCTAATGGATAATTGCATATATAATATAATCAACCATTATTTCAAATATCATATTAACTACGAGACTTTAGGGCATACATCTCAACAGAAAGTTCTAATCTTGAAAAAGCACTGGGTACTTGAAAAGCGCTTGAAAAGTGCTTTCTATTCGCTCAAATTAAGGGAGTTTATATTATATTTCACTTGTTTGCTAGTGGTTTTCATGTCAAAATAAAGAAAAGAAGAATTAAAAGCCAAAAGATCAAAACCGAGCCAGAATTCAGTGAAAAAGTGAAGAAACTCCAAATCTGCCAAAAACAGGGCAGCGCCACGGTCCTTTTTCCCGAGAGCAGTGTCTGTCTCAGCGCAGCGCTACCATCGCAAGGCTGTGGCACAACACTGAGGGTAGGTTTCCATGACGCACAACGTGGCGGCGCCACATTTTAATGTCGATCAGCGCCGCGACGCTATATTTCCTTTTTTGAAGAATTTGCATTTTAGGAAAGAATTTTGGGTGGCCAACTTTATAAATTGGAGGGTTTCCAGCAACCCTAGACATGAAAAAATCAGAGAAAAACACACCAAAATAGTCTCAAAGAGTGAGCTGGCTACAAGAAAGAAAGAAGAGTTCAAGAGAGAGTTTTGGCGTCGTTCGAGTTCTAGACGTGAAGACCGAAAGACATCTATCTTGGTAGTTACTCCTCAATCAAGGGCTTCTTCCTAGAAGAGTTTTCCTTTCTTTACACTCTTTCTATGCTTAATTTGTTATGAACATGTTGCTTAAAACTATGAGTGGCTAAACTCTTTAGTTTTAGGGTTTTGATGAATTGTTTATGAAGTTATGTTGATATTGTAGACTATTCATGGTTTTGTTGTAATGATTATGCTTTTCATTGTTATTGTGCTTAATTCTTGTGGATTGGTCATCCTTGAATGTTAGGTTAGATATATGGTTGAGAGATTGTATGTCTGACTAGATCTATAACAATGAATTGTTGTTAATCTATCATGAAAATAGTTAGATTAACAATAAAAGTTGCTAAAGACTAATCTTAATGCCATGTAATTTATATTTGTTTCAAGAAATTAGTAATCAATTGAGTTGCATGAGAATAGGTTATTTTTTAGAGAAAATAACTTGGATTTATGTTTCTAGACTTAAGCATATGAATTGCAATAAAATCCATGAACCCTAGAATATTGCATAATGAAGTAAACAAGGATTCATTACCCTAGAACTCTCTTTTAACTCTTGTGTTTCTCATTTATTTGCTTTATTTTTTTAGTTTTATTTCCTAAATCACAACTTCAATTCCAATCCTCAAATAAAATTGATTCACTTCTAGAATAGCTAAGTAACTTAAACCTTCCCAATTGGATTCTCAGTGGAACGATATTCGAACTTCACTGTCTTATATTATAACTTAACCCGTACATTTGTGGTTAACACGAAAAGTGCGCATCAGTACTTCATTTCATCTCCTTCTCTTATTCCCATGTTGCCTTTTTCACATTGATGGTTTTGTCGTGAAACTTTCAGTAGTGCTATCTCCCGATTGCATAAAGTTTTTACTTCTCTTGCAAGAATTTGCTTCGGTTTCTCCTCATAACTCAAGTTTTCATTGGAATGAAAAGGTTCAAAGTTCACCACATGAGACCGGTCTACCTCATACCTCCTCCTTAACATAGAAACATTAACTGTTTTTTTTTTAAAATTGTAATGGTAAAAAGCAATAATGGCAACACTAAACGATAAGCCATAGGGCCCACTTGGTTTAATATTTCAAACGACTCATTGAAATATGGACTTAGCTTTTTCCCTTCTTTCCAAACCTAAAACACCATTCATAAGTGCTACTTTCAAGAACACTTACTGTAAACTCCAAGTGTCTTCACTTAGTGCTGACATAACTTTTCTGTCTACTCTCAACAATTTTCATTTTCCAACTTCATCCCAATAAACAGGAGACTTGCAATTCTTTCCATAACGAGCCTCAAAAGACGCCACGCCAATAGTAACCTAATAATTGTTATTATATACAAACTCCATATGATGCAAAATCTAACACCCAAGCGTGTCACATGTCCTCTAGAGTATGGTTCAAATGCTCAATCTAACCATTGATCTGAGGATGGAAAGTTGTACTAAACTCTAACCAAGTATCTAACACTTCTAAAAATGGATGTAAAACAAGATCACTATTTGGACATAACTAAAACTTGAACCTCAAGAAGTGTCCCAACCTCTTCCATATCTAACTATGAAACTTAAGATGCTAAAAAACAAGACCTTAACACTTTCTCTCTACACTACAATAATTAAGCCTAACGACACCAAAAAATCGTCGATGTAGCTTGAAAAACGCGCTGGTGAATCCTATATCTACGCAAAGTAGTTGTCGGCGGTCATCGTCGGCGTAGGTTCGTCGGTTAGTCGGTAGAGCCAATGGCAATGATAAAAAAAAAAAGAAGCGTCGGCGTTGATTGAAACTGCCGACGATAGTTGTAAAGTAGAACCGATGCTGACGCTAGCAAAACACATTAGCAAAAGGTGTTTACGTCGACGAAGCAATGCGACGTTGAAAGTTCTTTGATGCCGGTGGTATGAAAATGTCATTGGCGTATCATCACAATGCCAGTGACATGTTGTCACACCCTACTCCAAGCCAATTCCCCCCAGCCCGAGATGGAGCGTGAGGACAGCAGACACCGACCTTCTTGTGATGCCTACCATCAAAACTTTACCTTTCCATGAACTATCATATGCAACTTATACAGACAAAAATAAACTAACTCATTAATCAAATGCATTACTTATTATTACAAGTGTTTAACAAATATATTTACAGAAAACATGATTCTAGTTCCTATTTTAGACTGCTGCCTACGACTAAATATACATAATTTCTCGGTAGACCTTGACTCATATTATAAAAATTCTTATGCCTATAACCAAAAGCACATGATATCTCGGTAGACCTTGACTTCGTTCAGCAACGGGAACTCGGCTGCTACCTGGAAAGAAAAACATAAGAAAAGAATGAGCTTCAACGAAGCCCAGTGAGTGATCGAATAAACTAGGTTTCAAACAACCCTTCACACATACAATAAATATCGCGATAGAAAACGATAACAAGTACAATTATAACCATATCGAGTTTATGCTCAAACTTTTCTCGTAGGGTTGTTATCAGAAACATCTTTTTCTGCTGGCACCTCCAGCACAAAAACTTCTTTGTTTATCCTGTTGGCTCCCATGGCTCAGCAATCCTGACTGGTCTTTCCCGCTAGCCAACCCGGCTCAGCTAAAAGTATCGATTTTGTATCCAACTGTCTCCTATGTGCACATAGTCTTACCTTTGAGGCTCAAGAACTAGGCCCGTCAGCCCCCTGACCATCCCATGAGGAAATCCCTGCCACAGGCTAAAAAACTAGGTCTTTCCGACCTTTTGACTATCCTGTGCAGTGCTAAAACCCGGTCCCAGTCATGACCGTCATCATCAATGCCTTCTCAAGTCCCTTGACATTGGAATATCCTGTTCCTCAATGCCTTCGAACAACCCTTGAGCATCGAAAAGTGTGACCAAATATTCAACAAGCTCGATATGCAATATATTATCTTTTAGCATGCATATAACCTCATGTTATCATGCTCAAATTACATATTACCTCATACCTCACATAGCACGTATAATAACACAACATCATGCTTATAAATATAAACTCGTGCTATCATCAATTATTCACAAGTATTGTAATTTAGTTCTCTCGCGGAAAGAAATCAACCACTCACAATGTATGTAGTTTCCAAAACTGCTAGCTTCTCCCGAGCATCTGGAATTAAAGAAAGAGCAACCTAGAAACCTCAGAAACCCTAAAACAACCTTCTGAACATCTAACACTTTCTCCTTGGACGCAAAGAACAGTTCTGGACACAGGGTTAATAGGTTTGGACGCAGGGTAGCTCTTTTCTTCCTTAGATAGCTTCTATTGGATGCAAGAAAGCCCTCCTTGGACGCTTGGGCAACTGTTGGACGCATACAACTCCTTCAACAGCAAAGGAACAACTCATTTGGACGCCAAGCCTTCCTACCAACCTTCCTTCTCTCTTTTCCTAGTGAAAAATTTGGATGCTTTGATGAATGAAGACTTCTCCTCCCCTTTGGTTCTATTTATAGAGTTTGGAAGACATGCTTGCTCATCTTGTTGGCTTTTTGGCCCTTAATCTCAAATTAATTAATTTTAATGGATTGATTAATTAGTGTTTTGATGATAACAAACCTGATTTTATTTATTAACCATTTGAGTGTTTTGAAGTGTCTATTGTGTGGAGCTAGAACAACGGTTCCAATGCAATTTGAATCACTCAAATCGGAGTTCAAATGAAGAAGATATGACCGAAACAAGCTTAATGGAAAAATCTCGAGCTGATGACGTGGCAGATTTTTTTTAATCAAAGTGGACAAATTGAAAGGTGCCACTTGGAGCAATGGAGAAGTGACAATTGGTGAGTCTTTTATTTTTGGATTGATGTTAAAAAGAAAATGATTTAAAAAAAATGAATTTAAAAAGAAAGTGAATTTAATATTATTATATATGTTTGTGTCTAACGGCTAGTTGCTTTTTTAAAAGGATTAATTTAATATTATATATGTTTGTGTCTAACGGCTAGTTGCCTTTTTAAAAGGATTAATTTAATATTATTATATGTCTGTGTCTAACGGCTAGTTGAGTTTAAATCTCCACCATTCAATTTTCTTTTACAAAGATCTAATGGTCCAAATTAATTTGGTTTTAACTCACTTTCATTTCTTTTTAAATATTTCATTTTCTCCAAAAATCTTTCCCCAACTTTTACAATTTTACAATCCTCAAAAATTGAAAAAGGTCACCATTGTTGCTCTCTCTCCAAGCTTTCAAATTTCTTTCTTTTCATCTTATTCTAGAGAGATACTTTCATTGTATTGTGAGGATTTGGTATTGTGAGTTCAAATTTGTACATCTACTCTTTTTTAGAGAGTTTTAGTGTGTGATTTAAAATTTCAAGAATATTGTAACGGTTGGATCCTAACCCGTGGAAAGGATCAGGTTTGCTTTTGAACCCAAAAAAGGAGCAAGGTAGCGGTTCGACTCTCATCCGTGGAAAGAGTCAAAGGAGATTTTTTAATCGAAATCCTAAGAGGCGCTTGGGAAAGTGGATGTAGGTCGAATTGGACCGAACCACTATAAAAATTATGGTGTCTTCTTCTCCAACTCTTTCTCAATTTATTTTGCATTCAATTTTTAGTAGCATGTTATAGATTACTATCCTTCTTTGTTGAGATTGATTGAATCTTGTGTTTCATATATTTTTTATCAATCTTGATATTTAGCATCAATTAAGGTTTTTATTAATTTAATTAAAAAAAATAATTCAATTAGTTTAATTTGAGCATATTTAGGAATAAGTTTAATTAAACCCTATTCACCCCTCCTCTAGGGTTGCCATACCGGTCCAACACATCTCTTCTTTGCTTCCAAAGTTGACACTTAGCTCCCACATGTCCCTTGCATGATAACCAATCCATGCGTCCAAGCACATGTCTCCTTGCGTGGTGTTCCCGTCATGCATCCCGACATCTCCTACTTATGAAGTGTTAAGTCCAAATGAAGCGTTAAGTCCAAATGAAGCCACTTATCACCAAAAGTTTCTAACCATGCATCCAACCTTGCCCCGGGATAGGACCATGCGTCCAATTTTCTCACATCATGTGTCCAAGATGTTGTTTTCTAGGGTTTGGCTTCTTTTGCTCTCTTTTCTTCCTCCAATCTTTCTATACTTAACCAAATTTTCTTTGTCAAGCCTTTCCCTATGCGTCCACTACCATAGTCCATGCGTCCAAGACTTCTTTCATGGCCTTATGTACTCCTTGGTAACTAACTCATGCGTCAATGGGGTGTCTCCCGAGGCTATGCTTCCAACTTTTCTCTTCTATGCCTCCCATACTTAGCCATTTTTTTCTATCAATGCACCAACTATGCGTTCAAACCTACTTTTCCTCCTTAGAGTTGCTTCTTAATCCTTCCAAATCATCCAATCACTTAGCCAATTTTCCTCTAAATCAAACTCACCATGCGTCCACATTACCTACTATGTGCCCGACATAATTCTCCTTCAAAGTGTATGTCCAACTTCCTACTAGCTTCCAACTATGCTTCCAACTCTTCCCTTAAACACTTAGTGAAAATTTTTCTCTTTTCCTTCAACCATACGTCCAACAATAGGCTTCTCATAGCATAGTTGAGTTATCCAAGCATAATTGTGATATTTAGAAGATTTCCTAAGCTCATAGGTCTGTCGTTCAAGATTCGAAAATCGCCTAACGTGGTTTTCTTCCAAACTCACCTATGACTTATTCTTAATTCAAAACTCAAGTTGACACAAACACTTTTCTTCCTTTCCCCCATCTTAACGCATAGGGTCCATTAAATTGGCCAAAATTTGGCTAACTCCACAAGCCTAGGTTTTCTACCTCAGAATTTTTCTAACTCCATAGGCTTGGAATCCAAGTTTATACCCTTACCCTCGTTTCTATTTTTTATGTCCTTTAAGCAACTAGGTCAAAGGATAGAGTGTCACACATATACTTGGCGTCGATAGTTCTTCTATGTCGACGATTACAGTTTGTCGTCGGCATATGCTTGAAATGCTGATGCCTCCTAATACAATATGGTTATGGCATAAGCCTATTTTTTTTTGGGAAATAACTATTTTAAAATTGTATTATTTTTCCACCTACATCCTTTATTCATTACTTTGGTTTGTACCTAAAAACAAACAAATTATACCAAATACTAATCAACATCCATTCAATATTATCATAAAAGTATTACATCAATAGGTCATTAGAAAAGTTTGCTCGCAACGTTCCAATAAACACATAAAAGAAGTTTGACAATAAAGTTACATAACCAAAATAGTACTAATTTGGTCCAAAAACAAAGACATTACAAAAAAAAGTGAAGACCGACTTCTAGCTTGCTTGAAAGTTAGTCATGGAAAATAAATAACAAAAACAAAAGTCAAATACTATTTATAATTATAACAAAAAAGTATCAAACACAAATTTAAGACATCCTATATAATACAAAAATAACTCTACATATATTTACAATAACTTGACTAAGGAATTGATGTCATCAGTTATACAATTAGAAACTTCATTCATGCATATGAACAAAATATAGAAGTTCGGTTAATCAATCAATTCTATTGAAATAGGCTCCATCAAATATATACTTGCTTATGTCTTTTACCAACGTTCAACTCTAACTATCTAAAATGACAAAACTCTTTTTTTAAAAAAAAGAACTTACAAAAAAAAAAAAAGGTAAAAGTTTGGAAATGATTGATGAAGTACCCTTTTCTCCATACAAAAGCAAAAAACCATGACCACCAGTACATGGAAACATTGCAGTACCCCTTCTCCATACAAATAATAATTTGACAATCAAGTGACAAGAAGTAATTGCAATATTCAATTTAGCTTGAATGTTTGGTCTCTAAACCCAAAATAACTTATTGGACATAACAATATGTAAGGCTCCTAGTTAGGACTATATGGGGATAATTAGTAAAATAAACCATAAAGACATAACTATCAAAAACATTTAAGACAAAAGTTCAACATAGATCGAAACTTACAACATGAACTATCAATGAACATCTCTCCCCATCTTTAACACATCCTAACCCACATTTAAGACAAAATAACAACATTTAGATCTAAACTTATAAAATGAACCATAAAACATCTCATTTCTACTTTCACCTCATATTTAAGACATAATCTAAATAACATAGGTCTAAATTTATATATTTAATACAAAGAACTAGGGGTGTTTAAAAAACCTGGTAACTTGACCTACCCAGACAACCCAACCCCAACCGTTGGGGTTGGGTTGGCTTGAAAATTTTTAATTTTTTAATTTTGGGCAGGGTCTCGGGTTGGTGATTTTTCCACTCGGGTTAACCCGACCCAACCCAACCATTATATATATATATAACCTAGTAACCCTTCGGGAGAGCGAGAGAGCGAGAGAGAGAGGGCGAGATAGAGCGAGAGCAACCTAGTGACCCAACTCAAAAAAATTGGGTTAGGTTGACCCTCTGAAATGGAACCGATGGGTTGGAAAGTAGGCCAACCCAGATTTTCAGGTTGGTCCAAAAAAGACCCCTAACCTAGCCTAACCCAACCTGTGTACACCCCTACCAAGAACATCTCAGTTGCTACCATATCAACCAAGCAATTAGCAATTGGGGTACCTCTAAAAACTAGGATATGTTCCTTTTACTTTTTTTGCAATTTACATTCCGCATTTTATTTTTCTATGCTTGCTTCTCAACTCACACATAAAACCTTCCATTTACCGTTTTAGCTAAAGAATTAACTTTGAGAAACTAATCTTCGTGCTTTCCTACGGATCGACCCGATCTTATCGCTAATACTATGCTTTAGTAGTAATAGTTGTAGAGATCAGTAATTATAAATATTATTTGATTGAGTCATACTTTCATGATGCATTAGCCATTGGGCAACATAGCTTCCCACCAGCCTATACCAACTTTGCTAATATGATACCACAAATGATAATGGAGGAACAAGTAATTGTGATAAAACTCTTATGAACGACAAATCAGCCACAACATGAGGCACATGTGAAAATGATTAAGCCTCCTACAAATCTTGGGTTTAAAACATAGTCTTTCCTTTTTTTTTTTTCTAGTTTTTAATTAAAAGATAAAAGTAAACAATGAAAACAAATTGAAGAAAGAGAACCAAAATTAATAAATGGAAAAAAGAGAGAAAAAAAGGATAGCAATGGTGTATGTAAGCACTTCCTAACATATTAATATATTAATAAGTTTACTAAAAACATATATTTGAATTGGTCTTACTACTAACTGAAAATGGTCAACTGATTAATAAGTGTAATCTTAGGAGCAAAGCGAATATGGTCAACTAAAAATTACTTCTACTTTATTAGGAGCATAAACCGTGATGCCCGTCTTAATAGCTAGTCCAATTAAGTCTCTTACTCATTTGAAACTCAACATATGGATTTCTATGGCCAAGGGTTGTGAGACTTACTCGACATATGGATTTCTATGGCCAAGGGTTGTGAGACTTACTCAAGACACTCCTTAGTATTAGAACAATCACATCAATATTTAGATCCCGCTACGACCGAGTCCATAAATCTCATTCATGAAGTCCTTGGATACTATAAAGCATCATTCAATCTAAAACACATCAATCTCCATAACCTCACATCTATAATCTATAATATATTAAAAAACCACAATCTTGGAAAAACTTTTTTAGGCTATTTTATCACTCTATCAAAACTTAAATTTACAAACCATGCCACTAATAAATACAAATCATATCTAATTACTAATATTAAACTCACAAAAATAAATCTTAAAAAGCTATAATATGAAAAGTTGTTCTTTATTTATATAATTACTAGCTCTAATTACAATTAAATCTTTAAAGAAAAGAAATAATACTAAAAATCCTTTTTATCCATTCAATCAATACACGTTTCCTTATTTGAAAATGAGAATTAATGGTGTTAGAAAAAAAAAAAATTCAACCCTAATCCACTTATCTTTCTTAATAATGTCTTGAACTCATTCTTCTATTTAACGCCTAAATTAAATCCATAATTAAACCTCATCTATTCAGTTTCATTTTCCCCATTTATAAAGCTCTATTCATATTTCACCCCACCTTATCCATCTTCCCCTTTGGTCATTCTTTTTTTTTTTTTAATAATATGTGAAGTGGTGAAATCCATACTCGATTTCTCTCTAAATTTAAACTCTTTGTATAAAACAAAGTACAAAATAATTGTTTAATTAAAACTTTTCAATATAATTAGTTAGTTTACATCTTGAATAATTTCCAGAATTTCTCTTAAATCACTGCATTTAATTGAAGATGTGTAGTTATATATTAAGGATTTAAAAAGGAGATTGTAATGAAAGAGGTAAAATGGAACAACCGCAAACAAACTTTTCCATTATTTCGAATTCTAGTTTACAACTTTCAATGGAAGAAGCAAATTGATGAGCAATTTCTGAATGGTAAAAGAATTAAATGTTCCAAGAATGCAACGAAATCCATTTTATGAGCCATTTTTCTTCTTCTTCAAATCTTCTGTTCTGTCTAGTTCCATCAAATTTCTGCAGCGTCTTTTCTTCCAAAAAAAAAAAACAATAAAAAAATCATTGCTTTTCTGTTGTCACTGCCGCCACTGCCACCGCTGGTGATGGTTCGGTGGTTGCAGTTGTTTTCTTCTCCAATGACGGTGCCTCCATGGTGGTTTTCTTCTCCACTTCGATGCCTTTTGGGGATGCCGCTACCTCGACGGTGGGTTTATTGGGTTCAGCTACCGGCAAGACGATGGGTTTTTGGGGTTCAGCTACAGCTACCGGCAAGGGTTTTTGGGGTTCAGCTAGCGGCAGGACGACGGCGATGGGTTTTTGGGGTTCAGCTGGCTCGACGACGGCGATGGGTTTTTGGGGCGCAGCTGGCTCGACGACGGCGATGGGTTTTTGGAGCTCATCGACGACGGCGATGGGTTTTTGGGGCTCATCGACGACGGCGATGGGTTTTTGGTGCTCAGCCTCAACGACGGCGATGGGTTTTTGGGCCTCAGCCTCGACGACGGCGATGGGATTTTGGGCCTCAGCCTCGACGATGGCGATGGGATTTTGAGGCTCAGCCTCGACGACGGCGATGGGTTTTTGGGGTTTAGCCGCTGCTACCTCGGCGATGGGTTTTTGGGGTTCAGCCATCGCCGGTGCAACGACGACAGCTGCTGGAGCTGCATCTATTGGTTTCGCTGCCTCAACCTTCACTTCTTCTTTGGGCTCTTTTTTGGTCTCGGTTGGAATTTCTACTTCTTTTTTGTCCTAAAATAAAAAATAAAATAAATAAATTGTTTTATTGAAAAAAGAAAAAAAGAGAATTTCCTTTAAAAAAAAAAAAATAAATAAATAAAATAGATACATAGTTAGTTTGCCTAAATATGGGAGGAAATTCTTCGGGCAGGGTTAGAAATTAGTTCAAAATAATTAAAATTACTTTGGTTGACTTGAAATTATTTAAGATATGTTTTGAAGTAATTTTGTAAAAAAGAAAGACAATAAACAAGCATTAAGTAAGTTTTAAGCAATAACCTGAATGAGCAAACATCCAAGAGAGAGCGGTTGGCCATCCTCCTCAACCTTCTTTTCTCCCTCGTCAACCTTCTTCTCATCAATTTGATAATCACTCTTTTTTTCTTCATTTTCGACCTTCACTTCCTTCTCCAAGAGAGTTGGTATCGCCATTGTCCTCTCCTTCTCTTCGACGACGGGGACAGGCAATGGGGTGGCTTCTTTCTCAGTGATTGTCTTTGGCTTGCTAGCACAACCACCCATGTTGAAAATATGAGAGAGAAAGAGTTTTATAAATTAAAGATGTTAGAAGTTATAAAAAAAAAAGAGAGAGAGATATTGGGTTTGAGAGAAAGAAGACCAAAGTACTTCTTTCTCTTCTTATTCAAAGGAATCAGAAGTGCTTTAGAGAAGAGAAAGGAAAAGAGAGCAAGTTGAAGGCTGAGGATGATGAAAATTAAGATAGGAATATTAGGTATTTATATTGCACAATATTAATTCTAATTTTATCTTATTGAGTGGCTAAACAAGATTTGAGGTAAAGGTTGTTATAATTTGCCATTTTGAACAATAATATTAAACCTATTTTTGGCAATTGTATAACTAATTGAAATTGGTCAAAAATTCACCTATTCTATAAGCTGCCTAGCTACGGCTCTCAAAATTCCTTTATTTTTGGATTTATTCTTTCTGTAAATTTATTTTATTTTATAAGGAAGGGTTTTTGGTTTTTATTATAAATTTAAGGTAAACTTAAAATAATAATCTAGTAGAAATATAATTTTGAGCAAAGGGGTCTGTTGATTAAAAACAGAATTTATTTGCAATCATATTTGTAAAGATATGATTTAACTTACCAAAATTGCTACCTTAGACATTAGTATTTGATTGTTTTTAAATAACTTAAAAATAAGTATAGCTAAGCTGACATAATGCTTATACTAATAACTTCGAAGTTAGAAGTTCGGTTCCCTTACTTCACATATAGTAAAGAAAAACACACACATACACCATATAAAATTCCAATGCATAGATAGAAATATAAAGGTAGATGCAGACATAATACCAAATATATAATTAAGAGCTCTTTACATATTTATTTGTAATGAGTTTTCAAGAAGTGCTGAAAAAGAAGTATAAAATTGTTTTCGAATAAAGTAAAATAGATCAAAATATTTAAAAATATGACAAAATATTACTGTCGGTAATAGACACTAATAAATGGTTTATCGTTGTCACAGTAAAATTTTGCTATATTTAAAAATATTTTTAATAATTTTGTTATTTAAAATAATTACTCTAAAACAAATGAGTTGGGTAAGTTTTAAAACTTGAGGTCCACAATTTCATGAGTTTTAATTTTTTTTTTCAAATTTATTATTTAACTTGACACAACTTTGAAATTAGAAAATTTAATCAATCTAACATACTTGACATTTATGACTCATGAGTAGGAACTAATCCATGGTAATCTATAGTGTTATATATCATGTTATAAAATTATATCATGTTTATTTATGAGTCGTACAAAATTTGAATCGTATTGTATTATAGAGAAGCAATCCTTTGAGACCATAATGTGTCAATTATAATTCTCTTTAGGAACGTGACTTCCATGTCTTTTTCCAATGTTGTTATAACTCAAGTTTGTCCATGAATTGATTGATAATAAAACATACAATATTTAACTAAAAATATAAAATATTCAATCATATAAATTAGAGAGGAATAGGCTACAATTAAGTTCAGTCTCCCTCTTTCTCTACAAACACAACAAATAATTTTCTAACAATTATTTTAAATTGCCACATGATGATATTTAATTGGATGTAACATAAGTTATATAATAAGATGGGTGCAACTCATGCTGCACCAAATTTTTTTTCCTAAATTAAATGTCCAAACTTAATAATGAAAATACTCAAGACTAGTTAGCCATAAAACAAGCATATTTTTTAAATAATAATAATAATCATATAAATAATGGAGAACACAATTAGAAGGTAATTAATACCTATAAAAAAGTTTGGTAAAAAAAAAAAAAACTATAAGAGTTATAGTTAGGTCTAATCACACATAAATATACTAATAGTTAATGACAATTCTTCCATTCTAAAAACTAATTGAGAATATTTATTAACAAAAAAAAAAAGGAGTATTATTTAATTAATATATATTATGTATTAGCGATTAAGAGACGGATAATTTAAATACTCTATCTCTTATTATACTAAAAATAGTGAGAATACTTATTTCACTACTTATTTATATTATATTAATAGGATGAAATTAAAATTTTGCAGATCAAACTAAATGAACATGGATAAAAATGAATAAAAAAGACATATTCTTTGTTTTAAATTTTATTTTTTTTTGTAAAAATGAACCCAATGAAGCTCCTATTTTTATTTTTTTAACTTGTTTAATAACTATTTGTTTTTTTGAAAATCTTGTTTATTTACTTACAACTTTTTTAACTTTTTTATCATGTTTGAACATTTGAATTTTTAGACAATTTTCTTTTTTTTTTTAAAAAGAAAATCATGTTTTATAATAGTTTTTTTTAATATAGCAAAATGAGCAAATTTATTTACGAAATAACAAAATGTCAGCAAAATGTCACTATCTATAAGTATAGATAAAGACATTTTGTTATATTTAAAAATATTTCAGCAGTTTTGCCGTTTAAAATAATTAACCACATAAACAACTTTTTATATCTTTCAAAATTTTACTTTGTTTTTTTTAAACAACCTTAAAAATAATAACAAAAAAAAAAATCAATAAATGAAAAGAAATTGTTTAATTATAAGTTTGATTTAAAAAAATTATATGACTACCAAACTAGTCTTATTTTTTCAAATTTGATCTCTCAACCCTTTTACCATGTATATATTCGAATTTACGTTTAGTGTTTACTAAAGTCTTTTATTCAAGGATTTTTTTTTTAATTAAATTTTATTCTCTTTCGTTCAAGTAATAACATGCAAACCAATGTTAAAAAGAAAAATGAAAAAGGAAAAAAATAACAGAAACCACTAATTGGTTTATCTTTTATGTATCTAGAAGCATTTAATATAACACTTGTGAGTGTTTCTTAAAAAAAAGAAAAATAATAAATAAAAAATAAAAAATAAATAAATTTGAGAGAGTAAATAAAGCTATTGATAATTAGATAAATTAACCACAGATATGAGGATTTGAAAATTCCTCAAAAAGCAAATCAATTCCTAGAAGAAAAAAAAGAACCCCACAGATTCGACAAATACATAAAATAAAGATTTCAAAAATTCAAGACATTTTAAAAAAATTTAAGGATTAAGATAAATATTTTGAAAGTTGAAAGATTAAATTGGAGCAAATTTAAAAGTTTGAGAATTAAAAACCAACCTTTTAGAGTTTTAAGTATCAAAATAGAACCAATTTAAAAGTTTTGTTACTAAATGGAATTAATTTTTTTATAAGATAATTCAATAATTTCTTCAATGATTTTTATGAAATTTATCTCCAATTGAATTGAGGCTTTATATTTCTATCATAAAATTATAAATTTAGTTATTAAACTTTTAAATTTATATTCTTGTGATTATTAGGTATTTTAACTTTTAAAACATGTGTAATAAATTTTTGGACTTTTAAATTTTTATTTATTTAGTTTTTGAGTTATAAAAATGTTCAATATATTTTTGAGTTTTTATTTTCGTGTTTAAGACTCATATTATAAATTTGAAGTTTTAAAAAATTAAGGTTTTATTTCATATAAAATAAAAGCCAAATAGTTAAAAAAAACTTACCAAACACAAAATTAAAAAGTTTAAGAATCTAATAGAATTTTTTTTAAAAATTTAGAGCAGATATCAATTTAAATATCTAATCTTCGAGAGTTGTATAAATTAAAAACTTGAACCAAGATACATCCTGAACTTTCGTGAGTGTATCAATTTACACCATCATCCAGATATCGTTTAGCCTACATCGTGTGAAACTTATGATTTAAATCAATTAAAGTCATAAATTTTCCTAAGACAATCAATTGAGACTTGTCATTAGGACTTTGAAAATCATTTATGCATTAATTCTCGAATAAGTGTAAATAGGTCTAAATTGATTGTCTTAGGAAAATGGATGATTAGAGTAAATGAATGAAAGATTTTCGAATAAAATTTTGACTAAAAGTTTAAAGTAATCAATTTATGAATATTTAAGATTAATTCACACGAAGTTCTCAAACGAAACGTAACGAGGGTTTAAATTGATCCATTTACAAATGTTCAAGGTTTAAATTGATGCAAACCTTAAAAGTTAGAGGTATAAATTGATATTTTTCCAACCGGACTAATCTTTATGCATTTGGCTCCATAGGGTTTTGACCCGACCCGAATAAAAATGTACCGAATCCGAATGCAACCGACCCGGGATGCTTCTGATGAACCGGAAAAGCGGAAGATTTGTCATATTGCAATTTCTCAGCTTCGAAACTAAACCTAATCAGAGTTCCTAGTTTCCTCCCAGATTCGTGTTTCAGCTCCGAGGTATGAATTCAGAGCGGAGAAAATTTCTCCCGTTCTTAATGTTATTTGTTTTTGAGCTTTATTTGATTCTTGTTCCCACTTTCTCTTTTCTGTTTTCGATTTTTATTATCAGATCCGTGTTTACTTTCCTCCATTCCTCGATCGCGCGGATTGGTATTTCTCGGTGTGTTTGATTTCTTCTATCAATTGGGTTCGTCTATTCTGAAGTTTTCTAAGGGATCGACGGAGATTTTTTTTTTTTTTTTTTATTATTATTTTTTTATTTTTTTTTATATGCATGAATATTATATCGTTTGTTCTACCTCTCAGTAGTAGTTGGTATTTGAGGGGAATACTTTTATGTTTCATTATATGATCTGATTCCGCGTTTGTGATAGACATTTAAGTCTCGAATTTTGAAATGGGGTTTTCCATTTCTTTATAATGGAATCAAGTGTAACGAGTATCATTACGTACCTTAATTTCCTTAACCGTAGGCTGTTTGATTCTTGGGTACAAATCATTTCCTTTGGTGAAAATTGCAAGGCTCTCTGATAGTTCCTTCCTTTCTGAATGTTTCACTTCTGAACCTGAAATCTAATCTTACGTAGCCAATGATGCTCTTTAGCTTGAGGCTGGTTAATATTAATTCTTTATATATCTTTTGTCTGCCATTCCTCAAAAGAATGCTTGAAATAAAGGATGGGCATTTTAAATTTGTGGAATAGAGTTCATGGTTTTTGGTGTCAGGATTTATGTACAAACTAAAACAACTGAACTTTTTCTTTTTCCATATTGATGCTTAATTTTAATTGTTTTCAGGTTTTCTTGCGTGTTATTTTGCTCCAATTCAGTATCAGTTATTAGCGATGTGAGTATCCCCCCTTTTTTCTGTTTCAGTCTCACCATGTATTCTACAATATCTTTTTACCGTTTTATTTCTTACATGATGAACTTTTTGATTGTCAGCTACATTACTTTAGATTTGTATCCCTGTAGACAAGTGCTGTTTTGTTAGCGTTTACATTCTTATTTGGCATTCATAAATTTCTGAATCACTATTTCTCCCCCGCAAGTAGCTCATTGTGGTCTGAAGAGTTATTAAGGTGAACTGTGGAGCACGTGCTTGGACAAATATTTCTCTGAATATTGATTTTCCGAGCAACTATCATGACAAGTATCATCTCCCTGTTGCTGAAATTGAAACCTTGAAATAGAAAAGCCGCTGTGAATTTTGCACAATTGGAAAGAATTAGTTCGCTGAAGATTTATTTTCAATCTAATAAATCAGATGTGTTAACATTGAGTAGATGTAGCGTTTTGTTCTCTTGGTGATATGATCAACGTTTTTGGAGATTTGTAAGGTTTAATAATCAGCAGGATAGTTACATGCATGTCTTTTCCATACCCTGGGTCTTTATCTTTCATAATGTTGAAGATTATTTGTATGGATATTAACTTATCTACATTTCCTTGTTTCTTTATAATATGTAGGGCGGATGAAGAACCCGTTGATCAGAAGAGGTATCTTGAAGAAGCTTGCAAACCCAAGTGTGTGAAACCACTACTTGAATATCAGGTACAGGGTGTTTTACTGGTCTTCGTTGTGGGGAATTAATGAAGTCTTAGTGAAGTTGGATATGCTGTTTTCCTCAGTTGTTGGACTTGTATTCATTATTTATTTTTATTTTTATTTTATTTTATTTTTTTTCATGATTACTCAACTTTTAAAACTCTGATTTCATGAATGGGTATATTTCTATTCTGTTATTTGGTTAGATATTAACTGTCACTACACTAGATTGAAGATTTTGGATCTCTCCGTGTGAGCAGAGTATATCCATTTATAAATGAGTAGATTCCTGGTAGCTTCAAACCTTCTTTGTGACGCAACAGTTAGTATTCAGTGAACTGTCTCTCTGGAAAAAAAGCCCAATTAGGGAGTGCATTGTTAGAAAATTTGAATTTGAAAAGTGGCAAAGGTTGTTGGTGTTGTGGATAACAATTGGATTGATGGTAAAACACACAAGGAGCCACCGATCACTAAGCCTTATAAGAATAACGAAGCTTAGTTACATGAGTGAGATTTGATATATGGGTACTTCCCTACAAGACTTGGGCTGGGCTGGCTGGTCATGCTGAATACTATCACCCACCAAGGGAGGGGGGAACAGAGGGATAGAGGGTAAAGGAAAAAAAAAAAAGGGAAGGAAGTTGCAATTTTTAAATGGATTTGGCTCCACCTTTGCTTACGATTTTTCTTTTGGAAAAAACCAATGGACGTACTCCATCAATCAAGCCACACCTTGAAGATAAAGTCTATCTTTGGGCTGTACAATGTATGGAACATTATTTGGATATTGTGAGCATATTACTAATTAACTAATAAGTGGTTATAAGTAAAGGAATTAAAAATAGAGAAAAGAGAATGAAGCCACTCAAATGCTAAGTAGCACCATTTAAATTCTCTTTCTATTAGTAATTCCAACAGCATATTTCATCATTTCTGGGTCCTATCTTGCCATAAAAGTAACAGTAAGAAAGTTGTTACTGCAATCTGTTTTATTCTTTTGGATGGGAATCATTTTCGCCTAACAAGCTTAGTTTTGGTCTCCTTTTGTTGGGGTCTTTTGGTATGCTCTTGTGTATTCTTTCCTTAAGAAGCCCAGTTTTCGGCAATTGTTATTAGCGTGACTTCACAGTGAACACAATTGGCCCTGTGCAATTATTGTGAAGGATCCTTGCCTATCATGCTAATCATTAGTCTTCTTTTTCTGATATCCGTGATGTTTCGGGCCAGCTTACGCACGCACGACTAATCTCACGGGACAACTCGCCTGACCCTACAACATTTGGGTGTCAAGGAAACTCGTAAGATATTAAATCCTACATAGGTGGCCACCATGGATTGAACCCATGATCACTTAGCTATTTATTGAGACTATGTCTCCTTTTATACCACTAAGCCAACCCATGATGGTTTGCTAATCATTGGTCATGAAAGCAACAATCGTGTTCCTTTACAAATTGCTTTTACGAAATGTAGCTTCCTTCTGTGAATTCAAATCAACATTGAGGACAAAGATATCTTTTCTCTAAAAGTTGAGACATCTCAAGTTTCACTGATTTTAGTTGATACTAGGCTTTGGGGTTCACGTTGACTTGGTCACTAGACATCCTTTTAATGTGATGTTGATGAATCTTAACAAATGCGTTGGACTTCTTTCCCCTAGGATACTAATCCTCACCAAATTTGGAGAATTATTTATTTTGATGTGCATATAGGATGTGTTTTCCCTGAAAAGTGGCACAATTTATTTCGTCTCTCATATCTGGGTTTCAGCTGATGACTTGTTGGTATATGGGAACGAAGAGGGTCGTAATATTTTACTTTGTTTATAATGTGTGAGCAGATTCAAATTCTATCATTAGTATATAAAGATAAGGTAAAATGATGGTTATATTGTCTTTCCATGTCATAGGCGTGCGTGAAGAGAATTCAAGGGGATGACAGTGGTCATAAGCATTGCACTGGACAATATTTTGATTACTGGTCTTGCATTGACAAATGTGTAAGTAACTTTTGGTTTTTATAGAAAGTAAATTGCAGAAAAAGTTTATACAAATGTGTACATAAACAACTTTAATTTTTTTAACCTTGAACTAACTTCAAAAGACACTTTCTTGCAGGTTGCACCAAAACTATTTACGAAACTTAAGTAATGGAGAGTTGTTAGGGATGTGGGGATCCTATCCTTTTGGTTGCAGCATTTTTCTGATTTTTTATGCAATGTCGTTTTGTGGACTTGATTTTTGCATCTACAAAAAATGCCAAGGGCTGTGCAATGTTATAAAAACTATGATAGACCTTTAACCATGGTCAATAAGAAAGGATCTTGGATTCATGTTTCGAGCTTGTGAAAACTTCTTGAATATTGTGATTGCTCTCTATAAACATTAGTGATCGATCAAATCCAGTAGTAGTTTCAGAAAACAAAAGTTTAGCAACATGATACCATATTGAATTTGCTGTTCCTGGTTTATCAAATGGCTGTGTAGTTTGAGAATAAGTAGCTGATTGGGGTTTAATTTGTCCGAAGTAGATGATCACTTTTTGGTCTAATGCCTGTTTTGATATCCAAATTTCTTTGTATTCGATAACTAATTAAAATTAATTGGTAATGTGATGTGTAGTTCATGTGTCTTGTAAACAATGTGAGGTCTCTTGATCCTCGATACTAGATTGATAGAAGATGATGGTTCATTTGGCCAATACCAATCTAGATAGTTTTTAGTTAACCATTAATCTTTAAGATGATTGCAAGTGTCTTATCCACTAGGCATCGAAAATTGTAAGAGAGACTAAAGTATACGGGGTATAGTAATAGTAGCTAGCTAGTCAACCATTATGGGTTGACCTAGTTGTAAAAAGGAAGATATAGTTTCAATAAATGGCTAAGTGGTCATGAGTTTAATCTATGGTGACCACCTACTTAGAATTTAATATGTTACAAGTTTTTTTGACACCAAAATGTTGTAGGGTCGGATGGGTTATCTCGTGAGATTAGTTGTGTACGTAAGTTGGCCCGATCACTCACGAATATAAAAAAAAAAAAATATATTGTAGCTAGCTAGTCAGTTTTGAAGTATGACTTTTCTTACTTTGCTACATCATTTGTATCGATTAAAATTAATTTATTTTCATATGTATTTTGTTAAATTATTGATCAGTCTTACAACTTTTAGTTTTCTATTTATTTCCTTCAATTTTATAAAGTAGTATCTATAAGGTTATTGAACTTTAAAATGCTTAGGCATAAAAGTCAATTTTATATCTAGTAGATTTATGAGTGCTAAAATGATTTGAGAATTCTAACAACTATAGCTCAATTTAGGTTGGGTTAGACATTTTGGATCTCTATATATTTGTTTGTTTTTATTTATTTTTTTTAATTTATATATATTGTTTTTGTTTTAAATAATTAAAGAAACGGTTGAGTTGGAGATCTATTTGGATCTTTTGAATAGTTAACCTAACTAACTTGAATTTTTGTTAATTTTTAAAGATTATGAATATGTTAGAGATTTATTGGACCTATATTAACGTAGATTATTAAGAAATTTATGTATATGTTGCAATAGACATGATTTGTGAAGATTAGCCTATACCAAGTAATTTAGTACTAAATCAAAACTTTTTAAACAACTACATTAAAACAGGTAAAATCATAACGTAACTTTTAAAATCATAAGAATATTTGTGATTTTAATTTGCTTTCTTTTACTGTTTGGCCGATCTTTAAACACCCAAAAATACATGAAAAAAAAAAAAAAAAATTTCACATGTTAGATTCCTATTTTCAGTTGTTGCCAAATAACATCAAATTACCAAAACAATGTATTTATTCTTTCATTCTGTGAATTCTTACAAAATTCTTATCAGAAAATCAAATCATGAAAAGAAAAAAAAAAGTAAGAAAAACTACAAATATAAATACAACTTTGGATCAAACAGAGAGAAAAAAAAATCTTAATTAACCATTTCATAAACAACCCTAACTCTGAATGTCCCTCCAAAGATGGCAATTTCCACCATTGAAAAGAGCTTAATTACCATTTGATGAGAGGGACTCAACAACCCATTTCTTGTTTCTGCCATCACTATCACCGCCGCCACTGCTGCCTTTCCCATCCTTACTTGGACCGAAAGAAGAAGAATCTTCGATAGGAGAATTTGACGTTGTTGTGTTGTTATTCTCTTTGTTAATGAGCGAAGAAATGGCAGCCGCAACCGCGACTCGAAACTTAGGGTCAGAAGCAATAGCAGACACACTCTCAGGTGTGAACGGTGGCTTATTATCGTCGGGTGGTCTCAAGGAGCGGCCGTGAAGGGGAAAGTTGGTATGGTAAAAGGAAGTAGGGTTGGTATTGATCCAATTGGAGGGTTGGGGGAAGTTTGAGGTTGAAGATGTGGGGATTAATGGAGTGTAAAATGTATTGGTTGAGGGTTGATTAGGGTTTTGAGTTTGGAGGAAATTAGTTGGAGAATAGGAAGAGGAGTTTAGAATATTAGGGTTTTGAGGGTTTAGAAAATTAGGGTTTTGAGGGTTTGGAAGAGAAGAAAGATTATTAGTAGTATTAGTGGAGTCTAAGAGCATAAAGGAAGCTGCTGCAGAAGCTGTGGAAGCCATGGCTGTGGCTCCAACAGGAAGTGGATGATTATGTGTTCCTTCGTACGTTGTTATAAGAATTGACATGTCTTCTAAACATCTTTGAACCTAAAAATGGAAAGCTTTAATGTTACACACAATACCTAAAACTCCTTAAACTATGCAAAATATATGTCTCAACTTTAAAATTTTCATTTTTATTCTAGATCGATGCTATTGGAAGTGTTCTTTCGTTGGAATAAGAGGAATTGATGCAACCAATAATGTGTCAAAAGTGAAAAGATTGATTATTATGTGTACATGAACTTTAATGATATTTTTTGAGATGAAATAAATGGTTCTTAGTCCTTCATACGTTGTAAATAATATCATGTAAATGATGTTAATTTTGCATTTGATTACTTTTTATAAATAAGCTACTGTTATATAGTTACAAAATGCAAAATTTCAATTCTCTTTGTATGAAAAAACATGTTTTTCTTTAAATAATACTAAAGTTTGACCTTTTAATTAACTTTGTGTCTATTTTATTTTCTAAACTTCACAAAGTGTCTAACTGGTTCTAAAACTTTCTATTTTGTATCAAATAGGTTTCTAAACTTTAAAAAAGTTGTTTAATAGGTAAACTATCTATCTATTAAATGGAAGAGAATAGCCAATGTGAATATGACTATCATGGGACAATAGATAGAGCTTGAATTTTCAACTGTGTCTAATAGAGATTCCTAATCTATTTAGAATTCACAGACGCAATGGATACAAGATTATTGAAAGTTCTAGATTCTATTAGACATAAAATTCAATCTAATTAGTTTTAAATTTTTTTTGCATATGTCAAAAACTTATATTGAACACAAAATTGCTAGACTTTTTTTTTTTTTTTTTTTTTTTTTTTTTTTTTTTTTTTTTTTTTTTTTTTTACAAGACAATTATATATTCAAAATTAAAACTTCATAAATTTATTATGAAAATTAAGCGACTAAACTTATAATTTAACTGTGAAAGAAAAAAAAAACCTGTTTTCTAACTGGACATCCTGGTGCAACCGTGCAACGATAATAGGCTCGAGGGCATGGATTTCCCTTCGCAATTTTTTGACCATATTTCCTCCATTGGCAACCATCGTTCATCTACAAATATACAACATTACAATTTAATTCCATAACACAATTTCATAACTAAAATCGACTTTACCATTTTATTAATTTGGATTTTTTCTTTTAATTTTTAAATTTGAATATCCATCTCATGTCATATTAAAAGATTTATTTAAATAAACCCTAAAAAAAATGTGAACAAAAATGACATTGAAATAAGGTAGTTTTGAGAGGGATGTTATTATTATTAATTATTAAGGGTAGTTACAAATATAGCAATTAGGCCCAAAATATTGGTAGATATAACCTAATGCAAAAAGATTTAGATTTAGCTATCTGAGTCTATCAGCGATAAGTTATATTGCTAATAGGAGTCTATTAATGATAAAGTCTATCACGGATAGAATTTATTATATTTGCAATTTTTAAAAATGTTGCTATATGATTAATAATTAATCTTAAGAGTGCTATCCACTGTAATTACCCTAATTAGTATTGTGGCAGACCAATATGAGCATAACTCAACTGATATAAGACATACATTATTGATCGAGAGGTTAGAGTTCGAATCTAAACGCTCAATTGTGTACTAAAAAAAGAAAAAGAAAAGAAAAGAAAACTTACCGTGGCAGATTCACATCTTGCTCTCACAGAAACCCTAGCTTTTCTGTTTTGTGGGGGTGCCATTGCTTGCAATTCAGGTCTTTGTGGCTTGTTTTGGATTGAGTAGAAGTTGGACATTATTGAATCTTCCTTCTTCTTTTCTCTTCTTTCTTCTTGTAATAATTCCCTATGATTATCTTCTTGATCCAAATCATTGTTCTTAGTATGGAGCCCTAATGATAACCCTAGTTCACTCTCCCTCATTTCGTCCTCCTTCGATGGCGACCGAACTCGTCTCTTCTTCTTCGCCATTTCTCCGAGTTCGAGGTCTTGTTTTGTTGGTTCTTCATGCCTCTTGTTCTCATTTTCATGGAATGATAGGAAGTTGTGAGAGTCCTGTATGTCAATAGAGAGAAACAAATTATTATATATACTTGTAATAATTGTTATGAGAAATTATTTAGAATTCATTCAATCCATTTGATAATTAATAATTTGGTTTTTAGTTATCTGTTTTTCAAATTTATATATGTTTGTTTCCTCCCAATTTTTGTATTATAATTTCGTTTATCTATTTTAAAAAGAAACACTTGAATTTCAAGTCAAATTGATCCAAAAATAAAAACGAGAAATTTTAAAAACTACCTTCTTATCTTTTTTTTGAAGTTTTTGAAAACATTACTTTTTGGTTTTTGAAAATTTTTAGTAGAAAATAGATAGTAAAACATATAGAAAGGAAGTAGTATTGCTTATAAGCTTAATTTTTAGAAACAAAAAATTTAAAATCAAATGATTATCAAATGAGATTTTAGGCCCGGTTTGGTAACGATTTGATATTTTATTTTTGGTTTTTGATAATTAAGCCTCTAAACACTTTTTCCATCTTTATATTTCTTACTTTAGTAACTTCTTAACATTGTTTTAAAAAATCAAGCCAAGTTTTTGAAAACTAAAAACAATAATTTTAAATTTTTTTTTTTTTTTTTAAATGAAATTTGACTAATGATTCAACTCTTTTAATTAAGAAAGATGAACTGTATTATAAGAAATTAAGAGAAAATTAGCTTAACTTTTAAAAACTAAATATTTACCAAATGAAGCCTTAGATATATAACTTTTTAAAACAAGATACTAAAGGATAAAAAAGAATAAGGAGAAGCACCAAACTACCTCAAACAAGTTGACACATCCTTAATGCCCTCTTCATATCCCAAATCCAATGAGGCCTTAGATTTAGCTTTTAAATTTTTGAAAATTATGTTATTTGAAATCCTCTTCATAAAAACTCAGGTTTTTTTTAAAACTATCCTTTTTAGTCTTCAAAATTTGGTTTGAATTTTGAAAACAATTCTAAAGATCAATAGATAACAAAACCAAAATTTTTTTGTGAATGAATGTAGTGATTAATAATTTCTTTTTTGGAACAAATTACCAATGAACAGGGATTAGTAAATGCATCGGAATATCTCAACTAGGTTGAATGTAGTGATTAATTATAAGTTTAATTTTCGAAAATAAAAAAATAAAAACCAAACTATTGGGGTGTCACAATTAGTTTTAGATGTAAGAGAAAAATATCAAAGTTAATTAATTATATATTTAAGCATGGGAAAATTTATGAGTGACAACCATATAGTAGGGGTCAATATTAGCACAAAATCCAATGAGTATATTATAAAATTGAATTGTGAGCTGAAAGAAAATTAATGTTGCAGAAATTTGAACCTACAACTTATACTTTCTTTACTCACTTATAATTCTCACCAATACCAAACACCTTTTTATGTTTACTTTTTCTCTATTTAATTAAATACAATCACTCTTAACTTTCACTTTTTTTTAAAAAAAATACTATAGTTCGTAACCATTTTGTATCTAGTAAATGTGACATTTTTTCCTAATTTAGCCGTAAATTCATGAGTACTTTTTATTTTTTGTTGTTTTAATTTAATTTCTTTATTTTTTTTTTTTACTTATTCCTACGAGGGTAAGGAAGTTTTTCCAACATAATCATCCCATCCATAAAAATAAAATTAGACATATCTCTAAAAGCATGTTTTACACAAAAAAAAAAAAAAAAAAAAAAAATATCAAACAAAGAACTAAAGTAGAGATTTAAACCAAAACCAAAATTGTTATATCCACAACTAAACTAATAAAATATATTTAGGATCACTAATAATTTAATCTACTAATGTTTGAAGATCACACATATACATAAAAATCTTAGAATTATGGGGTTCTAATTTTAGGGGTTACCTTATTGTTGAGGTTATTGTTTTGTTGAATGATACCAATTTTCATTTCAAGATCATAATAATCTTTCATTGTTTGTTCCACAGCTTTTCTCAACACTTTGTTCTCTTCCTTCATACGATCCATTTCCATTTGTAACTCTGAAATCTAACCCAACAACACCACTCAAATATAAATTGAATAATAATGTAAAAATTAAGAATTGATAATTTGAGATTTGAATTTGTTACCTCTCCTCCTACATTAATGTTGTGTGGCAAAAACAGTTTGAAAGCAGAGGTAGAAGCTGCAAGAACATCAACTGTTCCAATTATTTGTTGTTGTTGTTGAAGATCTTTTTGTTGTTTGAATATTTCTTCCTTGTGATGATCTATTTTGAGTGATAGATCAATCTCCATATGATCTAAATTTCTTCTCTCTTACTGTTGAGAACAATGGAAGATTATATTATGAACAAGCTCTCTCTCTCTCTCTCTCTCTCTCTCTCTCTCTCTCTCTCTCTCTCTCTCTCTCTCTCTCTCTCTCTCTCTCTCTCTCTCTCTCTCTCTCTCTCTCTCTCTCTTTCTTTGTGTTTTTTTTGTTTGGTTATTAATACAAATTTTGAGGCACCAAAGTCAATTCTCTCGTCTCAATGGAAGAATTATTATTACACACACAAGAGCCGCATCTTGGCTTTGACTTTAATGGGGTCCCCCTTTATTAATTAACCCTCAATTCATTACCTTCATTTAAATTCACTTTAAAATCCTAAACCCTAAATTTTATATTGACGAAGAAGATGCGACGACGTGGTCAGTTTTATTCTGTTAGATGTATGAGAGAGATCATATCATAACATATTTTCAACATGTCTTGGATAAAGTTTATTAGAAGACTTACAAATTCATATGTATACTTGCTAGCTCTCACGGTTATTAGGGATAAATTTGTACGTGTGTGGTTTAATCTCAAAATCAATTTACTACGAGAAGAGTAACGACCAAAATGTGTCTTATAAAGATTGCGAGGTCTCCATCTTTACAATGTGAAATTAATTCTCAACATAACTTGTCAAGATGATGTCTTTTTAGATTCACCATTCTTGGGTAAGATTTTTTTTTTCTTTTTTTGATCAAATACCCGTTTAGGTTTCGTGAGCTATGAGATACCATATTAGATAAATATCAAGGTCCTATTTCAAAGCCAATTACCAATATGAAGAGTATTTCATGTATTTTATACAAACTGTGAAACAACCCTTCAAGATGGTGTCATATCATATTAGATAAACATGAAGGTCCCATCTCCAAATAAATTGCCAATGAAAAGAGTAGCTCGTTTATCTTATAAAGATTGTGAAGTAATTGATGAATTTTTTGACGTGAGATCTTCAACCTGTTAGCTATATTTAGTGGTTTTACTCTTGGGTGAAAACTTGGATTTAACCCTATGTATATGATATTTAATTTTTGTTGAATGGATTTTTTCAACTAAATGATAATGAAGAGAAACTTTAGCAGCCGTATTTAGCCTAACTTTTAATTAATTAAGGCAGCCACAGCAATTTATTATAGCTAGCTAATTATTGTAGCCCTTTGAGTTGGGTGTTCAAGCCATTAAACATCTTGTGAAGCTCAAATTCGAGAGGCAAATATTTGATTCAGTTTCATAATTATTTTCTTCATTTTTGTTTTCCACTTCACAATTAGAAGAAGAAGAAAACTTTTTATTCAAATCTAAAAAACAAATGGAAAATTATCTTGAGACCTTATTTATTTTTTTTTTAAAACAATTTTCCCTTTCCCCCTTTCTAGAAATAAATTTTTGCAAACTATTTTCTTTTATATTTAAAATTTTGACTATAATTCTAAAAGAAAATTTAGATAGCATACACACACACATATATAGTAGCTAACAAGTTTTCATTGCTTAGTTTAAAGGTCGGATGGAATTAAAAACAATAACACAAACATCTTTGTGTTATAGGAAATGGTTAATTTAAAATTAAATTATAAAGACTAAAGTTATCATTCAACTTAATATTAAAAGCCTAAAAATAATTTCAATAATTTAAAAAAAAAACCTAATGTAATCTATTCATATTTAATTACTAATATATGGAAGAAATAGTGTTAGATTTGATTTTTTTTCAAAAAAAATTATAAGTTGATCACCACCTTATAAGTGAAACATCGAATCATTGATTTTTAGATAATAATTTGTATCTTTATTTACTAAACTGTGTTCGAATTGACGATTTGAACACATTTTTTTCTATGCAAATGTCAAAATTCATTAAACCCATATTGGGATCAAATTCTTTAATATAAGAGCCTGTTAGTGTTAATTATGAATGTTTTGTTAAAAGGGTTTGAACCTATCTTATATATATAGCTTATTTATTGGGAGTGTGATTAAATTTTATAATTAGCTGTTGCATCACTGTCATTATTTATGGTGTTTGGACTTGAGATTATAAAAATATAAAATGAAATGAAAAATTGAAGAGGAAAAATTAAAAAATATATAAAAGGAGAATGCAAACTCAACATCATCAACTTCAATTAAAAATATGAGTGTTTAACGAAATCCCATGAGAAAGAGAAACCTTGGGATCCGATCTTGAAATGGTCAACTCGAAGACCTCATAACTCTACACCCATGTTTCTCTATTTTTCTTTTCTTTTTCTTATATATATAATATTTAAAAAAATTTGGATAATTTATGTAACTTACAACTGAGATTACAAATGGAGAAAGATATTAAAAATATAAAGTATGGTTAAGAGAGGTTGAAATAAATTGATAATTACTACCTATACCTATGTCAATAAAGTGAGTCTTGATCTTGTTTAGTAGCTCAACTATGTATAAGAGTTTTAGAACAAGGTTTAAAATATCAAACAAATATCGATGTGGACATTGATATCAAGATTTCAATTTTATGAATATATCGATGGGTAAATCTATTAAAATATTGATATTAATGGATATCTATGTAAGTCAAAAAATTTAGAAAATTTATTTAGATTAATAGTTAAGTTGTTTTTATTCTCAAACTAAGTTATAGATATTGTTACTAGTATTTCTATTCCTATTGGATTAAATAGAGGACATTTTTTTTTTTAAATTTTACGAGCATTTATAAAAGATATTTAAGATATCCATATATATTTAATATCAGCATCAAATCCGATTTACGGATATATCGACATATTGATGGATATTTTTATTTTTACTCCAAAGTTAAGTACTTGGCTTAGAATAATTTCTATATTGGGTGACTTCTAGGAAATTTTTGTATGAAAAAAATATTTTTAAAAAAGGAAAGATTGCCACATGGCAACTTATGAT
Source organism: Citrullus mucosospermus (assembly GCA_030954485.1). Taxonomy (NCBI): domain Eukaryota; kingdom Viridiplantae; phylum Streptophyta; class Magnoliopsida; order Cucurbitales; family Cucurbitaceae; genus Citrullus; species Citrullus mucosospermus. The sequence continues at coordinate 10,357,662 of CM062059.1, read as the reverse complement.
TAGACATTTGAGTAGGTTGCATAAAGATGAGTGGAATTTGGGATGTACCTGCGTATTTTTTTTCTGTGGACATGTGAATGAGAACAAAACAGGCTGAAAAAACTTATGTTGGTTTTGTAAGAAAAATCTTCGAATTCATTGAGACAAATAATGATATATTTTTTTTACCAAAAAAAAAAAAAGTGAGTAGAAATCATTTGTCAAAAGATAATTTTTGTCATGTTGTCACGAAATTGCTTCTTAAGTTATTATTATTATTTATTTTTTAAAGGTTCTAAAAAGCTACCATGGATAAGTGTATAAGCTACCTTTTAAAATTAAAATTTGGATAGAAAAAAAAAATAGTTATTAAGAAAATGGTTCATTGATTTATTATTAATATAATCTCTACCACCATTCACGTTACCAAGGAAAATAATACTAAAATATAGATGACATATGTCATAGTGAAATATGAATTTGTTGATAATTTCATCCCTTTCTTTTGCATAAAGTACAAAATAATTAAATAATATCATACATTAGCTATGGGTACATATGGAAGCATTGATTTCTAGATCTATGGATATTAAACAATCAAGTGAAGTCTATTCCATTATTTTAAGAGTCAAAAGGCAATTGTATTATTATTGCACAACCTATGGTATTTTATAATTGATGAACGATTTTTTTTTTCTTAAATTGAGATCATTTTTCAAGGATAACATGTAGAGTATTAAATTATACACTAAAGTTTATTACATTGTTTTGTGCTTTTTTCCAAGAAAAAAGGTATATGTGATAATATAAAGGGTTTATACTTTAACTCATAATATATTCATTTTTTGGTTGGTTTTTCTCTTGTGAACCATTTTTTTTTAATTTTTAATTTTATAAATATGTTATGAGTAGATCTTTTAGAATCATAATCATAAATTGGAAGAGAATTAGATAAGTAAAGATGATTGTATATAAAGTTAGTTTAAAAAAAGAAAGAAAAATATTTTTAGTAATTTTGGGTGTGTTTGGAATGCATTTTCAAGTGTTTAATTTAAAAAATAAGTCATTCAAGAAAAATTAAAGTGTTTGACAACTAGATTTTGAATGTATTTTAAATAAATTTTATCAAAAGAGTTTAAATAAAAGTGAGGCTTTAAAGAAACATTTTTTTTTTTCAAGATACTCTAAATGGACTGTTAATATAGTACTTAAATTTAGAAAAATAATTATGTTAATCGTTTGATAGTCTCATTTTAATTTTTATAGTTTTAGTAAAATAGTTTTAATCATTGGTCATATATATAAAATCACGTCACACATAAATGACATGTTAATTAATTAGGAGATTATATGATAATAGTCTCAATTATATATTTTTTCATGGAGTTCAAAACCAAAATTTTGTCACTAAATACATTATACTAAGTGAATTTTCATAAAAAAAAAAAAATAATAAATAGAAAAAAATATCAAACTATTTATAAATATAGAAAAATTTCACTGTCTACAACTCAAGCAATAGAAGTCTAGTTTATCGCTGATAGCTAATAAAACTTTTCTACGTATATAAATAATTTGAATATTTTATTATATTTGAAAACATTGTTTCAATTTTTATATTATGTATTGGACAAAAATCTTATACAACACCACATGTGGACTTGTATGCTTTTAAGTGGCATATATATTATCTCTAATATTTGGTACATCAAAATAGGGTGGACGAAAGTCTAAAAATGATATTAAACCTAAAATGAAAACTTAATAGCAAGAACTAGATTAGACTTTTTTTCCTTAAAAAAAAAACTAGATTAGACTTTTACTAAAGGTTAACTGTCTAAACAGAAGATTCTAAAGCATAAAAAAAAAAAAAAAAAAAAAAAAAAAAAAAAAAAAAAGCGAATTGTGTGAAATTATTCAATTTAATCTTTATACGTTTTTACAAATTTGAATATCTATTATAGCCTTCGTGTGGTTAAATTAATTAATCTCCTTAAAAATGATTATTATTTTCATCCTCATGAGACCTAATTAACAAATTTCTTGCTTAAACAAAATTCTAAATACGATGGAAGGGAGAAACGATTAGTTAGGTTTTTTTTTTTTTTTTTTTTTTTTTTTTGTTTTTTTTGTTTTTTTTTTCTTTTCAAAATAATGTTTTTTTTTCTAGTTTTGTTTCTAAAGTTTATGCATATATGTTTATTTTCTTTAAATTTTTTAATGTGGTTTTTACCTTTATTGAAAAAAAAAAAACATTTTTTAAACAATATACATGGAACAGGTGGGAACAATAGGTGTATCGGAATATCTCAATTAGGGTTGACAGATCTCTAGCACCCTCATTATACCCCACAACCAAATCCAATAATAAAAAAAATATTTTAAGTTCTTAGTCAAATTCAATGAATAAAAATGAACTTTTAAAAAACAAAACTTTAACTTGAATTTTGAAAACATATTAGCATATAACAAAGCAAACAAAAACTCATTAGTAAAAATAATATTTATAAACTTAATTTTTAAAAAACTAAAACGATATTTTGGATTTTAATTTTTGAAAATTAAAATTTAGTTATGAAATGGAGCTTAAACAGTTAAAAAATGGAGCCTAAGTAATGTGTTAAGGGCAAAAATTAAGAATTAATGGAAGATTTGAATTGGTTAAGAAAATAGTGATTAACATGAGCATAATTAAGTGATAATTGACACATGCTTCTCTAAGACCAAATATTCAATAGGAGCATAACTCAATGATAATTAGCACATATACTTCTTTAAGACCAAAGGTTCAACATGAGCGTAATTTAGCAATAATCGACTCATATACTTCTTTAAGACTGAATGTTAAACATGGGCATAACTCAGTGATAATTGACACATATACTTCTTTTGAAACCAAACGTTTAAATCAAATATATATTTTTCTTGAGTCGACCGGGATTTAAATCAAGAGAAAAAAGAAAAAGTTGGTTGAAGAAATGGGAAGAAGCAATAAAGGAGTAGAGTTTTTGGGTAAAGTGTGAAACAATATGGTTGGAGAAGAGATTTTAGGAATTATTAGAGAGGTCTGATAATGGATAAAACTTTCCCTTTTAATTCCAACACAAACCAACAAAAAAAAAACTCACTTAATTATTGCAACAACTTGCAAAAATCAAGGTTAAGGATAAAAGAAAAAAGATTAGAAAAAAGGTGACGTAGAGTTTGCATAAAGTCCATAGTTTTCAGGGTTTAAAATCAATTGGATAATGTTTTTAACAGAGAAATTAGAGAATAAATTAAGAAATTAAATACGTGACTACAAAAATACATGCTCTTAGTCTTTAGAGATGTTCATTTGGACGGGCCATAGTCCAAAAATGACATCTTAGAGATATTCTAGTAATCAAATGAAATAAATAAAAACATATTATTAGTCACAACTAACAAAGTCAATTTTCTCTACTCCTCAGTTTCAACTTCAACTACGATCATTTGACACAAATATAGCCTTGAACACAACAACTTAACGGCTTTAAAAGATTCTTGGACTAATTCAACCACTATTAGCATATTTGTCTTTACTATTTAGTTTTCTAGATTGTCTCTCTTTTTAATAGTTATGAATTATGATGTAACTATAAGATGGTCTTTAAACTCTAATTTTCTCGTCTAACCTCTTCGATTTGGTTTGTATGTGTACTTTACAAATTCATCAATAAGGTGACTTAGGAAAAAAAAAAGTGAAAATCTTGCAAATTATAAGATCAACAAACTATATGGTTTGAATTATGTATCCTCTTGTAATTGAAAATGATGTTTACCCATTTGCTACTACCCTAGAGACAATATTCATTGCAAACTTGAGTATGGACCTCTGAAAAAAACTTCAAAATTTGGTCCACTTTTAAGACTTTTACAATTCCATTTAAGTTTATAACTATTTTGTTTATGTTTTCTATGTTATATATCAAAATACCTTTTTTTTTTAAATGAAAAAAAAAAAGAAAAAGAAAATTGGAGTGCTATTTGGAAGCTTGTTCATATAAAAGCCTTTCAAAATTGTATTTAAGAAACTATGATTAATTTACAGGTGAGGTATTATGTAATTAAAGTATCTGACATCATTTTTGTATTGTTGATGTTCAATAGTTGGAAACAACAATTAAATTTATGTTTACTTTCTACAACAAAATTCATAATCACGTTATTTAATTTAATTCTTGACTTTTAAGATAGTTTTAAGTATGATTTCCCCCCCATTTCTTAGCAGATTCCTTTAGATTATTTAACAAATTTTATAATTGTAGACAGTAGCTAGTTTAGCTGATATTCTTTTAGGTTTTATAAAAACTATATTTAAAAATTTTCTTTAAGGTTTTCCCCCTAATTATCATGTATAATATTTTAGGATGAATTAATAATTGTAATATTTAGGGTACTACAGCTATATTAACCCTATTAGCTAGTTGAGATGACTTAACCATCTACTAGGCCTTTGTCACTAATAATTTAAGGAGAGAGATTGCTTCTAAAGTAAATGATTTTGTAAGGAAAAATAACTTCAATTGTTGTTAGAGTAAATTATTTATGCACCCACCAAACCAAATCAATCGATTTAGAGAGATGAATTTCAAATATTACCATTTGAACCATTGGTGGTATGATTTCTCACCTCCACAATTATTGAGCTAGAAAAAAAATGCAAGGATCAAAAAGTAACTTCAACTTCTAGTCTAAAATTTTGAAATTATTCAAATTTTCTTTCTCAACCTTCCAAATGTCTAGTCTTTGCCTTTAAATCCATGAAACTCTTGAAACATCTATTTTAGTTCTTAAACTTAAAGAAGGTAAATCTTCTTGACGTTAATAGCTACATATCTAAGAGTTAACAACTAGTTAACCAATACACAATGTTGAAATTCATTATAAGCCCCTCTGATAATGTTTTTCTTTGTTTTGCAGTTACTTCTTTTCTAAATTATAAATTTGTCATGGAATCACATATAAATGAGATTCTATATTCCCAATCTGTGCAATAAATAGATGCATTGAAATAGATGGCATTGAACAAGTCATATATATAGTTATTTGAAATGAGAAGAAGAAAGAATAATTTTTTGGTTAAAGAGAATAATAACAAAATAATCAAAATGATTAACTCTTCTAAAGGTTACAGATGAATGAATGTTACGAGAACAAAATTAGTAAGAAAAGAAACAAAAATAGAAAAATATCAATTTACACTCTTAAATTTTAGGATTATATCAATTTAAACATGAACATATTTCATTACATTCTATAATTTTATCAATTAAACTCTTAAACTATCATAAGCAAATAAATTTAGACTCTCAATTAAAATTTTATTTGAAAATTGTCTATACATTAATTTTAATCTTAAATGTGTAAGAATTAAATGTATGGATGATCTTCAAATATAATCTTAATAAATGGTTTAAATTGATTTTCTCATACAATAATTTGGAAGTTTAATCGAAACAATTAAATATTTGGCACGATATTTTTTTTTCAAATAAGTTTGAAGGAATGCGTTAATTGATACATTTACAAAAATTTAGGGTTTAAATGGATATACAAAGTTTAGGAGGTGTAAAATGATATTTTTTCTATTTTATAATTTTAAAGATTTGGTTTGGAAAGATTCAAAGAATCACAAAACCATGAAATATTGATTAATAACTAAGCTTTATGGTTTACAAACAAACAAGAGCATTGTTTCTTTAAATAAGGCAAGAGAGAGAGAAATTAATTAATTAATTTACCAAATTAAGTCTTTAAAAATTGTGAATGATGGAGAGGAAAGTATTAGGGTCTTGCTTACACATCTAAAACTTAGAGTTGACCTCCATTATAAAGAAAAACAAGCATTTCAATTTTCTAAGCAAAATATAATCCAATTTCCATCTTCAAATTCATGCAGCTAGCTAATTATTTTAAATAATTAATATGGCCATTATCTTCCTCTCAAATTTTAACATATTGTTTCTTAATTTCATCCAACCAAACACTTTAATTTTCAACTTAGAGATTGTTTGTGTGATTTTCTCTCTTTTTTTTTTTTTTTTGTGTTGATCAGTGTGTGATGTTAGTTAATTTTGTTATTGAGTTGAACAATATATCTAAGGTGAAAGATTTAAAAATTTGACTTCTTAATCAGAAGTTCATGCATGTTTATGTCAATAAAATTATGATTATGTGTTGACAATGTGAAATGAAGTTTGAGGGATTATCTAGTTGTGATCCTTTTGAGGTGGAAAATGATATTATAGAAAATAAAAGTTGAAAATAGAGGGTGTGGACAAAAGGAGAAATCAACGCCGCAGCCATTTCGTGTCTTGGGATACTACAAATTATTACTTATTTTAAACTTACTTCCTTCTTTCCTTCTTTCTTTTTTCTCTCTCTCTCTTTAAAGGGAAAACCTTTTGTTTACATTGGACTAATTAATTAGCTTCTTTCAAGGACCCATCTTTTGCTAACTTGAGCAGAATTCAAGACTGTAGTTATTGAGTTCAGGTCATCAATCAAAAGGCCAAAATGTTAGAATAATCTTTCACTCCATACGTTGTTGAATTCTCAATCGAACCAAATAGTTTGGTTCCTTCAAACTCAATCTAAGCTATTAATATGGAAAAGAAAAAGGAAGAAACATTAAGAAGAGAAGAGAAGGATATAATGAACCACACACACATAGCTAGGTTTAGTATTTTTTGTGGGTAAGTAAATTGAAATATAGCCTAGCATGAAAATATCTTCTTTTTAATTTCTTTTTAAATTCACCTCTACATTTTGATGACTTAGGAAAAGTATTAGAACCTACCAAAATGCATTTTAACACATTTTAAAAATTAAGCCAATTGTATAGCATGCAACCCTTTTCAAGTTGGGACAAAATTCATAAATTTGGAGTGTATATATAATATAACAAACAAAAGAAGAAAAAAAGTCCACCCTTCAAGTCTGTTTAGAGTTTAATAAAATATTAAAATATAAAAACAGCACATCCATCAAGATAAGTTGCCTTAATCTTAACAAATATATGTAATTTTATAGAGGAAAAATAATGCAGAGGGTTATCCAATTCATGATGTGATTTTTGATTTTTTTTTTTTTTTTTTGCCGTATCGAGAAGTGTATCACTTATATTCCAAAATTATTTTTTCTATCTATTTGTGTTGAATTTTGAGATGATACAATTAAAATTCCATACTAACAGTTGTATGGATTGCAATTCTAAAGTTTGTTAGTGAATTAATTTAATTAAGACTTTCGTTTAGAGTTTGATTTTAAGATTGTTAATACATAACTTTTACACCTATATGAAACTTGTTTGAAATGTAAGAATTGATGTAAATGAGAAAAAATGTAGGGAATTCCATGGATAGTAACAATTTTTTATTAATTTTTTTAAGCTAATTTTTATCACCCCGTCAACCTCTATTTTTCTCTATACGTAATAATTTTCATTGCTACTTTGTTGAAATTTTGTGGAAAAAGAATAATTTTATTTAGGTGACTTTAAATTAATTTGGAATGAAATTTATGAATTATTTGAAATGTGTTGTAAAATTGAGGAGCAAAATGACGGAAAAACGGAGCACGAAAATCGAGAATTATATTATTAAAATAATAAAATAATAAAATAATATAAAAGTAATTAAAACAACTAAATTAAATAAACTTAAAATAAACTAAAATAAAGAAAGTGGAATTTTATGAAATTTCTCAACACCAATCCTTTTTCTTATTTTCTCTCCAATGTGTGTATTACAATATCCATAAAAAGCCTCTATTTATAGGCAATTTGGCAAGTAGGTAGTGACATTTCATGGCCACAAAGGATGTGTCTTTAGTAGACACATGGACTTTTGCCAATAAGCATATTTATATAATGGACATCTAATTTTCTTTAATATTTATAATACTCCCCCTTAGATGCCCATTATATATATAAAATATGTCTCATTAAAACGGAAAAAACCCAATGGGAAAAAAAATCCTAGTGAAGGAAAAATAGTACATATTTTATATAATCTAATACTTCTAAAAGAATATAATACATTTGCTCCCCTCATAGGAACATCATTTGAGATCTCTAAGTCGCCGCATTCCAATGTTTTGCACCAATTTTTCAAAAGTTGCGGTTGATAATGATTTTGTAAATAAGTCTGCCAAGTTATCCTTCGAACAAATTTGTTGTACAGTGATGTCGCCATTTTCTTCAAGATCATGAGTGTAGAAAAGTTTTGGTGAAATATGCTTCGTTCTATCTCCTTTAATATATCCTCCTTTGATTTGGGCTATACATGCTGTGTTGTCTTCGTATAATGTTGTTGGAGGATTTTTACTAGAAGACAAGCCACATGTTTCTCGAATGTGTTGAGTCATTGATCTTAGCCATACACATTCTCTACTAGCTTCATGGATTGCAAGAATTTCAGCATGATTTGAGGAAGTAGCTGTTATGGTCTGTTTCACTGATCGCCAAGATATAGCAGTTCCTCCACAAGTGAATAAATAACCTGTTTGAGATCTAGCTTTATGTGGATCAGATAAATATCCAGAATTTGCATAATCAACTAAGTCAAAATTTGATTTATTTGAATAAAACAAACCCACATCAATCGTTCCTCGAAGATAACGGAGTATATGCTTAATTCCATTCCAATGTCTTTTTGTTGGAGAAGAACTATATCTAGCTAATAAATTTACTGAAAATGCAATATCTGGTCTTGTATTATTAGCAAGATACATAAGTGCACCAATTGCACTAAGATATGGTACTTCAGGACCAAGAAGTTCTTCATTATTATCTCGAGGTCGAAATATATCTTTCTTCACATCTAGTGAACGAACTTCCATTGGAATGTTTAATGGATGTGCTTTATCCATATAAAATCTTTTTAAAATTTTTCCTGTATAGGTTGACTGATGAACAAAAATCCCGTCTGCTAAATGCTCAATTTACAATCCAAGGCAAAATTTTGTTTTTTCGAGATCTTTCATCTCAAATTCTTTCTTAAGATATTCTATTGCCTTTGAAAGCTCTTCAAGAGTTCCAATTATATTTAGGTCATCAACATATACAGATATAATATCAAATCCTGATTGTGATTTCTTTATAAAAACACATGGACATATTGGATTATTTTGATATCCTTCTTTCAACAAATATCCACTCAGGCGATTATACCACATTCGTCCTGATTGTTTTGATCCATATAGTGATCTCTGTAATTTTATTGAATATAGTTCTCGAGAACTTGCTTTATGTATTTCAGGTATCTTAAATCCTTCTGGGATTCTCATATAAATGTTATTATCAAGAGATCCATATAAATATGCTGTGACAACATCCATAAGATGCATGTCCAAATTTTCATACACAGTCAGACCAATTAAATATCTTAATGTAATTGCATCCACCACTGGAGAATATGTCTCCTCATAATCAATACCAGGTCTTTGGGAAAAACCTTGTGCAACTAATCTTGCTTTATATCTCGTGATCTCATTATTTTCATTTCTTTTTCTCACAAATACCCATTTGTATCCCACAGGTTTGACACCTTCTGGTGTCCGGACTACTGGTCCAAAAACTTGGCGTTTTGAAAGTGAGTTTAATTCTGCCTCGATTGCTTCTTTCCAGCGAAGCCAATCATTTCTATGTCGACATTCTTCAACAGATTTTGGTTCAGGATCTTCATTTTTAGATATAATATCAAGTGCAACATTATATGCAAAAATGTTATCAATAATTACATGAGTTCGGTTCCATCTTTTCCCTGTCATGACATAATTAATTGAAATTTCATTATTATCTTTAGGTATTTCACCTTCTTCACTAATTGTATTATTAGTCATGTCTAGGGTTTCTTTGTGGATATTTACATCCCCAACCAAGTCTTTTTTATTATCGTTTATTTTTCTTTTTCGAGGATTTTTATTTGGAACCCGCTGGTCTACCACGCTTCTGGCGTGTTCCAGATTCATTAGTGACAACTTGCTGTGTTGGGATATCAATTTTCGACGGAACATTTGCAACAAGTATATGCAATTTAGTTACTTTCTTTGCATCTATAAATGCATCTGGTAATTGATTTGCTATATTTTGCAAATGAATTATTTTCTGAACTTCAAGTTCACATTGATTTGTACGAGGATCTAAATGAGATAATAATGATGCATTCCATGCAATTTCCTTTTCCAACTTCTTAATTCCTCCCCCTAATGTTGGAAAATTTGTCTCATTAAAATGACAATCAGCAAATCGTGCAGTAAATACATCACCCATCAAGGGTTCAAGATATTTAATAATTGATGGGGAATCATATCCAACGTAAATTCCTAACCTCTTTTGAGGACCCATCTTAGTACGTTGTGGTGGAGCAATTGGAACATATACTGCACATCCAAAAATTCTTAGATGGGAAATATTTGGCTCCTGGCCATAAGCTAATTGTAATGGTGAGTATTTATGATAAGCTACTGGTCTAATGCGTGCAAGTGACGCAGCATGCAAAATAGCATGTCCCCATACAGATGTAGGAAGCTTAACTCTCATAAGTAATGGTCTAGCAATTAATTGCAAACTTTTTATAAATGATTCTGCTAAACCATTTTGTGTATGAACATGAGCTACAGGATGTTCAATATGTATCCCAATTGACATACAATAATTATCAAAAGTTTGGGATGTAAATTCACCAGCATTATCAAGACGGATGATCTTAATTGTATAATCAGAAAATTGTGCTCTTAACTTAATTATTTGAGCAAGTAATCTTGCAAATGCAAGGTTTCGACTTGATAATAAGGACACATGTGACCATCTACTGGATGCGTCTATTAATACCATAAAGTATTTAAATGGTCCACTTGGTGGGTTAATGGGTCCACATATATCACCATGAATTCGTTCAAAAAATGTAGGTGATTCGGTTCCTACTTTAGCTGGTGATGGTCTAATTATTAATTTGCCTTGAGAGCAAGCATCACATAATAATTCACTAGATTGAAGAATCTTCTAGTTCTTTAATGGAGGTCCATTTGAATTTTCAATGATTCTTCTCATCATTATAGATCCTGGATGACCCAACCGGTCATGCCAAATTGTAAATATATCTGGATTCATGGACTTCAGGTTCATTGTTGCATATGCTTCAATGACTCGTATATGAGTATAATATAATCTAGAAGATAAAGCAGGCAACTTTTCCAATATACGTTTTTCATGTGAGACAGAAGATATGATATAAAGATATTCTATCTCATTTATCCTATCAGTCTCAATATGATAACCATTGCAACGTATATCTTTAAAACTTAATAGATTTCTCTTTGATTGACTAGAGAACAATGCATTGTTAATTGTAAATTTTGTTCCTCTAGGCAAAATAATATTTGCTTTTCCAAATCCTTCAATCAGGTTTGCAGAGCCTGATATTGTATTGATTTTTGCTTCCAACATTGTCAATTTGGAAAAATATTTTTTATTTGTAAGTATTGTATGTGTAGTTGCACAGTCTGCTAGACATAGATCTTCATTTCTCATTTTTGAGTCACTCAATATATGAAAATTGTCCATAATTCTTCATTTAAACAAGATAATAACAATAAGAAAACAAAACTTGTAATACAAGGTTCAACTAAAAAAAAAAATGAAAGATAGATAAAACAATTCTACATATTCTCAAAATCAAAAGAAATATTTGCTGTGCCATCATTTGTGCTGACTTTCTCTTCAGGAGATTCAAAGAAGTCCGCCATATCCAAATTTGTCATATTGGATTGGTCAAATATATCATTATCCTGGTGTGCAAAATTTGCTTCCACATTTTTCCCTTTTTCCTTCAGGGAAGCTTGATAGAGATCAACTAAGTGTTTTGATGTACGGCAAACACGAGACCAGTGCCCAGTCATCCCGCATCGGAAGCATTTATGCTCATCATCTTTTGAATTTTTACCTTGTGGAGCTTTTCCTTTATGATCATCATTTCGGGTGGTTCTTTTGAAATTTGGATGATTAGAATGACCACCACGAAAATAATAACTATTTCTTCCTCTGCCACGGTCACGACCACGACCACGACCACGACCACGACCTCGACCATGATTATTAAAATTTACAGCATTCACTTCAGGGAATGGTGTTGTTCCAGTTGGTCGAGATTCATGGTTCTTCATTAATAGCTCATTATTTTGTTCAGCCACGAGAAGACATGAAATTAATTCAAAATATTGTTTAAAACCTTTCTCTCGATATTGCTGCTGCAGGAGCATATTCGAGGCATGGAATGTAGAAAATATCTTCTCCAACATATCCGCATCAGTAATTTTCTCTCCGCACAATAATAATTTTGAACTGATTTTAAATAACGCGGAGTTGTAATCACTTACTGATTTGAAATCTTGGAGCCTCAAATGCATCCATTCATAACGAACTTTAGGAAGAATGACTATTTTCTGATGATCATATCTCTGTTTTAAATTCTTCCACAAGATACATGGATCTTTTATTGTTAAATATTCCATCTTCAATCCCTCGTGAAGATGATGGCGAAGGAAGATCATAGCTTTTGCTTTTTCCTGAATGGATGTTGCATTTCCTTCCTTAATTGTTTCTCCCAGGTTCATGGCATCGAGATGTATTTCAGCATCAAGCACCAATGACAAATAATTATTTCCATTGATGTCAAGGGCTGCAAATTCTTTTTTTATAAGATTTGCCATGATAACACTATCACAAAGAATTATATTTATATTAGCAATTTAATATATATATTAAACATGCAAAACAAAGTTTAATTTACTAATTATAATAAAGAGAAAATGGCATAACTTCAGAACCTACCTTCAACAGGAAAACGACAAGAGCTCGTGCTGATAACGTGTTGTAAAATTGAGGAGCAAAATGACAGAAAAACGGAGCACGAAAACTGAGAATTATAATATTAAAATAATAAAATATTTAAATAATATAAAAGTAATTAAAACAACTAAATTAAATAAACTTAAAATAAACTAAAATAAAGAAAGTGGAATTTTATGAAATTTCTCAACACCAATCCTTTTTCTTATTTTCTCTCCAATGTGTGTATTACAATATCCATAAAAAACCTCTATTTATAGGCAATTTGGCAAGTAGGTAGTGACATTTCATGGCCACAAAGGATGTGTCTTTAGTAGACACATGGTCTTTTGCCACTAAGTATATTTATATAATGGACATCTAATTTTCTTTAATATTTATAATAAAATAAACTTATTAAATTGATTCCTTATCTTAACTTTTAGTTTACATCTATACAATTTCAAAATATAAATTGATTTTTGTCCCTATCTTTTATAATATTTATATTGATTAAATTATGTTTGTTTTTGTTCTTGTGTGTGTGATTTGATTCATATATCTATTTTAATTTGAAAAATTGCAATGGGTGGCAATCTGAATATGCTTTTTTTTTTTTTTTGTAGGTGTATCACCTATATTTAATATCTTGCAAACATGGCAAAAACATCAAATTTGAATTTCTAATTATTTTTTATTCCATATTTACCCTAAACCATCAATTGATAGAGAGAGAGGAAGGCGCAACTAGTGACCGGACGTGTGGCGGTCAGTGGATGTAAGTGCAAGGAGGTGGAGTGGTGGTTGACAATAGATGATGTGAAGTAGTGGTAGTTGGTGAAAGAAAGATGTTGGGAAAAAAAGATAGAGGAAAAAATGGCAACTAGCGATCAGACGTGCAGTGGTTGACGAAGGTAAGCAGCGAGGACGGTGGAATGATGGCCAACAACAGATGGTATGAAGGAGTTCTGGCTAATGAAAGAGTGATGCGAGAGAGGGGGTCTGGTGCTATGAAGAAGAAGTCTTTTTTTTTTTTTTTTTTAATTATGATTTTTAATTATTTTTAAATCTAAATGTATCATTATATAAAGTATACCAACTCAGTCAAGTGCATCATTATCAAGTTTATTAACAGTACGTATATCAATCAAGTGTATCGGCACTATAAAATAGTGGATATCATTATAAGTTTATCAACAGTATACCGATCAAATGTATCTTTATCAAGTATATCAAGTTTATCAATAGTATAAACGAGTGAATGATTTTAACAAATTTATTTGCAGTTTATCAATCAAGTACATCATTATCAAGTATATCAAGTTTATCAATAGTATAAATGAGTGCATGATTGATAAGTATATCGAGTAATATATATAAGTCAAAAACATTATTATCAAGTGTACATCAATAGTATATCAAGTGTATTATGTGTATGTTAGTAGTGAGAGTATTTACAATAGTTTACATCTTTTATATGTAGATTAAGTTTCGTTTTTGCCGTTTTTACAAACAACAAACCTGTGGACTATAAGTCTGACTAATATATTTTTGGAGGTGTCTTCTTTAATTTTAGGGTTTTTGGGTTAAGATTTTAACAAAAATAACTAACATTGAAAAAATTAATCTGAGATAAGAATTAGGTTAAAAGTAGCATTTTGGTGTAAGAGATAGATGTTTACAAAATATACAAGGAGGCTAATAGAATCTATCTATATATGATGATCATAATAATAATAATAATAATAATAATAAAATATTGTATTCACTGTATGAAGATTAAATTTGGACTCATGAAAGTAAAAATCTAAAATAAAATAAAATTTGAAAGTATTGAAATGAAAATAAAATTGAATTATGAATACAGGTGGAAATAGAGACACGAAAAACCCATGTTCTTAACCCAAAAGAGATTTTCAAACAAATCCCATTTTTGTATTTATTATTAATTAGTGCACTTTTATTGATGAACATAATAATTAATATGATTTGATTTTCCTTTAGGCACTTTCCTATTTCAATTATGATTTTCTTTGATTTGATGTGTGGATATGTATAATCTAAATCATCAAAGTTTGTCTAAATTGGGAATTTCATTCCACTTTTGTCATGATCTACAAAATCTTATCATATTTTCTTTTATTAAAAAAATTTCAAATTTCATAATTATTAAAGCAATGGACTCCAAGGTTTTATTTTTTAATATATTCATCAAGCATGAAAAGATTAATTGTTGCAAATATTTCCAACACACAAATAAGAAGTTGTTTCTATCATATGATGCACTTTAAAAAAGGTTTTTTTTTTTAAATTTTTTTTTAGATTGGGCAAAATAAATTTAAAAAATTAAGTCCCTCAATTTTATTATTTTTAAAAAAATAGTAAAAAATAAGTTCAACCCACGTGATTTACTTGATACACTTAAATACACTTGATATCCTTGATACACTTAATACACTATTGATATACACTTGATATATTTGATACACTTGATGCCCTACTAGTATATGCTTGATACACTGTTGATGCACACTTAATACACCATAGATAGTCACTTGATATACTATATATTGATATAAAGTTAAAAATGACTAGTTATTTAAGTGATTAGAAAAAAATCATAAAATTAAAATTTTTTAAATGTTATTCCAAACACACCTATATTGTCAAAGTGAGTATGCTAAACTGAGTGCAGTGAGCTTTAGATTGAATCTCCGTGGCCTATTGTACATTTGTACTTAAAAATGAAAGAAACAACATCATTTTTTTGGTGGAAAAAATACAAAAGGTATAAAAAAAGAGGTTTTTTTCAAATATAGCAAAATGAGTTTAACTATTTACAAATGTATAAAAATTTTACTGTCTATCAGTGATAGACTGTGATACACTTCTATCGCTTGAGCGATAGACTGCGATAAACTTTTATCACTTAAGCAATAGAAGTCTATCATGGATAGATAGTGAAATTTTTCTACATTTGTAAATAGATTGATTTTTTTTATTTATAATAATTTTCCTAAAACAAATAATGTAACAAATACAAAAATTAAAGTAAGTAATAACTCATATTGCTGCAAACAAAAAATACAAAAGATATACAAATCAATAAAAAAAAAAAAAGCACAACTAATATACTTTAATGTGGTATATTAGTTGACTCATATACCAAAAACGTGGGTTTGTTAAAACTTAAAAAGGCAAAATTGAAATACGAAATAAACTAAAATTTAAATTTAAGAATTTTGTCATATCTACAATTTTCATATGTTGAATGCATGCTCCTAATCATACATTTTAGATTTGCCACCAATTCTCTTTAAAATATCACTTTTTGATCTCAATAATTTGTGCAGGTCTTGAAAGTTGTTGAGTTTTAGATCTCCTACTTTTAATATATCTCATATTTAGTTTTTACTTCTAAGTTATTATTGCCTTTTCAGAGTGTTTTTAACATTTTTACTATAAATTTTGCAAGCATGTTCACAGTGTTTTTTTTTTTTTTTTGCATGAAATTATTATCACTATATAACCAATTTAGTTTTAAAAAATAATTTCTAGAGACTAAATATGATATTTATTGAATATACACAGATTGAAATTATACACTAATAAGTGTAGAGACTAAAGTTGAACAAGTTCCAAAATATAGAGACCAAAATTGTATTTTCACCAATAACCTATCACATCCCCAATAGTGATAATGCGAAATAATTTCTTTGCGCATATATATATTAAGTATATAACATGCTCATAACGCTTAGTAGGGGATAGTATTGATTTGAGCTAGTACGTGAGAAAGTAAACTATAAAAATAAAAATTTAAAAAAATCTAGAATATGGTGGTAGTTGCAATTACACCCTAAAACTTTTAATAGTAATATTTGGGCAGTCAAACTTATTATAATTTTAAAAATTGAAAAAAAAAATTTAACCCTCAAACTTATACAATTATTACAATTTATGCAATTGTATAAGTTTGATAGTTCAATTTTAACATTTAGATAAGGTTGAGGGCTCAATTTTTAAAATTGAAAGCTTAAGGATATAATTGCAACTACCACCATATTTGAAGGGTGATTTTTGCAATTTGCCCAAAAACACTATAATTTATATGTGAGAATTAGCATTTTAAAAAACCACAACTATGATAAAAGAAACGATTTTATTACAAGTTTATTCTTTGAAATTTGAGGCTCATGTTCCAACATGTTAAACAGGTAATTGACAACCTTAAAATTTTTTTTAAAACTATTTGATCTATTAAATGGAAATTTAAATTCTAGATATAAATTCTAAATTTTCAATTTTTTCAATAGATTATGTTTATAAATTAAAAAAAAAAAATTCAAAGTTAATGACTCAAATAGACATAAAACTCAAATTTGATTGAATTAACACATTATTTAAACATTTTGGTAAACCCTTAGTTTTGAGCCATGCAATATAAAAGATTGGATATATATATATAGCCTACCAACCTATATAATAAAAGTGGGTTGAGATTTATTGACTTTGTTGGGTAAAGTACCTCTTATTAGTTTGTCTTTTAATTAATAGATTTTGGCATAAAGTGAGTATATTTTTTGTGTTAGGGTGTGAAATATATATAATTTTCTGTTTAATTTAGGCTACAACCCATTACCCATGTGCATGCATACACAAATTGCCCTTACATTTTTCTTCAATTGCATGCATCATGTTTTGAGTTGTGGTACATCCTTTTCACATTATTTTTAAGAAGGGAACAATTCCATTAAATATATAAAATATTCTATTAATATTTATTTAGTGCAACAACTCAGAAATAAGGTATTGAATCGAATCTTTAGCCTCTAAAAAAGAAAGTCATGTCAATTACCGTTAAACTTAATTTACTAGTGACATAATAGTAAAATTTCTAAATTTCTAAATTTTTAATAATTTTTTTCATAAAAATCTTTTGGTACCTTCTATTTTAGTAATGGACTTTCCCAACAAAAACACCAAACAGTGTATTCCTTAACAAACACAAAATGTAATTCAATTTGGCATGATCTCAGAATTGGTTGATGAAATATCAAGTAGGAGAGATAGAAGTATTCAGATTGTAAATTAAACTAGAAAATATGGTTGTTGGAAAAGATCTAATTTTTCAAAATTGCATTAGGTGTATAATATTTTGTTTGAAGCCTATTGTTTAAATCAAATTTGTCACCATGCTTAAATCACAAATCAGATAAAATTACATAATAATGGTCACTCCCCCTGCATGCTATCACTTCCTATGTAGTATATAGTTTTAAAATCATCCAAAGTTATTGTACTATACAGCTTCTACCTTCTCTATGCTGATTAGAGCTATATCGATGAAGTCTTTTCTTTAGTTGGGTCGGGTCGGGTCGGGTTAGGAGTTTTGTTTGGACCAACCTAAAATTTCGGATTGGCCTATGCTCAACCACACCGGTTCCATTTTGGAGGGTCAACCCAACCTAACCCAACCCAACCCAATATTTTCAGATTGGGTCAGGTTGGGTCACTGGGTTGAGAGAGTGAGCGCAAGAGAGATAGAGGATGTTTATGATAAAATGGCATGTATGCTCTCACTTTCTCTCACTCTCTCTCGATCATACATTTAGGTTAAAACTTAAAAAAGAAGAAAATAAATAATAATAATACATATATATGGGTCAGGTTGCCCCATACGGGAAACACAACCCGAGACCCGACCCGAAAATTAAAAAATTCAAAATTTTCAACCCAACCCAACCCAACCCCTACAATTTGGGTTGGATAGTCTAGGTTGATCGAGTTACCGGATTTTTTGAACATCCTTATTATGTACATCTTTACGTTTTCTTCGAGTGCTCTCGTTTGGATTTGCTCATCTCCAAGTCAAACAAAAAGGAGAAACAACTTCACCTAAGTATGTGTCAAAAAGACCATCAAAAGCCTTTGTGGCACTAGTGGTACAACAAAGTCAAGGGATCATTGGTTTGATGCTCCAAGAGATGTTCATTCCCAAGGTGTGTGTACAGGACCTAAAAATCTCTTCGAAAACAAATATTCAATAACTAGAAAAACACATCCAAACGAATAGTATCAATCTTGTTGGAATAGGTAAGCTAACAACTCTCCAAGTTTGTTTGATTTAAGACCGTTCCATATCACTCTAACCGACCTATGATACAGCATGCTGACAATAGATCCAAACTAGCTAAGGAAGCTCAAATCTTACTTGAAAAATCAAATTTAAACACACCTAAAATGAAAATATACACCCCCAAATATTATATTCGTACTCTAACACTACTATTTGTGTAGCTCACGACATGCTAACCATTAATCGGTTTAGATATCCAAAGCCACACCATAACCAAAAACTACTCATTTCCACTAACAGTTCTGGTAGACTCATTTTGGAAACTCAAACACATCATAAGGTATGAAATGCAATGGAAATGTCTCATAATAGAACTTTGAGTTGCTAGATAAAGTAGTCTACACCAATCTTGATTCCAATTTATATTTTTTTATATATAGAAACGAGTGTTTCATTGAAAAAGAAGTACTAATACAAGGCCATACAGAAACAACCCCCCGCAAAAATCCCATTAAAAAAAAAAGGGGCCCAACTAAGTAAGTTGTTGCCTAAATAGTAATTACAAAAGATCTCTAATGTCGAAGCCTAAAAAGAAATATGAAACTTCACCAAAGATTATATCCAATATAGAATTCAAACTTCCGTTAGAATTCTTTGAAATTCATAAAGTGCTTAGAGTTTTAAGGAAAATAAACTTCTAACGGAAGCTTAAGCAGTACCCTGTTCTGCAGGCATAGAACTCTTGAAAGCCTCAGAGATACGGGCAGCAGCGTTCGAGAGGCAGCTTTTCATATCTAAAATTTTGGATCTAACAAAAGCTTTATATTGTGAAACAGAGTCAACACATGAAACTAGTTCACGAGCACACATCTGAATTTCTTCTTCTCCTTGCTTTATTGCTTCCTGATGCACCAATTTGGCATTCTTCACAGAACCAACAACAGATCACAATAAGATAGGAGGAGATTCTAGCATCAAGTATAAATAATAAATGAAACTGAGGAGGTGGGTAATTCTTGTAACAGTTATAATATAGGTAAGTGCTTTCCCTCCTAGTTTAGTTGAAAGACAAGATACAATGGGATGGAGCAGAGCTTATAGAAATCTTTGAGAAGACTGACTTGGTTGTGTTAACGAAAGATTGATTACCAGTCCATCTAGATTTTGGACAACATCTAGAAAGAAATTAAAAATACATTTGATAACCATTTGGTTTTTAATTTTTAATAAATTATGCTTGGCTTCTTACCATTTCTTAGTCATAGTTTTCATATTTCCAAGATAAATATTTGAACTCCCAGCAAAATCCCCAAAATAAAAACAAGTTTTTAAAAACTACTTTTACTGTTATAATCGTATGACTAACAACACTCCATATGAGATATAGTATAGTTATTCCTCTTTTTAAGACCTAAACCCGAAACACTCCTCTCATTCACATCTTGCATTGACATAATACATAAAATCACACTTGACTTGCTCTCACACTCTTATCTCTTAAATTTATATCAACTGTGTATGTCTCTCTCTCACTTGGATTCTTCACGCTCGAGCATGCATCCCTTCCTCTCTCACTTGCACATATCTTAGGCGTGCAATGTTTAGGGTTTCCTATAGCTTCTTTTCTTATTTGAAGTGTTGTTGGTTGAAGCTTTGGGGAAGACAGTGAGAAGTTTGGGCAAAGACAAAGGAATCTTTTTAATGAAGGAAGGTGAATGGATTTTTGCAATCAGATTATCAGATAAAAGGAGAAGGAGCAAATGAAGAAGAAGGGTTGGGAAAGAAAGAGAGAGAAATGCCACATAAGCTAAAAAATAGTTTTCCAACTCATTTGAAAAATCATGGCAACAAGTTAACTGCCAAGTCATCATTCAATTAGTCAACCAAAATGTCAGTTTATAAAATTAAAGGATCAAATAGAAACTCATTTTAAAATTCAAGGACTAACAGTGTTATTTACCTATAGAAATAATAGTCCTGTACAAAGTCAACTGCTCATCAGGGTTACCAAAAGAAAGGAAAAAAGGGTCAACTCCAACACTCCACCCCCCCGAAATAATAATAATAATAATAAAGACAATAATTGTAGTAAAAGATTAATACCTTCAAACTCTCCACTGCTTCTCTTTCCACGAGATCTAAGTTATGAGCTTCTTGTTCAACATCCTCCACTATCTTCTTAGATTCTGTGGAGCATCTTAATGTATAATCTCGTATTTCACTTTTTAAGGAGATTAGTTGCGTTTCATCCTGGAACATAGAAACCATTTAAACGATCAGAAAATCATTTTGTACGAGTTAATTCCTAGCAGCCAAGCAAAACCCTCATTTATTCTGTCAGGTGCTTACTTCATTAATATGGGATTGAAGGGAAGCTATGTGATTGCGTTTAGACTCAATTTTAGCAGTATTTTCACTTGATTGTTGCCTGAGAGAAATCAACTCTTCCAACTTCGTCATAGAACTTCTCCTTATGTCCTCTGCAAAGGAATCAAGTGCAGGCTTAATGGTTGTCTTATAGTCAATCCCCATCACATCAGCTGGTGTCGACCCCTTTGCATTCAGGACATACTGATGACAATTATCAAGCTTTAATCTAATAACAACGAAAGGAAGTTGTATCAACAAAGTAATTATGCTGAGTTGGTAAGAAAAAAATTCCAATTAGTACAAGGGGTTATTGAATTTTGTTATTGAATAACCCCTTATACACATAAGTATCATGTGAGATGTATAAGTTCCATAAGATGCAGAATTCACAAAATAAAATCAGAGGAGATGAAATGCATAACAAACAATCAACAAAGCAATAACTATAATTCGACAAAGATCAGATTAAGTGAATGTTGGATACAATACCTAAATTAACTAGATGAAAACATTTGAATAGTGAATGTAGAAAAATTCAACAAACTTCACAAGAATTCCAATTTTACCAACAATAGAATAGTCTGTTTTCTGAAATTTCAATTTATCAATATAAATGGTAAGCACAAATTGGGTTGGCCAATATTTCTAGTATCTTTACAAAGTTGGACGACATACTCTCCCCTCAATATGTAGAAGACCATGGGGGAGATATACCATAGCTACCTACATTTTATTGTAATCTCATAGTCTAGTCGGGTGAACAAAATTAGAAGAAAAAGTTGATAGCAGATAACCCAAACCATTCAGAACAATTAAAACTTCTTCTCAGTTGTCAGGTCTATCCTCGATTATTTGCAATTAAAACTGCAATCACCAATTCAAACTGCTTTCTGGCAAGATATTTGGTTTGGTACTGAACCTCTTTGTCAAGTCTATTCCTGATTATTTGCAATCACCAATTCAAAAGATGCCTCCATTGCTGATGTATGGAATCTTGTGCATGAAGTCTAGACCTCAAATTTTAGAAGACGTCTCTGAGATTGCAGAATAGGCCAATTTTACTCATCTCATGCCTGGACTTCAGCTTAATAGTCATCCTGATCATTGGAGTTGGAAGCTAGAACCCAATGGCACTTTTTCAACAAGATCCTTGTTGTCTTACTTAACAACTAATAGCTCCTCCATCAATTCTGCCATTTTCAAGATGATTTGGAAATTACACTGCCCTAAAAGGATCAAATTCCTTTTATGGGAAATCTGTCACTCTGGATTCAATACCATGGATTGTTTACAAGCTAGATGCCCTTAGATTACCCTCTCCATCGTGGTGCTGCTTATGTCAAAACAACAATGAATCAGTGAATCGCCTTTTCATCCATTGCCGTTTTGTTGAACCTATTTGGGATGAAATCATCAAAGCTTTTGGATGGAATTTGGATGCATCTCAAGACACCGTGGAATGGATCAATCTCATGTTTTTGGATCACCCATTCAAAGGTCACAAGGCGAATATTTGGACCAACGTCATTTGTGCGGTTTTTTCTAAGATTTGGGAAGAAATGAATGATGGCATATTCAACAAATCTATGTCTCCGAAGGATATTTTGGACTCTTTATATTTATAATGCTATTTTTTGGTGCAAAGATTACCAACCTCTTAAAGATCATAGCTTAGATTTTTGCGTTACAAATTTGGAACTATCTTTTGTATTTCCTATCATAGGGATGTTTTGTACATCCTTTGGATATTTCATACATCAATGAAATTATCTCTTATCCAACAAAAAAAAAAAAACTTCTTCTAAGTTGATAAGATCATTATCTAGAATGGTTTCAAAAGAACGATCTACAAGAAGTAAAAATAAGTTTAGACTCATTTCTACATGATGAAGGTATTAAGCTTGAGACATTAAAAAACAAGAACTACTAGGTGTTTGAGCTCTCAACTTCAAGTGGGTGTAATGGGCTACTATAGCTTACTCCATGTTTGGAGCTCCAATTATAATAGTTGGTGTTTCCAACTATTATAACTTACAATTAACTATAGTATTACTATTTCAAATCCCTCTTTGTTATAGTTTTTACTATTTTCCACTCATCCTCTATTTTCCTTTTTGTTAGTATTTACTATTTCCTACTTGCCCTAAAATAGTCTGCACCCCAAACATAAACTATTATAACCTACAGACCATTATTGCCATTTACTATAATAACCAACTCAGCGCCCCAAATGCCCCTTAAATGATGACAACAATCAATAAATAGAGAAATGGGAAAAAGGGGCAACCTCTTCATAGCTTGGTTACATTCCATTGCCAAGGCCTCAAGCTCCTTAAATTTATTTCCCAGAGTTGCATCAAGATCCCATGACTTCTCCTCCCATGCGTTCCTCGAGACTTCGGCCTCACTAATGTCCCTCTCTACAGCCTGCAATTCTCTTCTCATCCTTTCCACGTCTCTAGGATTAAACAACTGAGACTCCACTCTCTTCTTCAGCTCTTCATTCTCTTCACAAATCTTATTTCTCTCCTGCACTTTAACTTCCAACTCCTTTTCCTTTTCTTCTAAAATTTTCTTCATTTCCTGCATCTTCTCACTGTACCCAGCGATCATTGTATGGAACTTCTTCACATCCTCTTCAAGCAGACTCTGCTGCTTCTCAAGAACCTCCCTCTGCGAGGGATCCGACCGCAAGGCCTCAGCTTTGGCTTCGAGCTCCTTAACTTCCTCCTCCATTACCTTCAAGCTTTCCAATGCATCATCCCTCGCTTTCTTCAACCGCTCCATAAACTCCTGATCTAGTGCCTCCACCGAATCATCATCCCCACGTATATATTGCACATAGCTATTCAGCACATATATATTCACATCATTACTCAAAATAAGCGAATCCGAATCGTTTGCTAGGTTATAATTATAAACAGCAACCTGCACAAGCCAGTGAAGTAGGGCAAGGATTTGGTACCACTGATGAGGAGCAGGGGGGTTCTTGAGGATGTTCTTATTAATTTTGAAGGGATACCCAAGGGATTTGAGAACAATAGGGAGATCATCCTCAAGCTTAGTCGGAGTATAATCGAGACATTGAAGAAGCAAATTGATGGTTTCCGTGAGATCTTTGAGGGAAGGGGGAGAGAAGGGTTTGAATGTTACGTTAAAGGAGTGAGAGAAGAGGTCCTTGAGAGACGAATTAATGGTGTTGACAGCGGAAATTTGAACGGCTCGCTCTTTGTACATGTCGATGGAGGCGGCGGCGGGACGAGACATGCCGATGGAAGAAGGGCGGCTACTGGCAAAGCTGACATCGGAATCGCGGCGGAATTGGGGAGTAGGAGGTGGCGGAGGATTGAAAGACCCCTTTGGACGGCGGCGGCCGGTTCCCTTCATCTTGTCTCCGGTGAGTGTCTTCAGTCTCCCGCGCGTACTTAGTTGATTGAAATTTCAATTTGAGAAATGATATCCCAAAAGGGGAAATTTGATTCCTAAGCCACGTCAGTCACGTCAATTATTGAAATTACCATGCCGGGAAACAACGTTTGGTTATTTACAAAAGAGCCCTCCCATTTCCACTATTTTATACTTTTCTATTTCTATTTTCTATTTTCTATTTTCTATATCGGACCATCGGTTTCTCTCTCCGTTTAAGTAGGGAATGGGAATGGAAGTGGGAGTGAGGAAAATGGAAAACAGGCATTCCCGCCCCATTTGACTATTTATTTATATTATAATCATTTAATTTTATGTTGTTATTATTATATCAATATAATATTTAAATTTTAAGTTTTATTGTTTAATAATAAGATAATGAATATGTTTATAATTTATATAATTTAGTTGGTTTTGCTTCTACCTATCTAAATTCATATAAAAGAATTAGTGAGAAACTTGTAGTGATTTAAATTAGTTGATTTGATTTTATTTTTAACAAAAAAAAAAAAAAAAACCAAACAAGGTAAAATTCTCCTAGGAGAATTCCGATCCAATCTCCGGTAGAATTTTATAGGGATGAAAAATGAAATCGAGAGTAGGTTATGAGGAAGCATTTGCTGCACTGTCGTTCCCTGCGGACATCTATATTGAAAATCTCTACTTCAAATTCTTTAAGATTATATATATATATATATATATATATATATATATATATATATATAGATAGATATAGTTTGATAAGGAGTTAAAAGACGAAAAGAATTGCAAGTCGTCTCAAGGGACCAGTATTCAAAAAATTCTTATAAACAACATGTTCATGCTCCCTTTTTAAAGTAAATGTAGCCTCATATGAAAATTTATAACTTAGCTCAAATTCAATACTTTTGGTGAACCGGATTTAACACATATCCGATCTTTTAAGCCATTAAGCTTATATTTCTATGATTATATACATATACACACACATATATATATAATCTACTTACACAAGTTCGATCATGAGATGAACGAAATTTCAATTATTTAGAGAATTGACCCTTAATAAAATCAAAATGGTACTAAAACCTTGTTTATTTTAATGTAATGCTGAATAGTCACTTTTTAAAGTGTGAATTTTTAACTACAATGAGCATTAAAATATTTGTTCAACATTGGCCCAACAAAAAGGGAACTTCCTCATAAAAGTTTGACAACAAACATTTGTTCATTTGCATGAATTATTGCAATGAAGTGTTTGTATATATGCTAATGATAACTAAACTAAAGAATTTTATGGTATTAAGTTTGGTTAATCCTTGACCTAGAAAGTTAGTCTAACCTTAAACGTATGTGAAACAAACTTTTACCTGACATAGATGAAATTATTCATTTCTCATATTTCCATTAGCTTTATGGGGAGACTAATGGGATACCCCATCAATTTACTAAGTTGTAAAACCCGAAAAGAACCAAAATATTTTGGTGAAAATTTTTCATTGTAACGTCGAGCTAAGGACTTCAATTAATATAGTATATGTTTCAAATGTGTCATATCTCCCATTGAAAAGTCAAGATAACATCTATGTTTATCCAATTGTTTTTTCATTTTAAATTGAGCTCAACCTTAGTGGGCCTCAAGATTCAACCAAGCTTGATCACAAGCCAACAAGTGATGATCCAAAATAGAATTATTAGTCATTAATAACAAAGGAGTACGACTACGAAATATCCAAAATGAAATAGTATCTAGAGAACGTGGAAAGTAGTATTATATCAATATTCAACTCAGGTCATTGCTCTAGTTTTTCATGGCTAAAAATGTTTCTAAACAATAACTAACAACTTTTTTTTGGTCTGGTTTGAGGATTGATAAGATATACTCTTTCTAAATTGCATACTCAATTGGCAAGGAGATTAGATAACCCAAGTTTTAACCAAAAGTTAGCAACAATGAGCATTGACATATTTGTTCAAAATTGGCACGACAAAAGGTTTAGAACCTCTTCATCATAAAAGTTTAACAATAAGCATATATTCATTTGCATTAGTTATAACAATAAAAAGTGTTGGTACATATGCTAATTATCAGTAAACTAAAGAATTTTACTATATTAAGTTTTGTTAATACCTAATCCAAAAAGTTAGTTGAACATGAGCCGTATAACTTCCACTTGAGATAGATGAAATTCTTCATTTCTCATATTTCCATTAATTTCATTTGCAGACTAATGAGATACACTATCAATTTACTAAGTTGTGAAACACGAAAAGAACCAAAAAATTTTGGTATAAGTTTCAAATATATCATATCTCTCCTATTGAAAAGTCAATATCACACTTATGTTTATCAGTTTATTTCTTTATTTTAGATTGGGTTCGGCCTTAGTGTGCTTGATTCAAGAAAGCCTAATCACAAGCCAAGTTGTTGATCCAATATAGAATTAGTAGTCATTAATTGCCCATACATAAACAAGGAAGAGGAGCGCGACCATAAAATATCCGAAACGAAGTAGATAGTGGAAAGTAGTATTATGCCAATATTAAGCCTAGGCCAACCAAATTTGCCATTGTTCTAGTTTTTCAGGGCTAAAAAAAGTTTCTAGACAATAATTAACAACTTTAACTGGTCATCCCATTTTCTGCAGATGACAAAATGTACTCTTCCTTAATTGTGTATTCAATGGGCAAGAAAATATGTTTAATACGAAGAATATCTAAACAATGCTTATGTTGTACAAGCAAATCAGATAAGTCTTAACTAAAAATTAACTACAATGACTAACATTAGCACTAACAAAAAGCTTAGAACTTCTACATCATAAAAGTTTAACAATAAACATATGTTCATTTACATTAGTGATAACAATAAAAAAAAAAAAAAAAAAAAGTTTGTACATGTTCTAATGATTAGTAAACTAAAGAATTTTATTATATTAAGTTTTGTTAATACCTAACCCAGAAAGTTAGTTCAAAATGAGCCGTTTGCGAATAAACTTCTACTTGACATAGATGAAATTATTTATTTATCACATTTTCAAGAGACTAATGGGATAACCTATCAATTTATAAGTTATGAAACATGAAAGAAATCAAAAAATTTTGGTGAAAATTTTTCATTGTGATAACGAGCTAAGGACATTGACCGATATGGTATAAGTTTCAAATTTGCCATATCTCTTGTTGAAATGTCAAGATCACACCTGTGTTTATTGGCTTGTTTTTTCATTTTAGATTGTCCGGTCTTAGTGGGCCTCAAGATTCAATGATCACGAGACAATAGTTGTTGATCTAAAATAGAAGTAGTAACAAAGGAGGAGAGCATAACCATAAAGTTTTGAAACGGAGCAATACCCGTAAAACAGTTGAATTTAGTATTATGCCAATATTCAACTCAAAATAGCCAAGTTTTTCATGGCTAAAAAAGGTTTGTAAGCAACCATTAACAATTTTTGTATCTGTTTGAGAGTGATAAGATTTATTCTTTTGTAATTGCACACTCACTAAGCAATAAAGAATGTCTAATACAAAGTGTAGCTAAAAAATTACATGTTGTACTAGGAGATGAAATAACTTTTAGTCTTAACTAAAAGTTAATTGCAATGAGCATTGACATATTTGTTCGAAATGTGCACGACAAAAGGTTTAGAGAATTCTTCATCATACAAGTTTGACAATAGACATTTGTTCATTTCCATGAGTTATTGCAATAAAAAGTGTTTGTACGTATGCTAATGATTACTAAACTAAAGAATTTGATTGTATCAAGTTTTGTTAATACCTAACCTGAAATTTAACAAAAATTATGTGCGAATAACTTTTAATTGAGATCGATGAAATTATTCATTTCTACTCTTTCCATTACTTCATTGGGACACGGATAGGATATTTTATCAATTAACTAAGTTGTGAAACACAAAAATATTTTGGTGAAAATTCTTAATTGTAACAACGAGAACATTTAAGGAAAATATATAGAAAGATTTGGGAAATTAGCCTATTATATAACTTTTATTTCACAAACTACCTAAAATATAGCAATATTTCATAATTAGATTTTAGCAATTGAGACATTTTTAACCTTTCGATATTCTCTCATCTTTTTATTTTGTAATATATATATACACACTACTAATTATATAAGAATTTTATTTTTAAAATTATTTTTGTTATTTATTATTTTCAGTTGATATTCATTTAGGGTGGGATATTTCAAATCAATATTTACTTTCTTTTATGAGATTTTATTTATTTTCTTCCTCTATCAAGTATATATAGAATGATATTCATTAATGCGTAATATTTCAAATTAATATTTATTTTATTTTATGAGATTTCATTTATTTTCTTCTATGTTAAAAGTTGATCATTAAGATTTCAAGTATGATAATATACTAAAAAATGTAGATATATCACATATATCATAGTTTATTTTTTGATGTATTTTCAAATATACTAAAAGTAAATATAAATTGCATATACTTGGTTTATTTCTAAAAAATTTCAAATATACTGTGGCATACATATCAAATACACATTTTTCAAGAAACTTTTTTTTTACTTGTGTAGGTTTTGAAAAAAAAAAATGTTTTGAGAAGTTCATAATCGTTTTTCAAATTGCGTTGCGCAGTAAATAGTAAGGCGAGATGAAAAAGTAAATTGGGTAAGACTTATGTAAAATAATAGCCTATTAAACTATTATGAAAAAAATATGAAAGTTTAGATAATTGTATAATTAAATCTATTTATTTGAGGTATATGGGTAAAACCCAAATATATGTATTTTTGAAGTTCACAATATTTCACTCCAAAGTGGAGCATCCAAACCAAATATTACTTTGATTGCAAAACTTGCATGAAGCATCCTCTTATAACCCACATCTACCACACACATTCATCCCTAACATCCATCCATTGTTACGTTGTGGCTTAATCTCCGACCTCAGGGAGAGTAGTTAGTGTCAATTACTACTCAATTGGAGAAAGTAGTTAATGTCAATTACCACTGAACTAACACTCTCCTTGTTCTTTGGTGTAAAAACTCCTTTGCCCCGTAATCAATTTCAATTTTTCTATACTTAAACAGGTATTTAATTGGTATTCGGATTCAAGAAAAGATCCACCAATTTTGGTAGGTTCTAAGAATGCACCAACCTTCCTTTGCAAGCATTGCTTGGTTAAAGCATTCTAAATCACGAAACCCTAAACACTCCAAATTTCTCTTTGGATAATAAACCTCTCACCAACTAAAATTGAGCCATAAGTCCATTGCACTTCATAAAGAGACCTTTTAAGTACCTTGAAACAAGACACGAGTAGCTTGGCATAATTTGGATTTCCAATCATTAGAGAAAAATTTTCCTTCCGACTTTGAAGTTGCTTCCATATGCATTCTTCGAGAAGAAGTTTCAATAATACATTTAAACTTTAAAGTGCTACAATACAATTAACATGATATCAAAGCAAGGATAAATAACATAGATGACCTAAAATAAGAGGCCCAAATGGAAAATGGGTACATTTTCTAAAACCATTGAATTTTTGCCTTTTGCATATGTCATCACTGTGTAAATTTACCATTTTAACCCTAAATGCATTCTCTCTATTTCCTTTGTTTTGTAGCAATTTTTTTTTTTTTATTTTCTAAATTTCTTATTTGAGTTTCTCCTTCATTTTTTTTCGTGTTTCTTTGCATCGAACATCAACACATAAAATGTAGAGCATTTAAGCATCGAGTGAACTTAAAACATAGAGTATAGAATATCAAGTATAGAGGATCAAGCAACAAGTATATGGCAAATAACATATAATACGAAGCATAGAACGTAGAGCATCAAGCATCCAACATCAAGTATCGAGTATCGAAGAGCAAGTATCAAGTATATAGCATAGAGCATATAATATAGAGCATAGAACTTAGAGCATCAAGCATCCATCATCGAGCATCAAGTATCAAGGAGTACAGATAGTTTTTAAGGTCGAATGGGTAAATTCACATGAGGCTGATGCAGCTCATTCAATTTAAAAAAGGTACCCATTTTTCATTTGGTGTCATCCGTGCTGAGAATCCATCAAATAACTTCAAATTCTTGTTCCATTACTAATTGATTTTTCCAATAACAATATTGACTAGTCTACTTCTTGGCTTTTGGGTAAATTTTCAAGCCCTCTAAGCTGTGAGGGAGGGGAGAAGTCTAAGAATATATAAAAACAATTGTACATTTCTAACAAATCAATTTAAGCTTTTGATTTGAGTGGTAGAAAATGAAGAGCTAGTTTTAAGAAGAAAAAGAAAAAATAGATTATAATGGAGTAAGACAACATATAATATATATAACTCTACTTGCAAGATTTTGGAGCAGGATCTTTCTTTTGAAGAGAATATTGAAGAAATTGAGTTGAGTATAAATAAAAATACCTTCTATTCCAATAAAAATTTTCTAGAACGGACCTTGTCAATTGTCATCATATCAAATATAGAGCAATCCTAGCCAGATTTTCTTAACTATCAAATCCCTCGATATACCCAAAACAAGAGGCAAGAAGGAAAGAATTGGAAACATTAATCTCTTCGTAGCAGCAACAATGAAGACCTTAACCATAAGGATCACACAGTTGTTCTGTTCCAAATCAGCATTGAGAAATTGTCGATTTCCTCCACTGACTTTAGATGCGTAAGTTTCTGTCAAGCATTTTGTAGTTGAGGAAAGATTTCTACGTTCGTTTCTTCTTTTCTAAAACCTTATGGATCTCTCAGTCAAACAGAACCTTAATCAGCATATGAGTCTCTTCTAATGTGATGTTCTTAGGTTACGCTACAACCCACCAACACAGGTATGAGTCATTTGACAATGAGCGGATTCTAAGATTGTATAGATATGGAACTACATGGTATAAGAAAGTTCAAATAATTGATTGATCCTACAACAAAAGTATAATCCTTTAGAAAAATCAGCGTGCTTAGTCTGAAATAGTTTTCAATTGGATGACCTCTTCAGAAATTCTATATGGGGTGAAAACAAAGTATGTGAAATAGACCCCATTGCTGATTTGTTAGAACAATCTTCAACCTCTAAAGTAGTTCTAGTGTCAGATAAAGGAAATTCAGCATCCAACACGAACAATAAACAACTGGAAGAAAAATATGATGTTTCAGAAACGCAATTCGATTGTAATTATCTCAGTAGCAGAAATTCAAGCCTCGAATAAAAAATTCTTATACTACAATCATAAACGGATCAAAAATTTCAAGTCTCCGAAGCTAATTAGAACAGAAAACCCGAAAAAAGCTATTACCAACAAGCGACTCTCCGCCATAGACGCCTAAAACTCTTCGATCAACGATAAGATTTCTGGAATCTAGCACGAGCTCCACGACCACCAAACTTCTTCGGCTCACAGCGTCTGGGATCAGCGACGAGCAAAGTCCGATCGTAGCGGACGAGGATGTCCTTGATCTCCTTCTTGCTCTGTTCGTCGACGTACTTCTGGTAAAAGGCGACGAGAGCCTTAGCGATGCTCTGGCGGATGGCGTAGATCTGTGAGGTGTGGCCTCCGCCTTTGACTCTGATTCGCATGTCGACGCCGGAGAAGCGATGGCGGCCGAGGAGGAGGATGGGTTCGTAGGCCTTGAAGCGCAAGATCTCAGGTTCAACGAGCTCGATTGGGCAGCCATTGATCTTGATCAAGCCTCGGCCACGCTTGCAGTATGTCACAGCGACTGCCGTCTTCTTCCGGCCGAAGCATTGCACAGACTCGATTGGAGCCGCCATTGTTAGGGTTCGTGATCGAAATAAAATCACTTAATAAGAGAGGTATTTATACGATCTGTTTGAGGGGTTTTATGGCATTGTCGAAAATGCTCACAATTTGTTGTTAAAATGTTGAATTAAAAATATAAGTTTTAAATTTTACCTTTTGTTTTCAAATTTTATATATAACATCATTTGTTTTTCGTATTTCAATAATCTTAAATTTAGTGCTAGTTTGTTGACATTTTTAAATACTTTTTATTTTCTATCACATTTTTATTATAAATCCTCCAAACATATTCACCTCTATGAAAATTATTATTATTATTATTTAATCAATTTCAATAAAAATTAATTTTAAAAAACTAAATTTAAAAATTATTGAAAATATAAAGTTTGAAATTGAACAATAAAACATATAGAGACTAAAATTGAACAAATTTCATAACATGAGAACCAAAATGGTGTTATAACCGCATACCCGCTCGCCAACTATTTCAGATGAACCATACTACTTTGGATATATATGTAGCGTCACTCACCCGTCCGCCACTGGAAACACCGCTCCCGTCCGACTTGTATGTGTTAAGCATGCCGCCAGCGTTCATCCTGAGCCAGGATCGAACTCTCCATGAGATTCATAGTTGCATTACTTATAGCTTCCTTGTTCGTAGACAAAGCTAATTTGGAATTGTCTTTCATTCCAAGGCATAACTTGTATCCATGCGCTTCATATTCGCCTAGAGTTCGCTCCTAGAAAATATGATAAAGTGGTCAAAATGAGCAAATATGTTCAATAAAAAAACGATTTATTCTTCTTCCACTATTCTTTTTTTCTTACAACACGACAATCAAATCTAGATTTTCAGACTTTTCGAACAAGCATCAATCTGCGGTTGAGTTTGGATTAAAATTTTAACTCAATTCAAAAAAAAAAATATATATATATATATATATATTTAAAAGATTGTTTTCTAACCTATAATCTTACTTCTTTTATAACGTTTGAAGATGATGTTATATTATAAATTATTTAGAATTTTGGATCAAGAACTTGACACTTGAAATAGGCTGATGATAAAAAGTTTTATTATAGGTCACCACCACATATATCTTAACTTCTACTTAATTGGAATATTTTTTCAAAAACATCGAATAAAGTTGAAAGATATTTTACTATAGTTAATATAAAAGTTTAGTCTAACATTTAAATTTGTATCTTGGTGTCTAATAAGTCTATATACTATCAATTTTATATCTAATAAGTATAGTTCTATTTAATTTTATATTCTGTATATACGTAGTTTCTTAAAAAAAAAAAAAGAAAAACAAGAAAAATTGATCCTATTAAATACAGAATAACTTTTAAAAAAATAGGATTCTATTAGACACAAAATTAAAAGTTACTTCTTCTTCTTTTTTTTTTTTTTTAATGAACATAAAATTAAAAGCTCAAAAATTCATTGATATAAGATCTCGTGAGTATAAGATAAGTATTTCAAATATAATTTTGAACTTTCAACTAGGTCGATGTATAAATATGAATTTCACCAGGGGGTTTAAAGTTGTAAAAGGGAAATTGACTAAGTTTTGGATCCATGATTAAGTTAAAAAGAAAAAAAAAAGGAGATAGAGAATGAAAACAATTGTTAAATGATAAAAAGAATCAACGATAACCTTGAGATGTGAACATTAGAAACAAGAGCATCATCCACCCATTGGGATGGAAATCGGGCCAAATCACCGAAAATCGATACCTTCAATTTGAGCATGGAAAGCTAAATGATCATGATAATATCTTCAACTTATAATATGCATGGAATGAGAAACAACTTGAACATAGCAAAAGCTCATGATAAAGTTAAATGTTTCTTATGGTTAAGGAAGAAATTAACTTTAATCAAACTTATTGTGAAGCATATGTAAGTGAATGAATCAATACGAAGGATATGCAAGTGAATGAAGTATTATTAGCATGGTCAAGCTAAGCATTTTGTTCGTAGGATTACCCATATTTTATGACTTCAAATCTTAATGGCTATAAATGTGGTTTCAAACATTCGCATCTATAAATATTCAAAGAAATAAATGACAAACAACAAACAACAGACTATAATTTCAACATAATAATGAATAAGATACTAATTACCATCCCGAGCAAGACCAAAAGGGAATGTACTGCTACAAATAATTGTGTTTATATATGGTTACATATTATTTCATTCGATGTCAAGTTGA
The DNA here is from genome assembly GCA_030954485.1 of Citrullus mucosospermus. Lineage (NCBI taxonomy): Eukaryota > Viridiplantae > Streptophyta > Magnoliopsida > Cucurbitales > Cucurbitaceae > Citrullus > Citrullus mucosospermus. The sequence continues at coordinate 10,322,987 of CM062059.1, read as the reverse complement.
CTTCAAGTTGCTGAAAGGGGCATCAAATAGAAATTTTAAGCATGTATCAGACAAAATCAATAATTTAAAGATTTATTAGTATTTTCTAAGAGTTCAAGAGCTCGTATAAATACAAATTTAAAAGTTTGCTGAAGTTTTGATTTGTCACTAATCCAAATGGTGGGTAGTTTAATTCTCATATTGTAGTTGTTGAGTAAAAAAAAATACAACATAAATTTATTTTCATGAACTTTAGAGGAGATTAAAACAAAAGTCATTTGAGTTATAGTTTGAGCTAAACAAATAACACAAATGTAAATCGAGTTCCCAGATTAATTAAAAAGAAAAAGTAAAAAAGAACAAAACCAAGTTCTAAGCATTTACAAGAAGAAAATTTGTAAGAAGGAATGGCAGCCCGAGTTATGAAGCAATGTCAACAGGTGTGTCAGAATGAGCTCCCCATTCAGTCCAAGATCCATCATAAACTGGAACATCATGCTTCCCAAGTCGATGGAGGCCCTGAAGATTACAAATTTGTCACAATTTTCAGCCTTCTAAAGGTTGGATTTCAGTCACTAAAGCAACAAAATACCTGAATCTAACAGTAGGAAGAAGCACAGATACATATACGAGATAAAGATATGACACAATATGGAAATGGACGCTATTCTTTTGAAAATCTAAGAGATGAACACAACAAGGATCTATTTATCCAGATATATGTTTTACAAAAATGAGCTTGATGTTTCACTCTTGAAATCTATTATCTCCTATATGGCTATATTATTCTGTGTCTATTTGTTGGACTCATATTGACTTTTACAACTAGTGTCTATTGTGCTTAACAAGCATTCGATACATATCCAACAATTGTCAGATTCAAACATACTAGTCAAACTATAGTATTTGTACTTCTTAGATCTAACATTAAGAATCTCTAACGTGAGGAGAGATGTACCAATGCAAGAATGCAGGCAGTAACACCAGTGCCACAAGAAGTTATAACAGGCCTTTCCAAAGAGATGCCTGCAAAAATCGATTGATTTTAGTATATCATCGTGCATTTTTGGGACCCGAGACCATTTGAAGAACAGCGTTTTATTCTTGGGTTGTGTGGAAAGAGAGCAAAACAAAAAAAGAACACCATTTTGGTAATTCAAATAATTTTTTTTAGGTAAAGAACTTACCTTCTTGTTCAAATCGTTTCTTGAGCTGATCTGCTGGTAAAAGTGACTGTGAACTATCCAGCATCTGCAGATGTCCATTCCATTTATCAATTGTTTTTGTGGCATTACATTTTATTTTTTCAAAACATCAACTACATCCATGTATCATAGATGTAGTTGCAAAAGGCTACATGGGAAGAATGCTAAAATTGTAAGTACAAGTTATAAAAAACGAAATGAAGAGCTTATAAGAAACAAACTTTCATTACGATATATACGAGATATTCTAATGCTCCCTTTATACCCTAAAAAACCCTTCTATTTCTTTCCAGCTAGATGCTTCACAGAATCACATTTTGTCATTTATTGTTATTATTGGTATTTTTTCTATATGAGAAAAACAACCTTCATTGAAAAAAAAAAGAATATAAAGGCATAACAAGCCCACAAAAGAAGTGCTCCCTCCACAAGAAAAAGGACTCCAACTATGAAAAAAAAAAAAAAAAAAAGGCCTATAGAATAGTTACAAAACGTATTCAAATTAAAGCCCACAAAGAAACATGAAAGTGAACGAGTAGCATGCAACAAATAATATGTAAAAGCGTTAGCCATGAATATTGTATTTATTAAAAAAATTTTAAAAAAATCTCAAAGAAATTCAGAATTTAAACAGCCTAAATGATGGATAGTATGCCACAAATAATATGTAAAACTTTGACGAAATTGAAAATTTTAATATGAACAACAAAATATGAACTCCAAAGAAAAAGGGCTGGTTCAATGTGAACATGGTTTTAAATCCTAACTAAGAACTACAAACATTAGGTACTAAACATTGATACAAACCTGGGCAAAAGGAATGCACTTGCTGCCAGGAACATGGCCACTTCTGATTCCTTTCCGAGGCTCCGGGACAGCCCCATCAAATCTGCAAGAAGGAAACATGATTCAAGGATACAAAGGAAATCTTCCTAATTCAACCTTGAACATCTTATTACAGATTATTCAACCAAATACTTCCTCGTTAAATTGATGGAGGGAGAGAGAGAAAGGGGCAGAGACAAATAAGGGGGTTGATAGATAGAATATGAAGAAATCGGTATGGTAAAGCTCTATTTAAACGAAAATATTGAGCAGTAGAACAATCAATAAATCTAGAATATAAGTCTTAAAGGGAAAATGTCCAACAGCTTCTATGTGGCAACAGATGGAATTCACAAGGTTTTTTTTTTTCCTTTTTCCTATGGGTGAATGCTGTAAAGGCATTACTTTCTGAACTTTGACAGGAAAAGAACTACACATTTTTAGAAATCTTCCCAATGTTCTCTTGCTCGGTTTGATTCGGCTTGTTTAAAGGCTTCTTCTTAGTGTCATCTCTCCAAATCCTTCGAAGGAGTCTCAATTCAAGATATTTATCGTTGTTGGACTGTTGTTTTTTTAGAACATCATTAAGCTTTGGCTTTTGGTTATTAGCTTTGTCCGGTTTAGTTGTCTAATGTTTTTCTTGTATGCAATATTTTTGTTTCTTTTTGTAATCTCTTTATGTATCCTTGACCATTAGTCTCTTTCAATTTTCTTAATGAAAAATTTCATATCCTTTTTTTAAAAAAGAAAATCTAGAATCTATCGTACCTGGCCTTTGATCGGGCATCTATGTGTTGGTGAGTTCTTCCTGTGACATTCTCTTGAACCTGGAAAGTGTTAGAGAGAAAAGGTTCACATCCAAAACGCGTATAAAACACAATTAAATAGATTTTTTGAACATGCTCACTCTACATTTTACTATTTACATGCATACTAGAACTCAAAGATCCTTAGTTTTAAGCTGGAAGTCAAATGCTATGATAATTCTTCAAAGTCAAGATCTTTTTCAGGGCCAAACATATACCAATAACCAACGTCGTAATATAAACTGCCTTCGTCAGAAGAGTCTTAATATATGCCCTATCATTCACCACGAATGACAAGTATACATTAACTCAAACTTTAACTATTAAGAATCCTTAAGCACTTCAAGAGTTCAAGATATCAGTTAATACATTGCTTTATAAACTATATTATTCATATACTACCACTAACAGTGTTTCTTTTTTCTTTTTTTCTTTTTTCTTTTTTCTTTTTTCTTTCCCTTTTTTGGATAAAGAACTAATCTTTCATGGAGAAGGAAATGAAAGAATACTCTAACAACAACAGCGTTGTAATGAGCACCCTAACCTTCTCAAGGTCCCAGACCAGCTGTGGCTGAAACTTAGTCTGAAATGTAATTGGCCCAACCTGAAAAACCAAACCAAGACTGTGAAATCCATGCACAACAATATTGGAAGTGAAAAAAAAAGGAAAAGAAGTACCAAAAAAAAAAGAAAACGAGAATAAAACTTCTTCAATTTCAGTTGGAACATAACATGGGCATTGGTAAGTAAGGACCGAGCCATGTAAATGTACATTTCACATTCCTCTATAGCTTCTGAATCCTATCCAATCATGCAAAATGAACAAATAAAGAAAATATACTTAAGATAAATGTAAAAAAGAGGTAACTGTGAAAAAGAGTAATTATTGTCATTGTAACATTTAAGTAACTTACTATATACAGTATTTATACAGAGACAACGAATTATACAAACTATTCATGGGACCAGTAGCCTTCAGACAAAATATAGGATAAAAACACATGAAGTCATGAACTTACAGCTTGCCCCTGATAAATTTTCTCTATTGCCTCACTTGCAGCCGTAGCTTTCAAAATGGCATCACCAGATGCACTGGATTCAACATCATATCCTAACGTACGCCATTTTGGCAATCCTCCATCTAGCACCCAAATTCTGTCATGCCCAAATACTCTGAACATCCTATATGCAGTTACCAAAATTGATTTCTTCAATTCACATACAACATCAAAAACATAAACTCTTCAAAGTTGATTGTTTATTTCTGCATCTCACCACCAGACACGAGCTGCACTAAAAAGCCCTTTTCCATCATAAACAACAACACCATCTTCGTTGCGAATGCCAAGGGCAGAGACAACAGCAGCAAAAGCTTCCTCTGATGGCAACATATGTGGTAACTGAAACAAATAATCATTTCAACTTTTAAATTAGCAACTGAAATGAAGAAAATATGTATAAATCTATTATATAACTATTAAAATAAATGAAGGCCAGATGTACTTTCCTTTTCTAATTCGATCACAAGATATAATGACAATAAATTGAAGGGAAACAAAATGAAAAGAGATCATCTCACCTTTGAAGTTCGGTCAGATACTCCATCTATATCGAAGAAAAGGGCACCAGGGATGTGAGCAACCTATTAAATTTATAACCACACTAAGAACAGATACTTCACCACACAATATAAAATGTAGTTTCACAACATATCTATAAATTGACTACCTGGTATTCCTGAATAGGATTCCTTTGTTCATCTGGCATGTACCATGAGGCGTCTAACACCTGAAAACAAGCAGTTTAAAAGGTAGAATAGTTATACAAATACAAAACACAAAGCTATGAGGCTTCCATGTCACAAATTTTCTAGTCAAGATCAAGATATATTAATAAGAAATGAGCCAGAATATTCTTATATGAATCTGCAGAAATCAACAACAAAGACATGGTCCCAAGGCAAAAGCATTACGTACTGACTTGGGGCATACTGAAACTTGTTCAAGATAAAATATCAACCACAATCAATTATCTGACAGAGATAAGCAAACTGACTGAATTATGAATACTGAAAGTATTGGGGGACAGAAGACACGCCCCCACAAAGAAAAGAACAAGAAGCATGAATATTGTAGGTTTCAATAGCATTTAAATAACCAGGAGGACCAAGCAATTATCTAGTGAGTGGAGTCAATGAAATGTTTCCTCTTAAAAGAAAAACCAATTATCTAGTGAGAACAGTTGAGGTGTACACAAGCTAGACCAAACAATCATAAATCATATGAATATAAGAAAAAAGTGCATATATCCAAGATAAGAAACAACAATGTCAATCAACAATACTTTAAACAATCAATTAAAATACATGATAAATTATAGGTTAAAGTACCATTTTGGTCCCGTACTTCTTGCTATATTTCATTTTAGTTCCTACATTTTTAATAAATCTCAAATTTAGTTCTTCAAAGTTAATTTATTATTGAAATTGATTAAATAATGATAATACTTTACATGCAAGAAAAGACGCTGCAAATATGTTTTCACAAGTTATAAAGGGAATACTATTAGAGACTAAATGTTCTGGAAAAAATCCGTCAGACAAGTTTTAAGATTTATTAAAAGTACTAGGTCTAAAATTGTTCAAGACCAAAATGGATTGAAACCTAAAGTCAGGGCCAAAATTATATTTAAACCTAAATTATACGAATCCAATATACAACACTAGATAACAACAAACTAAAGATTACAAGCCTAGAATGAATTAAATCAAAACAAAGCACAAAACTAATGCGTTACAATTAGCATATTGAACAGCATTTGTTAGGAGTAAAAATTACAGTTGAAATGAAACCAACAAGAGGGGATACCTTCAAGTCAGGCTCTTTGAGATTAGAATGAAGCCAATCAGGGGAAACAACAGGATCATCCGTGGATAAGGATTTTGATGAAAATTGAGCTCGAGCCCCTGCTACAGATGAAGCCATGAAAGACGAAACTCGCCGAGTCGGATTATATGCTACACTGGCTGAGTTAGCTTGAAAGTGAAAAAATTTCTTCTACAATACAGAAGAATCAAAAGAGAGCAAATTCATAAGCCTTTAGCAGACCAAAAACCCAGATAGAAGATGAATTCAAAACAAACAAACAAACAAACGCTTCACTTACACTGAAGATGGAAGTAAGAATCTGGGTGTTGCCAGATGGAAAGGAGAGAGACTGAGCGAATCGATTAACCAAAAAGGTTTTACTCAAAAGGGTGGATGCCATCTACACGAAGAACATAGAAAAAACCCGTAGCTTTGAGAAAATTGACCGATTTAAAGAGAAAAAAAAAAAACAAGGGTTTTTGCTTTTGAAGTGCGATATCTGATCACAAAGGAGGGAAGAAAAGAACAAACTACAATTTACCGGCAGAATGTTGAACCCAAGATAGAGAATCTGAAGAGACTGATGGGTCAAGGTTGAGAGTAAAAAATAGCGGCAAACGAGAGAGACCCAGTAAGAATTCGCGAATCACCCACCCACCCGACGTTCACAAGATTCTTATTTCTTTTCTTAAGGGGGGACGCTACGACAAGGGACAACAACCACTATGGACTGTGGAGATGATAATTATGCTCTCTTCATCTTATATTGAATTGCTAAAAACAGATAGGACCTCCCACAGAAACAAAAGAACAAACGCGAATCCAACCATACACACAAAATTGAAAATACACAAACTTACAGAAAAAAAATTATTTTTTTTCACCAAATGAAATTGTTTAAGTTATATCAATTTTTATTTTAGACTTTCCAACTATCATTTGATCCCACCCCCAACTTTGCCCATCTTAATTTTAAAACTGAAAATGTGTTGCAAATTTTATTTTATGAATAGTTCTTGTTTGAAATTTTGGTAAGAAAAAAGGTATTTTCATATATGTTCAATGCTTTATAAGACATATGTACGGTGTAAAATTTATGAGATTTTAATGAAGATCGACATTGTAGCTAAATTTTGTGGATTTAAGCGAAGTTATTTGATGTCTAATTACTGCATTTTATAAATATTATTGAAAGGAAAAATTTGCCACATGACAAATATATTCTAGTTTTAAGATATCTTCTAGAATTTTTTTTCATGCTGATTGAGTTATACTCATGCTCATATGTTAGAACAAGACGTTTGGATGTTTGAAATTAAAATACAACAGAATGATCATATTCATCTAAACCTTTGTTATCTTTAAGGGGAAATCATCCAAGATTAGTGCAGATTACTTTTCAAAATTCATCACTTTTTGGATGTGACTATCACCACATTTGCTTATCTTAGCATCTTTTAGAGCCCTGAATTTTGTATGTTTCATCCTCTCACATCATTAAAGTCAAGTTCTTAGAATCATCATGGCAAGTGATACATGAATTCTTGCGACACATAAAGGCATTCAGTCAGTCAAGACATTGAAATTGAACAATAAAATTTCTCAACAAACCAAAAAGTGAAACTACTTTGGAAAAGAGTGGCAAAATTTAGTTTAGTTTTGTTTTCTAAGAAACAAAAATTTCATCAAGAAAGAATGAAAGGAGTACAAGTGAAAGTGACAATTTTATTGCAATGATACTAAATTTCTCCTAAAATCTTCAAATCTTTCTCCCCTGCTGCTTGAATTCTTCCCTCCATTTTCTCCTTAGCAACGACTTCCTCAAGGAACTCGCCGTTCTCTTACTACTTTGAAATAACTCAAAGCAGCGGTTCCATTAACATGCGAAAAAACAAGAGTCAGAGCTTTTCTCCCAAAACAATACTTCACCAGCCAAACACTAACTACCTGCACATAAACTCTCTACTTCATTTTCCAATCGAACTGCCTGTATCATAATCAAACACCCCACAATTCCCTTTATACCGTTGTTGTTCGATCTCCTCGAGTAAGTGTATGAGAAGAAACAAGTATTTTCCCCCTGAAATATTCTCATAACGAAATGAAACCAAGATATCAATAAGAAACTTTAAAGCACAGATAATTTGTGATTGAAGGAAAGGAAAGGAAAAGTAGTAGTAGGCACAATGTTCTTTTTTCATTAACTTTAGTAGAAAGGAACATTGAAATTCATGAGACAGCTACAAAGAATTGAAAACTGACAGAACCAGTTGCATTCTAAAGCACTTTGGACTAATAAATAAAATAGCTACCTCTTCTTGATGGGTATAGCCAAGAACCGGTCATCACATTGGTGCCAATGATCTTCTCTCTCCTGCTTTTCAAGATTTGGCTTTGGCCAGACACATCTATCCGTGGGAAAAATGAAAGAAAATAGGGGGGGATCATCCGAAATATTCACTAAATGTTTGTTTTCAGGTTAAATTATAAAAAAATACCCCGGAACTTTGCCATTAATTTCAAATATACCCCTACTCTTTTAACCGTTTGGATATTACCCTTAATCTTTTATAAACTCTATAAAACTAATATTGGAGTAGAAGTCCTTTAGAATTTCAGACAAAAATTAGAACTTGAAATAGTGTAGCAGTGGTCTAAAACGAAAATTTGGATCACCACATCACTCTAGGTCATCGCGACATTATTCTAAGTCCCAAAATTTTGCCAAAATTGTAAAACATTTCTACTCCAATATGAAAGGTCAAGAATAATATTGCAACTTAAAAAAAAAAGATAAGGGTATTTATGAAACAAAGAACAAAGTGGAGGGATATTTTTTTTAAAATTTAGCCTTGTTTTTATAGAAAACAGAAACAAAAGTAGTCTTCCATACAAGCACTTACTTTTCACAAAGAAAAGAGAAGATAGGCTGATAGAGAGAGGAGCCAGGAGGAACTTTTCATTTTTAACATTTGAATCACTGTCCATCTGAATTCAGCTCAGCTGCTTGAGAGCGGTTGAGTTGGCCAAAATCATATTAAATGTGGGCTGCAAAACTATAGTTCTCAATCGCCTATTACGGTCGGCTCTGAATCCAAGACCTGACCAAGAATCAATCTTCCATTTTCCTGTAATAAAAATTAAGCTACTTTATGTTCTAACTTTAATACTAAAACATCAGGTCCACATTAAAATAAGACATTGTAAAGATTTAGTCATTGCACCTTTTGATGCAAGATATATACATACAGCAATCCTAAAACAAGTTTTCTTTCTCTTCCTATTTCATTCAAAATTATATTCTACAACCAAATAAATATGTTCCATTTTAAAAAATAGTTAGGTGCAGCTCAGGCAGCTGTCCAATAAAAAATTACCATTTGACAAAATTTTGAAATATTTTTTGAAAAAAGTGTGTAAAGTAAAGGGAAGCATGGATTAGGTACAACCTAGGCTGCACCGAATAATTGCTCTTCTATTTTTATATAGTAGATTAAAAAGGACATGTGGACATTAAGCTATTCAAGAATTTTAAGGTGTCCATAATTTTTTAGTTTGGAGGATTCTAGAGTTCACCTGTATCTCCTTATTGATCGGAGAAGTCAGAAATTGATCAGATTGTAGGTAACTTCACTACCAATAGTCAGAACAGGAACAATTGCCATTGGTGAAGTGATGAAACCGATATGGATCCCTCAATACGATTTTTCGGCCGAGAATTTCACTGACAAACTTGAAGAAAGAATGGCAGTCACCACAAACACGCAGATTCTTGAAAATCCGAATATTAGTACCTTCTGGAATGTTGATCAATCCAAAAGCAAGAGCAATTCTTTCACTATGGTTCCACATGTTATGCTCCTTCTGCTCTTCATCTGTATCCTGCAGCGAGTAGCTTGTATCAGGAACATAACCAGCTTCTCTAACCATTTTCATAAGTCCTAACAACTTGCGATTTATCTGTTCCATTTGTGGATGTGTTTGATCCCCCATTCCAAATACGCTGATATTGCCTTTCCATTTGACCCAGCTATGTGCTGGCTTCTTTTGAATTTTGTGTGCTCCCATCTGTCCCCGCACGTCTTCCACATCTTCCCATCTGCCAATTGTTGCAAAGACATTCGAGTAAAGAACATAGGCTGAATCATCAGACGGGTCCAACTCAAGAAGATGTTCTGCAGCCTTTCTTCCGAGGTCTAGATTACGATATATTCTACAAGATGCCAAAAGGCTCCGCCAAACAAGATCATTAGGGGGAATTGGCATATCTGTAATAAAAGCTTCAGCGTCTACAAGCCTTCCTGACCTTCCAAGAAGATCAATCATGCACACACAATGTTCTATTCCAGGTTGAATTCCATATTCAGAAGTCATTGAAGCATAATAAGCAAGACCCTCGTTGACTAAGCCCCCATGACTACATGCGGAAAGAAGACATACAAATGACACATGATCAGGTTTGACACCCAGTTTTAGCATCTCATGAAAGGTTTCCTTAGCCTTATGAAAATGTCCATGTCTGGCAAAAATTGATATCATTGTATTCCATGATAATCGGGACCTCTCGGTTGGCTGGGGAAGTATTTTTAAAGCATCATCCAGTTCCCCACACTTCCCATACATATCCATAGCAGCATTTATAACAAAATGATCCAATTCAAATCCTAGTTTAATTGTTGATCCATGAAGCTGTTGGCCTTCCTCCAACATCGCCAAGTCAGCAGCAACTGAAAGAGCGGAGGAGAAGTTGAACTGATCAAATTCAATTCCAGCATTTCTCATCTTTAATACAAGTTTCAAAGCTTCTTCTCCAAATCCATAACGAGCATTTGCAGTTATGATGGCATTCCACACACTAGAAGTTTTGAACACCAAGTTATCAAAGATATAGCTACTAGAGTGAAGGTCACCACATTTTGCATACATTGTGATAAGGGAACTTTGCACATGCTGATCCAGATCAAATCCAGTCACAACTGTATGCGCATGGATGGGCATCCCATACTTGATCAGATCCTCATGAGTCAAAAAAGAACCAAGAATATGTACAATGGTAATATAGTCAACGCCACATGTACCTCCTTCCCTCATAAATTTAAAAGCTGCTACTGCCTCATTCGGTTCTGCATTATCAGCAAAACCACCAATAAGTGCGTTCCAGGTTATTTTGTCAAGCTTGGGCATCCTTTGGAATAACTTTTTCGCCTCATCCATCTTATGAAACTTTCCATAAAATGTAATTAATGTGTTTCCAATGATCAAATGATCTTGCAGGCCCAGAACGAGGACAAAACCATGAAGAATTTTACCTTCGGTAAAGAATTCAGGATCTAAACAGGCAGCCAATGCACTGGTAAAAGTCACATAATTGATCTCTTTTTTCATCCAAAGCATCTCAGCAAAAAATTTTAAGGCACACAAGCACCTTCCATCCTGAACATAGCATGCTAACATGGAATTCCATGAGATTAAATCCCTGTCTGGCATTCTTCTAAAGATCAATTCTGCATCTTTGGATCTTCCAGCATCAGAATACATGTTTAAAAGGGTATTGCAAAGACAAATATTAGGTTCTAGTCCATATTTCACTACTAGACTGTGAACCCCTTTGCCCCACTTAAAATAATCTAAAGAACCACAAATTGATAACAGAATAGAAAGTGTTGTGTAATTTATCTCTTCATGGACTAAGCGCATCCAGTGAAAATACCTAAATGATTCTTCATGTAGTGCATTTTGTGCATTAGCAGAGATGATGGAATTCCATGAGATGGTGTCTCTTTCATTCATCTCATTGAAAATACTGCAAGCCTCATTGATGTCACCACAACCACCAAACATGGATATGAGAGAGTTAGCTGCAGAAACTTTAGTCTCTAATCCAAACTTTAAAACATGTCCAAGAAGTTGATGACCCAACAATATATCAACAAGAAACCCACAAGAACTAATTACTAAAGCTATATTGTTTTCATTGCAACATATTCCTTCATGCCTCATCCGTTTATAAGTATTTATCACTTCCTCCTTACTTCCGTTATCTGAATATGAAACCATCAAAGAAGTCCAAGAGACCACATTCCTATCAGGCATCTCATTGAACATCTTTTGAGCATTAGAGACAATCCCATAGCTACCATAAAAGTGCACAAAAGAAGTACCTACAAACACATCGTATATCAAACCACATTTAATTGCAAAACCATGAAGTTGGAAACCTTCCTTGGCCATAATAGAGGACTTATTACAAGCAGTGACTAAACTCGCGATCACAAATCCACTTGGTTTAATGCCTATCCCACAGATATCTCGAAAGAACAATACTGCTTCCAAGTATGAACCCACTCGGACATAACCTGACATCATATTGTTCCAAGAAGCTTCATTTCTCTTGGGCATTCCGTCAAATACTAACCGAGCATTGTTTACACGGCCAAACTTTGAATACATATTGATCAAAGTATTGGTTTGGAACACACTCAACCTCACCAAACTCTTTAAGCAAATGGCATGAATTGTTCTGCCAACAATTTCTTCTGTGATCAGAGAATAACCCTTTTGAGAGAAGCATGAGACTTCAGGATTTGAGTGGTTAGAAAACGATAGAAACAAATCGCTAGCTTGCTCTCCCACTTCTGTATTCCAAGTGATTGAAGTAGGCAAATTAAGGGCACTCTGCCATTAAGGTTCAACAAAATGCAAGGAATTAAGTTCTTATATCTAATAATCAAACCAATTGTAACAACAAATGGAAAATATCAATTTACAGGGAAGTCAGATTTAAATATTTGACTTCAAAAAGTTCAACTAGATTTATATAAGTTATTGGCATTGGTGTAGACCTGGGGAAACTGACTAAACTTGCTACCATGTACATGACCACTTCTTCCATTTTGAGGCTCTGATAGAGCTCCGTGAAATCTGCATAAAAATGAACTTCAATCAAATCCAAGGAATCAGAGAAATTTTCCCAGATCAATTCTGTGTCTTGTAAAATATATCTATATATATAAAGTCTACGTTGGCTGGTCAAGTAAATTTGAAATTTGATCTTATCTTTAGATTTCATGTATCCTTCTGAAGTTTTGGTTGACATCTGACTGTATTTTGTATTTTTGATCCTATTATGCTATAAAGACTGGTTATTTGATCAATCACTGAAAACAAACTTAATGTTTGTATACTACTGGGCCTCACTCACAACCTAGCTAAAAGCCAGCCTTTTTCGCCTGTTTGCTCTAACTGACCTTCTTGCTAAGTAGACCTCAAAATCAGTAATAAATTGCAACAACCCACAAATTCTTCCTTTATTGCTATACTTCAAGATACCTAAGATTGAAGAACAAAAAGGAGGGGAAAAGAAAAAAATTTAATGAGTCATAACGGCAAATAAAAGAAACCAATGAGCCCTGGTTTCAGATAGCCAAGGCTAAGTATTGAAACAAAAAGTGCTGGCAGATGAAGAAATAACTGAAAACTCGAGTTCTACCTTACAGATGAAAATATTTGTAGACATGTCGATATATCTGTCGATATATCCATAAGTCGAAGGGTTTGACATTGATATTAAATATCCATTGATATCTTCAATATATTTTACAAATGCTTTTAAAATAGAAAAAATGTCATCTTTTAGTCCAACATGAATATAAATACTATTAACAATATTCATAACTTAGTTTAGGAGTAAAACGACTTAATTATTAATCTAAATAAAGTTCATCAATTTTTTAACTTAAAGAAATATCTGTTGGTATTGATATTTTATCAATTTATCCATTGATATATTAGTAAAATTGAAATCTCGATATCAAGATCAACATCGATATTTGAGTCCTTAGTTCACTATTTTACATTACACTAGGGGAAAATTAAATTTTCTGATAGAACCCAAAAATCTTGAAAATATAAATGGTAACCAAACTTACAAGATAACCAACTAATTTGAGGTACTCGGATCCTCCTCTTCCCTGTATTCTCCTCTCTCTTTTTCCAGTTGAGATAACTTCTCCATTAAACTTTGAGCTAACTGGGGATAACAAGGATTAAATCTGGGCCTCTTGTGATCTCTCTCAAGCCCAATTCACTCATCACAATATAGCCTACCTTCCTCATTCCCCTAACCCTTATAACCAAATTCCATAAAAACCTCCCCTAATACCAATTGACAGGTACGAAAGCAAGACCACAATATATTGAAATATAAAAGGTAAAGAACTTACCGGATAAATCAAGTAATTTGAGAACCTGGACCCTCCCTTTCTTGAGATCACTCAAGCCCTAAACCAACTGAATCAATGCCTATTTACTCCCTTCCTCTCCCACTCTATTTATAACCAAAGTACCTTAGTAATACCCTAATACCAGTCCTATCATTTTCACCCTTAAACTTAGAAATGTGTCAATTCTTACACTCAGATATCCATTTCATCAAATGGGTATTTTGGCTTCAACCTATGATGACCTTGGATAACAGCTCCAAGCACCTAAGCGCTTTTCCACCAAGGCATCCCTTGGGGTTGAGAGTGAACATAAACAACTTCATTCCACATTTTGGGATACTAATTTTTGGACAAAGAAGACTCAAGGATCACCCCCACCCCTATCCTTCAAGGGTAAGTAATGGACATAAACAATCTCCAATCAGCCTAAGAAAAATAGATAGGCACATAGTTAGTTTGTTGAGGGGCAACCAGCAAGAAATTTTTTGGCTTAAATTAATACCCTTGAACTTTGCCACTTGTTTAAAAAATACCTCTAGTCTTCAAAAGTTGCAATATTACATTTGACCTTTCATAAATGTTTCAAATTTAACCTTATCATAGAAATCCTTTAGAATTTTGGATGGGACCTAGAATGGTATAGCAATGATCTAAAACAATGTGACAATCCAAATTTCCATTTTGAGTCACTACCACACCATTTAAGGTCTCAATTTCCGTCCAAAATTCTAAGGATTTCTACTGAAAGTGCAGTTTTGAAGCATTAGTGAAAGGTGAAAGATAATATTGCAACTTTTGGAAAAAAAAAAAAAAAAAAAGAAAAAAAAAGAAAAGATTGAGGTTTTAAAAGGGCAAAGTTCCGGGCATTTTTTATAACTTAGTGTACAAGAAACATCATTTGTTGGTGCAACTCTTCTGGAATGGCCATCCTAACCCACTATCAAATTTGAATGGCTAAAACTTCTACAGTGTATGGATAGGACACATTGCCCCTGTTCACAGGCATCAGAATCCTTTGGAGATTGGTGGATGTCCTACTTTTCCTACCTTACTATCCCTAAAAAAAATGTTCAAAATTAAAGGCCACTAACTACGCAGAAAAATTTTCAGCTTCCTCCTCTTTCTTGTTCCAGTTAAAGAACACACAGATTTTTGTACTTCCCCACTAATTTTTGACAAAAAATGACCATTCAATTTCAAGTAAACCCAAATGAAGTACGAATGCTGAAATTGAAAAGAAAACTTAGAATCACCAATAATAAACAAAACTGAGTCTATGTCCCAATAGTGCAGAAGTTATTGAATATGGAGAAAACGAGTAACTCACTTGGACGGAGCGTGGATGCAGTCTGATTGAAGGGAAGCATCAGCTAGAAGGAAAAGATGAACAAGGATTTTTCTTTTTCTTTTTTTCTATTCCTTCTTTTTGGGGGAGGCGGGAATCGGGTTGTAGAAGATGACCGAACCAAGACGAAGGGTAAGAGCAAAAGCAGCGTTTTTTTAAAATATTTATTTATTTATTTATAATTTAATTTAATTTAAAGTATAATTTATTTACTATTATAAATATTATAATATAAACATTAGATGTTCAAAAAAAACCAAATGGCATCCTCCCACCAATCTCACATGTTATCACGTATCTCATACTTAGGCATCATTAGTGTCCATATAATTTCTCCTCCTAATTGTCAGACATTTTATGGATTTGAAATGTGTGCGCATATTGATGAGAAATCCAAATATATTGAAGAAGATTTCATAAATTTCATGTTTTTCTAATTTCTTATTATTTTGTTATTTTATTTATTTATTTATTTTAATTTTATAATCCTCAAGTATTTGCATTTTTATGGTTCGTTGTTTACTCTTCAATTTTACAACATTTACTTCATTTCGTTCAATATAATAAAATTACTTCTGAAAAGTATTAATATTCACTCTAAACTTGGGAAAGTGATTGCAATTTTTTTAAAAAAAAAACGATTTTTCAGCTTACATTTAAACTAGTGACCTTTTGGTCAAAGTTACTATCATGTTTAATTCGTTGATCTATGTCTAAATTAGTTGGTCAAAACTAATATTTCAAATTTCATAAATATAACAAAGTTTACCTTGAACTTAAATACACATTACAATTTCATAAATGTTTCCCCAAGCTTTGAGGTAACTTTCATTTTTATTCTTACATTTTGAAAGTTAATAGAAATTTGAAATTGTTCTTAAAAAAAAAAAAGAGAGTATATTTTAGTTAAAATAAATTATGATAAAGTTGTCGCTAATGTGCAAAAATTTCCATTGTTTTTTTAGGAAAAAAAAAACATTTCACAAAAAAAATAAAATAGTCTTATGTAAAGAAAGAAAGAAAAAAAAAAAAGTATGCCAAGAGGTGAAAGTAAATGGTGGTGATTATTTCACATTTTGAAAAAAAATAAAATTAAATTAAAGCATTTAAACATTTGAATAAATTACTTAAGTCACTTAAATTAGAGCCCACATTTTAAGGTAGGCCAAAAGCTTGAAAGTAAATTAAGCGTTTGTTGTGTCTTTTGTCTTTTCTTCTATATTTAACAATGTGTCATTCAAATTGTTACAAATGTTTATTTTTTCAATATGCATTACATCCAATTTATGTCGTAACAAAAGTTCTAACCAATACGAAGCACATGAAAGCTTAACAGGCTAACTTGCTTTAAGTCATGTTCTCTATCCATTAACAATTGAGGATGTCTATGTTCTATCTTCTCATTATGTTGTTTACTTCTATGCCAACTATGATTTTTTGGAAGAGAGAGCTGATGTCTCATGAATGAAAATTTTTCTCTTATATCCCAAATGATTATATATCTCCTTTACATATGAGACATGCTTGGTAACCCTTGGTACTCCAATCTAATAAGTCATCGTATACAGGAAAATCATTAATAATCCATAACAAACAAGCACATAATTGCAAATATTCGCCTCTGACATAATCGTAAGTGCGAACACCATTATTTCAAAATTCTTTCAACTTTTCTATCAATAGTTGTAAATAAATATCAATTTCATTTTCAAGAGATTTCGGCCTGATATAAGTAAAGATGTAAGAAATCTGTCTCTTTCATGCATTTCCATGGTGGCAAATTATAAGGAATTAGCACAACAAACCACATTCTATACAAAGTACTTGTATTTCCAAATGGATGAAATCCATATGAAGCTAACCCTAAACAAACATTTCGTGAGTCTGAAGCAAATTGAGGAAAGTCACGATTAAAATGCTTCCACCCTTCCCCATTAGTTGGATGTAGTACCATATCATCTATTTGAATATGCTTATCTTTATGCCACCTCATTTGAAATACAACATGTTTTGATGCAAACAATTATTTCGATTTCGATACTAATGGAAAATGACATAAAACCTTATATGGGATCTTTTTACCTTTTCCATTGTTAACTTTATACCAAGACTCACCACATATTGGACAATGTTGGCAATCAAAATTTTCTTTTCAATGTAATGTGCAATCATACTTGCAAGCATGAATGGAGTCATAGTCTAGCTTAAGTCACACAACTTTCTCTTAGCTTCATAAAAAGAACCAAGTATACTTGCCCCTAATGGAAATGCACGTCCTTTAACAATTTGAGTAACATATCAAAGACTTGTCCCTCCAACTGTTAAGAACTTTAATATGCATCAATCGTACTAAAAAGTTCATTGAAGAAAATTTTGAACAATCTAGGTACAATGGATTTCGTTTGTCAGCCATTAAAATCTCAAATAGGTTTCAATTATCTCCTTCTTGGACATTAATTGGCACCTCATTTTCAATATCTTCTTTATCTAAATCTACTTCAACAACTCAAACTTGTAGAACGTTTAGAATATTACATCTCATTCTCTTCATTGACATCATTAAACTCTATGTTACATAATTCATCAGCGTGTCTTGAATGAGTTGTCTACTCAAATTCTCTCGATAAAGTAACTGGTTCTCCATGATTGACTCGTTTACTATGCGAGGGAGACATTCCATATGTGAATAAATGTTGTTCTACCCTGTTTAATGATTCCCACATTATATTCATACAATGGTTGCATGGACATCTTGTTTTCCCGAGTCATTAGCATTGAACTTTACTACTTCAAGAAATTAGGTCACCCCTTTGATATAATCGGTTGAAAATTTATCTGTTTAAGCTAACGGTTATTCCTTCTTAACTTTATACTTTTCAACCAACCTCTTGGTTAAAAAAATCTAAAAGCCTATATAAATTATACAGAAAAGTAGATTTAACTTAGAAGTTAAGATATTTAACTTATATTTTAAAAGTGAGGATATTGTAAGTTATGGACAAATTATGGGTTAGGCAAATTTTTTCTTTTATTATATTATGTGTTTTTTTAGTTCTTTGCACTAGGGCTTTCTCAAAGCATGTGTTCAATTGATCACTCTTTTTTGTGTTAAATTTTCAAAGCATCATGCAATTGCACAATCAAATGATCAAGTTCTTTAAGATTCATAGATCAATTGGTACTTTGAAATAGAGACAAACTAAGATCCAAACACAAATTCATAAGCCAAAGAGCTATATACTTTGTTTTCAAAAACATCAAGCTCCAAACAAACTAAACCAAATAACCCACACATACAAGAAAATCGAGAAGACCAAACATTAGAAAGGAGGTATTCAAATTTCTAATAGCAACCTTCAACAATCCACATTTGGAGAAAGAAATAGGAGCAGATAAACTTAAATGTGAAAGCAAATTTAAAGCAAGTAAACTCATTCCTCTCCTTAGTTTATAACCTTAATAATCCAAGTTTGCTAGATCTTATTCCCCTTTCTTTGTTTATAACCTTCAACAATCCAAGTTTGCCCTCAATCCAAAGTTACCCTCATTATCATCAACACACTTTTAACAAACAAGTTTGACCTCAATCCAAATTTAAAGAAAATAAACTTATTCTCTTCCTTTGTTTAGAACTTTGACATACTAAGAGTAACAAATTTCAAACAAGTTTGTCCACGTTATCAACACATTTTCAATAAACAAGTTTGATCATTATTTATTATTTTGAATTTAATAGTAAAATCATAAATAATATTTGATAAATAAAATTCTCTCTTTTAAGTTCAATTATATGTAGGGTGAAGATTCAAATATTTAATTTCTTAGTTGATGGTACTATGTTCATGTTGACGATAAATAAAGTGAATTATGTAACGATTTATTGAACTAGATATAATATTGCTAAATATATTGTAATAGTTATTTGGTAATAGATTTTCATTTTTTTAGAAATTTTTTTTTAGTAAATTGAGAGATTCAAAACTACAAACCTATTGACTACTAACACTTACTTATCAATTGAATCAAGTTTGCTTTGACTTTTTTGAAACAATTGTTAAGGACTAGTTCACACCATCTAAAATATAATTAGTCATTTGTTTAATATTTCAATAAATAGATATATTTACTTCCAAAATTATTATTTCCCTTAATAAGTGGGGGGAATTAATTAGGTTAAAAACTAACTATTATGGCTACTATCATTAACTAAGTTCTCATTTATTATTATTATTTTTGGAAGATTTATGGTTACTAGGAACCTACATATTTTTCTAAATGGACAACTATTTTCATTGATACTAATTTAATTTCTCTAACAATATTGGATGTTTTTATATGAAAGTTAACAATATTTATTGTTGAGTTTTACCCATTAAAATTCACACATAAAACAGGCTAGGTAAAACACTAATTTTCTTTCTAAAAGAATTTATCTTCTCTTTCTTATATCTCTTATCCTTGGTCACAATGTCATATTGTCATGGTATGTATATAAAAAATATATCTTTTCCTTTGAAATCATATCAATAGTAGGGGTTTATTAGTGATAGACCATATTATTGATAAGAGTATGATTTTGCTTGTTTTATACCGCATGTGAGACATTCAATATGGTTTTGTTTTTAATGTTATGCTTAACTTGTTTTATACAGCATGTGAGACGTTCAGTATGGTTTTGTTTTTAATTCTATAAATTTTTCATTTTCCAAATCTAAAACAAAAGTGATAAATCTCTTATGCTATGGGATTCAATCCCTTCATTTTGAGCATATGTTGATATATTATTAATATGCTTGAACAAATGTATTTTTAAGAAGTATAAATATACTAATGATACACCAATGTTGTATACTTGAAACGAATTTTGAGTGGATATTGATATTAACTAATACACAAATGTTACACTTGAAATTTTATTTAGAATAAATGTTAATATACTATTGATACAATAATGATATATTTGGAATTAGTTTTTCACGAGCATTGATCAATATTGATAAACTAATTATACTTAATTTTGAATAAGTGCTTAACTACTAATGAACTAATAATCTATGTACTTGAAATTGTAATCTATGTACTTGAAATTGAATTTTGAATGAGTAATGATATACTATTGATGCACCAATACAATACATAAAATAGATTTAGAACATGAGTGATTGATCGACCAAAAGTGTACGAAACGATAAATTTATAAATAAGAGTGGTCTTAGTGCAATCATACACTATTGGTGAAGTAATAATCTTAGAGTATTCCAAGGGTCAAACCCACGAGACTAGAAATTAATTAGGTTTGTTCTTAGCATAGCAATCAAGTAACCAAGGGTAACCAAGTGCAATGAAATAAGATAAGTTGAGTGATGTTTAAAAACTTGAAGATAAATAATGGTAAGATAGGGATACAACTATGTTTTAACCTAAGTTCATCAAAACCTGAGTGATGCAACCATATCAAGCCAGCGCATTATTGCCTTACACATGGGCATAATCTTCTCCTATTCAGTCTTGTTACAAGATCTTTTAGGAGCCTAAGCAAGAGTAGCAAATAAGAAAGTGAAATGGAAATAAGTGTTGGAAAATACAGCTCCTCAAAATGAATTCCTCACTCTCTAATAAACTCTAGGGAAGGATTTTTCTATCTCAAGGGCCAATCCTTTCTTTATACATACGCTCTCACGGGGTAAGGAAGCCCTAAAACCCTAATAACTCTAGAGGAATTCTCGTTCTTGGAGGAAAGTTGACAAGTTGGGTGGAGAATCTTCTTGGAGTGGACTAATTTCGGGTGGAGGAACTCTCTTAATGACCTTTCGTGAGCTGCCTACGTTTCTAATTTTGCAAATAGATTTTAAAGTGCCAAAACTTTTACTAATATTTTGTTAAGTAACCTAGTTTAATTAAGTATTTAATCCTAAAGATTAGAAAAATTATTTTAAATGACAAATCTGCTAAAAATATTTACAAATAGTAGCAAAATATCATCGTCTATCTGTGATAAACTGCGATAGACTACTATTTGTGTCTATTTGTCTCATGATAGACACATAGTATTTTATCGCATTCTATCGTAAATAAACAGTGAAATTTTGCTATATTTATAAATATTTTAATTTATTTTTCTACGTTTGAAAATAGCCTAAAGATTACTACTTTTAGTAATAAGAAAATAGATAATGAGACTTGGGAACAAAAAGAAAAAAAAATAAAGAAAATAGAGAATATGAAACCTTAAAAAAAAAAAACAATAAACTATTATTTGTGTCTATCATTATACAAATAGACATAAATAGTAGTTTATCGCGTTTTATTCCCATCTATCACAAATAAATTATAATATTTTTAATTTATTTTCTATATTTGAAAACGACTCATTTAAAAGTTTACTTAAAGATTAGGAGATTTTAAGATGGTTAGGTGGTTGCTAGAAATAAATGTAGAGTGATACATCATTTCAAACATAACTTGAGTATTATTTGAGTAATCTTTGATTACTTTTATTTTAAATCTTAGGGAGGGTAGGTAAAAAAATAAATGATGAGTAATTAAATATTTGTTCTTATTCTCTTTGAATCTCTTGATTTTATATTTAAGGGAAAAAAGAAACAAATAATTAATTTAAAATGTTTTTCTAGATCATTATAGGCTAAATCATTATTTTACTTAAAAGAATAATATTTGGATTTAGCCCAAGCTATACGGATCTCTGGTTGATGCATTGGCTACACAAAGATGAAGGATTTTTTTTAAAATTAATATGGTTATTATTAAAACTATTTATAAAAGTATAGTACATCTCCAAACTTATTATATAAAAATACCATTACTTTATATATCATCATCTTTTAAAAAAACGAGGATATATTTTTGGTGCATATCCTCGTCTTTTAAAGACAAGGTAATAAAAAAAATTTTAAAATGTTTGTTTGTCAATTAAATGCTGAAAAGAGAAAATCTTAACCTTTTCGAATAAGTTTGTTTGTCCATTAAATGTAAATAAAATAAATAAATAAAAATAAAAATAAAAATAAAAAATAAAAAATTAACCTTATCCATCTTTTACAAATCTTAAGAAAGAGGTATTTTTTCTAAATTTATTTAAGATTTTTCATTTTTTTTTAACATTTAATCGACAAGATGGAGGAGGTTAAAATTTTTTATTTTTAGTATTTAATCCACAAAGAAACTTTTTAATACCTCATGAAAAGGCACACAAAAAATAAATCCTTGTCTTTTGAGAGGATTATATGGAAAGTTATATGGAAAGTTATGAGTCCATATATTTAATATCACACAATATGCCCTTTAAATAGCTCAATATAATTGTTATTTAATTTGTTGTCTACATATAAATTAATTATTAAATCAATTCCAACATGCATCCCCTCCAAATTAATTATGATGCCTTCTTATTAAATGGGTAGTTGTTGACTTTGAAGTTTGAACATGTGTACCTCTTTTTAGCTTTAATTTGAATGAGCCAAACAAATGTTCACAGCATTTTTTGAACAATTTATACACTAAATTAATTAGTTACTTGTTTGAGTAATTTTTTTAAAATTTGTGGAGTGAATATAGATCGAACACATGACCTTCAAGTCTTGAATTTAACACTCCTTAACTGAGCTATTCCCGCTTGATTATTTATTGAATAAATTTGTTTGTTAAATTTAACTACCATAGGTTGAAAGATCGAACAATTTATTTTTCTTTTATGGTAATTAATATTTTTATCCATTGAGTTATGCTTGAATGTAACAACTTGGTTGTTAAAAGTACTTTTTTGAATTTTTTTAGTTTTCCGTTGAAAAACCAATTTTCTTTGCGATCTTATTTTAGGAATATTCTCAACCTCGATTAAAACTTAATTATGAAAAATATTCTTGTATTCTTGCCACATTTAAAAAAGAAAAACTATGAATATATATTTACGATGTAGGTTTGATGTAATAAATTATTTAACAGCATAATGTTTAATTTTTTTTTTAACAAATAAATAGAAAAATAACATTTAGCTCTTTTCAAATATTTGTTGTTCTCATTTATACAAATATTTGTTGTTCTCATTTAACTTTGTATCTAATCATCCATTGTATTTTGAAATACATTTTTAAATGTATAAAAATGTAAAATAAAATGTCACAGAGTAAAAAAGATTAACAAAATGCTCTTATTATGACTTGTGATTATATAAAATTTTTAACTGCTTTGAGTCTATGGTAATGTTAATTATGGATAATCCCTCAAGTATTACTTTCTAGGACATGGTCCGTAATAGCATTTCAAAGTAGTTTTATTTATTATTATTATTATTTTTTATTATTTTTTATTTTTTATTTTTTTGGAATTAGTAGTCACACTCTTTTTAACAAGTATAAAATGTTCAATTTTATCTTTCTTAAATTAAAATTAATTTTGTATGTTTAATATATTCCTCCCACGACTAAATGTTGTATTCAAAAATTTCAAATTGATTAATTCTATGACAACATTTTTTTTATCAAAAAAAAAAAATTGCACCTATTTCTCTTATATTAAATAAAAAAATCTAAAGCAAACCAAAACAAAAATTAAAAGTGGAAAGTAAATATGATAAAACATTTTAAATAATTATTTATAAATATAAATTACAAAAAAAAAAAATTATGCAAATTTTGATAGCTAGTCTAATTTGTGATTGTTTTTAATCACAACAATTTAGCATTGTTTACCGAATACTAACATTGCATCCTACTTTTAATTTTTAGGTTTAAAACTTGAAAAATTTTCAAATACTATTTTTTTTACTTTACAACTAATTTTTTTAAAAGTACAAATACAAAGTACAAATACAAACTCAAACTAAATCTCAATTTGATGATTTTTTTTTAGTATAATAGGGAAATAAAAAGATTCGTACTACAAATCTTCTTGATGACTAATATATCTATATATCAATTGAGTTACGATCAGTTTAACTTAATATGATTAGTTATGATGACCATCAACCCACCCTACCTTGCTTTATATTGAATTTTTTCAAATCAATAGAACTTTTTCAACCCACGATGGATACAAAGATATCACCAATAATCTCTCGCCAACCCCAACATGTGCCATGAATTTGGCCAAATCGCTACCTATTAATGGTGGTGGAGTTGCATTATTTATCTATTGGGGCCAAGTGGGTTATTGGAGTCCACTTTAAGTCTAATTCTCCATTAAATTTAAATAGAATATCAATGAAGTGTTAGAATTAGAGTCAATGGAATGAGAAGAGGAAATAAGGTGATAGAATTGGAGGCCTCATTTTGAGCCTATTTTAAGGGCACATGTGAATTGATTAAAATTATTTTTGTAATTTTTATAATTATTAAAAAATATTTTAAATCAATTTTTAATAACGCAAAAAATTTGATTACAAATATAAAATTAAGAAAAATTATTATAGATAGAAAAAACATCAAACTATTTACAAATATATCAAAATTTTACTTCCTGTGATAGACCGCAATAGACCCATATAGATATCGATAGATGTTTATTTGGGTCTATTGCAGTCTATCACAAATAGAAAATAAAATTTTGCTATATTTATAATTCTTTTCAACAGTTTTTCTATCTTTGAAAACATCCCTAAAATTAAATTTTGAATTGATTATAAGTAATTAAAGATGTGTTTAAAAGTCATTTTAAACATAACAAAAGTAATTTTAATAATTTCAAAATCACTCTCAAACATGAACTAAATAGTTAAATATCTGTATTTTCTTATATACAAGGGAGAGATTAGATAAAATGTAGGGCTTCTTTCAAATATAGCAAAATGAACCAAACTATTTACAAATATATAAAAAAAAAAATCTTATTGTCATAAACCGCCATAATTTTTATCACTTAGCGATAGAAGTTTATCGGATAGACAGTGAAATTTTTCTATTTTTGTAAATAGTTTGTATTTATAATAATTTTCCTAAATTGTATTTATATATTTTCTTTAGAAGATAAAAATTAGATACTTAAAATCACGACCTAGATTTTTAATATTCGAACCAAGTTAGCTAAATTACTAGAAATATAGTTCACGCTAATAATTTTTTCTTCAACGGGTTAGAGCTCTCCAAGTCATATTATTATATATAATTTGAATGTCCCTAATATAATAATATAAGGCAGTGAAATAATAACTCGCAGAGCTAAAGGGAGATATAACAATAATAACTCGCAGAGGTAAAGGGAGATATGAGATGTTAATTTTGAGCATAGTTTAATAAATATGATATCGATTTTTGAAGTCGATGTTTCAATCTCTACTGTATGATCAAATAGACATGTACACCATATGGATTAATGGAAAAGCAAATACCATTTTTTTTCTTATTGAGACATTCGTCAAAATAAAAATAGTAATAATAATAATAAATAACTCCACAAGTCACAACCTGTTAGAGGTCTTTAAGTCTTATTATTATATGTAATTTGAATGTCTCCTAATATAATACTACAAGACAGTGAAATAATAACTAATTTGTAGAGCCAAAGAAAGAGTACAGATGTCAATTATTATTTTGAACATAGTTTAGTAGATAATGTATTGATTTTTAAAATTGACAATTCGATCTCTACCGTATGATCAGTTACACGTACACACTATTATAGATTTACACTATTATAGATTAATGGAAATGCTAGTGAGTCCACTTGATGAAAACCTACCAAACCCACCATCAAAATTTTTTTGCCCATGTTCATCATAATTACAATTGACCCATAAATTTTATAATATAAAGTCCTGTGCTTTTTTGATGATCCCTCCAAAACCCCATCTCCCCATTTATTATATATAAAAAGGGTGACCCATTCTCATCCATTATTTCCATCACTACTCTTTAAAGTCTTTAGTCCTTTGTTATATTTTTGTGTTGTTTGAAGTTTAGGAAATTTAGAAGAACAATGGGTGAGGGAAGAGGCAGTGCTGTGGTGGGTGCTGTGATGGTTTGTTTGTTGATGCTCCAATATTCTCAGATGGTTCATGCTGCTGTTTATACTGTTGGAGGTGCTCAAGGCTGGACCTTTAATCTTGCCTCCTGGCCCAAGGGAAAGCGTTTTCGCGCGGGCGATACACTCGGTAACTTTTAGTATTTTTAAGCATTTGAAAAGTCATTCTAAATAGCTTTTTATATAAAGTTCGTATACTTGATATAACATTTTCGGTAGATGCAATTTTACTTTAAAACTTTTTTCCTCTCTAAATGTCGTACTATAAAAATTTTAGGGAAAATTCTCTTTCTAGTCCTTGAGAAGATTTTTACTCATAAGTCATTTTGGTCAGTGAAATTTTAAAACGCACCTTTCTAGTCTCAAATTTTATAAAAGAAAAATATTTGGGTTAAGTTTTGGTTATATGTATCGAATCCAATTACCCAATAAAAATTGAATTATTTTTTCTTTTACTATGTAGTAAAGGGTGGCATAGAGTTTGGTATGAGCTCATTTATTTATGTACTAAAAATAAAAATGATTTTTGGAGATTGAATAAATATTTTAAATTAATTTGGTTTGTTACAGTGTTCAACTACAGCCCTTCAGCACACAATGTGGTGGCAGTGAATAGAGCGGGTTACAATGGGTGCATAACTCCAAGGGGTTCCAAAGTCTTTCTAACGGGAAAAGATCGAATCAAGCTTGTGAAGGGACAAAACTTCTTCATTTGCAATCTCCCTGGCCACTGCCAAAGTGGAATGAAGATTGCCGTTACTGCAATTTAAAATACACCCCCTTTATATATATATATATATATGTTATTTACCATCTTCCTACCTTCAAGAGTTGTCTAGTTTTTGCATCCAATTTTAATCATGATTAAGCTAATTAATTCATTTCAAATGCCCTTTTTAGATTATTAATTGCTTAATCATATTAAGTTTTGATGTCTGATTTAGACACTCTCAATGGAATAATGAGTTAAGTGTGCTAATTTGCTAAGAGTTTTAGTGTGTCAGGGGATGCTTTTGCTTCATATGTACCACCCTATGGAATAAAATTACAACTACTTTTTTCATATATTAAATATGAATTATTGTGAAACAAATGTTCTGAGACTCTTTTTTTAGATGCATTAGACTTCATTTTATATGAAAAATTAACTCAATAACAAACAGTACACTATATATATTATTTATCATTTCCAAGATTTCTATAGTTTGATGTACGTTGAACTAAGGTTATACTTATCTCCCTACAAATGTAATCAATCCATGAGAATAAAGAAAAAATGAGACACTTCATTGATTGTGTTTACCACACTTTGAAATAATGAAAATCAACTATGGGTCCCATTGCTAAATCTATTATTCAACAATTTGGGTCTTCAATTCCATCAAAGGATCTCATTCAAGAAGAAAAGAGAAATATTTTAAGTAGAAACCAAAGATATATATATTTTTTTAAATATATATATATAGACAAAATAATGAAATCTGGATGACTAAATTTATTTTGCAAAAGTTAATGATAGACTAACAATATTGACTAATTTTAAAAATTTTATTGAAAATAGGAAGGTCAAATTTAGCCAATAAAATATATGAACTAAGAAAAATGATGAGAAAAAATATATGGAAAAAATAAAAAATAAAATTATGAAAACTTATAATAAAAGTATAGAATATGAAGAGGTGGTAAGATGTATGCAAAGTTTTATGATCTCTAGGTCCGAATCTCCACAAATCCACTATTTGAAGCAAAGTCAAATTGTCTTTCACCTTTGACTATTCTTGTATGAATCCTTATTTGTTTATTTATTTATTTATTGGAAAATTTGAATCCTGAATTTGCTCCCACAATTATTTCGGGTTATAAATAAGTTGAGCTATATCTACTACCATAAATATATATTATACTTGTTTCTCCTAATTTTACTCCCTTAAATGACGGGTCAACAAAAGGGTCATCCAAATATATATATATATATATAAAAGATTACAAAAGAAGACTTGAGTTACAAAATTTACGTGAACTAAAAAAAAAATAAATAAATAAAATAAAAAATACAATATCAATCTTTTTAAATCCAATCATATGAAAATTTGTTCAATGAAATCATCGCAACAACGTCATTGATAGTTTGACACTGTTGGATGATGATTAAAAAATATGTTTTCCTTCTAATAACTATTGACTATGCCAACATGACACATCAACATAGTTCAACTGAAATAAATCATGTAGTTATTATCAGGTCACTTTGAACATGGTAACTAGTATCGTCTCACTACTCAACTCTATCAGCAATCTTTTTTTTTTTTTTTTTAATACTTAAAAAGGTTTTTCATGGTCAATTTCTATGTACCATTAACCAAGAAGTTAGAGATTTGAATTCCCCTTAAAAGACTATTAAATACAAATTTGAAGTATTTTATTATAGTTGTTTTCTCATACACTATTCAAATGTACAAAACTGTGATCAATCACCTTGTAGCAATCTCTTCAAAGAATTTCTAACGTAAGTAATCCACTAGATGTAAACCAACCAAACCCACATTCAATATTCTATCTTGATCATAATTACACAACCCCATAATTATATAATAAAAAGTAATTTGTGCCAATGGGATGATCCATTAGAACCCCAACACCCCATTTATAAAGGGTTATCGTCTCAGCCTTCATTACACAACTTAATCTTCCACAATTGAAACTACTCTTTTTTTCTCTAATAATCTCTCTTTCTCTCTAATTTAAGGAAAGAAATATGGGTCAGGGAAGGGGCAGTGCAGCTGTGAGTGTTGTGATGGCTTGCTTGTTGGTTCTCCAATATTGTGGGATGGTTCATGCAGCTGTTTACACTGTTGGAGATGATCAAGGCTGGACCTTCAACGTCGATTCTTGGCCCAACCAAAAGCGATTTCACGCCGGTGACACACTTGGTAACATTCTTCGCTCGATCTCCTTCTATTTAGATCTACACTTATCTTTGTACAATTCAGATAGCTGTTTAATAAAGTTTGGGGTAAAGAGTAGAGTTGTAAACAAAAATAAGTTATAATATTTGAGGAATTGTGAACTCTTAGAGTCCATAATGTAAGGAGTTAATAAGACATAAAAAGTAATGTTTTTTTAGTAGTGTGACTCACGAACTCTTTAAAGCTAAAGAAGGAGTGGAGTTCACAACTCCACACTTTCCTACTCCTTACTTTTCAATTCCTTAGTCCAAACAAATCTTAAAAAATTGTCATGTGGCAGTTTTCTTCTTTAAAAAAGTGCACTTTAGGCTACATCTAACCATTGCCCTATTTGAAAATGCTAGCTTAAATTACATGTTTATGTTGGCTTGTCCATGTGACATAACTTTAAGGTTTATATCATCCATTCCTAAATTTTTAATGTGTGTTAATTAATATTTTCTTTTAACTTTCAATTTTGTATTTGGTGAATCACTTAAGCTCTGTTCGGTAATCATTTTTGTTTTGTTTTTTTATTTTTGAAAATTAAATTTATTTTCTTTCTCAATTTCTTATAATGATTTGCATCTTTCATAGGCACAAGAGTTATTTCTTAGCCAATTCTAAAGACACAAACTACTTTTTTTAGTTTTCAAATTTTACCTTGAGTTTTTTGAAAACATTGGTAAAAGTAGATACCAATGCAAGAAATTTAAAAGTGGAAGGAGAGTTATTAGGCACAATTTTAAGAAAAAAGAAAAAAAAATTCAAAAGCTAATAATAATTACCAAACAAGGTCTAATTACATATTAAAATCTCTTTAGAGTACTTTAAATTAAAATTTGTTGGATATACTTTATCAATTTTTATCGATGTATTACATATTAAAAGATTGAAACATTTTAAATTAAATATTTTAAAAATTTTCATTAATTTTTTCATATAATTTTCCACTAAATAATTTAAATGTAAAAATAACTTACTCTAGTAGAAGCAAATAACTACCTATCAAATTCTTCATATATTATATATAACCTAAAATAAAATATTTAATTTAAACATAAAACAAAAAAAACTTGAAATTTAAATATAATATTTATATAATAATAATAACATAACAATAAATGGAGTCTCCACCCATCAAGAGCAAGTTCCGGCAGAAAAAATGGACATCTGATTTAGAAAAAAAAAATTAAAAAATATATATTTTTTAAAAGAAAATAAAAGAGAAAAATTCACTATATAACAAACTATATATAATTAAAATAATCGAGTGAGAAGCATAAATATAATAGTGTCATAATGCATCCAGTTAGTTTTAAGATAAATATACACTTAACTTATGGACTTAAGTTTTTTAGAGTCCGTGTAAGAGTGGAACCCCACAGAGTTTGTATTGGAGGGCCAAACTCTGATCAAATAATATATATTGTGATCAACAACAACCCATCCAAACTTTTCAACCAAAGTTGGTCTATAAAATAATATAATTATATTATATAAAAACTTTAGAGTTGAGGAGTAAAATCTAACAAATTTCAGATAAAGTATAAGAAAATTAGCTAACAAATTGCGAGAGAGTGGAACAATGATATAGATAAACTAGTGCTTGCTATGATCATATAATATAGTTCATAGTACATGATCGGATCAAATAAGTTAAGTTATTTAGGTTGAATTATAATGAATAATTCAACTAAAAAATATTCTTACCATCTTACTCCTCAACTTTCATACATGTCATCATTGGAGTAAAAGATTCTTTGAAATTTCTACTAGATATCAAACTTAGAACTGTATGCGCTAATAATCTAAAACAATGCAACGGTTCAAATTTTCGTTCTAAGTCACTGTCACACCATTATAATATCTCAATATCCATCTAAAATTCTAAAAAATGTATACTCTAATGGTATTTTTGAAATATTTATGAAAATTTAGTAGTAATATTGCAACTTTTGAAAGCATAGAAGTGTTTTTTAAACAAACGCCAAAATTCAAGGGTATTTTTATAATTTAACTTTATATTTATACAACTTAACATAATTTAAGTTGCTTACCTGAACATTACTTAAGTAACTAACTATAATTAGGACATTGTAAATTTTATTAAAAAAAAAAAGTTAGAAGTTGAAATTATTTAAGTTAATTTTAAGATTTAAACTGTTCCTATCGACGAAAATATTGAGATTTTAATTTAACGAAGATATCAATAAAATGTCGATGTCAATGATTCTGAAAAAATTATTAATAATATTAAAAAAAATAAGTTTAAATTAGTAAATAAATATTTTATGATTTTTAAACAAGTTAATAGGCTTATTATTTAATTTAGGCCTCTTTTTAAATATAGTAAAAGGAATCAAAATATTTACAAATATAGCAAATAGTAGTCTATCGCGGTCTATCGTAGATAGCCTGTGTATTTTGCTATTGATTATAAATATTTTCAACAGTTTTATCATTTAAGATAATTTCTCATTTATTAATTATTATTTTTTTTTTAAGAGAAGAAATGGAAAAGTTGGGACACTGCATCATATATAACTTTCATCATTTGGGTGAAGTTCACCAATGAATTTGTGGTAGATACCTAACTACATATGACATTAAATTTAAGTATATTTCAATAGATGGTGCATGTTGTATTCATATCCAAAAAGTTATCCAAAAAGTTATAGATTCAAATTCTCACGTTATATCTTCAAAATATACAAAAAAGAAGCTGCAACATTTCTTATTCAAGTCTTTTGGGTAGTTGAGGGATTTGATTTCATTTTTAAAGTCATAATATTATATTTGATAAACATTTGTGTTGGAAGATTTTACTTGTTTTCTCTCAATTTTCTTAAAAAAAAATTCATCTATGCTTGGAAACTATTTGGATTTCTAGCTAAATTCTAAAAACTAAAACTATTTTTGTTTTTAGAACTTTTGGTTTGAATTATAAAAAACACCCGTAAAAAGTAGATAACAAAACAAAGAAACCCATAGTGAGAGTAGGTTTTATAAGCATAATTTTTAAACTATTCAAAATTTAAAAACCAAGGCTCTTTGGCAACTATTAGGTTTTTGAAATATGTGTTTATTTTCTCATAATTTCTTTTCGTAGTTCCTATTTTAACATTTGAATTCTTAGACAATTTTCAAAAATAAAAATAAGTTTTTGAAAACCATTTTTTAGTTTTCAAAATTTGCCTTTGATTTTAAATACACACCTACAATGTAAATAATAAAACATAGAAACATAAATGGATGGAAATGGTGTTTGTAGGCTCAATCTTCAAAAACAAAAAACAAAAAACCATTTGGTTTTGAATATTTTTTTTCTTTTGGTAAAATTTAATTATAAACCGTACCCTTATTGATTTCTTTGTTATTTTATTGTCTATTATTTAGGAGTGTTTTCAAAATGCAAGTCAAGTTTTGAAAGCTAAAAAACACATTCTTTTCTTTTTAAAATTAGGCTAAGAATTCAAATGTTTAGTTAAGAAAATGAACGTATGATTGAAGAAATGGAGGGAAAACAAGTCCAATATAAAAAAAATAATAAAATTAGGCCAAAACTTTGGAATAATTAAAGGGGGTAGATTAACAAAAATACATTCACACAATAGAACAATAGAAGTTTTTGTTATGAAATACAATATCTTGAACCATGAAAAGTGAAATTATAAATTGAAGAACTTTGGTTAAAAAGATTGTATGGTTTTGTTACAGTATTCAACTACAGCCCTGTGGCACACAATGTGGTGGCTGTGAACAAAGTGGGTTACAATAGGTGCATATCTCCAAGGGGTTCCAAAGTTTTTCAAACAGGAAATGATCAAATCAAGCTTGTGAAGGGACAAAACTTCTTCATTTGCAATCTCCCTGGCCACTGCCAAAGTGGAATGAAGATTGCCATTACTGCAATTTAATCAAGAATATACCTATATATATACTCTGTGTATTAGATCAAATTTTAATTAAATGGATTAAGTTAATTAATTTCAAATGTGTACATTTGAAATTATTGCTTAATGTTATTAAAATTTGATGTATAAGCCTTTTATGCTTCTCTATCTAGCTACTACTTTTAAATGCTTTCTTGTGAGTGTGTAATAGGGTTTGTGAAGACGTTTTTCTTAATGTGTTTTGTGGACAATAAACTTTAAGACATGTCGGTGTTTTTGTAAGGATTATCACCACACTTCATCTTTATGATGTGAGATTGTCAACCTATTCTCCAAGATGGTGCCTTTTTTATTTTACAATTCTTAAGTTGATCTCGATTTTTTGAAACTAAATACTCACTTGGAGGTCATGGACTATGATGACACTTTATTAGATAAACATGAAGTTCTATCTCAAAATCACTTCCATACAAAAGAAAAAAAAAACATTTACAAATATAAATTTACTACTTATTCTATCGATTTAGTTTAGTATGAACAAACTTTAGAAATATCTACACTCATCGTGAAAAGAAAAAAAAAACACTTATATTCTTAATCCATTAAAGTTTAAGTATGTCACAACATGTTAATCCAACCATAGTTTAATACATAAAGAGCAATCATTTGCAACATTTTGTAACATTAGTTGGAATGTTCAATTTAGATAAACTTTATCTCTAAGTTGTCCTGAAGCTTAAGGTATTAGTCCTTATAATAGACATATAATAGACATAGAAGATAATAAGCTTGTGCTTCTCATGCATTCTTTACTATCACCAAATACAAGATCAAAATAGAGTCTATCATGAATAAATTTTACTATATTTATTATTAAAATAAATTAGATTTTATTCTAATTATAGATTTTTTTGTATTTTTCTTATCCATATTTTTCTTATAGTATTTCTCCCTAATTGGTTCTTTCCTTTGTTGGGTCTTTTGGTATCTATTTAATCTTTCATCCATCTTTATAAAATGAAGCTGATTATTTAATATATTCTGATTAAGTTGCTTATTCAATAATATAAACAAAATGACAGTTGTAATTTTTTTTTTTAGAAAATATTGCTATACACTTTTAGCCCTAAAAATGTTATCTATGGCAATTACCCTAAATAATTAGTGTTTTGATCATGATCATGAGATGACTTGTGTTAGGAACCAATATGACCTGATGGGATGAGATCTTGGGCCTAAACCCTCAAGACCATCAAACTTGTGCGTCTAGAAAGGGAAAATGGAAAAGTTTGGAGGTCATGAGGTCAAGCTTATTACTCAAAAGTCAAAAGGGTAAAGAAATCACTGATCTCATGTACGAGTCTAACAAGCTTGTCGACATGTGTTGCAACTTGAAACCACTCTAGTCTCAATAACTAACTTAAACATTAGAGTTTTTGTCGGGCAAAACATCAATTATCATGAGGTCAAGCTGATTACTCAAAAGTCAAATGGGTAAAGAAATCACCGATCTCATGTACGAGTCTGACAAGCCTGTTTGACATGTGTTGCAACTTGTAACTACTCTAGTCTCAATAACTAATTTTAAGAATTAGAGTGTATCAGGCAAAACATCAATTATTATGAAATATATTTATTTTACAAGTTAGTTAAACTAGGCAAACAAAAATCAGGCATCAACAACTTAGAATTGAAACTTTCTCCAACCAAGTTTGTTTGTCCAATTAAAATCACTACCTTTAGGAAAATTGCACGAAATGACCCAAAAACTAAAAACTTATCTATAGATGACCCGCTCCCGAAAACTTTATCATAAGTGACCTTTTGGACACGTGAAATACCAATTTTACCCTCCCAAACTTAAAACAACCCAAAACGCGCCTTCCCATTTTTTCTTTAAAAGTCGCCTCCTACCCATTGGAATGCTTTTCCGCTTTCGCTTTCTCTCACAACCTTTCGCTTTCTCTCTCAAAATTTCCCGCTTTCTCACTGAACGTCCCCATTTTCCCTCTTCCAACCTTGTCGCTTTCGCTTTCGCCTTCTCTCCGACCCTTTCAATTTCACTCTGAAGGTTCGCTTTCTCTCTTGCTTTCTCTCTTGCTTTCTCTCTTGTCCTTTCCCTTTTCCCGGACGTTTCGTCTTCGTCTTCTTCTCTTCTTCATCGTCGCCGTCACCTGCTTCATTTTAAAGGTAGGCCCCGTACTATATTGAGGATCGCCCACAACAGCTGAACGATCGCTTAGTATAGATCAAGAGATCGTTGAACTTCGATCAAACGATCTCTTGGCATATATTAAACGATCGCCCAGTCTAGGTCATATGACTAAGCGATCGTGTAGATTCCTAAGCGATAGTGTATAATACTAAGCGATCGTTTAAGGTACTAAGCGATCACGTATCGGACTAAGCTAAGCGATCTCGTAGTAATCTACACGATCGCTTAGTAACTTAAACGATCGCTTAGTATTTCTACACGATCGCTTAGTGTTTAATAAGCGATCGTTTATGCTTTTTTAATATGTTTAACTGACTTTATACTGCATTTCAAATCTATAGGTTATCAATGGCGGTATCTGAGGACAAGTACTTCCCAGCCACCGTCTCCTGCATGGTCCACAAAACCAGCTCCCTGATCAAAAGCAAACTGACCACCGATCAGATGGAGATGTTCAGGAAGACCTCATTTGGTCCACTCTGGACGTGGACCTGGTGTTCAACGGACAGCTATTCCACCACTTCTTGCTACGGGAGGTGAAGGAGAATAGCACCGACTCAATCAGCTTCAACATTTTGGGGAAGAAGGTCACCTTCACCTAGGAAGACTTCAATCTCGTAACCGGACTGTGGCCGGCGGAAGAAACAGTCGATCGAGATACATGCGGCGAGAGATTACGGCGTCTCATCCTTGGACCTAGGGACCCGAATGACAAGAAAGAAAAATTGGTCAAGGATGTCGAGGTGGCCTTCGAGAAGACCATCTTTACCAACGATCAAGACGCCGTGAAGGTGGCCCTCGCCTTTTACATCGAGACCGTTATGATGGGCAAAGACAAGAAGACACAATTCGACATGAAGATACTCGGGATTGTGGACGACTTCGAAGTCTTTGCGAACTACGACTAGTCGTCTGTCTTCTTCAACCGCCTGTTGAGCAGAATGAAGACTATCATGCGCCGAAAGAAAGAGGCGCATGATATCAAGAAGACAGACAACCCCAAGCACATCACCTACTACTGCATCAAGGGATATGTGCTTGCGTTCCAAGTACGATTTAGTCCAATTTACTCTCCAACAATTATATTTCTTTATTTTGCGTAAGCCTGATCTGATCCATTTTTTTTTTTTTTTGTGTTACAGGTCTGGGCATACGAGATATTGTCCACCTCCAGCAAGTTCATGGCTACTAAATCAAGCAAAACAAACATTCCACGAATTCTGAGATGGACCTGTTCCCAGCTGCCATCATACAAATCGTTGGAGAGGAATGTCTTCCAACCCAAAGAGGTAACTCATCTCCTACCAAATCTAAGCGATCGTTTAGATAACCTAAACGATCGTTGATATACGTCTACACGATCGTAGATATATATCAACGATCGTATAGATTAGCTTAACGATCGATGAGTATAAGTATGCGATCGCTTAGTATAATCTAAGCGATCGTTTA
The DNA here is from genome assembly GCA_030954485.1 of Citrullus mucosospermus. Taxonomy (NCBI): domain Eukaryota; kingdom Viridiplantae; phylum Streptophyta; class Magnoliopsida; order Cucurbitales; family Cucurbitaceae; genus Citrullus; species Citrullus mucosospermus. Next base: position 10,286,256 of record CM062059.1, on the reverse strand, counting down.
GCTTATCTATACGATCGTTTATAGTATTTTACTAACCTTTTGATTGTTCATTTGTTGTTTGCATTACAGACAATCGTCCGAGTGAGATTTGTGCCCTCGCCGGATGAACTGAGGTATAAGGAGGATAGAGCCAGGAGGGTTGAGTTGACGTCGTATGTCACCCCTGCGTCAAGAGATCAGCCGTCAGCTGACACGGATGCAGACCAACCCGAGACCTCACACGGATTCCTCGAGCAGCCCGATGTTCAAGTTGAACCCCCTCTGCCACAAGAACAAGAACAAGTCGACCAAGAAGGAGTGGAGACGAACCCGAGTCCTCTCCCGGGGCAGTCCAGTGGTCAGAGGGGGAAGAAAAGACGCGCCGAGACGTCTGAGAGGCAACCCAGCTCCTCCAGGAGGCACAGACACTCAAGGTCGTACAAACTCCTGTCGAAGGAGATATTTGCTGTTCGCACTGACTTGGCGAGCCTGAAACACCGTGCCTAGATTTGCAAGTTTCAGTGTCTCACCATATGAATTGACAAGCGCGTATGATCCTTCTGGCGACCCTCTTGCAAATACCAGGGCGTACTCCCTTGCACGATAAGCTCGCCCATAGCTTATATTCATACCATAATCCCGTCGGACATCTTCAATTATATCCCTTGGACGGTACGTTCAGCCTACTTGATCGTACTTGGACTTGATTAAGTGGCCAAGAACCCAACTCTTGGCTTGTTGGTGATTACCAGTCCTCATCTCAAGGGAACACGTATGGGCGCTCGGATACTTCGTCACTTTGAAAGAATCGCTTTCTTCTAGCTTCTTCGCACGAACTCTCCACTTGCATCCCTTGACCAAACACCGAACTGTCAGCAAACTCTTCGTGGACTTCTTCACACGGTATCCAAAGTTCTTCTTCAAAGCGAGTATTGATAGTTTAACTGACATGTCATATTTGGAGAAGAAAATTTGACCTTCCCTTACATTCTCGTCGTTCAAACAATCGTGGGGGACTGTGATGAAGTCTTCGTACGATGGGCCATTTGATGGACCGGCTATGTCTACAAATGGTTGGCTTGGACAATGGGTGGCACTTGGATGGATGACATTGCCACGGGTGGAGTTGGGATTGTCTGTGGTATTGACCACTGTCCGTGCACGTCATATGAAGGAATACTTTGACCAGCCCATTCTTCACTTCTGTCATCCCCTAGATTGCATGCCTCAACATTCTCCTCCAATGATGACGTGGTGGGAAAATCATATGTTGATATGTTTGGAACTGCTTCAGCCGTTGGACTGCATTCTGGGTGTATGTCATGTACTTCATGCCTCTCATGAGGTGTAAGTGATACGAACAATGGCATTCGAGATGCATCACTTCCTTCTAGAAAAAAATTTAGATCTTCATCGTCTACTATGTCAATTGGAGGCACTTGGACCAACAGATTATAGCAGCACTTGATGTGTATATTGAACAGGTATGGATCAATGTTCTGTCTTTCATGCAGTATGCTAACTAATTCACTACATGTTATATCTTTCCTGATTTTCAGACCTTTCATTTGACCTCTAACATAGTTGCATCCGGACTGATCCCATTCCCCACCAAATCGCACAAAAATTCGAAGTAGATTCGTTGACCTGCAGAGAAGATAAGTTTTTTTGTTAGAAATGATCTTCAGTCAAGTGTAAACGATTGCCTAATATCATGTATGCGATCGCCCTGTGATGGACTAATCGATCGCATAGTATCATGTATGCGATCGCCTGGTGATGGATTAAGCGATCGCATAGTATCATGTATGCGATCGCCTAGTGATGGATTAAGCAATCGCATAGTATCATGTATGCGATCGCCTGGTGATGTACTAATCGATCGCATAGTATCATGTATGCGATCGCCTGGTGAAGGACTAATCGATCGCATAGTATCATGTATGCGATCGCCTGGTGAAGGACTAATCGATCGCATAGTATCATGTATGCGATCGCCTGGTGATGATTAAGCAATCGCCTAGTCGCATGTATGCGATCGCCTGGTGATGGATTACACAATTGCATAGTACCGTAACAAGCGAAAGCATACATGATGTGTACGATATAGGAAGATAATCGACCGTTTATTTAAACCTATACGATATAGGAAGAGAAACACTTACATTCTCTGTGTTTCTAATTTTAACCCACAATGTTGCTGAAACGAATAATGGACGAAGATGAAAAAAGTGACAGCCGCTGTAACTCTCAGAGAAAAATGGAAGAGAAGAAGTTGGTGATACTCGCAGAACTCAATGGAATAATGGAAGAATATGTGAGAGTGACTGTCCATTAGTACCCTTGCATTCAATTTTGTTGGTATAATGGTAGTTGACATTGAATGATTATGGAAAATGCTAGTGATGAAGGCTTCGGCATTCAATGCAATCAAGAAAGGGGAGAGAGAAAGTTCTGGGTTCATTTAATTTCAGGGGTAAAATTGGTATTTCACGTGTCCAAAAGGTCACTTATGATAAAGTTTTTGGGAGTGGGTCATCTATAGTTTTTGGGTCATTTCGTGCAATTTTCCCTACCTTTAGGTCCTAACTCCGACAATGATCAATTCAATTACAATACCCTTTTTTATGGTTACATATTCTTTATCACCTAATTAACTATGGCCAAAAATGATTTATTATTCTTTCAATTCCTAATTCCTTGTTCTCTTGAAGCTTTCTTTTTCATGTTCCTTGTAAAATATCCTTAGTTACTTGAATGGATGTTATTCTCAAATTTTTTTTTTTTTTTAATATCAAAATTAGATTTCAATATAGCCACGACAATATAATTAAAATATTTTCATGCATCCTATAAATGTAGTAGAGTTTTTCAAACTACCCTTCCTATATCGTCTCACACCCACTAGAGATATGTCATCATTTCATATTTACCATGGCCAGTAATTTTGTTAATTCATAAAACATTACTTTTTACAATCAACCTCTAAAAGAAAATTTGATCAATTGATCTATACCTACAAAAATTTCTTCAATAACCTAACCTACTTTAAAATAAAAAAAGAGAAAATAAGAGAAATCTTACCTTTAATGTGTCTTCAAACAGCGTTTGGCAAATGGTAGGGAAAACCTTTATGTGGTTAGTTATTGAAATATTTAGCATACACATACATATGGTGGGTTGTTGAGTCAATTTCATTAAGAACATTCCTCTAACAAGGATATATAATTCAAATCAATGAATTCTTATTGTCAAAATCACCTACTCATAATTTGTTTAAAGAGTAAAACAAACTTTAAAAGAAGAAGAAAAAGAAAAGAAAAGTAGCAATTAATTGTAAAAAGAATAGAGTGTGAAAGGAATGTGTCAAGTGATTAGTGTAAAATTGCCAAACTTGAAACAATTTTTTTGTCAAACACTTGTCATAATTAATCCATATATGACCCATAACTTTCAAAGGGTTGATCCAGCAAAGGCTAGAACTTTAGAAACTATAAAAGGACACAATAATAATCTTATTTCAATCACAAAAATATAGAAGAAGGTAATTAGAGAGAGATAAGAAATAATGGGTGAGGGAAGAGGTGGTTCAATGGTGGGAAGCATGGTGTTTTGTTTGTTGTTGCTTCAACAATTAAAGATGGGTCATGCAGCCATTTACACTGTTGGAGATGAGCTTGGATGGACCTTTAATGTCTCCTCTTGGCCTATTGGAAAGAACTTTCATGCTGGGGATGTTCTTGGTACTTTTCTTTTCTTTTTTAATGGATTTTCATGGCATTTGATCATAATTAATAATTAATATTGAGAATTTTATGTTGGGCTCTCGTACCATCTTACTATATTTAAGAATGTTTCCATCAATTTTGTTATTTAAAACAATTATCTTTTATATTTTTATTTATATTAATTCATTGGTAATATTGCATTATTGATAAACCATTTAGTCCATTGCAAAGCTTAGGATATCGATATTGATGATAATTTTGAAAGATCTCAATTTTACGAAACTTTCAATAAAAATATCAATAAAATATCAATGTCTATGAATATTTTTGAAAAAAATAATAAAAACAAAAATCTGAATAAATATTTAAATAAATAATTTTACGCTTTTAAACCAGTTAATATATTTAAATTTAACTAATTCTAATTTACTAATTAAAAACATTTAAAATATTGTTAGGTAATGAATTAATAATTTATTTATTCATTTAATAAATTTATGTCTGTAAAAATAAATTAAGTAAATATTTTAATAGATTATTATTGATTTTTTAAAGGAAAATTTTTTTTAATGGAAAAACTGCTGGGAATACTTTCGATATAGCAAAATGTCAATGTTTATTAGTGATAGACAATGATAAACACAACATTTTGCAATATTTGTAAGTATTTTGATTTATTGTGTTATATTTGAAAACAACCCTTTATTAATACAAACAATTATATTTATTTGTTAAATTAATAATTGATTGATTAATTATATTCGAAATAAAATTCTAGAGGAGAAGATAGAAAACCCAAACATATATCAAGAATAATATAGAGGATTGAACTTTTTGATTTCAAAAAATTTTTTTAGTACAATTTGGAGCAGAGGAATTCGAATCACAGATTTCATAGTTACTAACACTTGTTTTTGAAGGGTTTAAAGCATAGAAAGGCTAGGGAAGCAATATATAATTTTAATTATACTATTAAAAGTTAAGCATTGTTAATTTGTATTATTGTTTAATTAATGCAGCATTCAACTACACCCCATCAGCACACAATGTTGTAGTTGTTGACAAAGTTGGTTACAATTGGTGTTTGATTAATCCAATAGAAGCCACTGTTCATCATTCAGGAAAGGAACAAATCAAGCTTGTTGAAGGCATCAACTATTTTATCTGCAGCCTCCCAGGGCATTGCCAAATGGGAATGAAACTTGCCATTACTGCTACTTGATCATCATTAATTAATAATCTTACTTAAGCACACTTTTAAAACTTCAGATTTAACTTTAATTATATTTGATCAAAGTGATGAGTTTGATGTGCCAATTCTCCTATCGCTTGGGGGTTGCATTCTGTCTTTTATATATGTTATGTGTGTGACATTGTTCAATTAGCAGAGAGTTATGTAATAAATTAGACTTCATTATTACTGCTCTCTAATAAATATCTTTCTTTTTCTTGATTGTTCTTCTTTATTTATGCACTTAATTGGCATGGTTTTGATTGGTAATTTTATTTATTTATTTTTATTATATGTGTTTCTCACATGCATACCTAATAAAGTTAGTATAATTTTCGAATATTGATTACGAGAAACTATATTCTCTCTCTAAAATAAGTTATTTTATCAATCATTTGCCTTAGATTGTTACTTTGAGATAACATATATGATTGCGAGAGATTGAGATGGAATTATCTGATTAAGAAAAATAATATATAACAATAATAAAATAATCATAATTTATCAAGAAAATAGATAAACAAATTATACCTAATTATATAGAAAATAGCTTTAAACTTTGTATTTTTAAAATTTTCAATAATACTTTAAAAAAATTTATAGTCTCTTTACTATTTCTCTAATTTTCTAATTCTATCAGCTAAAATTGATGGTAAAAAGTATTTTTTTTAATAATTAAATTACAATTTTAAGGAAAATCTTTATTGTTTAGGAAATTTTATTTAAAAACCGTTCCCTTAGAAGTTGATATTTGAAATTCTTCCAATTTTTATTATTTGTAGATAGTGCGTGCACTTGTACTAGACTAGAGAGATTTTTCATTTTTAAAAATTTTTTAATTAGGGCAAAATGTTTGTAGCCACCTATTTTTATCCGGCTTCATTTAAAATAATTTATTTTTAAATTGATTTTTATCTCAATTTCTCTAATCTAATTTTGATTGTTATCCACATTTTTTATACTACTTTTTATCTTTTTTTTTCACTTTTATTTTAGTTTGGTTAACCAATTTAGCTAGGGTAAAAAAAATGTGGAAAAATTTTGAATTTGGTTTTAGTTGCCTTAAATTGTCCTTCATTGTTGTGTTTAGGCTATGTTTGGCAAAATCTCAAATTGGAAATAAAATCCATTAAAAATAAAAGCAACTATGGAAGTGGTTTTTGTGTTTATAATTCATTTTTCTCTCCTAACCAACCCTAGAGAGCCTCCACACACAACAACTCAAAAATCGTCATTTTCTCTTCCAAAATAAAAACCTAGCAACTATACCCCAATCTCCTCTTCTTTAGAAACTCTAAGCCTCCATCCTTCCATACATCAAGAGAGGGTTTCACACACATCACACACACCAAAAAAAAATTTTTTTTTTTAAATCTCTACAATGTTGAGAATCTAACACGCAAGAAAAGCTTAACTTAGTTTGTGGTGCATTATTACGGCTTTAGTCTCAAGGATCCATACTTCAAACAATAATAGAGTTGATTTCAACTTCTTTTTTTCTTTTTTTTTTTTCAAGCTCCCCTAAAAGGGAAAAAAAACTAAAGGGTTAGATATTTGGTTATTGTTCTTGTTCTTATTTCTCCATTTTTTCTCTCTTACAATTATTTCGTAATTGCCTCGTGAGCTTCTCTTTTATTATTTGTTTAATGTGTTAGTTTATTCTTAAACTTTATTCTTTATTCTCTTTTTATAATTAAAATTTTAATTTTTTTTTAATTATCATAGTCTTGATTATAGTTTCTTTAGATTTTTTCTCTTTTTTTTTATATGTATATTTAAATATTATATTTTCTTTCTTCCTTTTTTATTGTCAATTTAATATATTTTTATTAATAGTTGTTTGAATTTGTTAATATTTTTAATTAATTTTCTCTTTTTAAAAAACTATCTGGCGATGGATCCTAGAAATACTTGGGAGTCTGATTTATCGATTTCCAATATGTTTTATTAAATGTTTAATATATTTGTAGATATCATTGCTTAGTTATTTATTGCTTTAAATGTATTATTAAATTATTTATTTTATAAATGTAACTTTACAATATTTAAATTAATGTCCTTTTTAGTAAAATTTCTCTAATATTTTCAATACCTTTAATTTTAAATCGTTAATATTTAATCCCTTTGAGTTTTGTTAAAGAAAATGTTTTAATATCCTTTTTTTAAAAATTGTTTTCTTGAGCGTTTTCCTTAAAATTTCTGACGACGAAATTTAGAAAATTTGGGAGTCTCATTTTCTAAAATTCTTGAGGTGAGGAGTCGATTCTTTGAGAGTCTGAGATCGATCTCCAATATGTTTTTTATTAAATTTTATTATGTCTTTTTATGTTTATGATGCTTCTTTAATTATGTTTTTCTTATATAATGTTCATATTAAAGTCTTATTTGATTTCTAATTAAAATTTTTCCAAAGTTTTTAAATCTTTCTAATTAACATGTCTCAAAGTTTTAAAATCCTTCTAATTTAAATTTCTCTAAGTTTTTAAAATCTTTTGCAAGACTCTTTCTAAATCATTTAAATTTCTTTTCTTTAAAATTACACTTTTTGTGTTTTGATTTCAAAAGGTTTCCTAATCAATTATTTTTTTAGTAACTTGTTATTAAGACCGTTTTCCTTAAAAAAAATACTACGGTGGAATCTAGGAAATGTGGGAGTCCAATTTCCTAGAATTTTTAAGGTGATGGATCAAGTTCGAGATTTGATCTCAAGAAAAAATGAATTTAATTAATGTTTTAAAAAAACTTCCTTTATTTAAAGACTATCCTACAATAGATTTTGTGAAAATGTAATAACTTATCACTTTCTTGAGGTAAAGAATTTTTCCTCAATTATAACATAGTCAAATTGCCGGAATTTGTTCCACTTATTTTATAGGATCATTGCTTCAAATATTGAAGTAATGAAGGGCAAATAAGCCATTTTTTTTAAAAAACAATTAAAGAATATTTTCAATTTAGGATAAAAATAAATTGGCCACTGTTTTGCTTAACGGGTGTTGTGGTGTGCTAACACCATCCTCATACACTAATGACTCTCGAACTCAACTCTAGTTTTCGCAGACCATTTTCATTTTTTTTAAAAAATTATTATTTATTTTATTTTGGTGTCCAACCACACCGTAAAAAAGATTGGTGGCAACTCTTTTTTCTTTTTAAATTAACCATTTTCAAGGACATCGGTTGTTTCGCATTGTCTCGGGCACATGGCGACAACGTTTTCAATCGATTAGTTATTACTCTCACTAAAATAATAGGAGCTTAAAAAAACCTTTAGTTAGTATTAGGAGTGCAACAAAAAATTGAAAAATCGAAAAAACAAACCAAGCTAAACAAATTCACTAGTTTGGTTTGGTTTTTTTTAATATAAATTGAACATGTTGGTTTGTATTTGGAGAAAACAAAAAAAAATATTAGTTTGAATATAGGATTTTAATTGGAAAAACCAATTAAAACCAAACCGAACCAAGGGTATACCTTTAAAAATAAACTCTAACACATTAAGTTATCTTTTAGTATTTTAATTATTATGGTGCATATATCTTTACTGTGTTTAGAAGAAAAAATTATCAATTAATATGGAATGTGTATGTTTTTTTTTTAATTTAGAAAGTGCCAGAAAAATGTCCAATTTCAATCTAAAAAAAAAAGAAATTAACCCAATTTTAATTTAAAATAAACAAAAAGAACCAATTCAAAACAAAATTAGAAATAAAAATTAAAATTTTGAAGAAAAAATGAAAATGTCAAAAACCGAGAATCAAATGATTATAAACCAAACCAAATAAAAATCAATCTATTGATTTTGTTCTTTGTTGGACATTGGTATGCATTTGTTTTTTTTATAAAACTAATTGGTTTGGTTTGGTTTGGTTATTGGTTAAACTCAATACCGACAAAATCAAACTGATTATCTTCCCTAGTTAGTAAATAGTAGATAGAAAGATGATAATTAGAGAATAAATCGTGAATCTAAATATATAGTTCTATTTTCTTGAGTAAAAAGAAAAAAAAAAGGAAAATGGAGATGGAAAGATTCCATCAACTATCAATTTTTAAAATAATAATTGATGATTTATTCATTGAATTAGGCTGAAATTCTTATTTAAACAATAATAATAAACCAAAAAGAGACTATTGATTAAATATTAATGAATTCTCCCATTAATGGCCCAATCTTGATTGTATTCAAAGTGGCTTAATTATGACGATACTTCCACCTCATTCCTATTCATGTGTGCTCCAAACCTTTGACCTTGTTAAGGCCTTCTATTTAATTTTAAATTATAAGGACATTCATATTCTTGGTCTCATTACCTGAAACAAAATACTTTATAGCTCAAATAACCAAGTTTCTTCTTATTTAATACCCCCCACAAAACATTGAGATAGAAAATTACTTTTATTGATCACATTTAAAATGATTTTATGAAATGGGTTATTTTTAGATGTAGCAAAATGACTCAAAATACTTACAAATATAACAAATGTCATTGTCTATCAATGAGTCTATTAATGACATTTTGCTATACTTAAAAATATTTTCAAAATTTTTATCCTTTAAAACAATTACTTTTGTGAAATCACTTTTATAAATCATATTTTATTCAAATCGGCTTTTCTAAAATCGCTTCCATATGCATTTAAATAAGTGGGCATGAATATGATTATTATTAAAATTATGTTTAATTTGGAGTGTTATGAAATATAGGACAATAGTAATTTTAATCATTTTAAATCACTCTTAAATATATTCTAAAAGCGCTACTGTATGAGGAGTCTTCTAGTAAAACATCTGGTAATTATTTAGTAGAGCTACCTTAACTAATCAAGTTCATATAATATTCCTTCTCAAATGTAGAATTATTATGCATCTCATCCCTTATCACCAGATTGTTGAATTGTCAGAGGGATAATTATTATTATTATTATTATTATTATTATTATTATTATTATATATATATATATATATATATTTTTTTATTAGCTATAGGTTGTAGCATCTTTTTGAATTTTGAGATTTGTGTTTATTTATTTTTTATCGTCAAAAGTATCTATTAGATCCTTTAACATTTAATTATATATTTAATAAATCTCTAAAAAATTTTAAAATTTTCAAAATTAATTTATTTTAGAAATATTTATCGAATTTATGTCTAATGAACCCCAACTTTCTAATTTTGTTTAGTAGACGTGTGAATAAAAAAAATGGAAAGATCAACTAAATTTGTTATTAATTTAGCAACTTTTTAATTGAACCATTTTAATATTTTTTAAAAAAAACAATAATTTTTTTAATTTTTTAAAAATTATTTTAAATGACAAAACTGCTAGCAAAATATCATTGTATATATCTATTTCTAATTGACCGTAATATTTTATTATATTTATAAATAATTTAGCTTTGCTATATTTAAAAAAAAAAAAAAATTTATGGTAGATATGGCATTAGGTACATTGGCTTTTGTCTAAAAACAAATAATAATTTTGGGAGACGGCAGAGAATACTTTTTATTTTTATTTTTTTATTATTTATTTATTTTTTGTGAGTTTGAGAGCATATTAAAAGGCAATAATCGTAATTAATTGGGGAAAATGAACATGTTATGTCTTTTAAGTCAACTATTTTACACATTTCCAACGTTGACCTTCGAAAGACAACGTGCTAACGTGTATTAAAGTCATTGGCCTAATTCCTAGGCCAACCAGTTTCTTTTTAAACCCTTTTTCACTCATTGACTATATCTGAGTTTTGACATTGAAAAATGTTTATTTAATTATTGTCAAAGAATAAAGAAAAAGAAAAATGTTTATTCGATAGTTAAACTTAATTAGGAAAAATATCAATTTTAGCCAAGACCCTTTTTTTTTTAGAATACAAATAATCAGATGAAGTCAATGAACACATCGTGGGATTTAAACAGATTAAACCACACAAGTTTAACCACCACTTAAATTTGTTGTAAATTGTAATCTTAACCTTCAACTAATATAAGTATTGCAATTTTTATTTATGGATAGAATTGATTTCGAGAAAATGATTAATAAAAATATTTTCATATGTACTTAATGAGTATATGTGATGTCTAATATAAAATTATAGAAAAATAATAATAAGTTTCAATGAAAATTGACACTAGGAGCTGGATTATTGTAGACATTTGTGAGATTTGAAAATTTTGATTTATTCATTGGATTTTGTACATCAATTAGATTCAATTTTTTTTTACGATGATTGATCTCTGCGTGGATTTTGTTTTTTTATATAAAAGAATTGAATACCTCAAAGTTGATAATACATATTTAATTTCAGTTAAAGTTGCTAAGTTTTTATTAAAATGCATGGTAAATTTAATAAAAATTGACTATGGGGTAAAATTTGTAGTACAAATGTTTAAGTTTAATTAGAATACAATTTGACGAAAATAAAGTTTAGGTTGAAAATTAATATAATTCGGATAATTAAGGGTGAATTTGATGGTTTTCCATTAGCTTATAATTACACTTCTCAGGAAGAGAAAAAAATAATAATAACAATTAGATACTAGATATACATTGAACATTAATTTATAAACGCAAACTCGAGTGGTTAATTAGCATTAGTATATGTTATCTTATAAATGGTAGATTCAAAACCTCGTTTGTTTATTTATATTGTAATGTAGTTTTTTTTTTTCCTTCTCTTTTCAAATATAATAAAATAAAATCAAAATATTTCTAAATATAGCAAAATTTCATTGTCTATATCTACGATAGACCACAATCTATCGCGGTCTATCGCAAATATAGACAGTGAAATTTTGCTATTAGTTGTAAATATTTTCAACAGTTTTGCCATTTAAGATAATTTCTATTTCTTTTTTGGGTTATTTTTAGATATAATAAAATGAGCTAAAATATTTACCAATATAACAAAAGATCATTGTCTATCACTAATAGACGGTGATAGACAGTTATTATCTATCACTATTTCTTAGTATCAATGAAATTTTGCTATATTTGAAAATATTTTTAACAGTTTTGTCATTTAAAGCGATTACCTTTTTAAATTAAAATTTAAAACTTCTTTTAATTTGTTAATATGATTATAATTAAGCAACGACCATTTTTTCCAAGAACAAAAATTCAAATTTTCACCAATAAATTGTTGAATTAATTTTTTTTTTTTTTTTAAAAAAAACACATTGATTGTATTTTGGATAGAAATTTTGAGTTCGATTCTCCAAGCTATAATTAGGTATGTTGTAATTGTGAATATTAATATATTTTTTAAAAACAGGATACAATATGATAAAGAGATTAAGATGTGCACAAAAACATCGCAACTAGGTTGACTCATACTTAACACTCTCATCATACCCTTGACCCAAAAATGGTAAAATCAAGTATAAGAGCAATGTACGAGATGAACTAAAGAGAAGTTCAATAAACAAAAGATGAAGAAACAACAAAGGCTAGAGAAAAATCTTTCCATTTTGAACTAGAGTGAAGCATCATAATTATAAAAAAGAGATAATTTAGTGGACTGAAGGACCGTCCACATCTCTGTTCTTAGAGAAATAAAGTATGATTTCTTTTGTTTGTATTCACTTTTAATGCATTTATATACATCAATTAATTTTTTTTAAAAAAAATTATGATCGGTGAGTCGAGAAGTGTACTTAAATATCTCAACTAAATTGATACATTCATAATATCTTTATGATCTCTCACATTCCTTCATTGATATATGTCAATTAAATTTAAATTTTGATTCTTTAAAAGATTATTTTGAACTTTTCTAAAAAAAAAAAAAATGAACCGTTTAGTGACATTTATGTTTTTGTTTTGTTTTGTTTTTTTCTTTTTCTTTTTCTTAAAGAAAGCTTCTAATTTAATTAATCTACTAAAAAATTGTGTATTCTTAATCTACTGTTCTAGGGCTAGTCGACTTACAAACTTCTACATTTTGGGGTTTTCACCATTTGAAATTCTTTTGAATAAATTTTAAAAGAAATCAATTCTTAATATTGGACTAGAATGGTAAAAGATGAGTATTTGAATTCAAAGGGTTGGTGTGCGTTCCGAGGATTTGCAAATCCCTTCATACTTTTATTAAAACTTCGGAGTATTGTAAAGCGAACTTAGTTTAGTAGTAATTGGCATGATCTTTTATATCTATCAGTCTCACAATTATTGTACTAAAAAAACTTCATGATATCTAGGTTGAAAAAGATAAATTGAAAAGATATAATCTACCTATTAAAGGATACTATTAAATCAAAACTGAGACTAACCACTAAAAGTTAGGGCAATGATTAGGTATAGCCTAATCCCTATACTCCTCTTTTTTAACACACAAAGAAAATACAAAAAAATTAAAAAAAAAGCTTATTTTAAAAAAAAAAAAAAAAGCAAAAATTAACTATTTTTTATTGGACAACTCTCTACGCTGCACCTATGCACTCTAGGGGCACCTAAGCATTTTCCTAAAAATTATGGTTGAGTTTTTGATGGCCTACACATTAGACTTGATTTTACCAAAAATTATAAATACTCTTATCTCGACGCGGGAAAAGTCGCTCCCGACGCAAAATCAGTTGCATCGGCAGAAACTTTGTCCTGACGAAAGTAGAAGCGTCGACATAAATACTCTTATCTCGATGCGACATAAGTCTACTTCTACGACGCATTATGTTGCGTCGGCAGAAACTTTGTCCCGATGAAAGTAGAAGCATCGGCGTAAATATCCTTATCTTGATGCGGCATAAGTCTACTTCTACGACGCATTATGGTGCGTCGGCAGAAACTTTGTCCCGACGAAAGTAGAAGCGTCAATGTAAATACCCTTATCTTAACGCGGCATAAGTCTACTTCTGCGACGCATTATGTTGCGTCGGCAGAAACTTTGTTCCAACGCAAGTAAAAGCGTCGGCATAAATACTCTTATCTCGACGCAATTCGATGTGTCGACATATACTTTATCCCGACGAAATAGAGTTACATCGGCAAAAAACTAATTTTGAGAAAATGGAAATTTCACGATTTTGTTTGATTTTTGCCAACGTTTTATTATGTGTCAGCATAAGTTTTTTACAATTTTATAAATTTTAAATTTTAATAATTAAATAACGAAAATTTTATTTTTTATTATTTAATAACTCTGTACAAACAAAATTTAATAGTCAAACAAATATAATAAAAATAAACTTATATATTAAAAAGAACATTAATGTTCAATACAGTTAGAACTTCTAAGAATAAGAACATTATATATGTTTTGACAATCCCCTACAAAAAAAAGAAAAAAAAAAGTTTTGACAATCCTAAGCCAAAATATATACTTGAGATGTTAGACCAATATTTGAGAATTCACCCGTACAGCCTGAAATAGCAAAAAAACAAATATTATGAAGAAATATATATAAAAAAATGAATTTAAATGGTTATAAGATATTTTAAAACATGAACACCACGAACAACCATTTTACTATCTAAAAAGTAATTACAATGACGTGACACCCCCCTTCCCTTTGTTACACACACTTCGAGTGTGACATAAAACATGAAACTCTCGCTCTCTCACTCTCTCACTCTCGGTCTATCTCTCTTGCTCTCTCCCTATTTGTCTCTCTATCTCGATCTCCATCTCGGTATCTCTCTCTTGCTCTCCCTTTCCATCTACATATGAATCCCTCTCCCCTCAAGCTACGAGGGTGTCCTAGTTCCACCTTAATACCCTTTACACCTTCAAGAGAACAACAAAACATTTTTAAAAAACTACAAAATTGTCTTAAACACACCTAGAAGATAGGAAATGGCTAACCATAACTCCAAAGTACGTTCATAAATCACAGAACACACATATTATGAAATCCACCAAAACACACTATTCGAAGTGGCTACCATAACTGCAAGATCCACACAATCAAAGTAAATTCCTAAATACATTGAAACACATATATTTGAATGTGGCTATCATAACTGCAGGATAGCCACACAACCAAAGTACAATCCTAAAATCCACTAAAACACACATATTTGAATATGACTACCATAACTGCAGGATAGCCACACAACCAAAGTACAATCCTAAATCTACTAAAACACACATATTTGAATGTGGCTACCGTAACTGCGGGATAGCCACACAACCAAAGTACAATCCTAAATCCACTAAAACACATATATTTGAAGCTGGAAAGTTGTTATAACATACCTAGTTGTTTGAGGGTTCCGTAACTGCAGGATAGCCACACAACCAAAGTACAATCCTAAATCCACTAAAACACACATATTTGAAGCTGGAAAGTTGTCATAACATACCTAGTTGTTTGAGGGTTTATCTCCTTGCCTTTGTTGCTCACCTACCTGTCTTGTTATTTCAGCCAATTGATCTTGAAAACTTGCAAATTGTGACCTAAGGATATATACTTTAACAAGGGTCACTTTTACACTTGAATTCAAACTAAAAAACTCCTAAAAAGTGTCCAAGTGATAACTTTGACTCCTAAAACAGCCACAAAGTTCTTCCTAGAATGTGTTAAAGCTCCAATTTGAGTATTTGACTCCAAATAATAGTGATGCTACATATATATTGAACAATGAAAGTGATGCTACACATATATTCAATCCACACCCCTCTACACTCCCATACATAATGCAACGATCTACACATATGATCCTAGCATAACAAACCCAATACGATTGAAAGACTAAAAGGAAATGGAAAATAAAATGAACAATCTACACAAATGATCTTAGCTCACAACAACAAATGACAATTTCATTGTTGAACATCAAAAATATGGAATAGAATCATCAAAAACAACCTTCCAATGACAATTTCATTTAAGAACAAGAAAAATAGACAAAAAAAATAAACAAAGAAAAACCCAACAATCAGCACACACACTAAACAGAATACCAAGAGTTTCCATTGTCGAACATCAAGATTAGGAGCAATAGATTTACCTAAGATGATAGGTCAGAGAAGCCGGCGACAATGGCTACTAGGGAGAAGACGGCGGCTTGCGAAATCGGAAGGGAGGAGGGTTGAGAGATCGACGGCACGGGTGGAGAACAGATTCGCTGCCAATAGTTGTTGGGAGCATTAGACGGCGGGCGAAGAGCTGCTGGTGAGAAAGCAAATCGACCGATTATGCCGGCGACTTGCGAAATAGGAAAGGAGGAGGGCGAAGAGAAGTCGACGAAGGGCAGAGAGTATTCGATGACGGGCGGAGAGCAGTCAACGACGGGCGAAGAGCTGCTCGAGAGAAAGAAAATCGACCGAAATCGCCGATGGCTTGCGAAATCGGAGAGCTGCTGTGGGGCATTGTTTGCAAAAAGAGAAGGGGAAAAGGGAAGGTGCTGGTCATGAAAAGAGAAAGGGAAGAGGGAGGGGGCGCCGTTTTTGCGAAAGGAGAAGGGGAAGAAGAGGGAAAACAAGGGGGGAAAGGGTTTTTTTAATTCAACTTTTCCCGACGAAATGATGCGTCGGCATATGACCCCCAATGCGTCGGCATAAAACACTAAAATAACACTAAAATAACCCTATTTTCGGTTAGCTTTTGTCGACACCTTCTTCCTTCGGCAATCATTCAACATTGCGTCGGCATATATTTGGAAAATAAAGGCAGTCTTTTGTTCTATATTGACCTTTCCCGTTGCAACGATGCGTCGGCATATGACCCTCAATGCGTCGGCATATGACCCCCAATGCGTCGACATAAAACACTAAAAATAACCTTATTTTCGGTTAGCTTTTACCAACGCCTCCTTTCGTCGGCAAGCATCCCACAATGCATCGGCATATATTTGGAAAAAAAGGGTGGTCTTTTGTTCTATATTGACCTTTCCCGCCGCAACGATGCGTTGGCATATGACCCCCAATGCGTTGACATAAAACACTAAAAATAACCCTATTTTTTGTCAGTTTTTGCCAACGCCTCCTTTCGTCGGTAAGCATCCCACAATGTATCGGCATATATTTGGAAAAAAAAAGGCGGTCTTTTGTTCTATATTGACCTTTCTCGCCGCAACGATACATCGGCATATGACCCCCAATGCGTCGACATAAAACACTAAAAATAACCCTATTTTCAATCAACTTTTGCCAACGCCTCCTTTCGTCGACAAGCATCCCACAATGCGTCGGCATATATTTGGAAAAAAAAGGTGGTCTTTTGTTCCATATTGACCTTTCCTGCCGCAATGATACGTCGGCATATGACCCCTAATGCGTCGACATAAAACACTAAAAATAACCCTATTTTCGGTCAGCTTTTGCCAACGCCTCCTTCCGTCGGCAAACATCCCACAATGCGTCGACATATATTTGGAAAAAAAAAAGACGGTCTTGTTCTATATTGACCTTTCCCACCGCAACGATGCGTCGACATATGGCCCCCAATGCGTCGGCCTAAAACACTAAAATAACCCTATTTTCGGTCAGCTTTTGCTGACGCCTCCTTCCATCAGCAATCATCCCACATTGGATATATTTGGAAAAAAAAGGTGGTGTTTTGTTCTATATTCACCTTTCCCGCCGCAATGATGCGTCAGCATAAAACACTAAAAATGACTCTATTTTCGGTCAACTTTTGCCGACGCCTCCTTCTGTCAGCAATCATCCTGCATTGCGTCGGCATATATTTGGAAAAAAAAGGGAGTCTTTTGTTCTATATTGATCTTTCCCACCGCAACGATGCGTCGCATATGACCCCCAATGTGTCGGCCTAAAACACTAAAAATAACCCTATTTTCGGTCAGCTTTTGCCCACGCCTCCTTCCATCGGCAATCATCCCACATTGCGTCGGCATATATTTGGAAAAAAAAGGTGGTCTTTTGTTTTATATTGACCTTTCCCGCCGCAACGATACGTCGGCATATCACCCCCAATGCGTCGGCCTAAAACACTAAAAATAACCTTATTTTCGGTCAGCTTTTGCCAACGCCTTTTTCCGTCGGCAATCATCCAACAATGCGTCGGCCTAAAACACTAAAATAACCCTATTTTCAGTCAGCTTTTGCCGACGTCTCATTCCGTTGGCAATCATCCAACATTGCGTCAGCATATATTTGGAAAAAAAAAGGCGGTCTTTTGTTCTATATTGACCTTTCCCGCCGCAACGATGCGTCGGCATATGACCCCCAATGCATCGGCATAAAACACAAATAACTCTATTTTCGGTCAGCTTTTGCCGACGCCTCCTTTCGTTGGCAATCATCCAACATTGCGTTGGCATATATTTGGGAAAAAAAGTGGTATTTTGTTATATATTGACCTTTCCCGACGCCACGATGTGTCAGCAGATATACGAAAAGCAAAAAAACGTCTTCAATTGTATATTTTAGCTGACGCAATGACGTTGAGTCGCGAAAAGGGTCATATTTGCCTACGAAAATACATGCATCGAAAGAAAAAAAAAAAAAAAGAACAGGTTAAAATTCTTATAGTGTATAAATCATAGTCTAAATTAGGTGGAAATCGAATACATTACTTAAATCCTATTGCAATTACATGTGCAAGAAATTATAATGGCTTATTTAAGCAAATGGGGAGAAGAAGAAGAAAAATGAATAAATAATTTTTCTTAATTGCAAACATGAAAAGGAGCATTATCAAATAAGCTATATATAGATCTACGTTCTATCTTCCATCACCTTTTTTATTTTATTTAATTAGAGTAATTTTGAAATAGTAAAAATTATTTGTTGTTATATCTAAAATAATTTTGAAATACATTTTTAATCCTCGTTTAATTTTATACTTTAAATATATTTTTCATACTATTAAAACTAATTTTAAATTATTAAAAATATTTTTTTTTTGAGTGATTTTAAAGATCACAAAATAATTTTAAACATTAGATCAACTCCCAAACATGTTGTCAACTTCAATCTTTCTTCTATTATTATTATTATTATTATTATTATTATTATTATTATTATTATTTCTTTTTTTGAAACACAATCTTTCTTCTATTTGCAAACATTATTAAACCACTCATTAAATATATCATCTACAAAATATACATAGAGAACAATATTTTTAAAATTACTATTTTCTTCAATTACGCCGTAAATAGAAAAAGAAAAAATTACAAAATTATATTGTCAATTTGAAATTTATAAGATACGCTATTGACTAAATAAAAAATGAAAATTTTGTCTTTTATGTATAGACTAATTTATAAAATTAGTCGTCCAAGGATTGATTAAATAAATTTTTTGATAAAGAATGAAATTAGGGTTGAAAGCTCCTAAATGTACGGATCGGAGGATATAACTTTATTTATTTAATAATACTTAAGAATATAACATGCCACGAGGAGCCACTTAAGAAAAATAATAATAAATTGAAGATTAGAAAGGAAAGGAATAATTATCAATTTTTTTTCAAAAAAAAAAAAAAAAAAAGATTGAATGGATCAAAATTGTCCCCATGTGGTTCACCACACATTGCATAACTTGATGCCAAAAACATTTCAAGTTGAATGAAGTTTTTGATTAAATAATGGCTTCTAGACTAGAATAAGATATAAATTAGAGAAGAAATGGTTAACACTTCGTCAAAGTCATATCAATTTTTAAATTAAAATTTTAATTTCATCAAATTATATCCCTTAAATTTTAAAAAATGTTAGTAATTTTAACCTTTTAATAAATTTTCTTCCAAATATTGTTAAAAGTTTTTTTTTACGTGCTTAATAAATTAATATACTATATGAAATTGATAAACTTTTAAAGAGAAATGTAGTTGGAGCTAAATTCTTGTTGAAGTTTATGAATATTCAATAGTTAATCACTGCGTATTGTTAAAATTTATTTTTGTGGAAAATTTTATTTTATCGAATTTAATGGAAGATTTTGACATTGTTATTATTATTATTTGTGTTCAAACTAGTAGGTGTATATTAGAATTAGTTTGAATCGATGGTAAGAGTTGCAATACTTATTTAAGTTTATATTTGATCCAATTTGATGAAATGGAAAGTCTAGGTCAAAACTAATACAACCCAACAAGCTTAGGGGTCAAAATTGACTTTTTCCTTAAAAATTAATCCGCTAAAAATCAATAGCACTTAATATAAATCAACCAATGTATATATTTAATCAAGTCTAGTTTCTATTTGGTTAATTAGTTCCTATCTTAGGTTTCAAAATTTTACAATTTTACTTTTGAGGTTTAAGTTTGTTTCAACTTGGTTTTTATGTTTCAAGATTTACAATTTAATCTTGATTTTTCACTAAATACTCACTTTTAGTTTTTAGCCTTAATGTCTATTAATTAATTTTTTAAAAAAAAAACTCTTTTCAAATATAGCAAAAGGAACCAAAATATTTACAAATATAGCAAAATTTCTATGTTTGTCTGCGATAAACTGTGTATTTTGTTATTAGTTGTAAATATTTTTAGTAGTTTTGTTATTTAAGATAATTTTTCTTAAAATAATTATAGTAATTAGTTAAATTTTACTATTTTTTCATCACTGTTAAAATTGATTTTAAAAGTTCACTTTATAATTATTTTAAAATCTTAAGAAATAAAATTGCCTGGAGATTAAATTGAAATCGAATGCAAGAATTTCAAAGTGTAACATAGTTAACAAACTCAAAATTAAAAGTATGTATGTTTTTCTTATGTGTTAGTTATCATTAATCCCCCACATGGGATTGGTGTGAAAATCAATCTTCACACTTGTATGAGCTACCAAAAATATATATATAATTCTTCCCAATACTTTATAATATGACTATTTATTTTTGGGGTTTGAGTGGTACAACACTTGGGGTTTTCTCTTCCATTATTAAAATCAAATAAACCCTAACATTGAACCAACAAAATCTCACTATAAAAAGGACCAATCTCTCCCATTTCATCTCATCCTCTTTTCCATATTCTAAAACTCTCCCTTTACCACTAAACACAAAAGAGAGAGTTCCTTAAAGTTTGGTAAAAGAATAATAAAATGGGTCAGGGAAAAGGCAGTGCCATAGCAATCACTTTGTTGCTTTGCCTTTTCCTCATCCAATCTGAAATGGCTCAAGCTAGAGTCTACACTGTTGGAGATGCTAAAGGATGGACCTTTAATGTCAATAGTTGGACTAAGAGAAAGATTTTCCGTGCTGGCGATGTACTCGGTAAGTTTCTCTCGTTCACACCCTGTACCCCCTTATTTTATAAAATGTATGTTCGGTTGGTTTTTGTTTGATAACTTTTTGGTTTTCAAAGTTTAGAAATAGAGCAATGATTAATACTCCCCATTTTTATATACACAACATAAAAATTAAAGAAAATCATTTTTTTAGAAAAATACAAAACTGTCACGTATCAATTTTGTATTAAGTAACAAATAAGGTTAGCCAAGAACCAGTCAAGTGATTCTAAAACTTCTATACCTCAATAATAAAACTGATAAATTAGGTGTATAACATATTATCTATATTTAGAACAAAAAAAAAAATTATTTCAAAAGGTGGTGTTTAATTGCAATTTCTAATTATTTGTTTCTATTATAAATCTCATTTTGTTTTAATATTTTTTTCAATCTTGTTTGATTTAACAACTTTCCCCACTTATATTGGCATGACCATCTTAATGTTCAAGTGGTTGGGAGAGAGTGGATTGCATTGCCAACCTTCTATGAATCATAAAGGAAAAATGAAACTAAAACTTCATTAAAAAGATGGGTTTTCATTTATTTGCCTTAGAAAGAAAAGAAGAAAGAATTAGGGATCTAATTTTATATTCCAAAACATATATAATTAAGCAAAAACATATATAATTTGGTTAAATCTTAATATAAAATATAAACTCAACAATAATTGACATATACTCTTTTACTTGAAAGATATCAAAGGTTTAAATTCCGTACTATTTTTTTTTAAAGGAAAAAAAAAACTTAATACTCCATACCTCTTTTCACGTTCAAAGATTAAAATATTCATTAATACATGCAACGATATATGTCCACAAATTTCAATATCGATATTATAATCCTTTAAATTTATTCTCCCAAACAAAATTCGAATCCAAAAGACACGTTCTATCTCTGTCGTAGCAAGCATCATGCGATAGTTTGACCTTTCATTACAAGACTATTGTAACAATTTTTGTTGCACTTTTAAAGACGAATGTTGTATTTCATTGCTGATCGTGTAACGATATTGAAATAATCGCTAATTATTCGTCGCTAAAAGTAGTTTTTCTTGTATTTACACCTACTTACAAAAAAAATAAAAAAATTACATTATTGGAAACAGTATTCAAGTATCCTCCAATGGCTCACAATGTGGCGGTGTTGAAGAACAAAGTGGCTTACAATTTGTGTCTAAAACCAAGAGGCTCAAAAGTTTACCAAACAGGAAGAGACAAAATCAAGCTTGTTAAAGGATACAACTATTTCATCTGCAGCTTCCCTGGCCATTGCAATGCTGGAATGAAGATTGCCATTAAAGCTCTTTGAAATATTATAATTATTATAAAAACAAAAAGAGCAATTTAATTAATATATGTTTTAATTAATTAGTTCTTTCTGTTTTATGTTGGAAAGTTGCTTCTTGTAATGTTGTTTTTGTTTTAATTTTCATATCATTTCTCTAAGTTCTGAGATTAGAAGAAGATCATATTATTGTACTAATTAAATGTGGCTACTTGTATGGAGGAGTTGAAAAACAATATGGCTTGTTATTAATAATAAGTAAAACTAAGAAAATATTAAATAATGGAATTTTTTTATTTTTATTTTTTTCTTTTCTTTTGTTGAGTTGTAGTTTTAAAGAGTTGGATGAGATAGCTCTCTTAAAACGTGTAGGCCATGCCTAATTTTAGGTGGGTGTGTCATATATTGAGGTCTCTTCTTGAAAAGAGATATTCACAATAATATAGAATTCAATTCTATATGTTCACTACATTCCTCAAACTTTAATTTGTGTAGTTATCGAATGTTTTTCTAATTCATCAAAATTGAAATTTTAGGATTCTATAACATATAAAATTTAAATTTATATCTAATTGATGAATTTTTTTTCCACAAAAAGTGAAATATATATATATATATATATATATAATACCTATTAAACACAAAATTGAACGTTTAGGAATTTTAGACATTTTAAAAGTCCAATGACTTACTAGATACACATAATTACAAAGTTAAAATGATATCAATCCATTAAACAGTTTTAAAAGTTTGAACCAAGTAGCCACAAATCTCACAGATGTATTAGAAGCTACAACCCTTTTAAGTAGAGATATTGCCAAGGAGTTTTGATAACCATTTGAATTTTGATTTTTAGTTCTAGAAAATTGAACTTGTTTTCTTTCAACTTTTTCTTTTAACTAGTTTTAAGTTGACCCATGTCCCATCCAAATCCATATCTACTTTATAGACGGTTTAAATTTTACTTGTACAAGTCACATCAATTAACCATCTTATTACTTAATGACAAAAATAATTAACTTTATTGACTTAAGGCATATGCTCTTAGAAGTTCAAATCAAACTTCAAAGAAAAACAAACCATTAAAACTTCATGGTAGAAAGTCAAGGATATAGATTTAATGTTTATTTTTCCCTTCACTTCTTTTTCCTGTGGGGCAGTTTCATTTACTGACTCATAAGAGCTAGAGTTTCACTTCCATTGTGTTTGAGACATTCTAAGATAATGAAACCTATCATATCTTTCTTTATTTCTTCATCCTCTCTAGCTACCACACATCAAGCCTGAATGGCCCAGTTCTATTTACAATTTGGTAAAAAACTAATCCAAGGTGAACCAATATGCCTTTCCTTAAATGAAGAAACCAGCTTTTGTTGAGATGAATGGTAAGAGAATGCCAAGAAGAGGAGAAAAAAAAAAAAAAATTACTAATCCAATCAATCTATATTACCAATTCAGACGAAAAGATGTTCAAATAAAAAAAAAGTATGTACATATATATATGAAATACCACCAAAATGGCACATGTATTATCCTGTGGAGGTGAGGGAAGGGAAAACATATATATCTATATATATAAACACTAATATCTGTAGTCTTGGCCATCTTAAACTCAAGACTCTGATATCTACCTGTATAATATCATTTTTATCCTGTCATTCATGAATTGAACCGCTGTCTGCTTTTGTTATAAGTGATTCCTGTATGTATCTAAGCAGTTGAGGAAGTATGATCAGCAGCAATCCAGAAAGTTTTGAGTTAATGGCATGTACTTACCACCAAGCATGTCGAGTTTTTATTCACCATCTTCACTTGATGCTTCGGCTAGTTACAAGCGTCGTCCTCTGTCGTGCCTTTCATCTTCCACCAGCTTTTCAACAGGATTATCCTCAGCCCAAACAGCTGCATCCTGATATCCCAGGTCAAAGAGCTGATCTAGAATGTCATCTTCTGCTGGCTCGAGAGCCCAGTTGAAAAGCTGAAATGATGCGGAACAAGCAAGAGTTTGATCAATTTGCTGTTATAACATAAAAGAAATGACAATGTGTCTACTCGTTGGATGAGGTTTGTCGATCTTATTTACCTCTCTGGGGCCAGCTCTGTTTTCAGGGTTGCAGTCAGGACTGATTCCAATCCCTTCAAATCCCAATCTGCTAGCTGGGAAAGCACATACACGCACCTGCCACAGAGTCCGAAGCAAAATTGGGGTGACTGAAATACATTTTGAATCTTGTCTCGAATGAATCAGATTAATGAAACTACAGGGAAAATCATTGAGAAATTTCTCGAGTAAATAATACCGTCTGAGAGGCAGAAGTTGGCGGCATGAACAATGTTAGACCGCCGTCAATGCATAGTCTATTCCGAAAGACTGTGACAGGTCTTGGGGCTAGGTATCTACACTAAAGCATTGTTTCAGCCCAAGGTCATTTACCAGACTAGGAAAAGTTTGTACATTCAAGAGGATATGAAATTTAAATAGTCACCCAGGAATAAAGGAAGAAGTGAAAACTGCATCGATGAGATCATCTTTTGAATCAAACTGATCCACCAACAAGCCTCTGGGCCTCCAAAAAACTTGGGTAACGGCAACTAGAACACGACAGAGATGTATAAATGAGAAATCAAAGTTTACAAAATGGAAGTGCATTGCAAGTGTGAAATGCTCTCACATCACAATGCGCAAACCAATTACTGTGAACTCAGATTGCAGTAATTGAGTAATGTCATAATAATATAACACTTTCCCATTTCTAGTCGTGATTTTGTTTTGGGACCAAAGAGAATGAATAGGAATGCATACCACGGACCCTCCCATTACACCTAATATGTACATCATCTGGCAGAAACTTGTCAAGAACTTCTCTCAGTACAGCCTGAGGATTTAAATAAGAAAAACATTAAAAATTGAACCAGTAGATGAATTTTAAACACACACACACAAAGGAAAAGCAAATCTCCCCTCTCACCATGATCCCAAAGCAAGAGGATAAATTACAAAAGGATATAGTCCGAGCACTCTACAACTTGAGTGTCAAGACAAGAGAGACCTACAATATTACTCATCAACCATCCTACACCATTCTCTAGAATTTTGAAATTCCAGGGATACTAATAAACCTACATGTGCTGATGTGCATCATAAATCTTAAGAGTTAAGGATTACAAAGAATAACAGGAATAAAAACAAAATGGAGTTCTTTAAAATGAAATTCAAATGACAGGTCTTTCCACACCATCTCTTACCACAAAAAGTAAACACAATGAATGAAAAGGTCTACTTCAACAGAGAAATACCCCTAGGCGAAATGCAGTCCCTCTACTTCTGCAGTCTTCGGCCAGTAGTTTAGTAGCTTGTAAAGCCTCCTGCATACTTGCTCCAGAGGCAATAACAGCACAGACAATGGCACCAGCTGAGGCTCCAGCTAATGGAGTTGTTTCCTAAATCATTACAAACACTTCAATACCAAAGAAGATAAGAGAACGATCACAATAATCGAGAGAGAATTTTTTCAGTATGTATGAAATGTAAAAATGGAGAGACCTTTTTGAGGGGTCATCAGCCATCGCAAGAACAAGATAAACTTCTATATCACGAAACAGTAGCAACCCCACAAAGACACTCCAGTATAATCCAAAGACTTCTGAAGGGGATACTTTCAAAGTACACATGGAAACAATCCTTTCTAAACCTAAACTGCATTTTGATTCTATTAAATGTGCTCTTTATACATTGAGAGAAAGAGAAAGAGGGGTTCAAATTCCATCTAAATCTATACTGTCTTGCCACATCAAATATCCAAGAAACAAAGATGCACAACAAAGAAAGAAAATGTATTAAAATGCCTACTCTTACAGAAGACCAATTTCTTCCAATTCACGCACATCATCATTCAAAGTTCAATTACAACAAAAGAGTTCGACAGAGACACTAAGGGAACAACAACCCAAAATTCTCAAACATGTTAGGAAGAAAGGGGAAAATGATGAGAAGAAACCTTGATATAACTATTCTCTAAGAGAAATTTCGCAACTCCAAGATGGTAGGGAAACAGCAAACCAGCGGCTGAGAAACTAAAGCCAGGGCTGGTAACGACTGGCCGCTCCTTCTCGGCCTTAACGTCTTTAACCCGCTGCTCCCACAATACACCAGGCTGAATCTCATCCTCAACCACCGCGCCGATTCTCTCCTCGTACACACTCGTGTTCCCACTGCGATTATCGAACATAGCAACCTGGTTTGTGGTTTTGTCGGAGGAGCGCTTAATCAGCCTCGCTGCCAGAACCAAGAAGAGCTCCCCGGTGGCTACGGCGAGGGACTTCTTCTCGGGAATGGGATCAGGGGGAGGAGGAGACGGTGGCGGCGGTGGAGGCGATGGAGAAGAAGAAGAATTGGAAATGAAACGCAGAGTTTGGGTGCGTAGAGGAAGAGCGTATCTGTAAGTGAAATTGAGATTAGGGTTTGTAATTGGGGAGGAAAAGGGATGGGAAATAGAAGAGAGAGGCGGAGGAGCCATTGTTGAAGAAGAAGAAGAAGAAGAAAGCAAAAAAGTGAGAGCTTTCTGTTAGTTTTGTTTGTCGCAAATGGATTTATTTTAATTTTTAATATAATTCAAAATTATAATTGTTTATTTACTTAATTAATGTGTCAATGACATTGTTAAGATTTCGATGGCTTTCATAGAAAACCAAATAAAGCCAAATATCCATTTTGTCTATTTTAATAAAAATGAATAATTTAAGTCATACCCATACACAAATACAAATACAAATATATACATATACAGAGGAACTTTTCTTTCCACCAACTATAATTTGTTATTTATTTATTTTGTTAACTCCACAATTCTTAAATACTATTTTTGTGGTAAGCAATGAATTGAAGTAGTATGAAATTTTTTTAATACGATCGTAGTACTAGAAATTTTTTCTATTCACACCATATGTTTAATTTTTCATGGAAGTTGAATGTGAATGCTTCTTGGAATGCCACCAAATTTTGTAATGATTTAGAGGTAGGTGGTTCGTGACTTACTTGGATGTATATGTTAGTTTTAAAAAAGATGAATTACAATAGTTTATCAAGATGTTGGAAGCTAAGATTTTGTCGAAGGTCTTAATTCTCTGACATCTCTCAATCTCCTCTTCTTCCTTCAATTGTGGTTGAATCAGATGTTAAGGAGGTTGAGAGTTTACTCAATGACAACTCTCTTGATTTCAGTGGAATGTAAAACGTTGTTGATGGCGATGGTAAGCTTTTGGATTATGCCACTTAGATGTTAGTGAATTTCTCATCTTTTTTTCTTTTTTCTTTTTTCATTGAAAGATTGTTTTATTATTATTCTTTTGTTTACATTAAACTCTAATGACAATGACAATATCGAGGTCTCAATTTTCTTAAAAAATATATTGATAAAAATATCAATAAAATGCCAAGTCAATGATATTTATGAAACGAATATAAAAATAGTTATAACATTTAAATTAATAAATAACTATTTAACGCTTGATCGGAAAATGCACATTTGATCCATGAGGTTTGAGGTTGGTGTCTATTTGATCTCTAAGGTTTAAAAAGGTTAGTCCCAAAATTTCGAAAATGCTTCTAAATGGTTTTTGTGTTAATTTGACAATTTTATTTTTAAAAAATGCTTATTATTTATGTATTCACATTGGTAAGTATTTATGAGTTTTCTCATGTTTCATCGATTGATTTACAATATAATTAAAAATGTTGATTCACTCCTTATTTCAATATCGAACCTTCCAAGAACACGTAAAAAATATAAAGGAAAAAGTCAACATATTTGACAAATTAAAAAATAATAATACCCTAATTTACATACCAATTACTACCACTAAGCTATGCTAATCAACTAATATAATAATAATAATAATAATAATAATAATAATAATAATAATAATAATAATAATAATAATAATTGTAACAAATTTATTGTGAGAAGATAGGTATAAAACTTTTGTGCGATTTGTGGTGCACCAAAATTTGGGTACTTTTTCGTGGTTTGTTCTAGCTTGCTTTCCAAGTGAGGTATTTTGGTATATTATATTCAATCCATTTATGTGTTTCGCCACCTACCTATTATTTATGTTTGTCACTTATCCAACACAAAAAAAAAAAAAAAAAAAAAAAAAAAAACATTGTGCAATGCGTTTTTGGTGTATGATTTCTTGGGGAAAAAAGTTACTTCCGGAAAATCAATTCAAATAATAATTATTTAGCCTCTCCCTTTCGTTTATTCAATACAGATTTTTGGACTAATCACAAATTGTGGTATCAATTTTTTAAATTAATAACAAAATTATATTCAAATTTGAGACTACTTAAAAGTTGATGTATGTCCCATATTAAAATTAAAGACATACGTTGTCAAATCCTAATGATGTGTTTTCATCATGACCATTGGATCAAATAAGATATTTTGGTCTAATTTGATATTAATATTTAGGTCCAAATCTTATTGAGCCTAAAAATAGGCTTAATTTAACCAAAATGTCAACTAAGATACAAATCCAATTAGTTGGACTCAAGGGTTAGGTCCATGGATCAGCCAAGTCTAAGCCAAAAATACCACTTTAGAACTCTATAAATAAAGTAGTTCTCCTTCGTTTGAAAGCTTCAAAATTTTTAGAATTTAGAGAGCCTAGAGAGAATTCTCTCTACTATCAAAAAACTCTCTAACTCCTTGAAGATACAAGTCTCCTTAAGAGACAAGCATTTTCTTCAAGATTTCAACTACAAAAACATCACTTCCTCAAATCAAGTGTACACATTCAATTAAAAAAAAAAAATCAGAAAAATCAGAGAATCAAATACTAGAGATCGAACCACATCTGCACAAATTAACATAAACTCACGTTCAAGTCCATGAAATAGGTTTCTCCAAAAACCTCGTGCAAAAAGTAATCATTTGGTTTTTAGTTTTTAGTTTTTGAAAATTAAGTCTATAAATATCTCTTCCACCTCTAAATTTCTTACTTTGTTATCTATTTTTTACCAATGCTTTCAAAAACTAAGTCAAATTTTGAAAACTAAAAAAAAAAAAAAAAAAGTAGCTTATAAAAACTTGGTATTTTTGAAATTTTGGTTAAGAATTCAACTCTCGTAATTAAAAAAAATGCAAACTATTGTAAGAAAATGAAAGAAAATAAGCTTAATTTTTAAAAATCAAAAACAAAAAACAAAGACTCCATTTTGTAATCATTTCGTTTTTTGTTTTTGTTTTTTAAAATTAAGCCTATAGGCACTACTTCCACCAAATTTATTTTTTTGTTATCTATTTTTTACTAATGGTTTAAAAAACCAAACCAAATTTTGAAACTAAAGAAAAACAGCTTTTAAAAACTTGCTTTGTTTTTTAAATTTGGTAAAGAATTCAACTATTGTACTTGAAAGAGATCCAAATCAATGTAAGAAATAAGGAGGAAGTAGACTTAATTTTCAAAAGCAAAAACAAAAAATGAAATAGTTGCCAAACAGGACCGAAATGATTAACAAGTAAACCTTAATTATTTGATGAAATTTGTAAGATTTGATTGTTTTTATGAAACTAAAACAAAGACTAATGTCCATTTTCTTATATGAAGAAAAAAAGTTATATGTCAATAGACTCCATAATTTTATTTTATGTGCATATTCAATTTTTTTTTTTTACTAGGTTTGAAAAATAATAGAAATTTAACATAATATTTATATTTTTAGCCCAACAAATATGAAGTATGTAATTCTAAATTTTTGTAATTTTAACTTAAAAAAAGTGGAATATATGTCAATTATCGCTAAGTTATGTTTATGTTGACAATGTGACAAATTATTTATAAGTGTGATAAACTAACTCTATAATATAATATTTTGTTTGGTTTTGTTTTGCATTGACCTAATCATTCACAATTGTTGAAAACCATAAATTCAGTCTACTAGCATTAATTAACCTTTCGATTTAAGAGTATTTCTCTTTTTATACTTTTTTAAGCAGTACAATAAATTTGCCAAATTTGTTCAACTAGAAAATAAATTTTTCTAGGAGAAATAAAAAGGTAATTGACATTTTTTATTTTATTTTTATTTACCTTTCAACGATGAAAGTGATGTAAGCAAAGAAAACTTAGTATGATTAATTACATTCCTACCCATTTCAACTTACTACGTCCAACCAATCTTTTAGCTATCTTCAACTACCAATTAAATGTTTTAACAAAAAAAAAATATATATATATATACTCACGACGCCCACATTACAATCATTACTAACAAATTAATCAAATTCTCTTCATAACCCAAAGTTTCTTTTCACAAAACTTGAAACTTGTACTTTACAAAGCAATTTGTCAAAAAGGTATATATTTCATTTATTGAACATCTTTTTGTATTGAATAGCTCCATAATTTCTTTTCATATTAGAACTCATCCACTTATTTTCTTTTCAAAGTAGCAATGTTTGCTTGTTTATCATTTTTTGTTTTTTAACGAAATCGAACTTCAAATGTGTAATTACTTTCTCATTGGTAATTAGGTTTTGATTTTGATGATTCTTGTGGATATTTTTTGGGTGAGCCATTTCATAGGTTTCTAGTGGTATAAGGAAAAGATGTTGTTTATTCAATAATGTTGGTTTCTTCTTAATTAAGTAGCCTAATATTCAAATTCCCACCTTTTTACCAACCAAATTAATATTGGTTTCTTCCTAACCCTAAACCCTGTTTTAATAATTGCAAAAAAAAAAAAAAAAAAAAAAAAAAAAAAAAAAAAAAAAAAAAAAAAAAAAAAATCGAAATTTTCAGTTAAACCCGCCTGGGCTTCATAGTAGGATGGCTGAACTCGGAACCCACCCGGCCAACCTAATTTTGGGTTTATGGATTTGTACCCGGCACCTACCCGATCGGGTCTATCCCGAAATCCTCATTACATACCCTGGATAGAGGCCATTGCATTCTAGTTTTAGCCTGGTGGTAGCCCTGCCTTTAAAAAAAGCAAGAGTAGAAGAAGAAACACAATCAGATCTACAAAAACAACCACATACCTACTAGATCTTTAAAAAAAAAAAAAAAGAAAACTTAAAATAGCCTTAGAACAACAGACAAAGAAGATAAAATAGGGATTTTTAGCAAGAAAAAACGTAAATTTGAGGAAATCTGAGGAAAATAGTGACCCATACAAGCGGATGAGAAATGATTTGAGGAAAAGAAACTAGAGGAGATGATGGAGGAATAACCAGACGGGGAAAGAAAAAGAGAAGACGAGAGAGATCAGAGGAGGAGTAATGTGAAGAGACACATGAGTTAGAAATGACCGAGAAAATGAAAACGCTTGAGTTCGAGAAGGGTAGAACTGTGGGTTATTAAATCCATAGTGTTTTTTTTTTTTTTTTTTTAATCAACAAAATAAACAAACACTAGGTGGTCCTT
Organism: Citrullus mucosospermus; assembly: GCA_030954485.1. NCBI lineage: Eukaryota > Viridiplantae > Streptophyta > Magnoliopsida > Cucurbitales > Cucurbitaceae > Citrullus > Citrullus mucosospermus. Next base: position 10,254,468 of record CM062059.1, on the reverse strand, counting down.
TTTTGCCCACCCAACTCATTGTTTTGATTTATGTCTTAAATCTCGTAGTTATAATTTGTAATTTGTAAAACATTATTATTTAATTAAATAAGACGTTATTTTATTCCAATTTAAGATTGCATTTACTCATTCCAATTTGGATAAGGTTGGGTGTCTTATCCTTGTGACACTGCAGATGCAACCCACTTTATAAAGTGTTACAATAGTTGTGAGTGTTACAAATGTTACGATCCTAATCATTCATGTGGAGACATGTGAGTGGGGGTGGTATCCTATACAAAGAGTTTATATAAGACTGGACCACGAAGTGCTTAATCATTCTTTATAACATTGTAATTGGAATAGATTAACATTTCATTAGATAACTATAGGTAACTCAATCTTAATTCTGAGTGTGTTATGGACTCCTGTTTATAAGAACAGTTCTTTGATTTGTATGAGTGAGAGTGGCCTAGTTCGTCGACTCAACAAACCTACCATTTTGGAGACTTGTCTAAGTAGAGAGTTGGGAACATAATCGCACAAGATGGAATTCACTCATTCCTTCTATTAGGGTAAGTAGATGAATTGCTCTCTTAAGTGCTGATACCGGGTCTTGAACAATGAGGCCTCACTCTCTCATCGATCTGAGAGAGTTTTAGTTTATAGTTGGACTATAAACATATTGTTCATTAGAGTTTTTAATAGTATTTAAGAAGTAAAAAGTAATTACATGGGCAAAACGGTAATTTGACCTAACTGTAATTACAAGTAGTTCGTGAAGAATTGACTTACTGTTGATTGGTTAAATCTGTGGACACAAATATATCTACAATGTGAAGAGTGCAGTTTTCGGTTTTTAGTTGAATGTCAGGCAGTTAATGAAGGTTGATTAACTTAATTAAAGAGTTTAATTAATTAATCTTGTATCATCGAATGTTCTAATATGTAGTAGGTCCATAAGTTCCCTTCGCTAGCTCAATTAGGGTTAAATAAGATTTATTAAAATTTTGAAGTTATTTGAAGTATTCAAATAAATAAGGAAATTAATTATATGAGAAATAATTACTATAATGTACGTGGATACATTATATTATAAAGTTAGTTAATTTTGAATGAGATTCAAAATTATATTTTATTGTATGAGAGTGATAAATATTGGAAGAAGATTCAAATATTGATAATATGAATTATCTCAGAAAGAAAAATTTGATAATATGAATAAAATTAATATTTAAACTATAAGTTATGTGAGAGGGAGTTATAATATTAAATATATGATATTTAGTTATTAATTAATTTAATTATAAGTTAAATTTGATTTAATATATTAAAATTAATATAATTTAATTTTATTAAATATATAATAATTAAAATTAAGATAAATAACTCCAATCATGAGATTGAGGGGAAGTTAGAGATTTTTTTCTCTTCCACCTCTTCCCTCTCCTTTCTTTCTCTCTGCAGAATCTCACAGAAAAACATAGATTTTTGCAATGAACTCTTTGACAAATCTCTCTCAATTTTTCTCTTTAAGTTCTCTCTCGAATTACCTTCAGGTTGATTATGGAAAACGTGAAGAGGAAAAGGTCTACAAAGGTAAATGGTCTATTTTTTTTTTTTTTTTAATATGCATGCTCATACCTTGGATGTTGGTTGTTTTCTCTGTTTTTCATTTCAATTGCAATCGCGTTCACGCGCTTCCGTTCTGCCCTCATGCCTATATATTACATGTAAAATAAAATATTTACATCCCTATTGATACAAACATGAAAGTTTAGAAACAAAACTTGTAATTTAACCTTCTTTCTTTTACCTTTCTTACCAAAGTTGAGTTAGTCTATGCTTGATTATTTTGGGACATGTTCGAGAATGATTTTACGACAGAAACAGTTTATTTATAGATTATTTTCATCATTTTCAATGTTCACTTTACACTTTTAAGATGTGATTTTAGTACCTAAACAAATTATTCTAGCATGAAGTGATTTTGTAATGCGACAAAAGTGATTTTTATCTATTTTTAAATTACTCTCAAATATATCATATGCCAACATATATAGCTAAGATTATACTTAGCATGTGTCTGAATCGACAATTTTTTTTTTAAGTCCAAATTTATAATTTTTTTTAGTACAATAAGGATGAGAGATTCAAACCACGAGTCTCTTGATCGCTAACACACCTTTTATATGTCTACTAAAATTAAAATATTCATATTATAGAGAAAAACCTTCTCTTTAAAAGTGAATGATCGTAATTCACTCAACATTCAATTCCTTTAAAAATGACATCTTAAATTGTTATATATAAACAAAACTCTAAATTATATGATAGGACTTTTAGTTGAGATTTTTTTTGAATTGTTCATGTCATATATTTTAATATATAGTAAGACATTAATTATGTGGCTACACCTATTTTTCATGAAGCTTTTTTATATAAAGTAGAAAAAATTTTAAAAAATCTTATTTTTTATTTTTTATTTTTTATTTTTTATTTTTTATTTTTTATTTTTTATTGTTCTATAGACTACCTACAAGAAAAACCACATTTCTTTACATATTGGTTATTGCTAATGTAATTGCTTGTTTCTTGAATATATTCACATTGAGATATTTTGGGACTGAGGGATATGTCATTTCTAGTATGTTGCTATTGCTCTATGGTTGCTTCTTTCCTCCTTTCAATCTAGTTGGGTCTAATTGTTGATCTATATTTATGTAGTCTATATAATATTTTATAGGTACTTGCACTCATCCATTGTTGATGCAAAGGAAGGTTCACAGTACATTTTTGTAGACCCATCTCTCATTTCTTTTGGACACAACTTTCAAGAAGTTAGAACTCCAAACTAGTGTAGTAGACTAATGGTCTCAAAAGCAAACCAAATAGTTCTTGCTCCTCTTAATCCTTGGTGAGGAAAGTTTTTTTTTTTTTTTTTTTATTCAATTCAAACTAGAATGTAGTAGGAAAATAAAATTGCATTAGCTATAAAAACACTAATTATATTTTATTAATTAGTAGCCAATGGGCACTACTTGCTATAAATGCAAAACAGATACGAAAGTCAACTTTTTTCCATTATAATTTCGTTTTAAAGTTTTAACTTTATTTTAGAATTTGTGGTTATTTCTTGGCAAATAGGGCAATAGCGATCTTTCATTCTCAAAAGAATATTCAAAAAGCCAGAAGCAAACATTATGGAGAATGGTGAAGGTAAGTATAAAGTTACTACTTATTCATTATATTATGTAGGCATCTATTGCATGTGATTTCTTCATTTAATATTCTTTTGGTTTTTATGTTTGTTTAACATTCATTGGTTTTTCTACGGTAGTGTTCTTTACAAGTTGGGAGCACCGAATGTGGATACTATGTCATGAAGTATATGAGGGATACTGTGACCAAAAGAAGTATTGTTATCTCAGATTCGATATATTATCAAACTATTTTGACATTTCAAATAGCATAGAGAAAAAAATAATTCATTATTATATTTGGCTTTTATGTTTATAAATTGATAAAAGAAAGTCGTACTCACAAATCCGTTTCAATGAGGTGCGAGTTGAGTTGGCCGAATTTCTGGGATGCTACATGTGATATAGTAGCTGCATGCACAATTTGGTCATTTTGAAGAATATATATGTGGCGGAGATAGTAGGTGATCACAATTTTAAAGATATATTACGAGTTGGACACAAATATATATATTTGTCATTTTGAAGATATAGTTACGATTGATTCATATTGATATAGGTGTAATTTTTTGAATTGTTCATATGGGGGGAGGTTAATTTTAGTTTTGGAGATGTGTTCTTATTGGAGATGATTGCAAAAGTGGTTTTGATAGATGTTATAGGGATGATAGTTTTGTTCATATGGGGTTGTCCATATTAATTTTTATAACTTAGAAAATCCTCCATGGAGTTGTAAAGTTATATGTTGACAATGTTCAAGAACTATTTTGTTAAAGGGATTGGAGAAAATTTTGGTTGATAAGATTGAAAATGTGTGTGGTTGTTTATTTGGTTTGATGACTGTTTGTCCTTATATATATATTATCAATACGATTGTTGGACTAAAATACATGAACAATCTAGAGGTAAACATATATAATTACAAATTAAAAAAAAAAATCATAAACAGACTTGACAAGTTAATTACAAATTAAAAAAAAAAAATCATAAACAGACTTGACAAGTTAAATATGTCAAAATATAGATATATTTGACAAGTAGAAATTATCAAGAAGTTTTGCACTTGACACTTTATTCTTGTCAAGAACACCCATAGTCTTGACATTTTTCGCATATCAAGTTAAGTATACCTGGACATTTTTAACATGTCAAGTAAAAAATATCTTGACGTTTTTCCATTATCAACAACACTCATATTCTTAACATTTCAAAAACATCAAGTGCTATTGTTTTTTTTACGTTTTTACCCATTCAAGAACCCCTACATTCTTGACACTGGATCTCTTGACATTTTGAAAAACGTCAAGAATAGTGACACTTGACATTGCAAAAACATCAAGAAACACTATTTTTCTTATAATGAGTAATACTCTTAAGTATCGAATAATCATATAAGATTTCTTTACACATAAACATGGAAATAACAAAAATGACAAATCTAACCTTGCTAGCTTATAGATAATCATGCTTTTTGCCTAACCATTCGTGTAAATTCGTCTTATGATACTTTCCTAAGGTATATTCTTCTATTTCTTTATATATCACTTTGTATATACTTGAAGACTTTGTTTGGTTAAATAAATTATGAAAAAGAATAGGATATAGAAAATATATTAATGATGTTCTTTCTAATCCTTGAAGCTAAGTATCTCATTCTTGATTTTAATTATGAGCCCTTCAACCACCTTACCCAAAATTTAAAAAAAAAAAAAAAAAAAACAAAACAAAAAAACAAAAAAGAAGTGAAAATTGAAAATGAGTAAATTTGGTAAATAAACAAAGCATGCTAGAACAAAATTCCAAATTTTAAGATGAAGAGAAAAGTGAAGATGAAGTTTTGCCATCTTTGGGAGATTGTCACTAATGTTGATGCCTTTGAGCTCTCCACATTGCATTTTAGCTGCTTGTCATGATAAGAGCACACCTTTTGATTCCTACATTTCAACCAAAAAATTAATTCTTTTTTTTATTTTATTAATCTTTGTTTTTCTTACCACAAGTATAAGAAATAGAGATTTGAACCTGAGGAATAATAATTGTCCTTGACTAAAACTATGCTAATGTTAACAATAATGATTTCATCTTTTAACTTTTATATATACTCTTTTCATTATTATTGTTAAATTTTTTTTCTTCATAAAGAGATTTTAGGCCTTTTATAAGGTTAAAGTATTAAAAAAAAAAATAGTTAAACTTTGTCTTTTGTATTTTATTTCAAAAGTTATAATTTTACCACCCAACTCTAATTTGAAAGATTTTTAAAATTAGGGTTGTTTTTAAATATAAAAAATGAACCAAAATATTTACAAATATATTCCATGTCTATCTGCGAAAGATCGTGTTGCAGATAAACTACTATCTATGTCTATTTGTGTCATGATAGACATAGATAGTAATATATCCTGGTTTATCGTAGTAGATAGACTATGATATTTTGCTATTATTTATAAATATTTTTAGTAGTTTTGTCATTTAGAATAATTTTCCTTAAAATTATAATGAATTAAAAAGAAATTTATAAAAAATTTAGATGGAAATTTGAATCTAAAACGAGTGTAGCAATGACTTGTACTAAAACACTACGTGGGTGTTAGAGTCATCGTTAAATCGTTTGAGTTCCATGTTCCATCTAAATGATCTCAAATAGAATTCAACTTTAAGGGATAGTCTTTTAAAATGTTTATGAAAAGTAAAGTGTAATATTAAAATTTTATAAAAAGATCATACGTATTTTTAAAAACAAAACACAAAGTTTACAATTCTTTTTCCCGTAATTCAACAATTTTCATCCCAAAGTTATAGTAGAATTCTATTTATTTCAAGAATAGTTATAAAACATAACATTTATCAAAAGCGAACAGTAATATTACAATTTTTTTTTAAAAAAAAAAAACAGAAGTATTTTTAAAACGAAGGAGAATAGGTTTAATTTACTAGTTCTTTTTTTTTTTTTTTTTTTTTGTAATTAACAATTTTTAAATGATAAAATAGGATTTTTAGGTTCTCTATTTTTGAATTAGATCCTAGATTAAAAAAAAAAAGAAAAAAAAAGTATAGAATGAAATGAAGGTATACCTTGTTGCACAAAAGGCAACAACATAGTCAGCTGAAGAACAAGTCAAAATGCTTGTAGGATCGTCATATCCAAAACTATAGGCAGCAGGACAAACTTGCTTGAAACTCCTTGAATAATTTGTTGGTAGACATGTCATTGGGTTATCAAACTGCCCTGTACAACAGTACTCGCCTGTATGAAACACGTCGCACGCGCTCCGACACGCCACCACCTTCCCACGGTCGTCCTTCACCGCCAACTCCGGCGGGCAGTTGTCTCTCAAGTCTCCATCGCACCCCGCCGAACTGCAGTTTCCTTTCCCTCCCGACGGCTGTATCGCTATTGGAAGATTGAAGCCATCCACAACACTAACATCATAGTAATCTATAGAGCCAAGAGTGAAGTCTGCAAGGGTGGAAGGACGGCTTCCGGGACCCGTGCAGTTCAGCACTTCTCCGCAACCACCGGTCCGACACTTCCCGTTCCCATCCTTGTCGAAGTCGCAGCCTGTTCGTGCCCATATCCGACCAGTCCATGAGTCCGGAATCGTGTAGACCACGGATTGACCACCCTTCAAGGAAAATCCACCACCACTAATGTTTCCTCCGGGAGTTATGGCAGGCCATATTGTATCCTTGCATGAATTAACAATGGTGAATGTTCTTGTACTCTCTAAAACCCTACCACCTGTCAAAAGATATGTTAATCTAATATATAATATATTATAATCTATTAGTTTAAACTTCAGTAAGGCTTGTTTGGTAGACAATCTAAAGTTGTATTCCGTGTTTTCATACATATGTTTGGTAAAACAGATCTAGAGATTAAATTCTTATTTAAACAATTTTTCAAACCGTGTTTGAAATTATACTTATAGCCATAAAACTAATTATTTTTTAGTCACTAAATATTAGAATTTGGACTATTTGAATCACAAAATCCAGAAACAAATTTTAAAACAGAATTTAAATTGTCTATATTCACTAAACTCAATAAATTTGAAAACATAAAACAAAATCTATATTGCATACCAAAGAGGTACTAAGATAAATTATGGAAGGAAAGAACCAAGTCTCGAAAAAAGAGAACTTACCCGTAAAAAAGATCAAGATGAAGATGGAGATGAAAGTTTTGGAAATGGATAAAAAATCACAAGGCAAAGCCATTAATGTGGGTGAAACTCTTTCCTAAGAAGCTGATAATGGAAGCAAAGAGAAGACATGTGAAGCTTTTATAAGATAAGTCATGGAAGGAAGGAAGGAAGGAAGGAAGGAAGAAGAGTAGGTGCTAAGAAAGGGAGTGAATAATATATGTAAATGGAGACAAATTGAAACAAAGAAAAAAAAAGGGAAAAGAAAAGAAAAAAGCTTCCTTGCTTATACAACACAAAGATCCAATAATGATACCTTGCTCTATCAAATGCTCTAACTATCCATTATATTTCTCTATTTCCTTTCTTGTGTAAGATCCAATTTCCTTTCTCTTCAACCATGATTCTCTATAAGAATAAAAAAAATATATATGTGTGTGTGTGTGTGTGTGAGAAGAGCTATTATTCTAGGTGTTGTGAGAGTAATAATATATTCCAATGAGTAATAGGTGATATATGTAGTTTAATTTCTTACCCCATTCTATGGTTGGAGTCTAAATTGTCATGAGTTCATTTTGGAGTATATGTTTTTTTTTTCAAGTATATGTACTAAGGAATATCGATCTTTCTTATTTTTGTTGAGGTGGAATTATATTTTCAACCGAATAAGTAAAAAGTAGATAAAATTCAATCTCTTTTTTTTTTTTTTTAGTTCGGTAATGTAACAGTGAGAACTTAAACATCTGACTTTTAAGATAAATATAAAATCTCATTGTGTGTTTTAGTTTCATAATTAAATTCGAATAATACCTCCATAGTTAAGCAAGTTTGAGGTTCAATTCTCCTACTCCACATATTGTCAGAAAAAAAGTGTTCAATACAATACTTTTTCACTCATTCAATGTCGTATTTTATGTTATGAAATAATAATACTCACAACTTAATAAGGGTTTTACAAGATCATTGTCCATACACACTTAGCTAAAAAGTTTATTTTATGTTTTTAGGGATGTATATAAAATGGATATCTTCAACTATTTGCCCCCAAAAAGGTAATTCAAATATTCCTATATAGTAACCTAATTTGGTAATCTCCTCTTTGCTTTCCAATTGCCTATTCCCTTAATCCCATGGGATTATGTTGTTGATTATCTAACTAAATTTGTATATTTAGAAAAATTATTTTAAATGACAAAACTGCTGAAAATAGTTACAAATAATAGTAAAATATTAGAGTCTATCTGCGATAGACTGTGATAAATGACGATAGACTACTATCCGTGTCTATCATGACATAGATAGTCTATCACGATCTATAACAAATAGACAATAAAATTTTGGTATATGTGTAAATATTTTGGTTAATTTTTCAATATTTGAAAACAACCCCTTTTATAATTAATAATTGTTTTAGGCATTATTTTAATGTTTGATTGCCACCCGATACAATGTCTTCAAGTCACCAAGAAGTAGGTAGGTGTAAAAGCTCTCTCCTCTTAATCTTCATGTTTAAGAATGTTTTTATCTCAATTTCATGTGCAAGCTTCAAAAGAGCTAGAGTTGTTAGAGTTATTGCCTCACATCTAATAAAAATGTGTTAATTTTGCCAATAATTCAAAAGGTTAAACAAATTGAAACTCTTTCATTACCAAAAAAAAAATAATAATAATAAAATAAAATTTGGTTCCTAAGCTTTTTACTTTTTTGGAAAAAAAAAAAAAAAAATTTAATCAGGTGCAGTTTGTGTATTTGTTTGGTCTTCAACTTCCAAATTTTTGGGGTTTGATTTTAACTTTACTAACAATATGTAATTTCAAAACTTAAGTAAGTTATATAGGTAGACAACAATTAGGAAAAAAAAAAATGGTTCATGATTTAAAATTATATTTGACTCCGAATTCAAATGTTTCTTCAATATTTTCTTTAAAAAAGATAAAAGCTATAAAAAAAATAAATGGGACAGTTGCAGAAATGGCAAACATTTTTATTAAAATTAGGCATGTAGCAAATGTTTTATGATTTTACAAAAATGGCAAAATCCTTAAGTACAACCCAATTTCGTTGATGGATTGAATAGAAAAGGCTGAAAATACCTCTACAGATATTTGAATCACTTTGCGCTCTCTTCTTCTTCATGTAACTTAGTCTCTTTTATTCATGTGTTTTCTATTGTTGAAAGTTGAAAAAAAAAATTGACAGAATCAATTTTTTTTCTTCTTCTTTCTTTTCCTTCCTATTACCTTCCTAGAGTAGTTGTCTTTCTTTTTGAACTTATCAAGAAGGAATTGAAGTTCTCTGTGACTTTTCTCGTAAAATTATGATAATCAATTTTACAGGACAATAACAGAGACCTTAATTTCTAGTAAGTTCAAACTTATTAGGAAAGAGTTGAGCCCTCTGTCACTTTTCATCCGCACTTAATGAAAAAAGTCACAGAGGCCTAATTCATTTCTTATAAATTCAAACTTATCAGGAATAAATTAGTTCTATGTCACTTTCCCGTAAAGTTCACATTTCCTTCTTCTCACAACTAGCTGCAAAGTTCAAACCAGATAGTAGTCAAATAGCAATCAGATAGAAATCAAATGACAACCAGATAACAATCAAATAGCAATCAAATAGAAATCACAAACACTAAGTATCAAATAGTAAAAAGATAGCAAACAAATGACAATTGATTAGCAATCAAATGACAATCACAAACTCACTCTGTAACTTTTCCCGTAAGTTTTGATCAAAATTTTATAGGAAAAGTCACAGATGGCTAATTTCTTCCTAGTAAATTCTCCTTGCATCTACTTGCAAAGTTCAAACCAGATAGCAATCAAATAGAAATCACAAACACTAAGACCTCAATTCCTGGTAAGTTCAAACTTATCATGAAAGAATAGAGCACTTTGTGACCTTTCCCGTAAAATTTTGATGACTAACTTTATGGAAAATGTGACCAACTTTAGTTTTTATAGCTAATTTGTTTCTAATTTTCCACGTAGAGAATCTAGAAACTCTTAAACATCTAATAAGAAGTTAACCTATCTAATTATCTAATTATTCATATATACACTGTCCAAATAGCCAAATATTTGGAAATAATCCAGCTTGAAGTTTAAGCCTCATTTGATAATCATTTAGTTCCTGTTTGATAACTATTTTGGTTTTTGATTTTTTGTTTTTGAAAATTTAATTTATTTCCTCATTTTCTTACCATGGTTTTCATTTTCTTAAGTAAAAGGGTTTCAATTCTTAGCCAAATCTCAAATTCTAAAAAATGTTTTTAAAATTACTTTTTTTCCATTTTTAAAACTTGGCTTAGTTTTTTAAAATATTGGTAGAAAGAATATAACAAAACAAGAAATTTAGTGGTGTGGGAGAGATGTTTATAGGTTTAATTTTCAAAAACTAAAAAAATGATGTTTTCAAAAATAGAAAAGCTTTTGAAAATAATTACAAATATGACAAAATTTTACTTTCATTTGTGATAGACTGCAGTAGACCCAAATAGAAAGTACAATTTTGCTATATTTGTAAATAGTTTGATATTTTTTCTATTTATAATATTTTTCCAAACTAAAACTAAAAACCAACCAAATAGTTTAAAAATTATGTTTGTTTTCTCACAACCTTTTTACCATCGTTATCATTTTGTAAGCATAATTCTTAGATATATTTCAAAAACAAAAACAAGTGTTTCTTTTATATGTGACACAACTTTTATAGGGAAAAAAAAAAAAAGAAGAAGAAGAAATAATAGATGGGTGTACGAAAAACCAAGCTCACAAAAAAGAAACATCCTACTACAAGAAGGAACTTTAGCTATGCCAAATAATGCCTATAGAATAGTTACAAAAGGTCTTCAAAATCAAAGTCCACAAAGAAATATGAAAGTGAACAAGAGACCAAATCTCACTAGAGTCCTTATCAACCCCTCTAAAAGTCCTACTATTTAGCTTACCCCCACTAGGTCTATAAGATCACACACACCCCAATAAGCCATAAATGGTGGCCCTTTTCCTCACGAAACAGATTGAGGAGGAACTCCTGAATCATAACACTAGTGTCCCTCTAATGAGCGTAGGAGATACCAAGCATCTAAAAACAACTCCCAAACAGAACTTGCAAACTACGACGCCGAAGGATGTGATCCATATCTTACTCTGCCTTTTGACCAAGAATATAACAAAAAATAACAATAAGCGAATGTAAATCCATCGTGTTAGCATGGCCCTGTAAAACTTTCCAGGTAAAGAACCTCACATACCTAGGAATCTTAACACTAGCCTTATTGATCAATATTAATAAGGCTAAGAAAAAAGGACTTGCACGAAAATCCCTCAAAAGGATTAAGTCTTCAGACCCTCACATCTCTTCTCCCACGGTTAAAAGAATATGAGCTCTTGAACCACACAAGGAAATCAACCACAAGGTATTTTTCAGTGAAGACAGATGAAAAAGTCTAAGAAATAAGGCCTAGGGAGCCCCACCACCACCCAATGGTCTTCCCAGAAATAAGTATCTTTCCCCTCCTCCACTGCACAATGGACTAATTGACCAAAAGTAAGTATTTAAAAAACTAATTTTTAAGGTTTCATCTTCTTCAGTTGGAACTTCAAAAACGTCATAAACCAATCTTGTAATCTTCTATTACTTCTTTCTTCAACAACAAAGAACAATAACAAAAACAAGAACAAACTCCAAATCAATTTCCCTGCTTTCTTCCACCAAAACTTGTTTTCTAATCTAATGTGCATAACAAAATCCAATTTACGATAAGGAATAACTTTCCGATCACTTCTCTTCCTTCCTTTTCGTATAAAATCCCCATTTTTTCCCTTTCTAAACACAACAATCCATACCTTCGATTCGTAGAATATGTCGATGCCTCAAAACCCTCGACCTCGAATCGTCGTCAATGGCGGCTTCCCGAGGACGACCACCATGCATTACTATTGGTGCCGGTTTTGTCGAAGAATCATCAGAATTAGCTTAGGAAACCCTCTAGAAATTTCCATTACTTGCCCTTTTTGCTCCAGAAATCTCCGCCATGAATTGGACGTAGCTAGGGCTAGAAATTTCCCTCGTCTCCCCAATTTAGCTGCCGGAAATCGCACGATTTCCCCCCCGATTGTCCCTCAGTGGGGATTCGAAACCGATGAGTCTTGGATCACGCTCCGATTCTCCAGCCCACAGGCTAATTCCGGGATTGAGGCGATTCCGAGGGTGAAAATTACGGAGTACCATTTGGAGAAGGATTCGAATTGTGCGATTTGTAAAGAGGAATTCGAAATCGGAGAGGAAGTAAGGGAGTTGCCTTGCAAGCATTTCTATCATTCGGATTGTGTGGTTCCTTGGTTGAGGATCCATAATACTTGCCCAGTTTGCCGGTATACGTTGGAGAATACCGCCGCCGCTGACGGCGAGGGGAGTGGGAGCGGTTTTAATGCCGGAAGGGGTGAGGAATTCGGGGAAGAAGAAGGAGAAGGAAGAGGGAATGGAGGATGGTGGAATTTGGTGTGTTGTTGGTGGCCATTCCGTTTCATCGGCGATTGGGCTCGCCGCCTCCGGTTTGCTGATTCCGGTGATAGTTTCTTCGTCGTTGAACGTAAGATTTTTTATTTTGAAATTTCTTCATCTATGGATGAAGATAGGGAAGAAAAACAAAACACAAACTACTTTTTAATAATCAAAATGAATGGTTGAAATTATTACAATTATTACTATTAGATTAATTAACACATCAAATATTTGTACTTATTTGGTTCCAAACTTTCAAATTTACCAATTACGTATTTGAATTTTCAATTTTATTTATCTTTATTTGCTAACTATTTGATTTTTTTTTTTAATTTTTTTTTAATTTAAAAAACTTAAATTTAATTTTTAAAAATATTAATAAAAAATAGATAACAAAATAAGAAATTTAAAAGTAAAATGAGTGTATAAACTTAATTTTCAAACATTAAAAACCAATAATCCAATAATTATCCAACTGCACTTTAAAAATTATCTTACACATAAAATTTGAATTATTTTTATTTGATATCATTTTGGTTCATGTAATTTGAGAGTTTTCAACTAGTCCCCATATTATTATACTTCCTTCTCATTATTAGTTTCTCGTTGATTTTTACAAAAAAATAAAAATAAAAATTTAATGTCTATTAGCATTTTTCATCATAAATTTTGAAAACAAATTCACACACCAAATTTCCTTACATGAAAATTATTGTTATTATTTAATTAAATTCGATAAAAATTAACTCCGAAACTAATTTAAGATTTATTGAAAATTCATGCACTAAAATTGAACCAACCTAAAGTACAAAATTGTTATTTTAACCTTAACCTAATTATTATTTTCTCTTTAAACAAAAAAAAAAAAAAAAAAAAAAAACAGAAAGTGACAGAATTCCATGAAGATCCATGTCTTAAGACAACTGGATTTAAAATGACAAAATGGACCATCAATGTCAAACTAGTCAACTTAAAAGTACAAATTTGAGCATCAAAATCATACCAGTCTAGTCAAAATTCGAATCCACAAAAGAAAAACTAAGTAAACTATAACTTAAACAGACAAAAAAAATCAAATTATACACTAAAAAAACAAATAAGTTAATCTAAATATTGAAATATAATGTTAATGTGTACTGGTTGGAGATTGCAGCAGGTTCATGGATGTACTCTTGGCTTGCTAATTAACCCCCTACTCCCAGGTAATATCTACTACTTTACTCGTTTATTTATTTCTACATTAATGAAAGCCATTTGAAATGAAGCTGTGTATTGTAGTGTATATGTAACAAGCATTTTGCTTTCTTATTCAATTTCTTTCTTGTAACTAGCGAAATTGCAGACAGTCAAAAGGAACCTTCTTTAGGGACTGTACAGCTTTTACCTGAATAAACTAAGAGAAAATAACACTATATAGTTCCTTTTGAGGTCTGCAACTTCAATCTCTCATTTCATAGTTTATATTACTCAAACATCTCCAGGCAAGAGGAGTTGGTTCCCTTTGGAAAACAACATCCCTATTTCCTATGTAGACTTAAAGATAGGGGGAAATATCACCTTCAGACTCTCTATACTAACTTTTCTTTGTTTTTGAGGGGCGACCTGTTTGTTATTAGACTTGTTTGCAGAGGCAGTAGAACCAAAAATGGGTTTCCAATCCGATTGTATTCTTCAGATTATGTAGGCGATAGATGTCGATGCCAAGATGTAGGAGAGTGGCCGAGACCCATGATTTTTAATCCTACAAAGATGAGAAAAGGAATGATAGATATAAGTGACTTGATGTGTGCTAAGAAATGTGTATACCACATGCTTTCAACTCTCTATAATCTAACAAAATATGTCAAAGCTTACATGATCTGGATGTGACGTATCTTCCTTTGTCTGCCCTGGTTTGGAGTGAAAAGAAGGCTTTGGTTTAGGTAACAGATCGGGGGGCAAAAGCGGTGAAAACTCTACCGGAGATGCACGTGGAGAAGAAACTCGAGGTTGTTCAGCCGGAGGAACGATCAGTCTTGTAGACTTTGGATAGGAGGTTGGGGGTATTGAATGTTCACGAGGGGAATGTGGAGGAACCATTGAAGGGGTTGGAGACGAGGTTTCACAATTTGCATGAGGTGGGGAATGAGTTGCAGGTGATTGCGCGGATCTCGATGGATGTGGGCTACTCGGTAGTTTTACATGGTCACCAGGCACTGGGGCAGGAGCGGGAGAAAAACTCGGAGGCATTGCCTTTGCAGGTCTCTTCGAATAAGAAGACAAACTGACACTCTTGACTTCTCCAAAAACAGAATAATCAAGGCCAAGATTTCTTTCAGGAGAGGTGTTGATGATTGCAGCCAACTGCTGTAATCTCTGTGACGTTATGCGTCCCAATTCCGACGTAATAGAAGCCTGAACAATTACAAGTGGTTGCATCGTCGAGCCAATCTTGTTTGTTATTTGCAAATACACATTCTGTATAACAAGAAAAGAAAGAATGGAATCCAACATCCATTAACCAAATCCACTCCCAGATACACAAAACTAACAACAATTAAAAATTTCATCTCAACTTATGATCTCAAATGCTAGAGCTAATATTTGATAAATTCGATCCATAACAGAAAAGATAAGTTTAACTTATATAAGTCTTCATACCTCATAAGTCCTCAGACTCAATCCAAACTTTAGTTGGCTCTTGAACTTGGCAAAGTTGTCGAGTATTTCAGAAATGGAGTTAGTAAGAGTGAAGTTAAATACAATCTGGGGAAACTGCCAAATTGAAGCATGTTGAAATGGGATTATAGAAATTCCCCCTGGAAACTTGAGAATTTGAAATGTCGATGGCTGTCCAAAAATCGATGTCGTCAAAGTAAGGTTGGATTCGGAAAGGAAAAAGTCATATAAAGACGATCTCAGCAGACTTAAGGACACTGGATTTATTGGAGCAGTTATGTATTCAGAAAGAAGACCAAAAACCACGTAAGTCCTGTTCGACTCACCTATACCATGCATGGATAGAATGGAAACCTGGTAACATATACGACAACCCTTAGACATAAAAAGACCTTACTAGTAAAACTAAATCCAAAAACAATAACAAAGCACAAAACCTTCAAGTTTGGAATGTCTAATTCACCATTGATATCAAACTCTAATCTCTTGATGTGAGGGAGAAGCTCATTCACGGGCTTTTCAAGAACGAAATACACCTGAACTGTAGCTGGAGAAGAGAACAAAAACTTTCTAAGTAACAAATACTCACAGAAGATCTAAGTTGAAGCAAAAGCAAAGTCTAATTTCTTGAAGCGTTCCCGATCCCTCACGAATCGGATTCTAACCAAATAGTTCACAGAAAATCTAAAATTGAAGCAAAAGCAAAGTCCGGTTTTATTGCTATCACATAAACTATAGAGTAAGTGTTTCATAGTTGATGCTAGGAGGAGTGTTCAGACGATCCACCCAATTGTCTTGAATCCAATTCTTCTGGGAATATGATTCCCTAAGCAAAATGGTAAGGAAGGAATATGATGCCTTTACTATTTTCTAAATAGTATAAATTTTGGTTCGAACTTTCTTCCCATGTGAAAATTATATTCCAAACATGGAAAAATGAAACCCGCATCAAGTGAGTGTTGGTTGCAACTTACACTAAATTCACATAACAAACTCTGCAGAATTAGGACTAAGGCACCATATTTTCAAACATTTCTATCAAAACATCAAACAAAATAAAACCCCTCAAGGAAAACCAAAACAAGATAAAAGGAACAAAAAAAAACCTTCTTCAACCAGGATTGAACCTTGAGAAATGGCCTCTCATCTTCATATTAAAATGACCATCAAAATAAACTATCAGAAAATTGTGGGAGAATAAAAATGGTAGATCAGATGAGTTGATCTGAAGCACAATCATCATAACACTTCCAAATTTCAAATTTCAAGAGACAGAGAAAACACATTACAGAAAACAGAAAGATCATTCAAATCATTCAAAAGCATCAGAAAAGTATAAAACCCCATCAAGAAATTACAAGAAAAATCAGAGCAATCAAGAATCAAAGCAGAAATTCCCAAAGGCAGAATTGAAGAAGAAAGAAGAAAAGAGAAATAGGAAACTCTAGATATACATACCACTGAGTTTAATGGTGTCTTTTGCCTCAAACCCAGAATTTCTTTCATGAAGAGGAAGAAGCCAAAAGAATCCAGGGACAAACACCACAAACCCCAAAATCAAAACGAAGAAACACTTGAAATTCAACTCCTTACAAACTCTATGAAAAGCAGTCGAACATTGACCACAAAGAAACCCAGAAGAATCCCCACTTGGAGCCACCTCACGACGCTGCTGCAACGGCAGATTTTGCTCTTCCCCTTTCCCCATTTGCAGAGCATCTGTAACAATCCACCACTGAAAACAAAATCGAACTCGAAAAGAGCACACTCAAAGGCACCCCTAGTGGGTTTCTTAGAAAGAACCAAACTGAATGGAAATGGATCGGTATTTTTAGGGGCAAGCCAACGTTGAAGAGAAGCAAAGGTGAAAGGCAAAGAGAGGGTAAAGGGGAAGATGAGAATAAAGAGAGAAACCCCACTTGAAGGATTTAAAATAATAACAATTGGAAAAGGCTAAAGAAAAGTTTGTCCACGAAGACCAACAAATGGAGATCTAATGGAACGCTCATTCACTTCCTTCCTGCAACTTCTTTTTCACTGTCCATTGAATTGAGAATGAATATTAAATTGGGTTTTGATTTTTGGGTTTGGCGGAGATTGATGAACGAAGCAAAGCGAAGATTACAGGGCAGAAGGGAAATAGAAGAACTTTCGAAGTGCAACTGTCAGTCGTGAGAAGATTGGGGAATTTGTACCGATGACGTGTAAATATGGAGGTCCAAATTTAATTTTACCTCACTCTAAAAAAACACACCAAAATTATAAATTTATCAATTTAACCTTAAATGCATTCTTTTTTATTTTCTTTATTTTCTAGCATTTTTCTTTCTTTTTCGTTTTTTCTTTTTTTTTTCTAATTTCGTCTTTCTTCTTTTTTCTTTTTTTCTTTGATTCTTTTTTCTGTGTTATTTTTATGTATTTCTTCTCCTCTTTTTTTATTTTTTTACTTTTGTTCTTATTTTTTATGTTGTCTTCTTCTTTTTTTTTTTTCCATTTTTTATGTGTTTTTCCCTCATCATTTTTCTTTGTATTTCTTTGCATCGAGCATCAAATATAGAATATAAAGTATTAGAGCATAAGTGAACTTACAACATAAAGTACACTCTCTGTCACTTTCTCATAAAGTTCTAATGATCAACTTTACGAGAAAATAACAAAGAGCTCAATTCCTAGTAAGTTCAAACTTATCGGGAAGGAGTTGATCCATCTATGACTTTTTCCGTAAAATTCTGATGATCAACTTTACGGGAAAAGTGATAGAGAGTTCCCTTCCTGGTGAGTTCGAACTTACTGGGAAGGAGCTCCCTGTGACTTTTCCAAATTTTGATGCGACCAACTCCGATAAGCGAGAATAAGAGTGAGAGAGCAAGAGTGAGAGTGAGAGAGAGAGAGAGAGCGAGAGAGATAAAAGTGATTGTGAGTGAGAAAAGAAAGCGGGAGCGAGAGAGAAGTTGAAAGAAAAAAAAAAAGGAAAAAAATGATTTTGTCAAATTTTCCGTAACGTTGGCCAGTAAACTTTATGGGAAATTTGACAGAATCAATTTTTTACTTCTTTTTTAAAAATTTCTTCTTTCCTTTCCTTCCTATTATGTTCCTACTATCTTTATGGGAAAATAGGAAGGTTGTAGGAAGGAAAGGAAAGAAGTAAAAAACAATAAGAATTTTTTTTTTTTTAATTTACTTATGTTCCTATTATGTTCCTACTACCTTAAAAAAAAATTCCTTATTTTTTTTCTTCTTTCAAATTAAAATAAAAAAAGTTGACAGAATCGTTTTTTTCCTTCGTGGTAAGTAATATGAGGAAGGATAGCTCTTTGTCACTTTATGGGAAAAGTCACATAGAGCTCGTCAAACTTAGCAATGAGAGAGCTCTATGTGACTTTTCCCATAAAAGTTTGATAAGAACTTTATCGAAAAAGTCACAGAAAGCTAATTACTTTCGTATAAGTTTGGACTTACTAGGAAGGAAGCTCTCTCGCTTCTTCCTCTAGCTTCTTCCTTGTCAATTTTGTAGTTTTTTCCTTCATTTGAATTTCACTCTTGCTTCTTCCTCTCGTTCTGATTCACACTCCAACTTACATTTTCTATTCAAAAAACAAAAGGGTGAGAAGAAAATCTTGTTGGAAAAATGAAAAAAAAAAGCAACATAAACAAAAATCTCCGAAAAAGAAAAAAGGGAAACCGCGGGAAAAATAGAGGACATCATAAATTGAAGAAATCTCCAGAAATGAAAAAAATGAAAAAAAAAAAAAAAAAAAAAAAGAAGAAGATGACAAGAGAAAAAAAAATATAAGAAAGAAGGAAGAAGGGTTAAAATGGTAAATTCACCATGTGATGACATCAGCAAAAGCCAAATTTTGAGCATTTTTTAAAGTGAGGCCAAATTTCATTGGGGTCTCCCAATTTAGGCCATCCGATCAAATTCCCCACAAATATTCAACCAAGTTTTAAAATGTCTATAAAGGTCAATTTAAATCTCTATTTTTCGAGTATTAAAAATACAAAAATCTAGATAAAACGTTGATGTGATGAATATTTTTTTAAAAATTATTAATTTAAATAAACAAGTTCTTTTTAGATAAGCTAAAAATGTCTTTGGAGAAGAAAGTCGTGTCCATTATGTTGACTTGAATTTAATGTCATGATTGAATATGAAAAAGAGAAAAAACGACTTTTTTCCATAAAGATTTAAAATAGCCATTAAATATATAATAATCTATATAATAATCTAAGAAAAATTGAAATTGAAGAAATTTTAAAAATTTAAAATTTGCTTCTATTTAAGCTAGTCAAGCTTATATATAAATTATCGACTAAGAGATGAAATATTCAAGTCTACTCCAAACAATGAGAAATTAAAAATACTAATGAAAATATTCATTATATCCTAATGATATTTATGTACGAAAATGTAAAGGTGATCTTTATTAAAAAAATAAAAATAAATAAATAAATAAACTTTTAAACACATAAGAAATAAATTAGTTATCAAGTTAGGATTTTTATCTTTTAGTTATGATTTCTTTTTGTTTGTTTTCAATTTTTTAGATTTCCTTGTTTTCTAAAAAAAAATAAACTACTTTAAGTTTTTGAATTTTGAATAAAATGTAGCTTTGTATCTAGTGGAAATGAATAAAATAGTAAACATGGTTGCTTTTTAAATTCAAAATACTAACTGCCAAACAATGATTAAAATATTTGTCTCCATACACCTATCTATATATATATCCATAAATTGTACAGTCCAGCATGGTTTTATACATATATTTAGATGTCTCATATATCTACTCAATAAATATTTTTAAAATAACCATCAAATAGTTATTAATGTAAATATAAATATGAAAAATTATTTTAAATGACAAAAAAAATATCATCGTAACATAGATAGATACAAATAGTAATATCTATATTATTTATAAATATTTTGGTTCGTCTTTCTATATTGAAAAATAGTCCATAAATATTAATATTTAGATCTTAATTTAATTATTAATTTAATGATTTTTATAATTTTTTTTATTTATAGAAATATTAGACAATGTTGATATTTTATTTATATATATTTATCAATATATCTACCGAATTAAAAGGCATCATTATTGACATTAAAATTTTAACCATTGCTATCAAGCTTTTCTATTCTAGGCTTTAATCTTATTGTACCGTTTACTAAAATCTCTAAACTTTCGGACTTTATATAGTTTTGTTTGAGAAATTATTTAAATATTTGTAATTAAAATTAGTTTTGTTGATGCTCTGATCTTGTCTGCATTAAGCTTTGCTATAAGTGTTCGGTGGCTTTGTCTCTGACCTGGTGCCCCTAATTTGGTGTCAATGTCTTTTTCCAAGCTATCATGCACAACAGATCCTTGCACTAGTGTAGTGTTGAGCCTAGTACATTCTAATACTTAAGTTAGCTATTACAAGGGGTGACTAATTCAGCTAAGCACAAAAAAGAAGTAAGGTCGAGTCTCTTTTTTGAAGATTACTTAATCTATCCTTGGGGTGATTGAATGACGCATTTATAAGTCAGTCCTCTGACACACGCTTATAGTTGCGTGTGATGACAGGGGTGTTAAGGATGTTTCTAGCGCTTAAGGTTATAGGTGCAAGTTCGGCTTCAACTTTAGCGGAGTACATAGGTTGGGTTGGATTGGGTTAAGGGTGTCTCCTAGACCAACCCGAAAATTCGAGTTGGTTGGGTTGACAACCCAAAAGATCCAAATATAGTCTCCAACCCAACCCATAAAATTCAGGTTGGGTTGGATTGGGTTATCGGGTTATAACTTTTCTTTTTCTTTTTAATTAAAAATATGTAAATTTATTTACAACACATGACTAATAACTAAAATCTCATAACATTCAAATATTAAATAGCAAATATCTATGATATTTATTATAAACTTTAAATAATGATAAATATTATAATAATTGTAAAAGAAAAATATTAAAAATTCACAAATTAATCCATAGAAAGTAATCAAACTTTAAATAAAGAGAAATATATAATATATTTGGTGCATATATATTTGGATTGAGTAGTTTGGGTTGTGGGTCATTTGAACACCCCGGTTCAACTTAGTTGTTTATCAATTGGTATACATTTACAAGCTCAGTTAGTCAGCCCATACCCCAAAAGCACGCCAACAAATTTATTTTGGGACCACGTTCACTCTACTATGCCCTTTCCTGGTATCTTTCTGGCTTAGGCCCGCTTCCTAAGCTTTTGGCTCTTGTTTTGGGCAATCCTCAACAAGTTTTAAAAATTAAGTTTTTTATTTTTACAAAGTAGGCTTATAAGTACTACAACAACCTTTAAATTTGTATATTTTGTTATTTACTTTTACGGATAATTTTACAAATTAAGTCAAAATGTGAAAACTAACCCAAAAGAAAAAGAAAACACAGAGTAATTTTTATTGTTTAGAATTTGATTAGAAATTCAAATATTTCAAAACAAGTAACTAAAAACTTAGGCCCCATTTAGAAACCATTTCGTTTTTTTTTTGTTTTTGTTTTTGTTTTTGAAAATTAAGTCTATAGATACTACTTCCACCTCCAAATTTCTTCCTTTGTTGTATAGTTTAGGTTTAAAAAACTAAGCCAAAATTTGAAAACTAAGTTTTTAAAACTTTGTTTTCATTTTTTGGAATTTGGCTAAGAATTCAACCATAATACTTAAGAAAGATGCAATTTATTGTAAGAAATGTGGATGAAATGGGCATAATTTTCAAAAACTAGAAATAAGAAACAAAAAAGTTACCAAACGGAGCCTTAACATATCTAATAGTAAATCATTTTCAAACAGCCAGTTTAACCTTATTTCTAATAGTAAGCTTTTTGGTTTATAGTAGACAAATTCAAATGTTTAGTGAACTTAACTCGTCATTTTCTCGAGAGCTTTTCTTTGTCAATTTAATAATGTTACTTATCAAAGTAATTAATTAACCAAACTAGCTTGTGTTCGGTGTGCTAAATGCTTCACTATTCAATAAGCATGCCTATATTCCTATATTGTGCAAAGTCTTGATAGGATTAAACTAATCCTTCAAAAGACCTTGTGTAATGCAGTTCTTATTGGTTGTCGTCCATTGATGTAATGATCTAATAAAGTTTTAATTATATACCTATATTTCAACTATTTACTTAACTTATACTATTAACATCAATGGATGATGTAACACTAATATGACATATAAAATTTGAAAGATTATCTTTTGTTTTATACTATTGATTTCAATTCAAACACCATTCTTCTTGTTAGCATTGGATTAGATTAAAAATCAATACATAAAAAGATGAAATTGAATTTTTAAAATTTTAAATTTTGGGATGAAGTACTTTTAAAGAGAAAAAAAAGTTATAAAAGAGAACCTTTTCTAACTTTTTAGTTTTGTATTTGTTTCTTGAAGGAATGAGATGATAATTAATATGATATTAAGAAATGGGTTTAATTAGCTCATGCAAACTAAAGTAATGGTTAAGCAATGAAGTTGATAACTTAATTAATTAAAGTTCTAGCACAATGAGATAAGGAACAATTACAAATCTTCCTTGGCAATTTTTCTATTTTATATACCATATCTTTGCATTTAGAAAAATAGTACCAACTTCTTGATATTAGTTTATAAATTTAAATCATATTTATTCTACACGTATTGCTTTTAAACGATGAGATACAAATCAAATTCCAAACAATTGAAACTATTTAAAAGTATGGTAGATTTTGAATATTAGGTAAATTGCAATGTAATTTGGATTTTTTCCCCTTTTCTTGTTAGTTTTAAAGAATTTAAACTGTACTTTTTTTTTAGTACAACAATTATAAAGATGGAGGATCAAACATCCCTTCTCTAAAATAAAATATCATGTCAATTATCACTAAACTAAGCTTCCTTTGGCGACTTCTATTTAATTTGAGTATTAACTCTATAAAAAACAATATTATGAAGAAAAATTGTAACAGTAACAATTTTCTCATAATGGGATGGCCTATATACTAATAATAATAATAAGGGAAATTATTATAAATTGAAAAAATATCAAACTATTTACAAATACAGAAAATTTCACTGTCAGCGATAGACCACCCGATAAAAGTCTATCGCGGATTGTCAGTCCATTGTGGTCTATCTTGATAAACGGTAAAAAATTTTTATATTTGCAAATATTTTGGCTCATTTTGATTTGGTTTTGATTTTTCAAAAACGATAATTTATATATAAGCACTGAAATCATCGAAATTTGGTTTTGATTTTTCAAAAACTATTTCGATTTTTGTTATTTTTCATTTAATGTCTCTATGTTTTGTTTACCGTGGTTGTAGATGAGAACGGTGAAAGTTATCCATAAGAATTTTTTTTTTCTTTTATGGTAAAATTGAATTCATTTAAATATGGAAGTAAGTTTGATTTACACATGTCTATAAATTTTATTTTGACTTAATTTTAATTCAATAGAAATTTGTAATTAATAGTGAAATTGTTGCTTTTTTCTTCCTCATTTTGTTTTCCCAAGGTTTGTTTTCATATGTAGGAATACTCATTTTAATAAGTAGTACATCATTTTTTTTGTTGGTTTAATTTTGTATTTTCAAATTTTTAAGTTTCAGAGAGATTTGATTTAGGAATTCATTTATTTTGTGTGAGTTGTAGAGATTTAAGTAGTCATTATCCATCCTAGTTTTTTTTAGACATTTTGATATACACATTTTATGTATTTCTTTTAAATTTTTGCAGGGTTCTAGGTTTATCTTTTTCAATCGTTTTCTTTAATTATTATTATTATTATTATTATTATTATTATTATTATTATTATTATTTTGTTCCAATATATGTTTGTTTCTTCATCTTTTTTGGTCTTTTCTTTTTGGTGTATTTCTTTATTTATTTATTCATTTATTTTTGACTATTTCTTGACTTTTAATTTGTTTCTTAAAAAAAAAAGTTTGATGCATCTAACGTCGTCTATTTTAATTTATTTTTAAAATTTTAATACAACATTTAATTTTAAATGTATTTCTCATTTTGTGTATGGTTGGAAAAGAAAGAACGTATATGAGATAGGAGGATGAAAGAGGAAGAAGAAAAAATAAAAAATCCCAAGCCAGGAGATCATAGGTCCACTTTTTCTCTCATGATTTTATAGATTATGTGATCTCGTCTGATTTGTTTTTTCCCATTCTTATTGTTTTTTTTTTTTTTTTTTTACCTAAGTGAATTGGATTTTAATATGAATATTTACTCCAATTCATTTTATTTTAAAAGTTACAATGATCTCCACCATATATGTAATTATTAGTGAAATTGTTACTTTTTTTTCTTCCTCAGGATTTTCTCACTTTTTTTTATATAAGTTTTGGAGAGATTTGATTTATAAGTTTATTTATTTTGTTTGACATCCATCTTATTGTTTATTTATTAATTTTGAATTTCTTTTAAAGTCTTGCAAGTATTTTAGGTTATCATTTTCAATTTTTCTCCAATATATGTTTGTTCTACATTTTTTTTGTGTATTCCTTTATTTATTTATTTGGTTATTTCTTGATTTTGTTACCTATTTTTTTCTTTTTTTTTTTTTTTTAAAAAAAAGTTAATGCATCCAACGTCGTCTATTTTAATGAATTTATTTTTTTCTAAAAATTTTAGTACCTCATTTAATTTTATATGTATTTATCATTTTTCATTTTGTGTTTGGTTGTGTGTGGTTGGAAAGGGTGTGTATGATGAGATAGGAGGATGAAAGATAAGGTAGAAATAAACAAAATAATTTCAAGCTCTCCATCTAATTTTGTTTTATCCCATTCTTATTATTAATTTTTTTTTTATCTAATTGTAATGAATTTAGCTATGAATATTAGTTCCAATAAAATTCATTCATTTCATTTTATAGATTATAAAGATCTCCACCATTTTTTGTTTACCCGATTTTTAATCTTTTAAATTTGTGTTCTTATCTAGTTGCAACAAATAATGTTTTGATTTTTTTCAATGAGATCTTAAGAAAGAGACAACTATAAGATGTGGGGAGAAAAAAACAAAGTTGAGAGATACAGTAGAAAGACTTGAAAATATCAGGGAGCATGGAGATAATGATAGATAGGTTGAGAAAATTAGGAAAGGTAGATTTGTAAAATTGATTTATTATTCCCAATTTTAATTTTAATCTTAATCTCACCTCTACATAATGAAATATAATAACTTTTTATTATTAACCACTTATATGTGTTACTTGTGATTTAGGATTGATATTAAAAAAAATAGTTCTTACTTTTTAAATCAAATACAATGAAAAAAAGATTTTGAGGAAAAATTTAAGAACGGTAAGTATAAAAAGACCTTATTTTTTTCGAAATAAGAAGAAGATTCATTTTTAATAAAAAACCAGTTTTTTTGTTGATAATAAATATTGATAAAAAAGTTAAAATTAGAGTTACGAGATTCAAGAAAAAAATTGTTTAGTGTTTTACTTTAAAAACCATAAAAGAGGCATCTATTTAACCATGTCATAAAATATGACACAGTATCAAAATGGTTGTAAAAAATATTGAATAACAACCAGATTTTATTCATCCTTTTTAAAGAAAATAACTAGGATATAAATTATAAATAAAGATATCACCAATTTGGGGAGAGAAAAAAAAATACAAGTTTACCATTTCACGATTTTGTTATTTTTTTTAATTACTTAAAATTGAAAAAAAAAATTTACAAGTTTAAAATGGACAAAAGCCTACTATTTCTTACAAAATTTAATTAAAACTACAAGATTTTACGTGCAATGCACGTGTTTCTTGACTAGTATAAAAAAAGAAGAAGAAAAAAAACTCATCCTCTATACTTATCCCAAGGTTTATAGTGTCCATGAAAATATCGAAACCTTAATTTTATGAAAATTTCGATGAAAATATCAATAAAATGTCAATTTGGATGGATATTTAAAAAAAAAATTATAAAAACAAAAATTTTAATAATAAATTTATACTAGTAAATAAATATTTAATGATTTTTAAACAAGTTAGCAGGTCTATTATTTGTATTATATTTACATTAATGACATTTTGTTGCTTCTTTTTTTCTTTTAATGTTTTGTGGATTTTCTATGATATAATGGAATTCACCCCCTAACATCGATGTCAGACCCATGGAAACATGAAAATATGGATGAAAATATCGACATATCGATGGAGAATTTAATACTATGTTGATCCCTTTCCACTACAAATTTTAGCTTTCATCGTCATTTAGAACTACAAATTTGGTAAATTACATAGTTTGATATAGGTTCTGATAGAAAAACATGGAATAAATTTTCCATTCATATTCATAAACACATTTAATGTCTTTTCCATCATATTATATACCTTGTGATTTGATCAATCAAAATACCCATATGATCTTATCATTGATAAATTTGAAAAGATAACCCATTGATTATTTTCAATAATAAATCATTAGTTGAACCCATGTTAGCATATGTTTTTCCCAACTTCCACTACCCTCTAAATTATAAAATGTTATCTTTTTTTTTTTTTCTTTTTTTTTTCTTTTTTCTTTTTAACTACTATAAAGTAAAATATAGAATATGCTTTTAGGATTAGTTTAGAAAATTATGCACTTATTCCTACCCCTTCACATGGTCTATATTGTTGGGTTATTCTCAACCAACAAAAACAACTTTAGAAATTCACTATGCATACAACACTTTTATATTTAAAACAATTTTTTGTTTACAAAAAAATCTAAAAGAATTTCTCAGCATCATTCTTTGGTACCATCTTAATTATTAAATATACTTTTTAAATTATAATAAGTTCATTAAAAATAAGTCTATTCCAAAAGATATGCTTTTTTAATAATCTCATATTTGTTTTTATTTTAATCCATGTCCTTCTAATTTTCTAATTGTCTACATTTAGTCAATATGTCTTCAATAATTATTAAAACTTGTCTGTGGTTAGTTCAAAAAAAAGTTAACTTGTATTAAACTTGAAAAAATAAAATAATAATTTGAATTTAAAAAACAATAAGGTGAATATGTTTTTAAATTTTATGGAGGGAGATAGATTATATATATATATTTTGAAAAGCTAGACGATAACTTAACAATTAATATTAATTTTAATATTTATTGAAAATACAATAACTAAAATACAATAAACTTTAAATATAAGGACTAAATGATCCATTTTAACGTTTTCTTTTCTTCCTTCTTTTAAGTGTAATTCTATGGAGGATCTAATTTGTGAAATAAAATAAGTTTGGTTTTTTCTACTAAAAACTCATCCATGTAAATAATAATACCAATTAGTAGGAAAAAGAAAAGAGAGAAAAAGACCAAAGTGACCTGTTTTGTCCTTTTCTCCTTTCTGTAATTCTATGGATGACCTAATTTGTGGAATAAAATAAGTTGCTCTTTATATTAAAAACTCATCCTTGTAAATAATAACCTCAATTTATGCAATAATATTAACTTTGATAAGTTTGGACAAAAAAGCCCTTCAAAATAGTGGGTGAAATTAATGTAGTACAAAAATGGTCAATAAATAAGGTCTTGGTTTAATAACCCTTTTATTTTTTTGTATTTAGTGTTAAAAATAAGGGGCTGATTTGATAACGTTCCTGTTTCCTATTTCTATTTCTATTTGTTTAGAAAACATACTTGTTTGATAACTGTTCCTGTTTTTTATTTCTAAATTTTGAGAAACATTTCTAAAAGATGGGCCAAAATTGAGAAACAACAAAAAGTAGTTTCTCCTGTTCATATTTCTATTTCTATCTTACCGTTTCCACAATTAAATATAATCAATTTTTGGTGTATCTGTTCATATTTCTATTTCTATCTTACCGTTCCCATAATTAATTATTATCAATTTTTGGTGTATTGGTATTAGAAGTTCATGTAACTTCCCTTCTGCCAATCATGAGTTTGAATCCCACTTGAAGTAAATTTTTTGGACTAAGATGGACACTTTTTTTTCTTTTATATTTTATTTATTTTGCTATTTACAAAAATAATTCTACTATATTTATATTTTAGTTTAACTTTGAATTTTAAAATTCTCGAATATTTAGATTTATATATTATTCTAATTTTCAATATTTATATTAATTTTTTTATATTTCGAATTTCAACTTCTAGATGGATACTTTTTTTTTCTCCTTTTATATTTGTTTCCATCTTTTAAATTTTATATGTTTTTTTATTAATTTTTCTATTTACAAAAATAGTTCTACTATATTTATATTTTATTTTAATTTTGAATTCTAAAATTTTCTAATATTTATATTTATATATTATTTTAATTTTCAATATGTATATTATTTTTTTATATATATATTTCAACTTTTAAGTATTAAACTTTGCAATGTGTGTTATATATCATTTCAATATGTATAAATTTTGCTGACTAAGACATTCATTTAACTTAACTTTAATATTTTACAACCACAACATTTACTTAGTTGGATTTGACTTGATATCATATAAGTCAAATAACTCGAGTTAGAGATGAATGTGCTGATCAAATTTGGGCAACATATGAAGATATGATACAACTTTATTATTTAGTTGTCATAAACTTTTGATAATATCTTTTTTAATGTTTAATGTATGACATATCTTCTTTTTTTATATTATATTGTTACAAAAAAAAAAACCAAGAAACAATACAAGAAATAGTTATCAAACAAATTTTTGTTTCTATTTCTTTCTTTAAGAAATGGGAAACAAGAATAGTCACAGTCATGTGGTTCTAAAAAAAGAAGCAGTGAACAAGAAACAGGAAACAAGGACGTTATCAAACATACCCTAAGCTTCTAAATCTACTTTTACTCCTAAACTTTTATGTTGTGTGGTTTACATTTTATCAATCTTTTCACAAACCAACCCAAATTTTCAAAACTAAAAAAAGAAAAAAAAAGTTTTTAAGATTTTTTTTTTAAAAAAAATGACTAAAAATCCAAATGTTTCCTCAAGAAGGGAAAAGAGTGAAAATTTTTGGAAAAAAAAAAAACAAATTTTAAAAATAGAAAACAAAAAACAAAATAGTTATCAAACGGGACTTAAATAGTTAATCAATTAAACAAACAAATATTGTAATATAACTCAACTTGTTACGCCTCATTTCATCCACAAGTTAAAGGTTTGAATCTCCAACCTACTACGTGGTACGAACTCAAAATAAAATTTACAATAATAAATAGATAATCAATGATTGAAAATAGGCTGATAATCAATGATAATCACATATCATCGACAAGCTGCTGATTTGCAACCATTTCTTATGTGGTCACATTTTGATCAAATTATGGTATGATTTATATCCCCTTGACCTTCAGTTTCTCTAAGAACCCTAATCATATAAAGGATGATGAACATTGAATCTCAAGAATCAAAATTCACTAAATTCTATCACAGCTTCAAAGCAAAAGAGAAAAAAACAAAATAAGAAATAAAAATTATAAACAAACCTGCATGGTTTGCAGTTTTGTGTCAAAACTTCTCTACTTCGTATGAGGAAATAAAACTAAATAAGTTAACAAATTCTCTTTCTGAAAGAACAGTAGACTCTAAATAAGTTTTTTCTTCTGAAAGAATCGCTTCAAGTACCATATCTGTATAGTAGAAGCAACAATGCAGACACCCAAGGACATGACGCTATACCACGCAACTCGTGCGTTTGTCTTCTCGCTGACTGTCCTCATATCTGCTTCTCTGTAAGGATCCAAAATTATATAAATAATGGCTAGATTTTGGTAAGCATCCAGTTTTACTATGGAAACTTGGTTACCTGTCCTTGAGATAGAGTAGATTTTCATGGATAGCTTCGACTGCTCCCTCGAGTTTCCTCAGCTCGAGTTCAACACCCTAAATGAGAACGAGGTTGGGCATTAGAATGGATGTTTCAGGTTGTAGTGAAGTGTGGAAGGGTGAAGAGGAAGTAGTTACCTCAATCTTCTCTTTTTTTGCAACTGATTCCCAATCCTTGGCTGCGATCCCAGTTCTCCAGTCAAGGTTGACACTTATCTCAACACCAGCTTGATGCTTGTGGTCAGTCAACCAGAAACAAACTAGGTAATTACCAGCCTCACTAGTCGTAAATGCAAACTGGTCGTGTGTTACATTCTCCGAGTGATGAAGATTATTACCGTACGGAGATGTCACCTAAGGAGCCCACCATCAATCAGTAAAGCAAAACAACACACATCAAGACATTAGGGGAAGCTACCCATCAACTTGAAATGAGAATCTTTCCACACATTAAGGAAAAACATCGATTTGAACCAAAACTCTACAAGATTATTAATCCAATCTTTAAAAGTTATGGATTTTGTGGAAGTTTTGAGAAGAACGAAATGCAAAGAATTTTCCACGACAAGTTTTCGAATCTGCCATTATCAATGCTTTTTTTGGTGTAAAGATATACAGGCCTGAGGCCATCAAGAGCCATAGTTTCTCTTTCAAATTGGAAGCATCTTTTGTATACCCTGTTGTTTATATGTTGGACATTATTGAATAGACAAATCGTTTCATGACCAAATGACAGATGTTAATTGCTTAAAAGCAGGCACAACCAATGGACAGGCTAATTACCCTAAAATATATAGTGCAGCTGTCCTGGTTGTTTACAAGTTACAACTCTCCATGAACAGTGACTCTATCAGCAATACAGATCAAATGGTCTGAAGCACGGTTAAGTCTAAACTTCCACAGGAGTTGTTCAAGTCTTAGATTGAGGGGTCGAAGAGAAATTAGTTGAAACTTAAAACCAAGAAATAGCAGACCAAGCTTATTTTCTAAGAGCAATGACCTTTAAAAGATGTCCAACAGGGATGCATAGGTTCAGAAACAACCCCTCAATGGAACCCACCAAAGAAATGGCCAAAACATTTCATCTAGAGACTCAAATTGAACTGTAAATAAAGATCTGTCAGTGTCAGTAACATCAAGAGTAGTAATGTTTTGATAAGACTTTTCATTTGCAAAATCTAGAGTTTAAACCATTAAAAGACAAGTAATTTTTAAGCAATTGTACAAGGACATGGAAAAGAGAGCTAAACTCCTAAATTCTTGCCATCCAATTTAAATCGTTATCAGGTGCATGGTGTGTGCGAAGAGAACACTCCAATTTGAATTTTATCATCATGACCATCATGGAGAAGATCCTTCCAAGACCAAAAAAGACACCCCAGGATCAAGATTCAACTTTTCATCACCCTCCTCATGAAACGTCCTCCCAAACAATCACTAGACTAGAAATCATATACATGAAGAATTTTTAAACGATTTGCAAAAACCAAATGATATGTGGGTCAGCAGCAGATTCCCAAGGTATTAAATTGTCGATTGACCGGAAAGTTTAAGCTGATAGACGAAGGTAAATTTAATATCATATCATCTAACACAAGGTATTTCTCTTCCCCTTGAAATTAATCCGCAAACTATTCCTCAAATGTTTTGAAACAGCCAAAATCAGAAACCAAACAAACTAGAATTGGACAAAAAGCCTCCATAACAGTAAAGAAAAGATGCTATTCACAGAATTGATCTCTTTCTTTCATCTCACTGCAACGGTAAAAGCCTAGAGGGTCGTAAGAACATCAGAGTTTTGCTTTCTCGAGCAACAAGCCAGAGGAAAAAGTACAATTCCATTGGCGCACTGGATTTCCACAAATCAGCATAGCCGGAAAAATCCTTTGGCCCGTTAATTCAATCATTGTGAATATGAAATTTTATCTCCAAGAAAAGAAAAAAGGAGAAGACCCACAAGAAATAGATCATAGTTCTCTACATTTCGCAACTGGTCGGTCAAAACCAAACGGGAGAGACAAATCAACAAATAAATAGCAAGGCAAGAACCAATCGTACCCATCGGGCTTATTTTATTAAGCATATCAATTTTTTGGTATAACCCATCAAACAAATTAACGAATCAAGAAATTTGAAATGCAAAACTCCAAGGCACTAATGAAAGAAGCATTGGCGAAGAATCAAATGATAAGACAAAAATAAAGAAGGGTTTAATGTGGAAAATTGACCTTGACAGAAATGGTGGGGGAGTGAGTATGATCGGCGACGACGACATAATCGGCAAGAACGACAACGTTGGTCTGGATTTCCTCGGAGACGCACTTGGTCCCAGATGGAGGCAAGTTCAACCAGATTGAATGGGCAATTGGAAAAAGATCTGTGGCGAAGAAACAGAGCAAGAACAACGGCAATACAATTTCCCGGCGCATGATGTGTCCGATCACCAAACCTTCTCTGGTTTGTGGTTCAGATCAGAGATTAGAAATGGAGGAGGAGGAGGAGGAGGAGGAAAGGAACCCCGTGACTTTGGTAATATGAATTCTCTCGACTTTCTCTTTGTATTTTTTTGTTCCTCCAAATTCTCGTAGACAAAATTAGATTTGGATCGTTTATTGTTATCATTTGTGCTTCTTATGTTTAATATTTATTTTCTCCTTAAAGTTTTAAAATATTACGATCTTAATTCATTGATTTTGATTTTTTAATTTGATTTCGTTGGATTTTAAAGTGTTACAATTTTATCTTAAAATTTGAGATTGGTTGGCTTTTAAGATTTTACATTTTTAATTTCAGTTTTTTTTATTAAATATTCACTTTCCAACTTTAATATTAATATATGTTAATTACTTTTAAAAAATTATAATTAATTTTAAAATTTTAATTCATAATTATTTTGAAATTTGAACCAAAGACTTGAAAATAAGTATTTAGCGAAAAAAATAGAGAATAAAATTAAAGTTATTATTGTACTAAAAGAAACCATAATGTAACAAAAACAAAATATAGGGACACAAATGAATATTTTAACTTTTATTGAATTATATAAATTACTCATGAACTTTCCATAGGTTTCAATTGAGGTTATTTTCAAATATTACAAAACAAACTAAAATGTTTACAAATATGACAAAATATCACTATATATTATCTATTACTCACTAAGATATAGACAATAATATTTTGTTATATTTGAAAATATTTCCAACTATTTCACCATCTAAGACAAGAGTCTTCGTGATAAGTGGCCAAAACAGAATGGCTTTGAGTTTTTATGGGTGAAAATGGCCAAATGGCTAATTCTAATACTACTTAAAATTTAATAATGAACAAAAATACCCCTGCTACAAAATCCCTATTATGGTGTATTTCACATAAAAATCTAACAACCTAAATCAATATCCAATCAACTCAACCACCCAAAATCTCATAAATTTGAAATTTGTATCTACATTTATTATAAAGAAAATAAATCTATTTAAATCAAATAACATATCAAAACTAACTTTAGTTATAGAAAATAATACCATACAAAATAATACCATACAAATTAAAATAACTTAGAGCTACAAAAATCTAGAAAAAAAGAATAAGGCATAATTAAAAATCATGGTTGAAACTAGAAAAGTTATAACTCAAAATTTAGATATGAAATAAACAAATACATGGTATTCAAAATAGCTAAGGAAGTCCATTGAACCCCACAAGTACTTTCTACTCATAAACACTTAAAATTTAGTTGGCATGTAACATGTAAATACCTTGTAATATCTAGAATCTAGAATTTTTTCGTATTTTGTCACACTATTTATACTAAATATAACTTATACCCCACACACATACCTAATGATGCAACTACAAATACTATGTACTAAACCATCAGCTTAACCTCACACATACTTTATACTAAAAACCTAAAGTCTAGGCCAAAATCTAAACAACACATACTATATACTAAAAACCTAAAGTCTAGACCAAAATCTAAACAACTTATTCTCTACTTGACTTCCATGGTTACAACTGTACTCCTTCTCCTTCTGCTTCAGACCTCTCATGTTGTCACACTACTACAACTCTTCCATAGAAATACCAATTCTTTTCAAATTTCCAATTCAACTTTCATTCAAATTGTCATCGATTTAGAAACCTCTCAAATTAGTATGCAAAAACACCTTGAACCAATCTATAGACCCTAATAAAAATACAATATATACCATAAGTTTGCAAACATTTTGAGAATGTCAATCCAATGACTAAATGGTCAAGCAATATCACTTCCATAAATGATCGTATAACCAATCTTGAAAAGTTACAATCATAAGTTTTTTAAAAGCAAAAATGATACACATAATTTGGAGAATATAACATGGCAATGTCACCGGAATAAAGGTATAAATTTTTTTTAGAAAAAAATAACACAAAATTTATTATTTCGGTTTAAACCACCCTTATCATTTTAAAAGAAAAATAAGTAATCAAATCCCTACGTAACAAATTTAAAAACTAAAAAAAAAAAAAAAAAACCTAAATTTCTAGGAGAATATTTACCTTCTTTATTTTATTATATGAAGCCATCGTGGAATTGAGGAGCAAAATAGAAAAATTAATTATATGGAAGGGACCGTCCATATATGTAATGACCATAAATAAAAAAATTTTAAAATTGGTCATCTTTTGGCCATTATATACAAATTTTTCCTAAAACAATTATTCTTTCAATTATGTCAATAGACTTTGAAATTTTGTAATTGTATGGTTGTAACAATTTTATTTTCAAAAAATATGATCGATAGTTTTTTTCTAAAAATAAAAATAAAATGGAAATAATTACTGCTTAATAAAAAAAAAAATTGAGAAATTAAAGGAAAAAAAGACTAAGAAACAAAAGTTTTTTTTTTTAAAAAAAAACTCCAAAACTAAAGAAAAACCATAATCTACTAGAAAAAGATCTACTATGTGAAAAGTTATCATAGTTGTCATACGAAAATCTCTCTTCAATCCAAATTACACGGAACTCTCTCAAAACTTTTGTACCACTCACCTCCTCTTTTCACTCTCAACTTAGAAAATACAAAAATGTAATTTAACTAAAGTATTTCTAACTAGGACTATTTAAAATTAAAGCTATAAACTCTTTATAATAATTGGACTCCATCATTTGTTTTGAACATTTTCGATGTGAATCACCTAATATTTTGCGAAAACTCTTTTATCCTCACAAGCCAATGAGAACTCCATTATTTAAGGTTAGATATTCGAATCCCAAAAATAAGTACATAAATAGTTTCAAAAAGACAAAACACATATTACATATTAGTAAAAATATCAATTTACATCATAAACTTTTAAGGTTGTATTAGTTTAAATCATGAGTTATTAATTGTATCAATTTGAACCATGAATTTTTGTAAGTGTATCAATTTACACAAACATTACGTGAAACCTATAAATAGATCAATTAAACTCTTGTATTGACAATTTTTAAAAAATAATTGTAATAATCAGTTTAAA
Source organism: Citrullus mucosospermus (assembly GCA_030954485.1). Classification (NCBI taxonomy): domain Eukaryota; kingdom Viridiplantae; phylum Streptophyta; class Magnoliopsida; order Cucurbitales; family Cucurbitaceae; genus Citrullus; species Citrullus mucosospermus. The sequence goes on along the minus strand of CM062059.1, from coordinate 10,218,653 downwards.
TTAATTGATTCATGAAAATTAAGGATTTAATTGAGTTAAATTATAAGTTTCAGAAAGCAAATGACTCTTTTTAAATATAAGAAAAGGAAACAAAATATTTATAAATATAACAAAATTTTACACAATTTTCTATTATAAATATACTTGTATTTTGATATTAGTTGTAAATATTTTAATCAAAATCTATTAATATGGGTATAAATTGATACTTGCGGAACTTAAATTATTATTATTATGGGTCCAAGCCTAAGATTCCTTCTCAAACGTTCAATTCTACTTTTTGAGGTGCTATAAACTCAGCAAACACTGCTCAAACCTTCTTCCCACTGCTCCCACCATCATCATCTGATTCTCCATTCTCAACCATCCATTACCCACTTTTCTCCTTCCTCAGATCTCTAAATTTCCCCCAAATCCCTCTTCCAATGGAAGCTCTCATCTCCCAGTTCACCTTCCTCTCCGATCAAGCTCTACAACACAAGAATTTCGACCCTTCCACCATAGAAGACCTCATGAAGCTCTTCGAGATCGAAGCCTACAAGTCCTGGGCCGCCATGGAGCTCCAACACCACAACGAAGCTCAAGACGCTGAGATCGCCATGCAGCAGGCTGAGGATTATCTCGATTCCGTTATGGAAGACGCCATGGATGAGTTCAGACGGTTCGAGGAGGAGTTCGATCGGATGGCTGAAGCTGAGCTTCAACAACTCCTTGACAAGTCTGAGAAGGCTCGCAAGATGGGCAGTTTGATGGAGAAGGCTGCTGCGGTTGCTTCCAAGAGGTACATGGAGGCAGCCATGAATTCCGCCACCGCTTCCATGAGATCCGCTTGGAAGGCTATTTCCTCTAATAAGGTTCATCCTTCTTGAAGCCGCTTGCTATTTCTCTGGCATTTTACTAGCTTTCATTTCCTGTTGATTTGAAATCTATTATTTACTTTTTCGATGTCGGCTCTCTGGAAATTTGGATCAAAACCCTACTTTCAGAAGCTTTCTACTTGTACTCTACTTTCAGGAACTCAAGGAACTATCTCCATAAACTGTAAAATTAATGCATAAATAATTACAAATTTCATACTCAATTCATCAACATTCCTACATATGTGTGTAGTCTGCTACTCAAGGATACAAATTGCATTATCATAATATTCTGCTTACATAAAGAGTAAACAAATTGTGGAACTGAAAAATTAATGCCTAAGTTGCTACCTAAGTTATACTTCAACTACCCAATGTTCATTCCTGTTCAAGAGTGATTTCTAGATACAGAAATTACATAATCGAACTATGGTGATTCTGAGAAATGGTGCTTGATTGACTTCCTCTGTTATGCTTAGTGTCTGATTCTTCAGTAGACACCAACTTGGAATCTCTGACGTTTGGTTTGTTGAGGGGATGGGTTGGGTGAATAATAATATTGATGATGGTCTCTCTGTCCCCTTTCATTCATCTCTTCCTTCACTGAATCATAATTGTGATGGCCCCTCTGTTTTTTCACTTGAACATTCTTCTTTTCCTCCTCTTGCCGTTGGGATAATGATTCCAGTGGCTTGGGTGAATAATCACTTTGTTTAGTTTCACTTTCCTCCAGTTCAACATTCTTCTCTTCCTCTTGCCATTCAGATAAGTCCAGCGGCTTGATTCTTTGAAGTTCAAGATCAGGCAGAAACCTGTATGGAAGTTTCCTGTCATCCATTTTTCGGAATGTGATCGAGATCCTGCAATATGTCCACAGATTCGAAATATTAGGAACCAGCTTCTTTGAATCTTTTGGTAATCTTTTGAAGATTGTAAAATAACAATAGTAGACAGCCAACCTTTAAGCTTTGACACTAGGTACACAATGCTTGGCAAGATCAGCTCCATTACCACTTAAAATCAATACAGAACTGTAATATCAATAGAGACAGAAACGTTAGATTTACAACCAAGAAAATGAAATGGAGAAACAAATTAGAAAGCACAATAATTGTGTACATACCCTTTAGGCAAAGGAATGGAGACAGGACCACAGAACTCTCCAGGACTTGGGATTTCAAGTCGAGTGGCAAATATGATGTTGCTTTCTGTTAGAAATGATACAGTGCAAAAGGGTCTTAGAAAGTCATGGTGATGAATATGTGGAGGAGTGCAATCTCCTTCGTCGTATATGTTTACAATGCAGCTATCGGGGACACATGTACTGGGTAGAATCAGCCACTTCACCATTCTCTTGATCATCTTCTTAAACAAAGATGGCAATGGATCAACTTCTTCATCTCTTACGATACCAGGTGGGGTTCCATTTTATCCTACGAAAAGGATTATATAGAATAAGAAAGACAACATAGGAAGCAAAGGGGTTGAAGAAATTTGTATTGAACAGGAACACCATAAATACAAGCTAGTTAAGAGAGCAGTGAAATCGAATACCCTAGCATAATTGTAGCAGCATCCAAATTGAATGGTAACTCTTCCTTTGCCTCGAATCCACTTTCTAGTTCAGAATATGTACGCTCTGTTGAAAACATACAAGAATGTGAAAGTCTACAGAGGAAAGGAGTGAATTCGAAAGCAAAGTATAGGGAAACTATAGGGAAGAATTGACACTTCTAAGCTGGCCTCTTCGTCCCTTGTGTTGTAAATGGTAAACATAATCAACAATGTTGTTTTGCTCTTCCCCGTTAAAAACTCCTGTGTGAAGCTCTAGCCCTAGAGGAACATTGCTCGCTCCTCGACTAATTTCACGGGACAACCGGCCTAACCCTACAACATTTGGATGTCAACAAAACTCGTAGGACCTTAAATCAAAGGTAGGTGGCCATCATGGATGGACCCATCGCCCCTTGGCCCTTTTAAGATATTCCCCTACCACTAGGTCAACCCAGATTACTGACCCATTTCAGAGCACTAGGTTTAAGAATTTAAACTTTACTAATTTGGTTTGTTTTTCTAAATAATTTGATAATGTCATCTATCTTAGTTTATGGTCTAATTTATAGTATATAATATGAGGTATATATTTAAAAAATAACTAAATATATATATGTACATATGACAAAAAATGTGAAATATATAGCTCGATAGAATTAAAATATGGAGCATATATTATATAACATTAGATATGCACTTCTACTTACATTTGGAATACCCTCGTATATATTTTAAGTACAGTTGAATAAAATAAGCATCGTATATATATACATAAAATCGATAAAAATGAAAAAGCAAAAAATGTTTTTACTTGAAAATGGATTGAAAATCATATTAATCTCCAATTTGGAAAAAATCTTAACTAATTAATATTCTATAATAAATGCATATTCTATTTCCAGCACATTAATTAATATAAATTTTGTCAAATTTTTACATTAATGATTTGGAAAATACAGAAACATTTTGTCTAATAAATAGTAATGAATACTGCTCAGGTAAACGTGAAAACTGTGAAATTGTCTAAAATTATCTCTAAAAGTCTTCATTGAGAATTTTTAAATTTAAAATCTCAAAATTTAACTATAATTTAGATTTGGTAAGATTTGGAAAAGGGAAATATGAGTTAATTTAACTCTTCTAGAATCTAGGGCACAATAGACCATAATTCGTATTTATGAATTTTGAAAATTACAAATTTAGTTTTAAAGATTGATATTATCGAAAGTAGTAGATCTATTAGATACAATATTAAGTTCAATAATATAAAATGCAAATGGTCATATTGCAAAAATCACCCCTAAAGTTCTACAAGTATTAAAATTGGACCCTTAAGCTAACAAAATCATTACAGAAATCAAACCCACAAATGATAAAGATTAAACTGTTAAATTTATACAAATGTTACAATTTTTATAATTATGTATGTTTGAAGGGCTAGTTTAACCCAATTTTAACATTTATATAATTTTGAGGATTTAATTTTTAAAATTAAAAGTTTGAGATTATGATTGCAACTACTATTATACTTTATGAGTAGTTTTTTGCAATTTGCCCAATTCAAATGTATATTTATGAGCAATTAATATTGACAAAATTTGAATTTGTTCATGACTATTAGATTCAAAATTAAAAATTTAAGAACTTATTAAATACAAACGTCCAAGTTTAGGCCATGTTTGGTTGGTGATTCGTCCTCATTTTTATGTTAAAAAAAAAAAAAACAAGGAAAAAAATTGAAACATATTCGATATACTTATTTTTAAAAAATGACCCTTAAAATAGCCCATTTTAAAAAACAATAACTTGTCATTTTCTTTATTTTTAAATTTTGTTTTAAAAAACGGACAAAACTGTGGGATATACCTTTGAAAAGCATGTTTATGCGAGACAACAATATACAAATTGAATGTTAAAATTTTTATCGGTCAAAATCAAGAATGTTGCTTCTATCTACAAGTTGTATATGTTATCAAATTTTAATGCATAGTTTTTTATAATAATAATAATAATAATAATAATAATAATAAAAAAAAAAAAAAAAAAATTAAGATCAAGGAACCAATATAACATAACCTATTTGTTGTACCACTGATTTAACTACTTCAACATCATATAAACAATATCAGATGAGTTCATTATAATAACAAAAGCTCTTTAATTTTCTTTTTTTTCCCTTTTTTTACTATCTAAAATAATGAATTATTCCAAAAACAAACTAATCTTTTCTTGCATTTTCAAATTCACATTCAAACACTATTTTCAATTTTTGAATTCGATTCCAAGGTTTTAATTTGGAATCAAATATGTTTTCGGATATAATGAGAAAAAAGAATTCATTTTTGTTTTCCACTCAATTATTTATTTTTTAAAACAAATTTTCCGATCACGTACCAAATAGAGCCTTATATGAAGATTAGAGCTATAATCACCTTCCACCTCTAAATTATTTATTGCTCTATTATCTACTTTCTACCAATATTTTCAAATACTAAACAAAGTTTTGAAAATTAAAAAAAAGTAGTTTTTAAAAATTTAATTTTTTTAGAATTTGACTAAGAATTAAACTCTCTTACATAAGAAGGATGAAACCATTATAAGAAATTTTGAGAAAATAAGCTTAATTTTCAAAAATAAAAAAGCAAATAGTAGGTAATTTAATAATTAAACATTTTGAAATAACAGATCAAATAAATACAAACTTTAAAGTGTAATTTAACCCATTGCAAACCACCTCGAGTTATGAATTACTTATTTGAACCTAGCATCTCTAATTGTAATAACTAGATCTTTAAACTTACCATTGTTGCAATTAAATCTCAAATATCATGGTAAGGTTTAATTAATTAATTGCAATAGTTATATACAATTTGAGGATAATTGCTCCCATTTAAAATTCAATTGTAATTTTTTATTTATTAAAAAACACTTTTGGGCGCTAAACTTTCATAAAGATAACAATTTAGTCATTGAAGTTTATTTGGTAATGATTTTGAAACCATACACTTTCAAATGTGTAACAATTTAGTCTCTAAACTTTAATAAATAACGATGTGATTCTTGTACTTTACAATTTGTAATGATTTAATCTCTATCGCAAAAATATTATTATGATTTAATTAAATTTGTTATACGGGTAAATTGATAAACGGTTCAAAATCAAATTTTTTTTATAGAGTATAAAGAGTAAGTTGTCACGTAATAAGAATTGACACTTAATTTTGATGAAAATTACCTTGGTAGGAGCTAAATCATTAATTATAAAATATTGAGACTAAATAGTTATTTATTAAGGTTTAGAGATTAAATTGTTACTAGTTTGAAAGTAAATATGCTAAATCGTTACCAACTAAAGTCATGAACTAAATTGTTACTTTCATTAAAGTTTAGAGACCAAAAGTGTGCTTTAACCTAAATTTTTACTAGCTTGGTAGTTGAAGGTAGCATTGAAGAATTCTCCCACAAATTTTAACATTTTAAAAAAAATCTAATTATAAATATTTTTGTTTTTATATATTTTTTTTTGTCAAATTTAAGCACAATTTAATAGATAATACACTGAATATCATCTCAAAGGTCAATAGTTTGATTTTCTCACTTTATCATGGTTGAAAAAGAAAGTAAGTAAGAAATAATTATAGATAATTTTTAATGAATAAAATTGAAATGGATAACTCCAAACTGTTCAAAAAAATTGAGATTGAATTTTTACTGCCAAAAGAGCAAAACTTAGTACCAAATGGTGATTGTGGACAAATTTACTGCGTTGAAAGCAGAATCGGTGCGACCTTAGTGCCAAATTGTCAAAGTTGGTTGTTATCCAAGGTTAACACAACTCCAAATCTTTGATATCTGTATGGTGATAGCTCCATGCGAGCATGATAACCCAACCCCAACCAAACAAACGGGTCTTGCACGTGGAGAAAGTTTCTAATTTCATCATAACTAACATTTGGAGTTCTATATTTAAACCTCTTTTCCAATTCAAAATCTTCCGCTGTGGGACAACGCATTTTGTTTTTGCCATGGGCAAAGGACCAAAGTATTTATTCCAATTAGAGATGTGATGGAAATTAAATTAACTTCTTATAAAGTTGCACCGATGATTTATAACTACTTAAGTTATAATTGAGTTAAATTGACAAGTCACACAATTAACGATAAAAATCATCAACCACAAAATAGTACCCATATAACATACATACATACACAGACTTTGGCTTTCAATCCCAAATGCACTAAACAAGCTAAGAGTTTCATAGCTTTACTTAGTATTAAACCTCTACATCTAAGTGAGATTAGCCCTCAAGTCTCATCTCTCAATCCCAAGTGCACAAACAATAAAGAACTTTCCCAATGCTTCACTCACTTGCCATTAAGCCTCTCAATAACAGAGATTAAGCCTTGACTGCCCAATTTTCCATCTCCATTAGCCACCATTGCAGAGAAAAATTGCTTGGTCAATGCAGCCCCTGGCAACACTACAATCCTCTCATCTTCCCCTTCTTCCACAACATCCACAGCCATTCCTAAATCCTTCACCATATACTCAGCGAACCCACCAGGCCTAAAGTCCCTTCCTATCATCCTCTCACCAAACAACTCCATTGCCCTTGACCCTGCAGCCCCTCCCCTCACAGCTTCCACAAACTGCTTCAAGTCCAACCCCGCTCGCTCTGCAAACACCAGCCCTTCACTCAGCCCCATCAAATTGGCTCCAATTGCTATCTGGTTCGCTATCTTGCAACTCTGCCCACACCCAGCTTCACCTACATATGTAACTTTCCCCAACACTTCAAACAAAGGTGACAACCAATTCACTACCCCTGCATCCCCCCCACCAAGAATGGCTAACTTTCCATCTCTAGCACCAATGTCACCCCCCGACACCGGTGCATCCACAGCCCAACAACCTGCAAAGAATATGAATAAAGGATTAAACATAGCGTAACTCATCCGCTTAAACTTTCCATAACGTAATCGAACTCTAGTAATTCAGGGGAACTTTAAGATAACCTTTTGCACGAGCAGCGGTAAAAATGTCACGAGCAAGAGCAGGGTGGCTGCTGGTGGTGTCCACAATGACCCCACCAGGGTTCAAGCCTTGTAGGATCCCATTTTTCTCTAAGACATTTTGTCGAACATCTGATGGGTGACCCACCATTGTGAAAACAACATCGCTAATCTGAGCTAATTCTAAAGCGGAATTGACGAGGCGAGCCCCTTTGGACTGTAAATCAAGAGCCTTAGAAGGGGAGCGAGCGTAGATAGTGAGTGAGTATCCTGCAGAGAGGAGACGAGAGGCCATGGCGGCGCCCATCACTCCGATGCCAATCCATCCAATATGAGTTTTGGTAGGAGAAATGGGGATTGGATAAGGAGTTTCCATGGTGGAATAAGCAGCAGCTTAGAGACGATTAGCAGACACAGCGATGGATTTCTTCTTCGCGGGTTTGTCTGAAAGGTTTTTGGTTTGTTTAAATAGTAAGGAATGAGAGAATAAACTTTTGTATATTATTCACCTTCTATCAAATACTTTGCTTTCTACTCTTGGATTTGGGTTTATCGGTTGGGTGAGTTTTTTTTTTTTTTTTTTTTTTTATTTTGTTTTCTAAAACACATTAGCATATCCATGGATTACGATAAAAGTATAAAATAGTTATTAACCCTAACTTAAATTTAATATATATGGCTCTTTTCAAATATTTTTAGTTTGTTTAAGAAGTAAGGAATTAGAGAATAAACTTTTGTATATTATTCTCCTTCTATCAAATACTTTGATTTTTACTTTTGGATTTGGATTTATCGGGTTGGGTGCGTTTTTTTTTTTTTTCCTTTTGTTTTCTAAAACACATTAGCATATCCATTTATCACGATAAAAGTATAAAATAGTTGTTAACCCTAACTTAAACTTAATATATATGGCTCTTTTCAAATATTTTTAGTTTGTTTAAGAAGTAAGGAATTAGAGAATAAACTTTTGTATATTATTCTCCTTCTATCAAATACTTTGATTTTTACTTTTGGATTTGGATTTATCGGGTTGGGTGCGTTTTTTTTTTTTTTCCTTTTGTTTTCTAAAACACATTAGCATATCCATTTATCACGATAAAAGTATAAAATAGTTGTTAACCCTAACTTAAACTTAATATATATGGCTCTTTTCAAATATTTTTAGTTTGTTTAAGAAGTAAGGAATTAGAGAATAAACTTTTGTATATTATTCTCCTTCTATCAAATACATTGCTTTCTACCTTTGGACTCAGGTTTATCGAGTTGTGTGCGTTTTTTCTCTTTTGTTTTCTAAAACACATTAGCATATCCATTGATCAGGATAGAAGTATAAAATAGTTGTTGACCCTAACTTAAACTTAATATATATGGCTCTTTTCAAATATAGTAAAAGAAATCAAAATATTTACAAATATAACAAAATTTCACAATCTATTGATCTATCATGGTCTATTATGATATTTTGTTATTAGTTGTAAATATTTTTAGTAGTTTTGTCATTTAAAATAATTTCCCATAGATATATATTTAACACTATTATTAGAAAATCGGGTTGGGTTGGATCAACTCGAAAATTTCAAAATTGCAACCCGAGACCCAACCCAACCCGAAAAATACAAAAAAATTAACCAAACCCAACCCAACCCTAATTTGGGTTGGGTAATCATAGTTGTTTAGGTTATTTGAACACTCCTACTTTTCTCATACAAAGAAATAAAATATTACTTCGAAAGTTAGAGTTCGGTACAAGAGGAGAACGTGACACTCTAAGATTGGATAATATTAATTTTAATATTTTTCTAAAAGGTAAAAACAACCACAATATAATCAAAAGAGAATGAAACATACAGGTGACAATATCCATTTTAATTATAAAATACAAATAAAGAAGAGTGATGAGATTCCTCAACATGGAAATTCGGAAAATCTATATTTTAGGAGGGCACCCAAAACTCTAGCTATGCTGTCCATAAAGATGCCAAAAAAAAATCCATAAATGCATCCATTCAAATTCCCAATCCATAAGAGTTTTGGATTCCCACTAAACAAACAACGCCTATGCATCTTTTCTTTATAGGGAGCACCTAAATTTTGACTTTTATGTCTTTAGTGAATGTCTATCGAATAGTTTAAAAGAATTATAATTAATTAAATTTCAATATTTTCATCTCCATTAAAATTAAAATTAAATTTAATCTTATAATTATTTTAAATTAATTAATGGACCTTAAAGCCAAATATTGAAAGTAAGTATTAGTGAAAACATCAGTGTAAAAAATCTCAATCTTGAGAGAGGAAAACAAAGTTGCCCATACATTAGGAGCTTTGGCCTCCTCTCAAGGTTATTCTTTTTATTTGGAAAGATGTTTTTCCAGATAATATTCTCTCCCGCATTCATGTTGATGAGGTTAGGGAGTAGTTGAGCGGTGTTTTCTTGTTATATTAATCAACTTGTCTAAAAAAATGTAAATCTTGAAACCTAAGGATCCAATTTGAGACAACAATCGAATCCTCAAAGATAACATTGTAACATTTTGAAATGTATAGGCTAATTAATTGAAACAAAATTCAAAACTTAAGGAGTAAAAACGTAGCACTTTAAAACTAAAGGATTAAATATAAACCAAACTCAAAACTTAAAAGCTAAAAGTGTAACATTTTGAAATTTAGAGATCAACTCAAAATTAGACCCACTCAAAACATGGACCAAAAATATATTTTTTCAGGAAAAAAAAAAGTGCACATAATTGAAATTATTGGTTTCTTAGGTTGATGGAATTGGTCTAGTTTCTTGAATGGAGAAAGAGAATCAAACTATTCTATCCATTTATAATTAATTTAGTACAACATGGAGTTATATAACCTATTTGTTTATTTTTAATTTGAATTTCTTTTTAAATTAGTATAGTTTTTATTAACTTTATATCTTATTTTCTCTAAAATATATTAATTGAAGATTTTTCATAAAAGAAATATTAATTTGAATTTGAATTTGAATATCTTAAAAAAAAAAAAAAAACAACTATGGTAAAATTAAAAAGAGTGAAATATATGATTGTCAATATTTATTTTAATTATCAATTAGTGCATTTAAAATATTGATTTATCCATATGTTTTTTCAAAAAAATTAAAATAAAGGTATAATTTTATAACTATGTATATTAGATGAAAACTTATTGTAAAAATAGTTTGGTTTTATTTTTATAAAAAAATTATAAAACTAAAAAAGTCATCAAAACCTTCTTTTTTTTTATTTTATATATAATTTCTTTTTAAAATATGAGTGATAAAATGTGAAAATTTCTAGTATTAACAATTTTGCATACTCTTTCATCCAATAATTCACAACTTCATTCAATTATATATTATTATATTTCATGCAATACCCCACATCATTCATAAATGTTTCTTTTAGTAAACATCCAAAAGGGTTTTAAATGAGGCACTCACATCATTGAATACTTTATTTTCAAGATAAACCTACTAAATCGAAATGTCTAAACTGTTTATTTTATGGTGGTATGTTAGAGATTTAATGTTGTGTATAATTTTTAAGGATCTCTTTGTGTCTTGTATTGTTCTTCAGGATGTCTCTCGAATTACAGATTCTGGCAAAATATATTTTCTTTATTTGGAAAACTTTTTGTGTTTATTTTTGCATATTTCTTTCCTTCTTCGTGTCGTGTTTGCTGGTTTTGGATTGTTTTCTCCTTTTTCCACAGGCATATCTAAGATAATATTGTTCTCTTTTTAGGATTGTAGCTTTGGAGATTTATTTGAGCCATGGTCTTATGTTTGTAGCGTAAACACAAGTGGGTAAATTCAAATGATTGTGAAACTTTTGCTATTGTTGATCTTGAGTGATTCTCTCTAGATCATATTGAACCATTCTACTATATCTTGAGAAGAGATTCTCATACTTAGGGGAGCCTAAGTTTTCCAAATGAAGTGGTCTTCATTTGAAGGTAGAAAGATAAACGTTCTTTATTGAGAGGGAGTTTCACGCATAAGGGGAGCCTAAGTGATCATTCACTAATATTCACATTAAGGAGGGGCTTAAATTTCATTGAGAGAGAGTCTCACACTTAGGACGAGCATAAGTGATCATTCACACTACGTTAGGCTATTCATGAGTTACTATAATTGCGTTTATTTATAGATAAGTACGACGTTGTAATTACTTGGCTTTATATTAATGAAATTATTTTTCTTGGCTACATTGCCCCCAGACATAAGTGATATTGCACCAAATTGAGTTACCATAACCTTGTGTTCTATTTATTAATATTTTTATCTTTGCTTTACTATATATCCTCGAAATTGTTGTAACAAGTTACATTGTATGTGTCAGATAACCCTTATTTCGTGGTATATGGCTTAGCATCAAAAGTATTCTATATTAGAGCATCAAAACACATATATCTTTATAATTTACCTTCACTATACTTTAGTGTGACTATTTTATTTTTTATATCTTGACAAAGAGAGAATTAAACACATAAATCCACACTTATTTATTAGTGCCTTATAGATTAAGCATCACGAGGGAGTTTACGAAGTACAAAGACATTTGCATGCATGGGTTTGTGTGGATTCACATCTTCCCTTGTCTGTATCATCAGTAGATGATCCATCGCTGGCTAGGACTTCCATCACGGCGGCCCATAAAGATCGCTTGACCAAAGCTAAATGGGACACTAAGCGCATCCATGACCATGTCAATGTTGGCTGGATGGTTAATAGTGTTGTCTTCTGCGCTAAGGCCCCAACGTTGTTGTGGTATGTCTTCACATTGAGACACAACTATATAATGACCATAATCTTCTTTAGAAGTCAAGCAATGGTTTCTATTGACACTTTGTCGAATGGTTCCATCTCCATACAATGCCCATCTTTGGTTCTTATTTTCTCTATTACATCCATCCAACCCGACATGATTCGAATCTTCTGTAGACTGCAAACACAAGTTGTCGAGCCACTTGATGTTGGCCTCCATTGGGGAGAAACTTTCTGTGGCTTCCCAACTTTGCGACGGTACATTTTCGTTCTTTTCTAATGTCACACTCACATATGCGTTTGATTTTCCCGTTAGAACCATTCCTGATCCGACGTGGACGATTGTTCCGTCCTTCTTGTGGTTCCATACCTTGTTAGGATTTGACTCCTTATCACACTCGCTTACTATCACATTGGTTGTGGACATACCGACGGGTAGGTAAGAAACCAAGCAATATTTATCATTCATGGGCCGAATCGTGCCGTCTTGGAGAACTGTCCATAATTGAATTTGTTTCTTGCGTTCGTCGCATGGTGATAATCGAGTTGGAAAATAAGTACCTTTGTTAAACCATGGAGACATCTCTAAACACAATCCGTCTCGACCGACAAGATGTGTGCTTCCAGGGAACCCTCCATATCCATATTTGGGGGGCACAGCCATCGCGATATGGGCAGTGAGTGAGAAGGCCACAACAATGCTCAACACAATTTCTCTCATCTTTGATCAATTTATTTGATGGCTATATTAGATAGATTTTTGTTTGAGAAAGTTGGGCTAGAATGAAAGGTATATATACACACAAAAGGCAATGCAAAGGCCAATGCATATATCAATGAAGTATTCATTATTGTTGTAGACAAATGGATAAAAAAAATATTGTAGTTGGGAATGATGAATCACAACCCATATTCTTCCAATGGATGGGGTTGTTTATGGTATGAGTAGAGAGATAAATTCTCGAAATTGGTTTAAAATTTGTGTTACATTTTATAGTGGTACATGATGAATTTCATAGTTTTATTCAATGTGGCTATGTTTATTATTATTATTATTATTATTTTGATACAAGTGAGTATGTTTTAAATCCTCAAAGTGGCATAGTTTAACTGATATTAAGATGTATAATAACTTTGAAATCAAAAGTTCAATTCCCAATTTAACATGTGGTAAGAAAAATGAATATTTTAAAGAAAAATGATTAGAAATAAAAAAATATCAAACTATTTACAAATTTTACAAAATTTTACTTTTTATGTGTGATAGACCACGAAAGACCCAGATAAACATCTACCGTGTCTATCTAATGAAGTAATAGATATCTATCTGGGTCTATCATAGTCTATCACCGATAGAAATTAAAATTTTGCTATATTTGTAATTATTTTCAATGGTTTTTCTATTTTTAAAAACATCCATATTTTAAATTTGCATTTTATTTCACTTCATTGCATTACTTAAAAGAAAGATTTTTATTCCCTAGATGCATGTTTTTCAATTTATATTTATCTCTTACAAATTATTTTATTTCACTTCATTGTATTATTTTAAAGAAAGAGTGTTCAGAAGTATGTATAGAGATCTAACTAAGGTTCAGTCCTTAGTGAGGTTTTATATTTCGCTTTGGGCCTTAGTTAATTGAGAATCCTTATATATAAATCATTTTTATTCTCAATGAAAATTGTTGATTCCATTAAAAAAAAAAAAAAAACATGTTTAGGAATAGGTTGATGTAAGTTTGTCAAGTTTATTGGTTTGGATTTACACTCATGATCTTTTATATTGAAAGAGTATTTGTTATCAAATTTAAGAATCTCTCATTTGTTTCATAGGAATAAAGACTCATTAATTTTAAACAAAGATTGGACGCTTCCTTTGATGGCTCTTGTGTTGAGTACTGCCAAGTGAGTCCCTCAACATTTCTATGGGGTTTCAAATTCTATGGATTTTGTTATATACATGATATTGCTCTTATGTTCTCTTTTCATAGCTTGAAATTTAAGTATTTCATCCAAGCTCTGGTTATGGAATTCTCCTGAGACTTTATGACAAAGTTTAAACTTCTGTTGGTAATTGAATCATTTCTTTTTGGTTCATCTTTTGGTGGTGATGCAATATATTTTCTGGGTGGATTTACTAACTTGCTGTGGAGGATTGAAATTATTTGATTCTTCAACAATTCTTCTTCAGTTACACTGTTTAACAATTTTTTTTTCTTTTTTTTTTTAAATTTTGATGGCTGGTTTGGTAATCATTTCGTTTTTTGGTTTTGGTTTTTGAAAATTAAGCAATTTTCTCCATATTTCTTACAACGATTTGCATATTTCTTAAGTACAATGGTTGAATTCTTAGCCAAATTCCAAAAATTAAAACAAATATTTTAAAAACTACTTTTTTAAGTTTTCAAAATTTGGCTTGGTTTTTTAAACCATTGGTAAAGATTAGACAACAAAGGAAGAAATTCGGAGATAGAAGTTACATAGACTTAATTTTCAAATATAAAAACAAAAAAGAAATGGTTACAAAATGGGGTCAAAGGTGTTTTAGGCTTTATGTCATTTTCCCATTGCTTTCCATTTATAACAATATTGATGTGTTATTGTTATCATTGTCAATATTGTTGCATTTGGTTGAATTTCAAAATGAATATATTTTTTTTTTACTAGGTCTTTCCAAAACCCAAATGAAGTGGTGAAGCCACACATCAACATGTGATTGGATAATATATATATATCTTTTTGTAGTGTTAGTGACACAACTTGGTTGCAATGTACCTTACTTTTGGCTTGATTGTAGATAGTTTCGTTTCTTTATTTTGTACTAAGTTCTTTATAACAACCCTATCAACTTTATCAGACTTTATCACTTTATCTTTGTGTTGTTTTGTGTCAAAATAGGATCAGTTGGGTCCTAATGCAAATTTATAAAGCTTGTTTTAGATAAATTACAGGTTGTATATGAGGGGTCTTAATGACCGAAATTTTTTTAAAATCTATATAGTTGACAGCCATAGGGTGTCAACAAAAATGGAAAAAGTTGATGGGTCTTTGGAACAGTTGATAATCAAAAAATGTCAACATTACCTTATGTGTTGATGTTCGAAAAGTGTCAGAAAAGAGGCTTTCATATAGTCGACGGCCAACAAATATCAGCATACTCTTTGTTGACGACCAAAAACGTCAACAAAGAGTTTTTATTGACATTTTTTGGTTGTAAACAAACCATTTTTGTTGACGTTCAGGCTTTCTTGATAGGGGTCTGTTGATGTTTTTGACCATCAAATTACGTCTTTTTTGACATTTCTTGATCATCAACAAAGGTCAAAATTGTAGTAGTGGTAAAAATAGTTTATTAGTAGGGAAAAATAACTTTTTAGTCCCTTAGTTTTCAAGAATAAGTGTTTTTCGTTCCTAATATTTCAAATTAGACATTTTAGTTGTTGAGTTTTTATAAAAGGTTCTTTAGTAATAAAACCATTAAATTTAATTGACTAAAGGCTGATGTGGCAAGATGACTTGAAAAAAAGATTATGTATTTATTTATTTTTTTCTATTCTCTCTTCTCCTCTCTTCTTCGCCTTATCTTTCTCTCTCCTCCGAGTCCTCCCTTTCCATCCTCTCCCATGGAGGTCAGTCATTTAACATCTCTGGTTCAATAAGTTTGTTCATCACTTGAACTGACCAAGTTGTGTTTATGTTTATGCAAATAATATAGACTCCATCAAGACTCGATTAAGGGAATAAACCACCAAAGGAAAAATACAAATTAGAAATAAACTAATAAAGAAAAATCCCTAATTTACTTAATTTTAACGAATTCGAACCCACTTATTTAATTTACCATATTTCAGAATCATCAAGATGGGCATCATAAAAATATTGAAAAAACTTGATTCCAGTACCTATACAAAATCCAACTCCACCTTTCTGCAATAATCATATAATCAACAACAATATATATATATATATATATATATATATATATATATATATATATATATATATATATATATATATAATTCAAAATATGATAATATTAATATTCAGGTGTAATTGTAATTAATTTCCAAAATTCATTTTCAATTATTAATTTAAAACCATATATTTTTTTAATGATCACACCAGGTTTGAGAAGTTGAGTATCCAAAGGAGGGGTGGTGGAATTCAATAGTTTCATTTTCTAGGTCTGTGTCCTAATTTGCTTCATCCTTCAGCTCTTCCTTCTTCTTCAAAACTAATTTTTATATATATATATATATCCTAAACTGGTTATTGTGAATAGGATTGCCAATGTATTAAAAATCCAAATTCCGAAATATTTGTAAAGAAAGCAATCGTGTGGCCTAGTTGTTCGGAAAAGAAGCAGCTGTGTTCAACATGTTCTTCATTCAGAAGGGGTCTGTAAGGAATTTGTGGCTCCAAAGAAATGAAACTAAGATGATTCAAGGAAGGAGATGTTTAATTCCATTGAAAAATGAGAGAAAGAGACTAAATGCAAACAAGAGAAAAAATATAAATTCTATTTCCAAGTCATCTTTGACACATCACCATTTAGTCCATTAAATTTAATGGTTTGGTTATTAGAACGGCCTTTTAAATCTATTCTTAAAAATTAATGGACTAAAATGATAAATTTGAAACACTAGAGACTAAATGCGAGTAGAAAAATATTTTCAAATATAACAAAATGTATATATGCATGGTATCATATATTATCTGCTTTTAATTTTAAAAAATTTACATCATATTTTAGTAACATTAACTATATACAACAAATAAGGTTTTGTTTGATAATTATTTTGGCTTTTAAAAGTTATGCTTGTTTTTTTACTATTTGATATTAACCACAACTTTCATCTTTCCTAAATAAACATTAAATTCTTAATCAAATTCTAAAAATAAAAAACAAATTCTTAAGAACGATTCTTTTTAAGTTTTTAAAATTTTGTTTGGATTATGAAAAGGATTCCAAAAAAGTATACAATAATACAAATAATTAACACGTGAAAGTAGTGTATATAAACTTAATATTTAAAAACCAAATGGCTATCGAAATAGATACTAAATAAAAAGAGCTTTAAGGAAATTATTTTAAATGGAAAAACAGTAAAAAAAAATATTTACAAATAATAACAAAATATTGCGATAGATAGTAAAATTTTGTTATATTTATAAATATTTTGGTTTGTTTTCCTATATTTAAAAACAACTTGAATTTCAACTTATATGGAACCATTGTTATTTAATGACGTATAAAAAGCAATCAATTTTTTGAAAAAAAAAAATCCAAGTTTTTAAAGTATTATCTTAGGATAAAAAAACAGAATAATTTGTATACAAGTTGTCCTATGGGTTCTAATAATTTTTTCCTTTGTTTTTTTTCTTGCATTCATAAAAGGGTTGTTCTAAATATAACAATATGAGTCAAACTATTTACAAATATAGAAAAAATTTTATGTCTACCAGTGATAGACCGTGGTAGACATCTATCGATTGAGCAATAAATTTCTATCACTCAAGTGATAGAAGCCTATGGTAGTCTATCGTTGATAGAGAGTGAAATTTTTCTATATTTGTTAACAGTTTGATATTTTTTTTATTTATAATAATTTTTCTTCATGAAATAGTTTTTTTTTTTTTCGTTTTATAAAAATATTTATCTGGCTCCGTTTGAATAACAATTTTATTTTTAATTTAGATTTTTTTTTTCTTTAACTTGACTTAAAATTTAAAACTATGAGCAAGAGAACAGATTACAAAACAAAATAGAAAACATATGAAATTATTGCTTAACAAAGTTGCATCAATGTCGTCATTTACACTTAAATAATAGACTCCAATTGTTTAGAAGAGAGTGGAATATTGCATAGAATTCCAATACGGAAGTGGAAGGTTTTATGTGGGATCGTTGTTATCAAAATATATGTCCATGAACATCAGTTTAATTAAAAGATATATGGAATTAATGAGGTTGAAGTCACTAGTTCATATATTAAAAGTCAGCTTCAATCAGTTAACATTTATATATAAATGTGTTACCCATCAACAAGTCTGTAGTTTCAATTTTCCTATTTTTATTATCTCAACCCTAATTCTTCTTCTATTTTATTTATTTATTTATTTATTATTATTATTATTATTTTTTTTTTTGCACCGTCCTTTTCTAAAGAACATTTAAATGTTTTACATATTGTTAATATTTTAAACTATTTATTGATGACAAGGTTTAAAAATGGATCAAATTGCACTCATACATGTCTAAATAAATTATTAAGTTCTCATTTGGTAATTATTATTTTTGGTTTTTTGTTTTTGAAAATTAAGCCTATAGAAACTACTTTAATTTCCAATTTTTTTCCATTTGTTATCTACTTTTTACCCATATATTAGAACATCAAGCCAAATTTTGAAAACTAAAAAAAAAAAAAAAAATAGCTTTTAAAAACTTGTTTTCGTATTTGGAATTTGACTAATAATTCAACCATTATACTTAAGAAAGATACAAATCATTATAACAAATGAGAGTAAATATGCTTAATTTCCATAGACCAAAAACAAAAAACGAAATGGTTATCAAACAGAGACTAAATATCATTTTGGTTTCTGTACTTTTAAGTTTATTTTTCGTGTTGCTACTTTATCGATGTTAATTTTAAAATTTTTTTTTAATTGTATATGAGCATTTTTCAAATAAATTTTAAAAATATGTTCACATATTGTAATTTCTTGAGTGAAAACTATAATATTATTTAGCTAATTTTGACAAAAATTAATTTTGAGAAATTAAATGTAGGTTTTTTTGAAATTATAAAAAGTAAAATTGGACATCTAAAATTATAGTAACTAAAATTGAACCAAACTTCAAAATACAAAGAGCATAAATAATATCTTTAACCTAATATATGAAATAAAATAATTTTCAACACGATTCAAAATATCTAGGAGTTAAATAACTAATCTATATGTAAACAATTATTAATAGCCATAATCTCACACGAAATCTTCCACTCGAAACCTACTCAAGTATGAATGACAATTATGCAACTCAACTATGTTAATCAATAACTCCTTTGTACTTAACCATGATTACATTACAAGTGTTGTCAAAAAAAAAAAAAAAAAAAAAAAATTACAAATTTATGCTTCAACCTTGAGAGTTGTATTTAAATTTTGACTAATAGTTTTTGAACTAATTTAAATTTTATGTCTAATTTATTTCTTGAATTTCGAAAGTGTATAATAGGCCTTAAGATATGTGTCTAATAAGTCCAAACTAATTTAATACATTTTTATATTTAAAATTCAATAGGATCTTGACCTTTTCATTTTGTGTAATAATCACACTTAAAAGTAAAATGGAGTCTAATAATCTTTTCATTTGGTGTAATAATCACACTTAAAGTAAAATTGTGTGTAATAATTTTATAAAATTTGAAAAATATCAAAGTGATTAATGACATGTATTACATAAAAAATTACAAGTTCCTTTAAAAGTTCATATATCTATTTGACAAAAAGTGTAAAACTAAAATTTAATTATTAGACATTTTTATAACATTTATTAAAAATATTTAAAATTTAGGAATGTATCAGACGCCTCAAATTTAGAGACTAAAGTTAATTTAATTAAAAAAAAAAATAATTAAAGCCATAGTATGGTTTTATCAAGAAATGAATCAATGGTACTGTATTTTTTTTCTTTTTATCCAAATGAATCTTTAAATTTTTTTAAAAAAATATTAGAACTCTTCTTCTTCTTCTTCGTAAAAAGGTGGATTTGTTTAGTAAAATAGAGGGTGGAAAAATTTGAACTACATATTTTTTGATCGTTAACACATTTATACTCCAGATGAGTTATCTCGCTTTTGTAGGTAGATCTTTCTTTTGAAACTATAATTTTCCTGCTTAATTAATTAATTAAATAAACAATTTCTTTATACAAGTACAAACTCTTGCATCAAAATAGTTTAAGTGATATAAAACTTAATTATTATGTCATGGACTTCGAGGTCAAAGATTCAGTTCTCTCATTCTATATATTGTGAAATACTAACTATTTATCTTCCAGGTAGACAAATATATGAGTTGATCTACTTTATTATTAATTTAAAATTAATTTCTAGTAACCATACTTTTATATGAATAAATTAATATTTAGTGTTTAGCATAAAAAAACTAGATCATAGTGTTTGTATTTTTACTAAGTTGTTGTGATTCAAACATGTTATTTCAATTATTGATATTTAATATCTAAACAAAAAGAATATATATATATGATAAAAAAAATAGGATAATTATATTGGGTAGCAAATTTGGTTATCATATTTATAAATATTTCACATAAATAAATATTTTTTTTAATATGACAACTTTTTTATTTTTCAAGTATATACTGTTTAATTATATAGTATATCATTGATAGGCCAATCATGAATAAACAATTTCAAACACTCATTAACATGTATTTATTTATTTATATATTTATTTATCACGCATCAACATTTAATTGTTTCATGTATATGATCTCGTTTATTTTACATCATATTTTAGTAATAATAAGTAGATATTACATATATTACTTTTATCTACTTATTGAGAAAAAAAAATATCCTCAATTTTTAAGTATCATTAGGATAATAAAAAAACATAGAATCATATCTATACAGATAATCCTTATGGGCTTTTAACAATTTTTTCCCTTTTTTTCCTTATTCTCTTGAGTTCATACTGAATAGTTTTTTTTTTTTTTTTTTTTCAAATTTGCCAAAAGTTACATTAATAGGGATGAAATTATTGCTTAACAAAGTTGAATCAATATCAATTGTTTAGAAGGGAGTGGAATATGGCATAGAATTCCAATATGTTGTTATGAATTATAATATATATTTGCATACAGTGAATTTGCAATGTAACTCGTTTAAGTGTCCAATTATAAGCAGTTATATGACAAAATTTTCTTTTTAAAAAGAATATTTTTTTTCCTATTTTTTATCCTTTGTTAATGAGGCTGCACCTAAATATCTCTACATCTATTTATCATTTACAAGATATTTGGAATGATATTTAAGCCCTTTATATATTTAGGTTAAAAATCACTTATAATTCCTAAATTTTTATAAAAGTTACAATTTAGTCCTTATAATTTCAATTTTGTAACAATTTAATCTCTAAACTTTACTATGTAACAATTTAGTTCTTGTATTTTAAAATTTTTAATGTTTTAGTCCCTATCGTATAAATTAGTGTTAGGATATAATGAGATTTTTGTTTAAATAAATTGATAAACAAATTAGAGACTCAATATTTTTATATAATACAAAGTCTACATCATAAGTTAATAAAAATTAACATCTAATTTTGATGAATTTTTTTACATTATGGACTAAATTGTTACAAATTTGTAAGTACAAAGATCCAATTGTTACAAACCTAAATTGAAGTACTAAATTGTTACTTTCTTGAAATGTTGGTTAGGGACTAAAATTGTCTTTTAATCTTATATTTAATATATGTTAGTATTTGTTAAGAGTATACACACCTGTCTTTGGGTTGAAGACCACCTACCTCGAATCAATAAGCTCGTCTATAAAGATATAACGTTTATCTCAACTCTTACTCTTCCTTCCAATTAATAATGTTATTTCTCTGTTTCCCTTTGTTTATTTTCTTTTTGTTCTATAGAAATAAAAAAATTTATTTGTGTGTGTTTTACTGCTGTAACACACCCAAATTTCTTTCAGAAAGGTACATATAAATAAACTAATATCACATCTAAATGAAAGAGATCATGATAATATGAAAGCCATAGTTACGAAAGGCTTAATAGAGAGTTAATAGTTACTATACTATAACCAACAACGTGCACTTTTTTTTTTTTTTTAATGAACGAGGACAAAAAAAATGATTCAACAAGTCACAAAAAAATAAAAAAGAAGACATAATATTTTAGAAAATTGTTTTAAATGGTAAAATTGGAAAAAAATATTTACAAATATAACAATAACAAAAAAAAAATCAGCACAACAAAAAAAAAATTTACAAAATATGAACTAATATGAAATAACAATAAAATTCAGCACAATTTCAAATATCTCATAAAGTAATCTATATATTTATACATTTATTGTAATAATCACAATAAAGGGAAAAAAAAACCTATGTCGCCACGTGACCGAGACGATACGGAGTGGGTGACGTCCTCAAAAAGGGTTAATTTTAAAAGAAAGCAAAAAAGAATCGTCACCAATCTTTTCTTATGGTGTGATTGGACACTGAAGTAAAATAAACAATTTTTCATTTAAAAAACAAAAATGGTCTACGAGAATTGAGTTTAAGAGTCATTTATGTACGGAGAAGGTGTTAGCACCCCACAACACCTATTTAGAAACGGTGGCCAAATTTCAAATCTTGAATTGAAAATATTCTTTAATTTAAAAAAAAAAAAAAAAACAATGTCTTGTTTTACCTCCCATTACTCCAATATTTGAAGCAATGACCCCATAAAATAAGTGGAATAAAATTCCATCAATTTGACTACATTATAATTGAGGAAAAATTCCTCACGTCAAGAAAGTAAGAAATTATTACATTTTCTCAAAATCCGCCATAGGTATTTAAATAAAGGAAGTTTTTTTTTTTTTTTTTAAATAAAAACATTAATTAAATTCATTTTTTCTTGAGATAAAATCTCAAACTCCCAAATATGTGATCGCTAACCTTAAGAATTCTAGAAAATTGGATTCCCAAATTTACTACATTCCATCATAGGATTTTTTTTTTTTGGAAAACAGTCTTAGAAACAAGTTGTGAGAAAAATAATTGATTAGAATCATTTTGAAATCATAGATTAATTTTTGAATGTTTGAAAACACAAAAAAGTTAATTTTAAAGAAAATAAATTTAAATGCTTTAGAGAGTTTGGTGAAAAATTTTAAAAAATTTTAGGAAAATTTAAATGAGAAGGATTTTAAAATTTTTATTTTAATACTTTAGAAAAAATTAATTAGAAATCAAATAAGACTTAATGTGAACTTATATAAGAAAAACACTATTAAAGAATCATATAAAAATATATTAGAGATCGATCTCGGACTCCCAAAAAATCAACTCCTCACCTCAAGAATTTTAGAAAATCGGGCTCCAAAATTTTCTAAAGTCCATCGTCGGAAATTTTAAGGGACGTTCTTGAAAACAATTTTTTTTTTTATTTAAAAAAAGAGATTAAAACATTTTCTTTAACACAACTCAAAGGGATTAAATATTAAATATTTGAAAATAAACTTAAAAGTATTGAAAATAGTAGAAAAATTTTACTATGATTAATTTAAATATGTAAAATTACATTGATAAAATATATGATTTAATAATACATTTAATTCAATAACTAAAATAAGCAATAATTTTTTACAAATATATTAAACGTTTAATAAAACATATTGGAAATCGATCTCGGATTCCAAAGAATCAACTTCCTCACCTCAAGATTCTAGAAAATGGGACTCCCAAATATTTTTAGAATCTGTCGTCGAAGTTTTTGAGAAAAAACAAACAAAGATTAAGAACATTATATTAATATCACTTAATTATAATACAACATGAATATATTAAAATAGTGACAAAACAAAATGCTTGGAAGATAAAATGATTAAATGTGATACTTGAGGTAAAATAGATAAATAAAGACTAATAAAAATGCCAAATAAAAAATATAAAAAGATAAACTCAAGAAAAGAAATAATAATAATAATAATAATAATAAATAAATAAATAATAAAATTAAAAAAAGAAAAGGTAAATGACACAACAAATAGTAAAATAAAAAAATTAAACAAAATTGAAAAGTTAAAGACACATTTGCACTCTTAACATGATGATGATGATGATGATGATGATGATGATGATGATGATGATGATGATGATGATGATGATGATGATGATGAATAAATAAATAAATAAATAACAAAACGAGAACGGTAGCAAAATATCTAACACACTAAGTCCTTTTTCTCAAGTTACTTGAAGATGTAGAAGAAGAATAAAAAGTAAAGTTGGAAACAAGAACACCAAACTCCCTTATCGTATGTAAGGAGATCTTGGGGTTGTTATGAGTGTAGACTCTTTAGGTTTTTGTTGAGGATGAGAAAAGAAAAAAAAATGTTAATGGAAGTGGTGGCTTCCTCTTGTGGAAGAGAAAGATGAGGTATTTAAAATCCAAAAACTTTACTCCATTTTGTAAATTTCTTTTTAATGAATTTTATTTCAATATTGAAATTTTGCCAAACTTGACTTAAGCTCAAAACAAAAACAACTTTTAGTCAACTGAAATCAAATTTAAATTTTTTCCACGTTTGCTTTGGTTTTTTTCCCCTTTTTTTTCACTAACTAATTACTTTAACCCAACTAAAATGAAAGTTAAAAAGAGTCAAAATTTAGCATAAAAAATATATATAACAATCAAAATTAGATTAAAAAATTAAGATAAAAATCAATCTAAAAATAAATTAATTTAGGATAAAAGAAGCCTCCCATATTCTACTCCCTACACAATCAACTCGAATATAAAGGGCAATTATGTACCAATTTTTTTAATTAATTAACACTAGAAGGTTTATTTTTTATTTTTTATTTATTTATTTATTTTTTTTCTTCTTTAACGGATTTTCCAAAAGAAGTTGGCTCAGGGAGAGAACACCACGCATTAAGACTAGAAATTTAGATTATTTTATGTATCTAATAAGTTTGTCATAGATTTCTAAATTTTAAAATTTGTATCTAATTTATTGAACAGTCCAATAAATATTAATTTCCTTTATAATATCGTGAAATTCTAAATTTTTAGAATTAATTTGTTAGAAGATATTTTGGTTAAATAAAGGGTGGTTGGAAAAGATTTGATTTCATGGATCGGAAAAAATCATATTAAATAAATTTATATTAAATTTTTGAGCCAATCTTGGATTTTGGTGGGTTTTGGTCCGCCATTTGCAAGTAGCCGCCTAGTTGCTCTGAACTCTCTGTTCAATCACTGTCATCATTCGTTTTTCGTGGATTACTCCCAACCCCTCTCTCTCTGTTCAACTTCACTGGCATCATTCGTTTTTTTTTTTCCACAAATAGACTATGATATTTTGCTATTATTTGTAAATATTTTTAACAGTTTTGTCTTATAAAATAATTTTTCATTTTTATTTTAAAAAATCATTTTACTATTTTTACAATTTTGAAATCTTTTTAATATTTTTTTCAAACAAAACTTTAAAATGGGCTATGCATAAAACAACCACAAACCCATAGAAAGTCTTAGGGGTGTTCAAATGACCCGACAACTTAACCTATGTATGGGTTGGGTTGGGTTAGTTTTTGTAACGACCCCAAATCATTGAGGTAAATTCTCTTAGTAAATTAATTTAAGTCATTATGCATAAAAAGGAAATTATATTTATTTATATGCATTTATGTATTTATTTAGGTTAAGGAGGAAAGTTTCAAAATTTGCATTATGGTGGTTAGAGAGTCTTAGGTGGAGTTAAGGAAAATGTTGGGATTTGGTAAAGGATAATTTTATTTTTATTTTATTTTGGGGGCAAATAAAATAAAAAAAATGAATTTGGTAGGATTGGAGTTGGATAAAGAATATTTTACTTTATTTGGTTGAAGAAACAAAAAAAGGAAAAAATTGAAATTAATGGTTTAAGGAGGGAGAGGAATTAGGGTTTAGTTTAAACCCACCCTTCTCAGTTTGCGTGCAGTCAAAAAGAAAAGGAAAAGTCATCTCTCTCCGCCGCCTCTCTCTCCTCCTTTCCTCCCCATTGTTCGCCGCCGCCGCCGCTTCCAATCCCCTCTGCCTCCGCCATCTCTCTCTCGCTCTCCTTCAGTTCCCGTGCGATCCCCGGAGGCTTCACGCTTAGAGTGTCGCTGTTTCACGTGTAGAGTGTCGCTACTTCACGCTTCTGTCGCCCAGAGTATCGCCGTCGCGCTAGGGGTGTCGCTCTCTCGCTGCGTGTCGCTCTCCCGTACTCACGTTGTTCCGCCCTCCCTCGGCCAGACTCTCACGCTCTCGGGCTCTCGT
Organism: Citrullus mucosospermus; assembly: GCA_030954485.1. NCBI lineage: Eukaryota > Viridiplantae > Streptophyta > Magnoliopsida > Cucurbitales > Cucurbitaceae > Citrullus > Citrullus mucosospermus. Next base: position 10,192,384 of record CM062059.1, on the reverse strand, counting down.
TGTCTCGCTGCATCTCGCTCTCTCGCGCTCTCGCTCTCTCGCTCTCCCGCTCGACTCACGCTCTCCCTCGCCCGGTATCGCCGCAAGCTGTCGAACTCTCGCTGTCTCGCTGACTCCCGCGCTCTCGGCTCTCGCTCTCTCGCTCGATTCTCGCTTTCTCGCTCGGGTCTCGCTCTCGCTCAAAATTTAATTCTCGGCAGCGAATTCTTTCTCGTCCGACCAGATCAGTACCCCTAAGTGAGTATCTCAAACCCTCCGAGTGGGTTAGTTGCATATTTTTGGTGGATATTTGGGAATTTCGAATTAATTGGTACATCTTAATAGGTGGTCGGCGATTGTTTTAGTCCGTAGGGTCGGAGGAAGCTACGAGTTTGATCACGTTCGGGTAAGGACTCTCTCGAACAAATTTTTGAGGTTGCTTATGATAGACTAGACTTGTGGACTAACTTAAGTTAGGGAAATTTTATTCCCAGTTTGTTCAGGAGTTTTTACAAGAGTGGCAGTGTGGTTATTTTATGGATCGATCCTCAGGTAAGTGATCTTACTAGCTGAACCACCTTCGGGCCATACGTTTAGTTGCCATGAAGTAGAAGATTTCTAAAGCCCTTATGATATAGCATGCTTGTATGAAATTCCCATGTCTAAAAGTCTAATAATGCATAAGCCTATGTCATGATATGTTATGAACAGTATTTTTCATGTATGAATCCATGAAATGGAATGAGTATGAACTAGATTGTTATTGTATAATGAGTAGAGGTAACTCTCCTACGCTGGTGGGGTGTCCACAGGAGGTTGTGTTCCTTCGGGATCACTAGAGGATGTGTACCTTCGGGTGCACTAGAGGTTGTGTTCTTTCGGGTTCACTAGAGGTTGTGTTCTTTCGGGTTCACCAGAGGTTGTGCTCCTTCGAGTACATTAGAGGTTTGTGTTACTTCGGGATCACTAGAGGTAAGAGTTTCCTTCGGGGCTCTAGAGGTTTGTGGACATCCATAACCAACTGTAGGGCGGGTATAACTATTTACCTATAGTATGTTAGATATGTATACCTTATGTTTGACGCACTTAAAGGACTTAAGTGCCTAGCCCGACTCCGGTAGTGGGGTCACTTATTGAGTAATATAATTACTCATCCTTTCATCTTATATGTTTTTCAGGTAAAGGAAAGAATGTGCTGGCGAATGACAAAGAAGAATCCTTGATGGCATCACGGGACCACGGGACCCGTAGTAGCTTTCGCTTAGCATTGCATGTTTTACTGAGTTTTGTCCAATTGTCCAATGTTTATTTTGAGACTCGTTACTTTATTCGATATGTGGATTTCCGTTCATAAATTTTTATTGATTTTATTAGGGGTACCCCGAACCAAAATTTTCTTTTATATGTTTATGCATTGTTTCTTGAATTTATATAAGTAGGAATTCCCATGAAAGGCATTGTTTCTTCTTTACTATTCAGCATAGGGTTTTTTTTTCTGAATTTTGCATGCATTGAGTAATGGTCCAATTAGATTGTGAAAGTCGGGTCGTTACAGTTTTGTTCTTGAATTTGGTTGGGTTCAACTTTTTCTATTTTTGTTGGGCTAGGTTGGGCTGCGGGTTGGCTAATAAAAAATTTTGGTTGACCCAACCCAACCCGAATTCTACATATATTTCTCAGGTTGATTACTTTGTATATTTCTCTTTATTTAAAACTTGATTACTTTGTATTGATTAATTTGTAAATTTTTTATATATATTTTTTAAATTGTTATTATATTTGTTTTTGTTTAAAGTTTGTAATCAATATAATAGATATTTGATATTTAACATTTGAATTTTATGAGATTTTAGTTATTAGTCATCTGTTATAAATAAATTTATATTTTTTTAATTAAAAAGGAAAAAAAAAGTTATAACTCGATAACCCAACCAGATTGGATTGGAGATTTTATTTGGGTTTTTTGAGTTTTCAACCCAACTAACCTGAATTTTCAAATTGGTCCCAAAAATATCCTCAATCGAACTCAATCTATATACACCCCTAGTAGGGGTGTACACGGGTTGGGTTGGGTTGGGGAATTTTTTGGACCAACCCGAATAACCCGAATAGGGTACCCAACCCAACCCAACCCTTGAAATTCGGGTTGGGTTGGGTTGGGTTGTCGGGTTGAAATTCTGAGAGTAGAGCGACACTGAGAGAGGACAGAGGAGAGCGACACTGAGAGGAGAGTGAGTCAACGACACTGAGAGGAGAGCGATACTGTCACGCTGCGAGACGCGAGTGTGAGAAGAGTGACATTGCCGCTGCGAGTGCGAGGAGAGCGACACTGTGGTGAGCGATACTGCCGAGTCGAGACTGAGTGTCTGAGAGGGAGAACGGAAGAGGACAATCCGAGAATGGAGCGAGTTGAGCGACACTGTGGTGAGCGAGAATGGAGCGTAGGCGTTCAGACTTCAGCATTCTTCTGCTTCACCGTAGACTTCAGCGTTCTTCTTCTTCTGCTTCACCGTAGAATACTAGAATACTAGAATGGACTATGGAGTGACACTGAGGTGAGGGAGGGAGGCGGCGGGCATTGGCAACACAACAGCCACGAGATAAGTTGAAACTTGAAACCTAATTAGAATTTCTTTTATGTTTTATTTTTTTCAATTTTCAGTTTCACCTTTTATATATATATATATATATTTTTTTTTTCTTTTTTTATAATTAGTAATTCGGGTTGGGTTGGGTCAATCCGAATTTTGAAAATTTCAACCCGAGACCCAACCCAACCCGAAAAAAATCTAGAAAACATAACCCAACCCAACCCTTCTACTTCGGGTTGGGTAGTCCGGGTTGTTCGGGTTGTCGGGTTGTTTGAACACCCCTAACCCCTAGAAAGCCTTTCATTTACACATAGATTGCTAGTCGGATTCCACTCTCCCACCTTGACAAATAATATTCTACTTAAAATGCAAAACACATAGAGCAGGGTAAACAGCATAATTCAAAGGGTTAAATTCCCTATTGTTAAATTTAAATTTTCTCTAAAATATTTTTTGAATCATTTTAAAAATCAATTACGTGTTATATGTTTTATAATTCACTGAAGTTATAAAATGAAAACTTTCTTTCATAACGATATTTGGAGCTAAAAGTATTTAGAGAGGATTAAAATTACAACTTGTTAATGTTTAAATTAAGATTATATAAATGGTAACAATATCTTATTATCTAAATTTGAGAGGTGCAATCTGATGAAATTGAAACAATTTAAAAAAGTTTAGAATCAAAATTGATTTTTCTACAAACAATTATAAAGATAAACTAATTTACCACTACAGGGCAAAAAAGTCTACTATAGTTTCAAAAAAATACTATCATTAGTCTATTATAGCGTTGTTTCCAAAGTCGTGATAGTCCACGCTCTTAAAAGTATTGAACTTTTATAGCATTTTTTAAACGCTATAGGAAAGTCTAACATAAAAGGTTTTCTTTTATAGCAGTTACTAAATGCTATGAAATTTTCAATTTTTATAGCATTTTGTAAATGCTATAAATACAAACTTCAAATAGTACATTTGCTTTTTGTAATATGTAAGATAGCATTTTTTAAAAAGCTATAAAAATACTTTTAATAGCAAAAGATATGTGGCTGTCGTATTTATTTACAATTATAATTATTTATTTAATGAAAGCTATAATAAGCGTTTTTTTCAAAACTTTCTCCATTAATAGTATTTATTAGCTTGTTATAGGTTTAATGAATGTTATTGTTGCATATTTTATAACTTCTTGAATATGTTCATAATCTTGTTATTATGTTTCATACATTGCTACACATTACAAGTCAAATAAAATTATATTTATAGAATCCCAAAGTAAATATTATCAAAATAAACATTCAATACAATACTCATAAAATATAAATTGGAGATGAAACAAAACATAAAATTATAAATTAAAAACTTGGAGATGAAACAAAATATAAATTTATAAATTATGTTTTTACTAGGGTTGTTTTTAAATATAGCAAAATGAACGAGACTATTTACAAATATAGAAAAATTTCACTGTTTATTAGCGATAGACATTTATCGCTTGAACGATAGACTACGATAGTCTTCTATCACTCGCAATAGATTCTATTGACAATAAAAATTTTCTATATTTAAAAACAATTTTCCTTTTTATTAACTTGAAAACCCTCGAGGAGAAATTAGACACAAACACCACTAAATTTATCTTATTTATAACCTGTTAGTTATGTACATGTTAGACAAGCTAGTCAAGTTAGATCCAAGAGCTATCAAATATATGTTCCTTGGAATAGGAGATTGAACTTTTGACCTCTAGAGACATGAGTAATTCATGTTAATTACGGTCGAGGTGAGCGGTGATTATAATTATTTTCAGAACATAAGAAACTGATTTTTAATTATTTAATTTTTTGAAAATTAGAAAATAAATCAAAATATTTACAAATATAGTAAAATTTCATTGTCTATCTACAAAATATCGCGATAGACTACTATCTGCAAAATATTGCGATAGACTACTATCTGTGTCATGATAGACACAAATAGTAGTCTATCGCGGTTTTCATAAATAGACTATGATATTTTACTATTAGACACAGATAGTAGTCTATCGCGGTTTTCATAAATAGACTATGATATTTTACTATTATTGGTAAATATTTTCAAGAGTCTTATTATTTAAAATTTGAGTAAAATCAAAGGAAGCGTGTTGCTCCAATGATTATGAAGCCACTTGTATATAATTTTTTTGTTGTACACTTGAAGAAAGTAAAACTTAATTCTATTTTAAGTTTTTGTCATATATATATATACACACAAATATTTTAGATTATTCTAAAATTATTTTAAAAAATTGATTGAATGATTTTTTTGGTTATGGATCTCAGTGAATAAATTGGTAAAGGTTTGTAATAATTTTGATTCAGTATTACTCAATAAAGATATTATATATGAGAGTATTTAAAGTTAAATTTATATGACGAGTAAATTATAAGTTTAGTCTCCAAATTTAAAAATTGTGACTAATAAATCCTTAAACTTTCAATTTTGACTCTAGCCCTTTAAAAATGTCTAATAAATCTATAAACTACTTCAATTTCATATTTAATAAATCTCATAAATACTAAAAATGTTTAAAAAGTAATTGTTTTATAAGACAAAAAGTAGTTGTCTATTTGCACTCTAAATTTTAAATTTTGTAACCAATGCATACATTAATTTTAAAAAGATGAATAATCATACCTATTAAATACAAAATTAAATTTAATATCTACTCTAACATTTAATTTTTAATATTTTCAAATATCTAAAAATGGTATTAGTTGCAAAGTTAACATTTTAGAAATTTGCTAAACACAAAAATTAAAAAAAAATAATAATAAAATTAAAGCCCTACTATACATTTTTAAAAACTTAAGAACTATATATAAATACAAAACTAGAAGTTCATGGGCTAAACTTTAATCTTATATACATTTGTGCCCCTACTTCAAGTTATGGATCCACCACTAATTAGCATGCACTATGTCCTTTGAAATGGAAGACTCGATCTTCATCTTCGTAATTTACCTCAAAGCCTTGGATTTCTTTCTCCAAATAGTTTTTGTTCAGGATCCCAGCCATGTCGAAAAAATCAAGGGATCTCACAGTCTTAATTAGATAGATGAACTATTCCTCTCATATTGCCAATTGATTTTAAGATGAAACTTCATATTATCTAATAATTCCACTCTTCCTTGAATGTGGATATCCCTGCAAAAGAGAAAGAAAATATATCAACATTGATGTGAGGAGACCGACAAAACTCTTTATCTATGGTATATATCTAAAAGTGGGTATGTGGAGAAACTTTTTCTCCTCATTATGCCCTTACATTTAGTTTTGTTTTTCAATTCACTTTTTATTGTAATTTTGTTTTCAATTTCATTTTTTTTTGTATTATAAGTAATTTTATTTTCAATTTCATTTTGTGTATTATAATTAATTGTGGTTTTTATATTTGAATAATTGAGTATTAAATCTTCATGGGCTTCCATTCTCAAATGAATTAATTAAATGATCTATTAAAAATCCGATTCCCCCACCCCCACCGCCCACATTTATCCCTTTCCTATTTTAATTATATATAAATAATTCCAATTTTAAATAATTGGGCAGTTCATTATTTTTTTTTTTTTGGTGATGTGGAAAAGTTTGAAGGGTTTTTCTGGAAACATGGAGAAGTTTTACGTTGAGGAAGAAATTAATTCAAATATTAAATATTTGAGATGTTTCATTATATTTGGTGATGGGGAGTAGTCTTAAGATTATTTTTTTTTTTTTTTTTTGAAAAATAGAAAAATTTTACATTGAAGAAGAAATAGGAGGATTTCATTATTATTGGTGGTGTGGAGTAGTACGTGGAGGCACGTACACATATTTAGTGATGTGAAGAATGTCTTAAGATTCTTTTTTTCTTCTTGAAAAATAGAGAAGTTTTATGTTGGAGAAGAAGTAGGAAGGTTTCATTAATTATTATTGGTGATGAGAGGAGTAGCAAGCGCATGCACACACAAACATATACACACATGCACGCACGCTCAACCATGGATGTAAGGGCCAGTTGTTGGGCGAAGGATTGGAGAGGGAGAAATCAACAATGAAAGCAAGGGAATGGGGAGTTTTCTTCTTCTCCCTCAATAATTCCACTAATTCATCACAAATATCAACTCTGAAGCACAATCCAATAACTAAAATCATTGGAATCTTGATTTCTCTTAAATCACATGAATTTGGATTTTTTTAGAGAGATAATCTTTTTTTTTTTTTCCATGTTCAATTAGTATATTATTATTAAACTAATCTTTCTTCATTGTCATATTTTCCTTTCACAACTTTTCCAATTTTTGTTATATTTTTGGGTGTTTTGAAAGATGTAAACCAGAACAATATTTCTTTGATTTAATTACTTATAAATTTTATGTTTAATCAATAATTTTTTTGTGTTTATCTTATAACATTTTAACTTTAAAATGGCTTCTACCAACCAATAAAAGAGAAAATTTTATTTTCTATTAAATTATTTGCAAACATATAAAATCCTATAAATTTTAAATTAGAGGAAACGTGTTTGCTTTAAATTAAATAAATGATACTTTATTAACCAAATTGTAATGTATTGGATTTACACTTTTATTCAGTTTTAAAAAAACAAAAACAATAATATGATATATATATATATATATATTTTTTTTTAAAAGAAAATGAAACAATATAATTGGGAGGTAATTGTAATGAGTTCATTGTTTCTTAAACAACTATTGTATTCTTCGAAAAAATTGTGTTACATTTTAAATATTTAATTAAATAATTGGGTAAATCTTAATAAATGTATTGCGTTCAAAGTAATGTTTTCCATTTTATTTCATAAATTCAAATAAATAAAATTTATTGTGGCAAAATTTAGATTTACGTATATTCATATATATCATATAATGTATGTTCCAACAAAAGATAACTATTTAAATAATAAAATTTTAAGTGGTAATAGATTATTATTGTATTATAATTATTATTATCATTTTTTAATTTCCAAGGAGTTTAATATATATATATATATATATATATATATATATATATATATATATAACAAAAGAGTAGTAACGAAAAATAATATAGTTTAACCATAAAAATAATTAGTTATCTTTGTGAGTTAAGTTTTTGTTTCCTTTTCAAATATGGTATTAAATTAAATATATTTTTAACTTCAATTACATATATCAAATATTTATATATTGCGCGGTCAAATTCTACATATATAAAACAAAAACAATGTTAAGATTAAATTTGAATGTATACATCTTTTCTTTTTTTTATTTTATTTTTTATATTATACATCATTTGTAAACAAATACACCAAACAATTTTGAGTTGAATACAATAATTTAATATACCTTATTTAAAATAATTTAATGTATTGTTTAATGAAAATTTAATGTATTTATAATAACAATTATTGAACTATCAATTTATCATGTATAATTCAAAACTCTAATTAAAAATAATTACTAAATAATATTTCTTCAGTATTTAATAACCATCTTTATGAAATGAAAATATTATTCTACTTCTGAAACTCTTTTTAGAATATAATATATTATTTTCATAATTTAAAATACTACTAACAAAATTATATTTTGGGTAAGTTGTACGTGTTCTTGTACTAGTTTTATAAAAGTTGTGAAGATCACGTTATTTTTCCAATGGACACTAATACACTAGAATTCTCATCATATTTATGGTGTCTCTTTGAGTTTTCCATTTTTTGGAGCATAGCTTTTTCACCAAATGTAAATCTGAGTTTCATGGCTTTCATATCATATCACATAAACTTAAAATCTCATCTTAGAAATCAATTACAATTAGCTAACTCAAAATACTATATATCTGAGAGAAGTACTATATAGCTTATAAAATTGTAACATCCACCATTATTTTTCAAGCATGAGAGATCCTCAAGACCTAAAAGAAATGGATGGTTGGATAGTTTCCATTTTAATGTGCGAGTACTCAACCATGTTATTAATAAACACACGTGTATGACTTTCGGTTCATTCTACTTAATTTAATTTTTCATTTACAATAATGCTTGTTTTATCATTGTGTTTTGTTTATGGCAAAAGTTAGGCATGTTGCTGCATTTTGTAGACTTTCGATTTGTGAACCTATACCCAACTGATTTTATTTCATTACATATATGTACAAAGGATATGATGGATTTTATTTCATTACATATTTGAACGTCTATCTTTTTCCTATTCTTGCTCCAACAATTTTTTAGTGATATGAGAATGCAAATCAACAATCACCGACTTCAAATAAGAGAAGTTGTATCTTCTGCACTTAGGAATGAAATTTTGTTAGTCATACACGTTAATAACATCTAGACTTGTCAACTGCAATGCTAAGAAAAGGAAGGAATCAACGGTTATACAATCTAAAATAAAAGAAAACTGGGTTCATTTTAAAATACCAAGTAAAGATGAGAAATCATATAATTATAAGTTAATTAATTCATTAAAAATAAAATAAAAAATAAAAAGGCATATATGCGCAATTACTTACTTGAGGATAAAGATCACAAGTCCCCAATTCCTTGACCACCAAAAAATACTCCCAACAAGCTGAGCATAAACTTAAAATGTTGGTAAATAAATATGTATTTCCTTAATTTTTGTGAAAATTGAGGACTAGGAGAAAGTGTAGTTTACCTTGATGGCTAGAACTTGTTTCCAACCTCTTGATAGTAATTACATTGGTGATTGAAATGTGAGAGACGCAACCTTGGATAACCCATGCTTAGATAGAAATCAAGTGCAAATGAGAAGTATAAATAAATTTAACAATAATAATATTAATAAGCATGGAAACTAAAAATAGAGTTGAAACTAAATAATACAAATACATTTACTTATGAGAAGTATACATAAATCTAACAAAATAATATTAATAAGTGTTTAACATGGCCTATTTCTTCAACAATGCCGGTGAAAAGGCATTGAATGGAGCTCCTCGACCGAAATTTACACCGCAATTGGGGCTTGTGGTTGGAGGTGAATAGAGTGAAAAGAGATTTGTTGGTATTGAAATTGAAGTTAGGGCAAAATTGGGAGGATGGGTGATGAAGATTGAGGACTGTATTCACCTAGGAGGAATCATTTTGGGGATATTGGATAGTGATGTGGCAGTAGAGAGGGAAGAAAAAGTAGACATTTCTTCTATGTTTCAATTCAAGTACAAAGCTGGGAATTTGAAACCAAAAAGAAAGATTGAAAACCCTAAACCTCGAGCAAAATATATGTGTTGAAATCAATCAAAAATAGAGCATAAAGAAGAAGGAAACCAAGAAAGTAATGATACCGCATACAACGTGGATGTGGTCGGAGAAGAAATTGATAAATTAATTGTTCATTGTTGAGCAGACAGTTGTGAGGCAGCGTGCGATGGTGAGCAGACGGTTGTGCGGCAGTGTGTGGTGGCATAGGTCTCCTACGCAGGGCAGTTCAGCAGTCGGCATGTCCTCAAGGTGTTTGCGCGAGAGAAAAAAAGAAAATAAGGGGGAAGGTGTTTGCTGCATTAGAGAAAAAAAAGAAAATAAAGGGGAAGGAAAATGTGGGGAAAAAGAAAATGAGGAAATGGAAAAAAAAAAATGAAAATGTGGGGGAAAATATAAGAGGAATATGGTTTTTTAAGAGAGGGGGAAAAATAAAAGGTAGGATTTAAAAAGTTTTTGGCTACCACACATTGCGTGGGGAGAAACTAAAAATGTTTGCCCACGCTCCTTGCATGGAGAGAAACTAAAATAAGAGTCGCCAAAAATCACATTTAATGATTTTCACTAAGACCACACAACTTTTTGCTCACACATATATTTTCGTCGGCAGAAATGATGTTATGCCCACACATTGAAAATTAGTCCAGAGAAATTAGCTCTCTTAATTATCAATTTATTGACTCTAAAAAATTGTCACTCTTTAATGATTGTTAATTTTAGTCATAAATTGTTGACAAAAAAAAAAACAAAAAAAAAACAAAATTTTGCGTCTTTTCCACCCAATTGTACTCCATTAAAAAAAAACATTTCAAAAAAATAACTCAAACACCAAAATTTTTAAAAGCAATTATCATAATAAAGCCCAAAATGATGTCATTTAACCTTTTAAAAAAATGACATCATTTTAATTAATAGCCCAAAATGTTTAAAACCAGATATTATAATAAAGCCCAAAATTACTTCGATTGTGTGCCACTCTTTAAGATGTAATTTGGGTTAAGGCAATTTGCTAAAAAAAACTATATTTTTTTTAAAGGCTAAGTTGAGTTACAATTTAAAAAATATATTTTATAAAGCTATTTTTTTTTTAAGAATTAAAAAAGTTGAGTTAAAAAAAAATTAAATTAAAAAGAAATATAACTATCTTTTTCTTCGCTCACGTAGACGGCAAAGCCAACATGCATGAGGAAAAAAAATCCTTTACTCCTAATCTTTCCAATTTTACAAATGCACAGAAGTGCTCATATAATACCTACTCACCATTCCTTAATTTTTCAATGTGGGACAAAGGTGATGTGAGTCATTCCTAACAAGTTTTTTGAAAAACAATTTTTTTCTCTAGTCAATCCAAATATACCCTCAATTTATCTAACACTATAACTAGTTTTTTTTTGTTTTAATGCTTTTTAATGATAATTAATACGAGTCATAGATTGACAAAAAAACAAAAAATCATAAAAGTTGAAATATTAAAAGAATTTTAATGACTGAAAAAAAAATGTCATGATTTAATGACTATTAATTGTAATCATAATTTGGTGACACAAAAAAAATGTCAAGGTAGTTAAAAAAATCCGAAATTTCGTTGAATTATGTTTGCTTTAACCAACAAAACATTTGTTTTTAAAAATGTTTAAAATTTGATTGGGGTAATTTTTTAAAACGTTTGATATAAAACAGACTAAGATCATGTCAACATTACAAATGTTTTGTTGCTATAAGAGAATATAGGGTTCTAGCTCATGCATCTTATAAACATTGTGAGGTTCCTTAATTGTTTTCAAATGTCAAAGTCCTCAACATGCGTTCTCAAGATAGTGCCTCTTTGGGTTGATCACCATTAGATGATACGAGGGTTTCATCTTAAAATCTGGTTTAGGCCTCATTTGATAATAATTTTGTTTTATTATTATATGTTTTAAAAAAATATATGCTCTCCATATAATAGTACTTTTCACCAATCTTAAAGAAAGACTTAATTCCTTGTCAAATTCTTAAATAAATAAATAAATAAAATAAAATAAAATAAAATTCTTTTACACCCTACATTCTTTAGTTTTCAAAACTCAAAATTTGATAAGAAAACATAGAAATTTACAGGTAAAAGTGAAGGTAATAAGCTTAATTTTTTAAAACTAAAAATAAAAATAAAAATGAAATGATTTTATATGAACGTAACCTTAAATTTTTCTTATTGTTATTTGCTATCAATTTTCTTATTAATTTCCTTACTAATGCGGGTTGTTTGATTCAAGCATTTTTATTAAATTTAATGAGGTTTTCATCTTAAAATCAATTGTAGTAGTACCTTATCTATCATATAAAATTGTGAGGTTTCTTGATTTTTTCAATATTGTGGGAACTTTGCAACATTCCCCTCAAGATGATGCTTCTTTGGATTCACTATTCTTGGATCAGATCCCAATTTTTTGTTTCTTTTCAAAACCAATTGATGATGAGAAAATTATTTAATTTATCTTATAAACATTGTGAGGTTCTTGATTTTTTACTTTTTTGGAACTGAATATAATAACCATTTTAGGGTTTTATGGGCTATGATATCATATTAGATAACATGAGGTTTCATTTCAAAATCAATTAGCATTAGTGTCTTAGATATTAAGTTATATCTTTCTTTCCTAGAGTTAAATAATTGTAGGAGTGGAAAGATCAAACTATCAATCTTTGAAAATATCTGTAACGACCCGACTTACATATTCTAACCGGACCATTACTCAATGCATGTAAAATTCGAGAAAAACACTATGCAAACTAGTAAGGAAAAGGGACCATGTTTTTCATGGAAATTCTATTAATATGAATTCAGGAAAACATACATAAACATATAAAAGAAGTTTTGGTTCGGGGTACTCCTAATGAAATCAATAAAATTCATGAAAAAGAAAGCCACATATCAAAAGTCTCAAAACCAACATTTGGACAAAACTCCATAAAACATAAAATGCTAAGCGGAAGCTACCACGGGTCCCGTGATCCCATCAAGGATTCTTCTTGTCATTCGCCATCACGTTCTTTCCCTTACCTGAAAAACATGTAAGATAAAAGGATGAGTAATTTATTACTCAGTAAGTGACCCCACTACCTGGAGTCGGGCTAAGCACCTATGTCCTCTAAGTGCATCAACATAAGGCATATATGTCAAACATACTTTCATGGGAAAAAATGGTTATGCTCGCCCTACAGTTGGTTATGGGTATTCACAAACCTCTAGAGCCCCGAAGGAAACTCTTACCTCTGGTGATCTCGAAGGAACACAACCTCTATGTACTCGAAGGAGCACAACCTCTGGTGAACTCGAAGGTACACAACCTTTGGTGAACTCGAAGGTACACAACCTCTGGTGAACCCGAAGGAACACAACCTCTAGTGCCCCCGAAGGAACACAACCTCTAGTGGACCCGAAGGTACACATCCTCTAGTGATCCCGAAAGAACACAACCTCTAGTGAACCCGAAGGTACACAACCTCCTGTGAACACCCAACCAACATAGGGGAGATAACTCTACTCATAGAACGTAAACCGTCATATTCATACTCATTCCATTCCATGGATCCATACAATAAAGTACTATAATGTTCATTACATAACATGGCATAGGGTCATACATTAATAAGCACATACAACTTAGGACATGGGATTCTCATACAAGCATGCTATATCATAAAGGCCTTGGAAATTCCTACTTATAAGCATGGAAATCTCATACAAGCATGCTATATCATAAAGACTTTGATAATTTCTACTTTTAGGCATGGGAATCTCATACAAGCATGCTAAATCATGAGAGTTTTGGTAATTTCCTACTTCATGGCAACTAAACGTATGGCTCGAAGGCGATTCAGGTAGTAAGATCACTTACCTGGTGATCGATCCATAAAATTACTCTACGGCTCCTCTTGTAAAAATTCCCGAACGCAATCCAACTCATAGCTTTCCCCAATCCTACGGACTAAAGCAATTACCGAACACCTATTGAGATATACCAAACAAAGTTCGAAATTCTCAAATCTCCATCCAAAACATAAGCAACTAATCCATTCGAGTTTGAGATACTCACTTAAAGGTACTGTTCTGGCCGGACAAGAAAATAACCGCTGCCGAGAGCCAAAAATTCGAGAGAAAATGACTCCCGAGCGAGAAGCGAGACTTGAGCGAGAGCGCGAGAGCTGAGACAGCGAAACTGGCGAGAGAGCGATACCACGAGGCTGCGACGACACTAGGTGCTGGGAAAGCGTGAGTCGAGCGGGAGAGCGATACCACGAGAGCGACAGTGCTCTTTAGGCGTGGGAGACCGTGAGGCGCGGGCAGAAAGTGAGAGCGGGAGAGCGAGACGGGTAGCGAGAGCTGAAGACTGACAGCGACACTCAAGGCGACAACCGGCGAGACCCGACGCATGAACCCTCCGGGAACTCCCGGAAACTGAAGGAGAGCGAGAGAGAGAGAGGTATCGCGGTAGAGGGAGGCTGGCGGCGGCTGCAGCGGTGGCGAAAGGGAAAGGAAAGGAGAGAGATGCGGCGGAGAGAGAGAGAGAATTATTTTCTTTCTTTTTCTTTTTGACTACACGGAAAACGAGGTAAATCCTCTCCCTCCTTAAACCCTAATTTTTCCCAATTCTCCCCTTTAACTCAATAAGGTAAAAATAATATCCTTCATTCACTAAATTAATTAATTTATTCTATTTGCCCTAAAATAGAATAAGAATAAATTATTCTTTACCACAAAATCTAACATTTTCCTTAATCCCACCTTCAATTCTCCTACCACCATAAATAGAATTCTTGGAACTTTCCTATTTAAATTAAGTAATTACAATAATGTATATAAATAATTAAAAATTCTTTTTTATGCAAAATAACTTAATTTAATTGATTAAGGTAATTTACCTCAAGGGTTTGGGGTCGTTACAATATCAACCTTCAACAATAGCCTCAAAGATTATTACATATGAAAACGATGGTATTGCAAATTGCAACACGGTTTTTTTTTTTCTTTTTAAATACAGATGAAAATAGTACAATGTATCTAGTCTCCTAAAAAAAATACTTAGGTGCTGGCGCGAACCTATTAATTATGCATGCGTCCTAATTAACATTTGTCACATACAATAAGGTAGTATGAACTTTTATGAAATGTTTTTAATTTCTTAGAAAAGTTTATATTCTTAATTTTAAAAGTTTGGGTTCTTATTCTTCCATCTCTACATTTTAATATTTATTAAAAGTATGAAGGTAGAAAAAGATGTGAACAATTTTACCCTTGTGTATCTTTATAATATCTAAATTAATCTTGAAAGTAAACCTACACATGCACTAAATTACTCTCTCTCCTTTCGCTGTCCTTTCCTCTATATCTCTCTCAAAATACCACCTTCCCCCACTCCCCAAAATTTCACTTTTCTCTCCAATTAATCATATCATTACTTCTTTCTCTCACTCATCCATCCACATTCATCTCACTTAAACTTTCTTCTTGTTATCACTGTCAATTTTCTTATTTATTTGCCTACTCATGTGAGTTGTCTGATATTTCAATAGTTTTTATCAGATACTATGATGCATCGAAGGAAGAGGTTACGACGAAATGGAAGTCACGAAGTCTGGCAGATATCCAGAGGAGGCAATTGATGCAACGAGAGGTGATAAATGC
Organism: Citrullus mucosospermus; assembly: GCA_030954485.1. Taxonomy (NCBI): domain Eukaryota; kingdom Viridiplantae; phylum Streptophyta; class Magnoliopsida; order Cucurbitales; family Cucurbitaceae; genus Citrullus; species Citrullus mucosospermus. The sequence goes on along the minus strand of CM062059.1, from coordinate 10,176,900 downwards.
GACGAAGTCATGGGCTGGGGCGTTTGATGCAAGAAGAGGTGTTCAGAGGAGGCAATTTTCTTATAATTTCACTTCTTATTTTTTAGAATATGAACATAACATGTGATTAAAGCAAACTTAACTTCGAGATAGTTGACATGCATCTCCATATCAAAGGCTGGTTCCTCAATGAACTTAGCTTCGAGATAATTAACATCTATGATTTAATTTGGGTGATAGTTAAAGAAAATATGTGAGTAAAATATATATGATTTTGAAAGCTTTTGGTTTGTTTATATATAATTAAGTAAATTAGTGAACTTGTATTTCAATAAATATAGTTCAACAAGACAACGTTATAAATCTCCACCTCTAAATGTAATAATAATAAGAATAGCAATCAACGCACATGATAGATATTAGTATCTTAATCACTAAATTATATATTTTTTAATTTAAAAATTATAGTAGTGAAAAAATCGACAAATATTCTCAAGATTATTACATTTGAAAATGATGGTATTGCAAATTTGAAAACGTTTTTCCCTTTTTAGATGTAGTACAATGCGTTTGGGATTTATCCTTTCTTTTTTTTTTTTTTCACAGTTATACACTCATCTACTAACACGTCCTTTTCCTTTCTCATCACTAATATTCTAGAATTTTGAAAAATTATGTTGGTTCATTAATAATTTACCTTACCTTGCTTTGTATGAACTCTTATGCAAATCCTTTTAATATCTCAATACACGAGTATATCTCAACTGACATAAAATTTACACTATTAATTTTAAAGTTATAGGTTTGATTTTTCCACCCATATATGTATATGTATATCTATAATATTATAGCATATTATTATTATATATTAAAAGGTGAGGATTTTGAAAAAAAAATTGGACAATTTTGTCCCTTCTTTAATTTGTTAATTTACAAAATATGTCATTACATATTAATTATAAATAGTTAATAAATAAGTTATTAGTTATCAATATAGTACCTACTTAATTAATTATTAATTATTAATAATTAGTTATTAGTTATCAATGATAAACACGGATGGATGTTGTGTATGAGTGTCTATCACTATCTATTACTGACATACAGTGAATTTTGCTATATTAAAAAATATTTTTAGTAATTTTACTATTTAAAATAATTACCTTAATATTTATATCAAATTGTTGTTTGATACCAACAAACAAGATATTATTAGTTTTATAATCTTCTAAGAAAAATAACAAAAAGTTTTACGGTGGTATAACAAGAAAAATGTAAATTTAGAAATTTTTTTTATTATAAATAGAAAATATCAAACTATTTATAAATATAGAAAAATTTCACTACCTATTAGGGGTAGATCAAGATACATTTTTATTACTGAGCGATAAAATTTTATCCTGATCTATTGCCTAGTGATAGAAGTCTATTGTAGTTTATCATACATTAAAACTTTTCTACATTTATAAATATTTTGATTCATTTTGGTATATTTAAAAATAGCTATATATATATATATATATAATATTCTTTGGTAGGCAATAATGAAAGTGTGTACTTCCAAATTATAAGCGTTTAGAGAAAAAGACAGAATAAAAGCATAGAACTGTACAAATGGAATTTTCAAAATACGCTAACGTTATTATTATTTCTTTTCTTTTGACAACTTTCGTTTTCCATTTTTCTTCTTTGTTTTCAAAACTGAAAAATGATATTATTTTTTTCTTTTTGTCAAACAAGCATGTTTCAGAAAAAACAAAAAGAACTGTCTAATTTGGTAATATCATTGTTTTTTGTTTTTAATTTTTAAAAATGGTACTTATTTTCTCACAATTTCGTATCATGTTTTCATTCTTAGGCAAGCATTTGAATTTTTATTCAATTTTAAAAAACAAAGATAAGTTTTGAAAGTAAATTATTATAAATAGAAAAAAATATCAAACTAATTACAAATATATAAAAATTTCATTGTCTATAACGATAGACCGCGATAGACTTCTAATTCATTTTGCTATATTTGAAAAAAAAAATCCTTTTTGAAAACTACTTGTTTTAATTTTAAAATTTTGAGTTTAATTTTGAAAACACTTTTAAAATGTAGACAATAAAAACGTAGAAGCCAATAGATTGAAGTGGTGTCTATAGGCTTCAAAAGATAAAAACAAAAAATGAAATGTAGTTGTCAAATAGAGTCTAAAATAAACACAGGAAACATATTTGTTATTAAATGGGGTCTTAATTTTTTGTTTTTATTTTTTAAAATTGAGCTTATAAGTATAAAAAGTTTCTTTGTTTCATTATCTACATTCTAAGATTATTTTCCAAAACCAAGTTAAGTTTAAAAATTAAAAAATTAATTTTTAAAAATTTGTTATGATTTTTAGTATTTACACTAAGAATTTAATTATAACCTTCTTCTAGAAATTTGAAAACTATAGACAAAAAATTGAGAGGTAATATATATATATATATATATATATATATATATATATATATATATATATATATATATGTTTTAAAGTTGTTTTCAAATATAGCAAAATGTACTAATAAATATAGACAAACATTAATAGGTTTATTTTTCTTTGAGTACAACATTTGGGAGGATGGAGGATCGAACCCCGCACCTATAGGATAAAAGGTCACGCAAATTATCCTTGATTAGTTAGACTTGCTTTGACTTTCCACATTTAATGTTAATGTATAGTTATTAATTTAAAAGAATGAAAAAATTATAATTATTTAAGTTTTATTATATTTAATCACAATTAAAATTAATTTTAAATTTTTATTTATTCAAAAATTAAAGTAGGTACCAAATATAAATAAAACTCAAATTTTATAATATTTTAATACTTAAGTCTAACAGAAACCAAATACAAAACTGAAAAACTAAATGGGTAATCTTTTAGAACTTAAACTAAACTCAAATTTTTAGACCATAATTGTATATTTTTCCATTAATTTATTTACTTCCATTATTTTGTACAATGGTTATGGTCTAGAGGCACGTGCCATGCCCGATGCATCATCATTCCCCATTATTTTTTATTCTTTTCTTTTTTTAGTACAATATAATCAGGTTGGCTCACCATCAATAATTATAGATTTGAATTATTAACTATATGATTGCATACGTCCAATAATTTTCTTTTCTTTATTCCTCTTTTGAAAAATAGCTTTTTTGTTTTCTTTTTTAAATTCATCCAATATATATTCATTATTTACATAATAAATAAATACAATATCCAATATATATTCATTACTTACATAATAAATAAATACAATATCCAATACTCTTTTTTAGTTGAAGTATTAGAAATATTGACTTGAAGAATAATATATTTGTGGTCCATTTTCAATTTAGACCTAACATTAATTTAATTTATTCCCCCCCCCCCCAATAATTTTTTTTTATTAAATTGTAATTTTGATTTTTTAATTTTCAAAAGTTTAAATTTTAGTGTCTAATAAGAAAAAAATTTAGTTGATCTATTAGGTTTAAGTTTAAATTTAAAAGTTATGTCTAATGAAATTATAAACTTTCAATTTTAAGTTTAGTAGATTTATGAATTGTTTTTTTAAAAAAAAAAAATCAAAAGTTTAAGCCCTTATTTGATGACCAATTAAATTGGCAAAAAATTAGTTTTTTTTAATACCTATATTTAAATATAGGGTATATAGAAATTTGAAGCTCCATCCTAATATGACTTATGCGACCAATATGGGCTTTTGTATTTTTTTCTTTTTCAAATAATAACAATGGATGTTTTTAAAAATAGAAAAACTATTGAAAATAATTATAAATATAACAAAATTTTACTTTCTATCAATTATAGAATACAATAGACCCAAATAGACATCTATCACTTAGTAGCCACGGATAGATGTCTATCTAGGTCTATCACGGATAGAGAATAAAATTTTATTATATTTGCAAATAATTTGATATTTTTTTATTTATAACAATTTTCCTAATAACAACATAGTAATCAATATATTCCTAACAAAAAAAAAAAAAAAATTCAAATCCACATCCTCACATATGATCCAACTAACAATCATATATAAAAATAATTACTAATTGAGATTTGTTGTAATTCTTTTTTGTTAGAATTAAGCAATATTAGTTGACTTACGTATGGATTCCGATACTATAGTGTAACTCTAGACATGTGAATCACATGATATACAAAAATTATTATTATTTGGTGTAAAGAAAATTAGTAAGCCATCAATGATTGTCCAAGTGTCCCTAAATTATAAGTATAAAAACAACCCCTTAGTTGGGCATAGAATTGAAGCAAATTTAAGTGAAGGAAGAAAAAAAGAAAAAAAGAAAAAAAGAAAAAAAGAAAAATGGAGTTGAATTTGAAGCCAATGGATCCTACACAGTTCTTTAAGGGAGAGGGTGGATCCTTCCACAAATGGTTCCCTTCTGATTTTCCGATGATTGCTCAGACCAGAGTCGGCGCCGGCAGACTCCTTCTCCACCCACGTGGCTTTGCCGTTCCCCATAACTCCGATTCCTCCAAAGTTGGCTATGTTCTTCAAGGTGAACAAAGTTTCACCCTCTACTAATCAATTTAAATCTTGAATTTTTGCAAATGTATCAATTTATACCTTTTACCAAATTTCGTTCCACGAATATCATGTGAACTTCAATTTTAAATCGATTAAACTCCTAAATATTTATAAGTGGATCAATTTAGAAGATTCATTATAATTAACTCTTAGAAATCATTAGTAAACTTCTCTCAATTTTTGACAGAAAGAAAAATTTTTCTTACATCATAGGTACGACTAGAAATTAACCCATGAACAAATTTTCAGTTGAACAGGAATTTTGTCCAAAAAAAAAAAAAAAACTATATAATCCCAAAGTTTAATTTATTTGTTGCATCAACTGAATTGTTGTGTTGTCTCTTTGACTTTTCTCCCATTACTCTTTTTCTAAAAATTAGTAATTCAATAAAATTCTACCACTTCGAGAAGAAGCTCCTCATTCCATCTTAAAATAATTCAACAATGGTTTTTTATTTTTGTTCTTTTAATCAAACATAAGAATGAAGAATTAATTCTTTAATTGTCTGCGATAAATTATTATTTCTTTCGATTTGTATTATGGTAAATATAAATATTAGTCTATTCCGAACTATTACGATCTATCGTACATAGACTACAGTATTTTGGGTTGAGTTAGACATATGTTGATTAAATAAAATTTAGGATTAAATTAAAAAATATTTGTTTTTAGAATTTTGAAAGTTGTGCCAATTTTGTCTTTTATAGTCTAAAATTTATTATATTAAATCTCTCTAAATTTTTAAACACGCATTTAACAAAATTTAATACCTTTTCTACTCTTTTTCCTTATTATTATTTTTTTATGTCTATTTATTCTATAAATGAAGATGAAATATTGAATCTTTCACCTCTAAGATAGAAGGTCGTGTCAATAATTGTTGAACAAAACTCACTTTGACTCTTAACCTGCAACTCTAATACCATGTTATTTTGTGTATATTATAGAATAGTTCATATATATTAATTAATGAACTTAATTTTAGAAATACGAATGAAAGATTAAATAGACACTAAGAAAACAAAGAAAAAAAATACTGAAAAGGACAAACACTTTTTTTTTTTTTCTTTTTTGAGTATATTGCAACGAAACGTGCAGGTAGTGGAGTCGCCGGAATTCTATTTCCGGGGGAGTGTGACGAAGCAGTAGTCAGACTAAAGAAGGGAGACCTAATTCCGGTGCCGGAGGGAGTCACCTCATGGTGGTTCAACGACGGAGACTCTGATTTCGAAGTCCTTCTCGTCGGCGACACCCGAAACGCCCTCATTCCCGGCGACATCACCTACGTTGTCTTCGCTGGACCCCTCGGAATCCTACAAGGCTTCTCATCGGACTACATTGAGAAAGTCTTCAATCTAAACGAAGAAGAAAAAGGCATACTTCTCAAAAGCCAAACCAATGGCCTAATATTCAAGCTCCAAGATGACCAAACCCTACCAGAGCCCAACCATCACACCAATCTTGTTTTCAACATATACAACGCCGTTCCCAATGCCGTAGTCAATGACGGCGGGTCGGTCACCATCGTAACGGATAAGAAGTTTCCATTCATTGGGAAATCTGGGTTGACTGCAGTTCTCGAGAAGCTTGAGCCCAATGCCGTCCGGTCACCGGTGTATGTTGCCGACCCGTCGGTGCAACTGATATATGTCGCTAGCGGGTCGGGTCGGGTTCAAATTGCTGAGACATTTTTGCGTAACACAATTGATGCGGAGGTGAAAGCGGGCCAGTTGGTTTTGGTTCCGAAGTACTTCGCCGTCGGGAAGGTGTCCGGAGAAGAAGGCTTGGAGTGCTTCACTATTATCACTACCACACAGTAAGTTACAATTTCGCATCATATTATTGTATTTTGTTTTTTTGTTTTTTTTATTTTTTTTCCTTTTCAAAACAAACATTTTTAGTTTTCAACATAATTTTCAATTTCCCACGAAAAAACCATAATTTAAAAAAAAAACAAAAAACAAAAAACTCAAATACTTACTTAGAAAAGGAAAATTTTTATATTAAAAAAATTGTGAGAAAACAAATACTCAATTTTCAAAATCCAAATAGGTTATCAAACAAATTATTCATTTTTAGTTTTATGTTGTTTGAAATATATGCATGGTTCTTTCAGATTTTTTTCTTAGTATGTTTTTCACTTAGCATGGAAGAAATGTTTAAATTCTTAGCAAATTCAAAAATCAAAAAGAAGTTTTTAAAGTCACTTTTCTAATTTTCAAAACAAATCTTGGATTTTGAAAAATGATTAAAAAGTAGGTATCAAAATAAGAATCTAATTTGATAACCACCATTTTTTCTATTTTTTGAAAATTAAACTTATGAACATTAATTTTTTCTATTTTTTGAAAATTAAACTTATGAACATTAATTCTATGTACATTAGTTTGTTTGCCTATTTTTATAAATCTTCCAAAAGCAATAGCCAAATTTGAAAACTAAAAAACAGTTAGGACTCGTTTGATAACCATTCGACTTTTAGTTTTTGCAAATTAAGGTTGTTTTCTTACCACTTATTTACCATATTATTCATCTTTTCTAACAAAACACTTGAATTCTTAGCCAAATTCTAAAAGTAAAAAACAAAATTTTTTATTTAAGTTTTCAAAACTTATCCTAGCCTTTTAAAATAACACTCTTAAAATGTATATAGCAAAAACAAAAAAATCAATATATAAAAATAGTGTTTATAAACTTAATTGTTTTCAAAAATCAAATCGTCATCTAATGAAACGATAGTTTTTAAACTTGATTTCACTTTTGAAATTTGAGTTTTACAAGTTAATGGTGTCCCAAAGAAGGAAAATGGGTATGAGAAAACCAGCATAATATATACATACATACATGTCATTTATATGTTAACATTATAATTAATAAAGATTGGTTTCCTGTTTGATTGTAACACAGCCCTCTATTGGAAGAGTTGGGAGGAAAGAAATCAATTTTTGGGACATTTTCACCACAAGTTTTTCAAGCTTCATTCAATGTCACAGCTGAGTTTGAGAAGCTTCTCAGATCAAAGATAACAAAAACTTCACCCTTGGTTCCTCCTTCAGATTGAACTAATTATGCTTAATTCCCATCATATATATTGTTCGACTCGACATGTCGTTTTGGACTTTATATTAGTAATTTGTGTTCTACAAAATCATGTTATTAATTTGTGTGTGTTTTTTCTATATTTTCTTGAATAAGAGCATGTGACCTACTTTATTTATGTTTTTCATATTTTTGTTGTCAAAGAAAATAAGGGCATTGGTATATGTGACAATCTAATCCATGTGAAAAGTTGAAAATACCCATCAAACATATCTCAATGAAAAGTAGAGAAAGAACCCTGACCTTCAGAAACCCTAGCCGAGCTGTCGTCAGTACCATCAAATATATTGTTCTTCTCTACGATGTGAAAGTTGAATGTTTGCTGAGAGTGATTGATCCACATATTTATCAAAACCATACCAAGACTCCAAACAATTTTATCTGATTCGTAGTGATGTATAGGGTCCTAAAATTTAGACTCATAGTGGTAGAAAGCGGTTTCTTACTTTTATTGATGATCACACGTGTCTATCTTGTGTCTATTTAATGACTAAAAATCTGAGATGAAATATCTATTTAAACATTTTCATGATTTGATCGATACTCAATTTCAAACCAAAATCGTCATTTACACTCTAATAATGGAATTGAGTATTCAATACATATTTGAGTGATTTTTTAAAAGATACAGATATTTTACATCAGTCTATTGTCAAGATATCCCTTAACAAAATGGAATTGTTGAACAGAAAAATAGACATTTACTTTAAGTTGCACGTATCATAATGTTTTCTATGCACGTTCTTAAGTAGTTATGAGAGAAGTTGCACTCACGATGTGGGGATATTCTCCATCTTTCTATAGTGCTATTTAAGCCCAAGAAGATTATTTGCTAGGGTTGCCACTTGTGCTATTGTGAAAGATCGTTTATTGAGTTTTGACAGATTAATTTCTGAGTGTTCTGCAATCTAGGAAGAAAGAGTTATTCTCGACTTGTAGCAGTGTTTTCTTCATATACTAATCTTGTTGTGAACATCTTAATTTTGCGAAGTACCATTTGGTCTTATGAGCAGACTAGGACAAAGTTATTAGAGAAGGGATTCTCATCCTTAGGTGGTTCCTAAGGTATCTTTCATCGAGAAGGAGTTCTCAAGACTTAGGGGAGCCTAAGTTCTCATGTGAAAGGAGTTCACAAGAAGGAAGAAAGATACGTCCAAAAGTGAGAGGGAGTCTCACACATTTAGGGGGAGCCTAAGTGTTGCATTACTAATATTCACATACTTAGGGAGAGCCTAAATTCAATTAAGAAGGAGTCTCATATCTAGGGGGAGCCTAGGTGATTAATTAAGTTAGGCTCTACATGTGTTGCAGTAATCGTTGTTATTTACAGATAAGTACAATGTTGTAATTGTTTAACTTTTCAATATTAGCAATTTATTTTTCCTGGGAACACTGCTCCCTAGATGAGGGGGTTTATCACCAAATTGGGTTCCCAACTTCTATGTGTTCATTCTTATTTCATTATGCATTACTCTATGTTGTTTCTAAATGTGCTAGGACGTCTTGTGTGACAACTATAATTTGATTGACAAACCACTTCTAAAGTTTCACTCTAATTTACCCATAAAGAGATTTGGTTGCATTACATATGTTCACATTAACTAGTTTTTTTTTTTTTTTTTAATTAAAACTTGATCATGGAGCTACAAAGTGCATTTTTTTTGGGTTATGGTTCAAATAAAAAGGATTATGTTTTGACCCTCAAAGAAAGCAATTTATGTGAGTATGGATATGCCTTTTCTTAGAAAAACAACCATATTTTACCCAAAATTCTCTTTAGAGAGAAGCCAAATATAGAAGATAATTTTCGGGGAATATTTGAATTCCTTCCTTCTATTAGCCATCTTCACAGGTCTCTCCCAAGTCCTTCAATGTCAAGTATAAAAGTTTCTCATTTAGGGGGAGAAATACTACAAACTGACCCTATAAGTCAAATTCCTGAGTTAAAGTTTTAAAGTCGAAGAGTAGTTGATCAATAAAACCAAGACTAAAGAGTTGATTCTAGACAAAACCAATTTGAAATTTTGATAAATGATGATAGAAATCTCTCTCCCAATTCTCAATGATGAAAGGTCTAGTAATCCTGATTCCATTCCTAATCTCTTGAATGCTCAAAATTTCTTACCTATTATCTCTTATCTTAAATATTATTATTCCTATTAGAAAAGTTACTAGAACTTGTACTAAATATCCTATTGCAAAGTACATCTCACATGAATAATTGTCAAATAGTCATGAAACATTCGCATCTACAATAGACAACTTATTTGTTCTAAGGAATATACAAAAAGCCCTAGCATTATCCAAAATTGGAAACGCTACAAGAAATCTGGTATTTAGGAACGAAAAACTAGCGACGAAAACGAATCGTCGCAAGATTAGCGACGAATTCTACGCTTCATCGCTAACACTGCGACGCCAATAACATACGTCGCAGCGTATTTGCGACGAAATTCGAATTTGTCGCAAATAGCGACGATTTGGGCCTTAGTCACAGGCCCAATTAATTGGACGGGAGGTTTTGCGCTATGAAGTAGGTGACGATTTCTTTTTTCGTCGCATATCTTTGCGGTGATTACTTACTTCGTCGCATACATTTGCGACGAAAAAATGTGTCGTTGCAGAGCTTTGTGACGAAATATTTTTTTCGTCGCACGACATTGCGAACGAAAATCTTTTTCGTCTCAAATTTCACTCGATCAATTTTTCCTCTTTTCACTTTCACGGTTTTTAGGGTTTTCGACGACGACTTTCATGTGATTTTCATCGGCTGCCAACCGCCGATTTCGTCCTCTCGTTTTCTCCATTTGTCGCTGTCGCTCCCTCCATTTGCCGCCGTCGACGGATTTTCAGTAGGTAGGTAACGCTTCATTTTTCTCTCTTTCAATTTTTTCCTCTCTCTGTCCGCTTTCTCTCTCTCTCTAGCCGTCAGCGACTCCATCTCCCTCTCCAGCCATCTGCTCTGTCTCTATCTCTATTTCTGTCTCCCTCTCCGTCCGATACGATGTCTCTCTGTCTCTCGATTCGTCACTCTCTCTCCGGCTGCTATGTCTCTGTCTCTCTTTCTCTCTCCATCTCCCTCTCCGTCTCCCTCGCCATCTGATCTCTCTCTGTCTCTCTCTCTAATTGTGTTACCTTCTCTCTCTCTCTCTAACTGTTGTAGTGGAAGCTGCCAATTACCTCTCCATCTCTCTCTCTAATTGTCGTTGTTGTTGTCGAATTTGCAGCGGAAGCTACCATCGGCGAGGTATTTATTCACTATATATATATCTAAAAATATTGAATTACATTATATATTGTATTTAAACTGGCAGTTTATGGAGGAAATAAATGCTCTAAGATGAAGTGGTAGTTGGAAAAATAACAAATTTAACCAAAGGATAAGAAGACCATGGGTTGTGAATGGGTGTTTACAACAAAGTGTAATGTTCATTGTAGTGTTGAAAGATACAAGGCCAAATTAATAGCTAAAGGCTTTACTAAAACTTATGGAATAATTGATTATCTGGAGGCTTCTGCTCCAGTTGCAAAAATCAACTCCATCAGAATCCTTGTCTCTTTCTACCAATTTCGATTGGCCTTTTCATCAATTAGATGTTAATAATGTTTATGCAGAAGAGGTGATTTAGAAGAAGAGGTGTTTATGAGTTTACCACATGATCAATATTTGAAATGGAACTTGGAAATAGTAAAGTTTATGCAGATTAAAGAAATTATTATATAGTCTCATGTCTCCAAGAGCTTGGTTCGAATGCTTTGAAAAAGCAGTCACTAATTATGGATACCAACAATGTCAAGCAGACCATACAATCTTCTATAAACATTCTTAATTAGAATATGATGAAACTGTTATTTTACTTGTCTATGTTGTTGGCATTATTCTCATAGGAAATGACGAAGAAGCTAGTTTGGTTAATCTTAAGAACAACCTTGCAAGTGAGTTTCAAATCAAAGACTTGAGCCTTAAAATATTTTTTTAGAGATGAAGTTTTCAAGATCCAAGAAAGGGGTTTTTGGTTAATTAGAGGAAATATGTTACTGAGTTACTTCAAGCACCATGTTTATTTGGCTGTCAGAGAACAAAAACTCCTATTAAACTGAATTTGACATTACAAGTTGGAAATCTTGAAGTCATAAAGGACGAAGACAAATACCAATAACTTGTAGGTAGATTTATCTATTTATATCATACACGTCCAAATAAAGCATTTGCAGTAAATATGGTGATTCAATTTATGCACTCTCCTAGACCCACTCATTTTGATGTAGTATACAAAATCTCGAGATACTTGAAAGGAACTCCAGGTAAAGGTATATTATTTTAGAAACATGATCATTTTCAAGTTGAAATGTACATTGATATTGATTGGACTACAAGTACTACTAATATAATAGAATATCTACTTTTGGCTATTGTTCATTTGTTGGAGGAACTTTAGTTACATGACATAGTAAAAAACAAAAATGTAGTAGATAATATATATATATATATATACACTATCTTATCTTCTGACAATAGAACAAACAGCAGATATGCTAACTAAAGGCATTTTGAAGACAATTTTGATAAACTTCTCAGTAAGTTGGCTATGGATGACATCTACAAACCAACTTAAGGGAGGAATATTGGATTTCCTTTATCTCTTGTAGCATATGATGTTTGTTATGTGCTTTGAAAAGCACCTAAAAAGTGCTTGATTTTCCTTTTATTTAAATGAGATTTCACTCGATTCTATTAGATTTGATGTTGTTTGTAAGTTGTTTCTAGAATTTTAGCAAAAGAACAAGATTTGAAGCTAAAGCAAGTTAAAATGGTCCAATTATGCATAATCGAGACAAATCGAGACGAAACCTCGAAAAGAGGAAAGAAAAAAAGGGAAAAAAGACAAAAGTTGCCCATAATAGGGCTGCATCGCGACGTTGTGCACAGAAACAAAGTGCTACGGAGGTTTGTGAAGTTTTGGAGTTTTTTAGGCCTAGAGAGAGTGTATTGAGCAAAGTATGGGGTCTTTGATGCCAAAGTCGATTGGAAAGCATTGGAGGGTCAGTTTTACCACGAAAACGGGATCAGAACACCGGATAACGCCTCATTTCCCTTTTTGTATATGTCTTTCTTTTGTGTATTTTCATTCTAATTATGAGTTTGTCTATGAAAGCCATGTTACGCCTAATTTCTCATTGTTCTAGGGTTAGATGGATTTTACGATGTCAATTTACATTAACACTTTCTAGCATGGTCATTTTTAATGCTTTTGAATGTTTGATCAGTATTTGAATGATTTCATGATTTAAATCTTGCTTTGACAAGTAGGCTTTAGATTAGATCATGCATGTTAGTCTATCATTTGAATATATTAGAGTAGTCAAGGATAATGGTAGAGATTGTTGATGAAGATTCTTAATGCTTTACTTAATTATCTAGTTTCAAGTAATTAGTAATTAGCACTTAAGTGAAAGAAAATATTACTTTCGAAAAATTCAATATGGATAAAAGGCTTCTAGATCTAAGTGTTGTGTTAATTGGTTCAAGAGTAAAACAATTGAGTTTAGTAATTCCATTGATGAAATCTATTCCCTAGAACATCTCTTTTAACAATAATTTCAATACTTGATCACTTTTATTACTTTCTTATTTTGGTTTAGTTAATTTCAATCATAATTCGGTCTCCTAAATAAAATTGGAACGATCTTTGAATAGCTAAAAGATAATCAATATAATTTCCTAGAGACGATACTTGGTCTCTTGACCGTTTATAAAATTATAACTTGATACGTACACACTTAGGTTACACCAAGTTTTTTGCATCATGTATATTTACCATTTATCTATGTAAGATTTTTTTTTTCCTATTGATAGTTGGTCTTTGATTTATATAAGAAAACCTTGTATTTGATTCATAATATAGAAGAATAATATTACACTATATAGTTTCTTCCAAATCTCAACGGGATCATTCACTTTAACCCTAAAATTTAAATATTATTTTCTATTTAAATTAATTTTTCTAAAACTTTCGTCTTATAATTCTACCTTGTGCTTTCAAAAATATCTCCATTCTTTCAAACATTTCAATAATATGTCATTGACTTTTCATAGACATTTTAAAACAACTTTTAGAATAGAAATTTGTTAAAATGTTGGACAAAAATTGGAACCTAAAACAAGTGTGATGGCGACCAAGAATATTGTGTGGCAGTTTTCAAGTCTCAAATTCTAATTTGTCTCCTGTTGTTGGCAAAATTCGGATCAACCATACATTTTTATTTTAAGGAAAATAATCTAATTTTCTTGCAAGATAAATAAAGAAAATTGAACGTCGGTGTGGTGTTAAGCCATACACACTCTGACGCTCAAGTAAATCTTGGATTTGTGAGTAAATTGACAAGAGAGAATAATAGAGCAATTTTAAGCGTATCTTTAACTAATGACTTTGGTCATTTAGGAAGGAATCGAATTCCCTGCAGAAAATAATGATCGTCTTGTGTCATTAAACTTGTTTTGAGAAAAACCAAAATGCCAGAGAACAAAATACATGATAAACAACAAAATAATTAACATGCCTTTTAGAAGTATTAAGGGATGAGAAGTTTTTCCTACTTTTGAAGATCTTCTTCGATGTGGGAAACACGTTTTTTCCAAATCACGAATCTGTGAGAATTTTCCAACGATAACAACAACTCTTCTTCTCTTAGGAACACCACCATAATAGCTATCTTGCTATTTTTTAGGTAGAATCAACAGAGGAGGTTGTGGGATCTCTATGTATTTGGCAAGGGAGACTTTTTGTGTGAAGAAGAGAGAGTTGGACAGGAGAGTTTCTAAAGAACAATTATGTGTTGAGATGAGATCTCTCAACCCTGTAACTCCCCTCCCCTCTACATAAATATCACTTGTGAGAGAAAAGAAAAATAACTCCCCACTACGTGGGAGCTATTTAATATAATAATATAATAATATTAATTTAATTATATTATATTAAATCATATTTAATAAATATTATTAAATATAATTAATTAATTAATTAAACATCTCATATTTAATTTAAATTTGAATCATATTCAAATAACCTTCTCACATAATTTATAGTTCTAATATGAATCTCATTCATATAATTAATATTTAAATCTCATTTAAATATTTATCTCTCTTATAATATAAAGTATAAATTTTGAATCTCATTCAAAATAAACTTTCTATTTACATTATACTAATTGTATCACATACTATTAATTCCCTTATTAATTTGAACACTTCAAATTAAACCAAAATGTTTGATTCTTATACTAATCCTTTTATGAGCTAGCAAGGGGATGTCATGGACCTATAGTTAGAAGCTCCAATGATATATGAGATTAATCAATTAAACTCTTTAATTAGATTAATTAATGTTCATTAATTGTAGGTCACTCCACTAACGACTTATAGTTGCACTCTTCGCACTATAGATATATTTTTGTATCCATGTAATTTACTAATCAATAGTAAGTCAACCCTTTCACAAATTACTCATAACTACAAATATGTCAAATTACCGTTTTACCCCTATAGTTAAATCTAACTCCTTAAATACCATTAATCCTTCTAATGAACAAATTGTTTATAGTCCAACTATAAACTAACCCTTCTTGGGCCAGTGAGAAGGTGAGACCTCATTGTTCAGGACTTGGAATCAGTACTTAAGGGAGTAATTTATCTACTTACCCTAAACACGGGAAGGAGTGAATTCCATCTTGTGAAGATATGTTCCTAACTCTCTAATTAGACAAATCCCAAAAATGGTAAGCTTATTGAGTCGGCGATTTGGCCACTCTCACCCATACAGATCAAAGGATTGCCCTCATAGACAAGACTTCATAACTCAGTTAGGATTCAGGTCGAGTTACTTATAGTCATCCTATGAAATGTTAATTTCTACAATTAACGGCGTTACAAAGAGAAATTAAACATTTCGCAGTCTAGTCTTATACAAACTCTTTGCATAAGATGCCTCCACTCACATGTCTCCACATAAACGATTAAGATCAAATCGTTTGTAACACTTTACAACTCCTTGTAACAATTACAAAGTGGGTAGTATCTATAGTGTTACCAGAATAAGGCACCCAACTGTATTCCTATACTACAGACCTTTTGGTTAATGTTTAAACATGATCTAACCCTGTATGTCAACCACATACATGTTTAAGTTTACATAAAATAACCATGGAATCTTAGTTCATTGGATTGAGTTAATGCAAAATGTAAATAAAATAACTTCTTATTTTATTCAATAAAGAAATGTATTTACAATTTACAAAACTACAAGACCCAGGAGATTTAAGACACACCAGTCCCAACAATTTTATAGAAGCTAACAATGCATGATCGACGCTTAGGCTCACAATTGCCACTCTTAAATTTGTGAAACCTTAAGCCATAACTCATTGGACGGTTACATTACTACTACTCGAGATTGTAACCGATGCTTAAGTGCATTACCCACACAACTCCTCAGTGGTTCCTTTATGTGGGTCATCCGTTAAAAATATGGACATTTCCAAATTTAATCACTTTGAAGTCCTTTGAGTTCCTTCATGGGTTCTTTTGAGGTCCTCCATTGATCTTGCAGATATCACTCTTTGGGTTCCTCCATGTGACTCTTACATCCTCCATAGATCCTACAAAGTTCCACCATGGGTCTGCCTCCATGAGACTCCTAGGTCCTCCATAGCTCCTGTAAAGGTCCTCCATGGGTCATCCAAGCTACCTCCAATCTCCCTCATGGGTCTTCTAAGCTACCATTAAGTTCTTCCACAGGTCTTTTAAGCTCCCTCATGGGTCCTCCAAGCTCCCTTTAGGCTCCTTCATAAGTCTTCTAAGTTGCCTCTAGACTCCCTCATGACTTCTCTAAACTCTTTCTCAGTTCTCTCATGGGTCTCCTTGAGTTCACATACTTTAGGTTCCCTCATGGGTCTATGAGCTACCTCTATCCATAGGCTTCTTATCTCTTTAGACTATCGGTCTTGATAAATCTACCCATAACAAGTTCAACATTCTAACATACGATTATTCTAAAAATAAGGGGTACTTCAAATATAACAATCAAGTTCAAATTATTAGTAGATATAAGATGTAGCCACCTCTTTTTATCCAGCTTCATTTAAATTAATTTATTAATTTTTATCTTAGGTTTTTCTAATCTAATTTTGATTGTTTACCTACTTTTTATGTTAATTTTTAACTCTTCTAACTTTTATTTTAGTTTGGTTAAAGTAACCAATTTAGTTATGATAAGGAAAGGGGGAAAGCAAGGTAAATGTAGAAAAATTTGAATTTGGTTTTAGTTGCCTAAAAGTTGTTTCTCCTTTTTTAGCTTAAGTCAAGTTTGGCAAAATTTTAAAATTGAAATAAGATCCATTAAAAAGAAAATAGGCAATTGTGGAAATGACTTTAGGCTTTATAAATCTATCTTCTCTCCCAAAAACCCTAATGTGGCCACAATTCTCATTATCTTTCATTCTCTCTACAAAAAAATCTCTAGCCTTCATATCCCTCCTAGAACACAAAGAGCCTAACTTAGTTGGAGGTTGCATTTGGTAGGGACTTTGTCCCAAGGATCCGCACCTCACACAACAAGCGGTTTCGTGTTTGAGATTTCTTCTTTCATTCTTCTTCTTCCCTCTTAGAAACCTTAAAAAAAATAGAGAGAAATAAAGGTATTAGCAAAGATAACTACTATTATTTATTATTATTTTTTTTTCTTCACCTTGTTTATTATCATTATTATTGCTATTATTATCATGTGATCTTTTTACATGCACTTACTTTAGATATTGGTTCCCTTTTATCTTATTTTATCTTATTTGTTTGTTTTTATTCATCTTCTTCCCTAGTTCTTTTTTTTTTCTTTTCTCTCTCTTTATTATTGTTTTTTTTTTTTTAATGAAAGTATGTGTAAAAAGAAGAGGGGAGATAAAAAAATGAAGTAAAAAGTAAGGTAACACATCTTATAATGAAGTTATGTTTCTTTGTGTTTGAAGTAAAAAAGGTGTAAAAAAAAGGGTAATGAGTTGAAGAAGAAGATAAAGAGAAGAGAATAGATTTGTTTAGGAGAAAAGAAGTTAGGTTTCTACTTTTTTTTTTTTTTTTTTATGAAAGAGAAAGGAAAGAAATTTAAATAAATATGACAAATTTACTATCATTGTTATTATTGTTATTGTTATTATTATTATTATTATTATTATGTAAAGTTTGAGTGTTTTGCCATCCATTTTTCTCGTCATTTTTTTTGTGTTTATTTATTTATTTATTATTATTATTATTATGACTATTATTATAATTTATTATTATTGTTGTTGCTGTTGTTGTTATCTTTTTTTTAGTTTATTTTTTTTTATATTCTTAATTTGGCATTTTTCTTAGCCTTTATTTGTCTATTTTATCTTCCAAGCATTTGTTTTGTTACTATTTTTGCATATTCATGTTGTATTGTAATCAAGTGATATTGGTCTAATGTTCTTAATCTTCGTTTATCATTATTTTTTTTATAAAAAAGAAAACCGACGACGGATTCTAGAAATATTTGGGAGTCCGATTTTCTAGATTCTTGAGGTGAGAAAATTGATTCTTTGGGAGTCCGAGATCGATCTCCAATATATGTTTTATTAAATTTTATTATGCCCTCTTATGTTGCTTCATTTATTTTGATGCATCTTTAATTATGTTTTTCACATATAATGTTCATATTAAGTCTTGTTTGATTTCTAATTAAAATTTCTCAAAGTTTTTTTTTTTAGATCTTTCTCAATTAAAATTCCTCAAAGTTTTAAAATCCTTCTAATTTAAATTTCTCTAAGTTTTTAAAATCTTTTTTTTCACAAGACTTTTTCTAAATCATTTAAATTTCTTTTCTTTAAATTTATACATTTTGGGTTTTCAAACATTAAAAAATTGATCTATGATTTCAAAAGGTTTTCTAATCCATTCTTTCTCTAATAACTTGTTTTTAAGACCGTTTTTCTAAAAAAATTCTATGATGAAATTTAGGAAATTTGGGACTCCGATTTCCTAGAGTTCTTATGGTGAGAGATCACATCTTTGGGAGTCCGAGATTTGATCTCAAGAAAAATGAATTTAATGAATGTTTTTGTTAAAAAAAAAAGAAACTTCATTTATTTCAAGACTATACTATGATGGATTTTGAGAAAACGTAATAATTTCTCATTTTCTTGAGATGAAGAATTTTTCCTCAATTATAATATAGTCAAATTGACGAAATTTGTTCCACTTATTTTATGAGATCATTGCTTCAAATATTGGAGTAATGAGGGGTAAAATAAGACATTATTTTCTTTAAAAAAAAAATTAAATAATACTTTTATTTCAAGATAAAAATAAATTGGCCACCGTTTTGCTTAACGGGTGTAGTGGGGTGCTAACACCTTCCCCATACACAAATGACTCCCGAACTCAACTCTAGCTTCGTAGACCATTTTTATTTTTAATTAAAAATTGTTTATTTTACTTCGGTGTCCAATCTCACCGTAAAAAAGATTGGTGGCGACTCCTCTTTTTTTATTTTTTTATTTTCTTTTAAAATTAATCCTTTTCGAGGATGTCGGCCGCTCCGCGTCGTCTTGGGCACATGGCGACATAAGACAATGCAAAAGAATTTGCAGATATAGCAAAATTTGGATTTAATTTTCAAAATCTATCCGTGATAGACCATATCACAAGTAGAAGCCTAGCAACGATAGAATCTATAACTGATAGATTTTGCTCTATTTTCATCTTTTTAAAAATGTTACTATATATTTTATTATTATCCCTAAAAGTTCTATTCAATGCAATTACTCTACAAATAATCTAGAAATCTTTTTGAAAGAAAAAATATATAATATTTTAACTTAAATATCTAATAAACAACAACCAAGTGTTTTCAATAATTTAGCTTACTCGCAAGGGTTTTCAATAAGTGCATGTATAAATTTAGCTTACTCGCAAGGGTTTTCAATAAGTGCATGTTTTCAATAATTTAGCTTACTCGGTAAGGGTTTCTTTAAATATTAATATAAATCCAATTTATTATTTTATTGAAATCCGGGTGTTATCTTTGAAAATTTCATCAATATCTAGGGATATATATATTTAAGTTCTTTATATTAATTATTTATTGCTATTCTGACTTTTTGATATTAATAAACAAAGAACATCATTCATCCACGTCTGTAGCTTTACGGATATTAATAAACAAAGAATATCATTCATCCACGTCTGTAGCTTTACGGATATTAATAAACAAAGAATATCATTCATCCACGTCTGTAGCTTTACGGATATTAATAAACAAAGAATATCATTCATCACACGTCTGTAGCTTCACAGATAAGCCTAACTTTGGTAATATTCATTTTGTTCTTAATACAACAACGGTAGTGGTGGAAAATCAACCTTGTTTAACTAATAAAAAATAGAGTAGATATGAATTATTAATGAGCTGTGTGAATTATTAATCTTTTTGTCATTTATATATTTACTTTTAACCATTTATTAAAAGATAAATCTGTAAAATCAAGTCTCTAGTTATGAGTAATGTTAGTAAAAACTCTATCGTGTTGTATTCTATGATGTATGTTGATGAAGAAACTACCAACAATTTATTTAGCTCACGTGAGTAGTATAGTTTAAATTATATATTCTACAATTAAAAAGTTAAAAAGTATTACGGTTTCGTTTGGTAACTATTTTGTTTTTTACTTTTGGTTTTTGAAAATTAAGTCTATTTTCTCTACATTTCTTACAATGATTTGCATTTTTGTTAAGTACAATGGTTGAATTCTTAGTGAAATTCCAAATCAAAAACAAAATTTTAAAACTTACTTTTTCTTTTAGTTTTCAAAATTTAGCTTGATTTTTTAAATCATTGGTAAAAACTAGACAACAAAAGAAGAAATTTGGAGGTGGAATTAGTGTCTAGACTTAATTTTTAAAAACAAAAACAAAAGACAAAATGATCTCCAAACGGATCCTACAATTTTTTATTTTAAATGTTCTTTTGAACATAAAACAAATCTTTAATACTTTTAGAAACTCCATGAATCATTCACACAATGCTTTCAATAAAATTTGTAAATTCAAAAATTTAAAACTCTTATCATGAAAATTAAACTTATTTCCTCCATATTTTTTACAATAATTTACATTTTTCTCGAAGTAAATAGTTGAATTTTTAGCCAAATTTCAAAAACAAAAAATCATAAACAAAATAATAAATTTAGAGGTAAAATTTTAAAAAACTAAAAACTAAAAACTAGATGATTACTTGATATAACTTAAATTGTTCGTTGTCATCCATATGTAGACATAAAAACTCTACTATAATTAAAGCATGTGGACTAATAATACTTTAACCTAAATATCTATTCTATTAATATATTGCATAAGATCTCATTACAATTGACGATAAATATCCGCACATTATTTAAAGGGATATAATCTTTGATATAATCTTTCAAGTTTGAGTGAAAGATCGTTTGAGATTGACCTCTATAATTTAAAGGCAAATCATTTGAATTTGAACTATTTAACCAATAATTTTTGTTCCCTTTCATAATTATTTTAGTTTCTTTTAATTTATTTGATTTTCTTGGTAGTTTTCTTGTTTTATTATTATTATTTTTTTTTGGTAAAAAAAGCCAGTTAAAAAAAAAAAAAAAAGCAAACCCCATTTGACAATAATTGTATTTTTAATTTTATATTAGTGAATTTTTTTTTTCTTGTTCTTCCTTTATTTTTTATATTATCATGAGTTTTATTTTTCTTAAAAAAACCACTTAAATTTTAGTTAAATTCTAAAAAAAAAAATTGTTTTAAATGGTTATTAAATAAAGTTATAATTTTTTAATAATTGTTTTTGTTTTTAAAATTCAGGATGTAGTTTTAAGAAATGTACAAAGCTTTTAAAAAATTGTGACCAAACATTTGAAGAAAAAACAGAAGTGAGGAAAATAGTTGTCGAACTGTATGTTGTTTTCTATTCTTGTTCTCTTAATAGATTTGACATGCACAAATTTCAATAAATTATTGAAAGTTGCAACGAACGGGCATATTTACATGATTAAAAATATATTTCATAACTTATCCTTCTTGCATATTAAACAATATAATATACTTTCTCCAAACAAATAAATAAACAATATAATATAAAAGTGACGGTGCCAATAATTAAATATTAAAAATAAAAGAAAAATAGATAAGCCAAGAGGAATCAAAGTGTGTTAAATAATAAAAAATATACTCATAAACTATGGTGTTAATTTCAATTACCTTCAAATTTTGAAATGTATCGTTTGAACCATTTTTTATTTCTTTTCAAACAACTTAAATTTTTCATTAAATTCATGAACAAAAGAGTTTTTGTAGGCTTATGCATAGTTTGTGTTAAAAAAAATCTAAACATATAACAAAATCAACCTTTAAAAATGTTTGGGACGTTGAATTAGTTATTATAGTTAGTTATTATTATAGTTGGTGGATTATAATATTTTGTGTTTGGGATGTATACTATTCTAGTTTGGAGTATAATAATATGTGATTGGGGTGCAAACTATCTTTATTTTAGTAGGAAAATAGTAAATATTGTAGCAAAGAAGAAAAGAAATGATGAGTAAAAATAGTAAATACGGTACCAAAATGGTATTTGCTATACTTAATTGTAGGTTATAAATATAGTTGTAAATATCATCATTATATTTGGTGCCCCAAACATAGCATGAGTTATAATAACCTACTTTACCAACTTTAAGTTGGTGCCCCAAACAACTCCGGAGCGTTAGAGTTAGCAAAAGGTCATAAGCGAAAAAGCATAGAAATAGGAACATGGAAATATTATTCACAGATGAATCATGTGTCTTTATTTATTATTTTCTTCATGTGTGTGTTTAAATTTGCTCACATAAGTAAATATACAAACTTTTTTATCTATAAATTTAACAACAATTACTACTGGGTCTGTTTTGAAATAAACTTTAAATTTTATAGATTAAATTGAATTTCTTAAGAGTTTTGGAATATGATCTTCAAACTTGAAGTTTCCTACCATATAATTACTAATAATTTCACAATGACGGATAAATCGTCTCTCATTTTTATAAGAGCAATACTTAGATATAGTCCAAACTACATACATCTCTATGCATCCTCCTTCAATTACAAAAGGAAAAAAATATTAAAAATTATATTTAAAAGAAAAAATTTTCTATATGCAAACTTGTTAGTGGACATTTAAGTGAGTTGCAAAAAATGCAACCATATTTTGTTTTAGTAATTGAGGTGTTACAGCAAATTTTTTTTTTAAAAAAATAATATTGACAACTAAGCAACACATGGTTAAGAAAAAATGCATTAAATATCCCATAAGAGCTAGAAAGATCATACCAAAAGATCTTGGTTAGTACCAAATTCAAGGTAAAGAGGGAAAAAGAAAACAAGTATTATTGAACAACTTTAGTTTGTTCATTGTTATTTCTCTAAAATCATAAAAAAAAAAAAAAAAAAAAAAATATGGAGGCTATGAATCCGAAGCCTTTTGTTGAGGGAGAAGCTGGTTCATATTACAAATGGTTGCCTTCTGACTATCCCTTGCTTGCTCAGACAAAGGTCGCCGCCGGCCGCCTTCTCCTCCGCCCTCGCGGCTTCGCCCTTCCTCACTATGCTGATTGCTCTAAATTCGGCTATGTTCTTCAAGGTAACCTCTCTGCAACTCTCTATTTTCTCGTTGATATCATTTTATAAGTGAAAATTTGTCAAACCATTCTATTGTTTATGAGCGCTTCATCAAAACATAGAGATTAAATTCTAATTTAAAAAAAAAAATAATCATGTGGACTAAATCTTAACCAGACCATATTTTTAGGTGAGGATGGAGTTGCTGGATTTGTGTTTCCAAACAAATGCAATGAGGAGGTGGTGAAGCTAAAGAAAGGAGATCTAATTCTGGTGCCGACCGGAGTCACGTCGTGGTGGTTCAACGACGGAGACTCTGATTTGGAAATCATCTTCTTGGGTGAAACCAAAGGCGCTCATGTCCCTGGTGACATCTCTTACTTCATTCTCTCCGGCCCTCTTGGCCTTCTACAAGGCTTCTCGCCGGAGTACGTCGGAAAATCCTACTCTCTAAACGAACAAGAAACAACCACATTTCTCAAAAGCCAACCCAACGGCCTAATCTTCACCCTTCAACAATCCCAATCCCTCCCTAAACCGCACAAACACAGCAAACTAGTTTACAACATTGATGCCGCCGTGCCGGACATTGGACCCAAAGTCGGTGCTGCCGCGGTTACGACGGTGACCGAATCCACATTTCCGTTCATTGGCCAAACTGGGTTGACGGCAGTTCTCGAAAAGTTCGACGCCAATGCCATCCGGTCGCCGGTGTACGTCGCTGAGCCGTCCGATCAACTGATCTACGTGGCTAAAGGATCCGGGAAGATTCAGATCGTCGGACTTTCAAAGAAATTTGATGTAGAGGTGAAAGTGGGTCAGCTGATTTTAGTCCCCAGATACTTCGCCGTGGGGAAAATCGCTGGAGAAGAAGGTTTGGAGTGCATTTCCATTATTACAGATACACAGTAATGAAAAGCTTCGATTTGTTTTTCCTTTTTCTTTTGGGTTTTTTTTTTCTGAATATTAAAACTCAACATTTCTGATTTTAAATTGTGAACAGTCCTTTGGTGGAAGAATTGGCCGGAAAGACATCGATTTGGGAGGCATTGTCGCCGGAGGTTTTTCAAGTTTCTTTCAACGTCACGGCAGAGTTCGAAAAGCTGTTTAGGTCAAAGGCATAATAACAAAAGCTTATCTTAAGATGAAAGATAATAATTGATCATTGTATTATTATCATCCACTCATGTATTGATTTGGTCTATCTTTGCAACATGACTCTATTTCATTTTCTTTGCCAAAAACAATGTAATAGTTTTTGTAAAATTGAGGATCAAAATATCAGCACAAAAATTGAGAAATTTTAATATTAAAATAATATCAAAGTAATTAAAATAACCTTGTGAAATTTTATAGAAAATTAAATTGCTCGAATTTCACCAATCTTTTCTCTTTTTTTAACGTGTGTGTTACAATATCCACCAAAATTCTTTATTTATAGGCAATTTGGCAAGTATGCAGTGGCATTTCATGGCCATTAAGCATGTGTCATTAGTAGACATAATTGATATGTACGGTCTTTTACGTTTAAAATCCCTACTCTATTTATACTTTTTTTTTTTCACTGTAGGATTAAATCATTATTAATCTTAACTTTTCTTTTTAGAAGTTAGAGATTCGACCCCATCTCTATAATGATTGTACTAAAAAATTATAATTTCAAAAAATGTATAGATTAAAAGTGCTTTTTTTTTTTAAACTGAGGACAGACTGCCGCATGAAGTGTTAAGGTTGACATCTTATTCTCATGATCTCAATCTTTATAACCATTTTTTTTAAAGAATGGAGGAAAATAAGTTAGAAGTATATTCATGAAATTTGAGGGTGGAAATGAAATGATACTTTGTTAGAACATGTTTGAGAGTGATTTTAAAATGGTTAAAATCACTTTTACAATTTTTAAAAGTACTCTAAAGCTTGATTTTAATCATTAAAAAATCAATTTTAAATACAAGAAAATCACGTTTTAATTTGTTAAAACAAAATATTTAATTGATTTTTTCGTCATCTACACCTGCCTTCTTCGACTTATTAGTTAGCGATGCCCACAACCGTTGCTATTTCAGCAGGAATTGCATCTTAATCTATCGTAGACCAAAACTGTTATTCTTGGTGAATTTGTCAATTTTCACATTCACGTCAGGCAGATGCAAAATTTCAAAGCCCTAACAATTATGCTCTAATACCAATTTTTATGAAATCGACAAATAAAGAATACAGAAAACGTAAAACAGTAGTGTGTCAATTACATTTACGGAGTAGATGGAGAACAATTTTATTAGAGAGAATGAAACATAATAAAGAATAAAACGGTGTCGCTAGAGTTAAAAGAGTTTTATAGCGCACTTCTCTAAATCTTAGGTCAAAATCGTAAATAATTGAAAATAAAATAAATATGCCAATTACAAATTCAGGAAGCCCTGTACTTAGTTGTTCAGATAATAGATTCAGGGCATTCCTCCTTAGATTTTCCTTCAAGCCGCTGCCAATTGAATCTGAGGTTTCACTAGTAGAATTTTGGTCTTTGCCCACACACAAGAACGTCGGCAGATCTTAAAAAATGAGTGGGTAAAGCTTCTATCGACGTTTTTTTGCGTGGGCAGACAACGTCGGTAGAAGGCCGTGGGGAGATCTTCTGCTCAAGTTTTTTGTCATTTCGTCGGCAGAAATGCCCACACAATGAAACATGTGGGTAGAAATAGTCTTTTGACCCACATTACAAACGTCGACAGAAGTTGGTTTCTAGCCATGCATCAACATTTATGGGCAGAAATTGAATTTCTATCGACGTTTTACTTTTCATCGGCATAACTCGATTTCTTCCCACGCATGAAACGTCACCATAGCTTTATAATTACCAACGCTTTTATTATTATTATATTATATGCTTGGGGATCAATATTTAAAATAAAAATAATCTCAATTTACTGTAACAAAATATATTTAATATCATAACAATAAGTTTAGCCAATTTTATGTTACAAAATATGTTTAACATCATAACAACCCTCAATTCTTTGACCATATAAAATCTAGAAAACTATCTTCGTGTTTGTTTCCTAAGCTATATTAGCTTTCATTTTGCTATACAAAATGAACAAAATAATATTAAATACACAAGAAATGGTTTCGTTAGTTGGTTGGTCTCCACAAAAAAATGTTTCCCTTCATCAGTTGGGTCTTCACAAAAAAATTAACATTTCTGGCCTTGTTCAAAATATATACACCTGAAAAACATAATATTGAACTCCAATAAGCAAAACATGATCAAAACTAATAAAACAAATTAATTTGCATGACTTTCAAAATGATATTCAAGACCAACTAAAAAGTACCTCAAACTCAAAACCAACCTAAAAAGTGTCTAAGTGACACTTTCACCCTCAAAACAACGGCCAAAATGCACAACTATGACCTCTAAACTCAAAACCAACTAAAGAGTGGCTAAAAAGTGTCTAAATGGCACTTTGACTACAAAAACAAGTCTAAAATGCACAATATGACCTCTTAACTCAAACCCAACCAAAAAGTGGCTAAAAGGTGTCTTAAACTCCAAAAACAAGTCTAAAATGCACAACTATGACCTCTAAACTCAAAACCAACCAAAGAGTGGCAAAAAAGTGTCTAAATGGCACTTTGACTACAAAAACAAGTCCAAAATGTACACTATGACCTCTTAACTCAAAACCAACAAAAAAAAGTGGCTAAAAAGTGTCTAAACTCCAAAAACAACTCCAAAAATGCATGAATTGGCTACTGTAACTGCAGGATAGCCACAACACATTATAACTTAAACATATAACGAAGGTACAAACATGCATGAATTGGCTACCGTAACTGCAGGATAGCCACAACACATTGTAATTTAAACATAATTTAAACATATAATAAAGGTACTAAATGCATGAATTGGCTACTGTAACTGCAGGATAGCCACAACCATAATTTTGAACTTTAATTTAAAAAAAATAAATACCTAAGAAGTTGAAGGTCCATCGCATCCATGTCCTTGCCCCACAATTTTTGAACGTCAGTCCATCTATCTTCCCATTTGACAAGTTGACTCATTAACTTCTCATTTTGCTCCGCCATCTTTGCGTACTTTTCAATGAGTTCATCCATCTTCTTTGTCCTCTCCTCTTTGTCATATGCATAAGACTCATCAATAGTTGGTGGTGCTAGTGATTTTGGGTTCCAAACCAACGTTGATCGACTCCCCAATACCTTCTTGCACTTCTACACTAGAGATTGTTTGGACACCATCTTTAGTTGATTCTTCAATGATTCTTTGCATTTCCACCTATGTAAAAGACATAGTTATGTTGAATGTACTAAACAACACATGAATTCATCAAGCCATGACAATAAAACTTACATATGCATCTCTTGCCTTATCATTGATCCATCCTCCCTTTTCACGAAAATGACTTTCGTGGAACAACTCTACCTCATCAACGTCGCTACCCTTTTTCTTTTTCTATAAAAATAATACAATTAAGATTAGTATAAAAAGTATGAGATGATGGTACAAAAGAATAATTACATTGCACTTTACCAATTCATGTTGAACTTGGATGAATGACTTTGACCCAATTATGTGATTGAAATGGACAGTGGAGCAGCTTCTTTTGTTTGTCTCTTGTTTTTTCTAGTTCAAAAAGTGATGGTAATTAGTAAACCAAATTCTTATAAAACTGTAGGTTTAATTGTGAAAAACATACCTTCCATGCATCCGACTCCCATCAATCACCAAAATCTTCCAATCTTCAGGGTTCCTTAGCCTTATAGGTAGATTAGCACGAGCTTCAACGGGGTCCTCAAATTTACAGTATTCTCTATGCAAGCCTACTTTATATTCCCGGAAAGATGATTGCATCTGTCGATCCAAGTACTTCCTCACAACCCTCTTTATTGAGTCAAACTGAAAATATGTCTGAACATTCAATAATACAAGTAAATGTCTATTCTTACATATTGAACAATTTAAAAAGCATAAAAGAAACACAAACTTACCTCCAACCGATCAATCACGAGTTCACGTACTCTTATAGGTACAGCCCTCCAAGTATCACAGTTCAATGGTATGGTGTTTTGATAAGCACTTGAAAAGTGCTTTATATTCTCTCAAATTAAGGGAGCTTTATATTAGATTTCACTTGTTTGCTAGTGACTTTCAGGTTAAAACGAGGAAAATTAGAAGAAACGACTAAAAGATCAAAACCGAGCAAGAACACGGCGAAAAAGAGCTGAAAAACGCATCCTTGGTGAACGCATGACAGTGCCGCGACGCTGAAGCACAAACACATCAGTCTGGACGCATAGTAGCATCGCGGCGCCGAGATGGCGCTGCCTCGACGCATCCTTGGTGAACGCATGACAGCGTCGCGACGCTTGGACGGCGCTGCCGCGGCGCTAAAACCCGAGAGCTACTTATTTTTGGTCGAAACCCTAGCGCCGCGGCGCCAGCGTTACTTAAATGAAAATTTTGTATTTTAGGTTAAATTTTTGGGCGGCCAAACTCTATAAATTTGGGGGTTTTCAGCAGTCCAAAGGGGGGGAGAAAATCAAGAAAAAGCAAGAAAGTTGCAGACCTAAAAAGAGATACAAAAAGGAGAGAATTAAGCGAGAGTTCAAAGAATGAGTTAGTTTCAAGGAAGAGGAAAAGAGTTCGAGATAGTCTTGGTGCCTTTCGAAGTCCGACATGAGAGCCAAGGAGTTCGTGACGGTGCTGCCTCAATCAAGAACTTCTTTTCAGTAGAGTTTCCCTTTTCTTTACACTCTTCCTTTGATTATTTTTACTCAAACATGTTGCTTCAAGCTATGAGTGGCTAAACTCTTTAGTTTTAGGGTATTTGATGAATTGTTTATGAATTCATGGTAATTTTGTAGACTCATGGTTTTATTTAAATAATTATGCTTTTCATTGTTATTGTGTTTAATTCTTGTGGATTGGCCATCTTCACATGTTAGTTTAGATGTATGATTGAGAGATTGTATGTTTAACTTGATCTATAACAATGAATTATTTTTAATCTATCACGAGAGTAGTTAGGTTGACAATAAAAGTTTCTAAAGACTATTTTTAATGCCATGTAATTTTGTATTGGTTTTAAGAGATTAATAATCAATCGAGTTGCATGAGAAAGGGTTGTTTTTTAGAGAAAATAACTTGGAATTAAGTTTCTAGACTTAGGCATATGAATTACAATAAAATCCATGAAATCTATAATATTGCATAATGAAATAAACAAGGATTCATTACCCTAAAACTCTCTTTGACTCTTGTGTTTCTCCCTTTGATACTTTCCTTGTTTGATTTTTCTTTTTCCCTAATTTGAAATATTGAATTTCAATCCTCAAATAAAATTGATTCAATTCTAGAATAGCTAAGTAATTTTAACCTTCCCAATTGGATCTCCAGTGGGACGATACTCGGACTTAACCGTTTTATATTATAACTTGACCCGTACACTTGCGGTTAACACTAAAAGTGCGCATCATGTTTCGTACTAGAGTACCAATGGCCAAAGCAAACTTGGTGGCAAAAGCACATACCAGTTTTCCAACATCATTGTCTGTAACGACCCGACTTACACAATTTAATCGGACCATTACTCAATGCATGCAAAATTCAAGAAAGACACTATGCTGAATAGTAAAGAAGAAACAATGCTTTTCATGGAAATTTCTATTTATATTAATTCAAGAAAACAATGCATAAACATATAAAAAGAAATTTTGGTTCGGGGTACCCCTAATAAAATCAATAAAAATTCATGAATAGAAATCCACATATCAAATAAAAAGACGAGTCTCAAAACAAAAATTGGACAGTTGGACAAAACTCAGTAAAACATGCAATACTAAGCGGAAGCTACTATGGGTCCCGTGATGCCATCAAGGATTCTTCTTGTCATTCGCCAGCACATTCTTTCCTGTACCTGAAAAACATATAAGATGAAAGGATGAGTAATTATATTACTTAGTAAGTGACCCCACTACTGGAGTCGGGCTAGGCACCTAAGTCCTTTAAGTGCTTCAAACATAAGACATGCATAGCTAACATACTTTTATAGGGAAATGGTTATACTCGCCCTACAATTGGTTATGGATGCCCACAAACCTCTAGAGCCCCGAAGGAAACTCTTACCTCTAGTGATCCCAAAGGAACACAAACCTCTAATGTACTCGAAGGAGCACAACCTCTAGTGAACCCAAAGGAACACAACCTCTGGTGAACCTGAAGGAACACAACCTCTAGTGATCCCGAAGGAACACATCCTCTAGTAATCCCGAAGGAACACAACCTCCTATGGACACCCAACCAACATAGGGGAGTCACCTCTACTCATTATACATAAACAATCAAGTTCATACTCATTCCATTCCATGGATTCATACATGAATAATACTGTTCATAAACATATCATGACATAGGATTATGCACTATCAGGCACATACAACTTTTAGACATGGGAATTTCATACAAGCATACTATATCATAAAAGTCTTTAGAAATCTACTACATCATGACAACTAAACATATGACCCGAAGGCAGTTTAGGTAGTAAGATCACTTACCTGAGGATCGATCCATAAAATTAACCACACTGCAACTCTTGCAAAACTCCTGAACAAACTGGGAATAAAATTCCCCTAATTTAAGTTAGTCCACAAGTCTAGTCTATCATAAGCAACCTCAAAAATTTGTTCGAGAGAGTCCTTACCCGAACGTGACCAAACTCGTAGCTTCCTCCGACCCTACGGACTAAAACAATCGCCGACCACCTATTAAGATGTACCAATTAATTCGTATTCCCCAAATATTTACCAAAATATGCAACTAACCCACTCGGATTTGAGATACTCACTTAGGGGGGTACTGATCTGGTCAGGCGAGTAATTAATCGCTGCAGAGAACTAGATTCTGAACGAGAGCGAGAGCCGAGCGAGAAAGCGAGAGTCGAGCGAGAGAGCGAGAGTCGAGCGAGAGAGCGAGAGCCGAGAGCGCGGGAGAGCGAGAGGCAGCGAGAATCAGCGAGAGAGCGAGAGTCCGAGAGCTTGCGGCGGGGTTCCGGGCGAGGGAGATCGTGAGTCGAGCAGGAGAGCGAGAGCGCGGGAGAGCGAGAGGCAGCGAGAGAGCGAGAGCCCGAGAGTGAGAGAGCGATTCCGGCGCGGGAGAGCGTGAGGCGAGTGGGAGAACGTGAGCGCGGGAGAGCGGGAGCGTGAGAGTCAGCGAGAGCGAGAAGCCGACAACGTTACTCTGGCGCGAAATCGCGATACTCCGTCGTGAAACCTCAGGAAACAATCGGCAATGGAGAGAGAGAGATGGCGGGGGCAGAGGGAGACTGGGAGGAAAGGAGGAGAAAGGCGGCAGAGAGAGAGAGGGATGGCTTTTCCTTTTCTTTTTTTTTTTTACTGCACGCAAACCAAGGAGGGTGGGTTTAAACTAAACCCTAATTCCTCCCCCTCCTTAAACCATTAATTCCATTTTTCCCTTTTTGTTTCTTCAACCAAATAAAATAAAATCTCATTTATTCAACTCCAATCCCACCAAATTCATTTATTTTATTTTATTTGCCCCAAAATAAAATTATCCTTTACCAATTCCCAACAATTTCCTTAACTCCACCTAAGACTCTACAACCACCATAAATGCTAATTTTAAAACTTTCCTCCTTAACCTAAATAAATACATAAATACATATAAATAAATATAATTTTCTTCTTATGCATAATAACTTAATTTAATTCACTAGGAGAATTTACCTTAATGATTTGGGGTTGTCACATCGTCAATGTCAATCTTGATCTTCCCATGCGTAGCTACATATCTATCTAGCTCTATGTTCCGACTAGGTCCTCTCGCATGCATACCTATTGTTTTAGAGATTGGTTGAAATAGTAAACTAGTAATGAATTTTAGATACCTTAAATAACATATTGTAAGTAAACATACATATAATATTAATACCTGGTGCCCTAGGCTCGTCCTACCTAGTGGAAGAATCAACCTCTGGAGCGTTTGCATGTTCAGCTTCAATAAGTGCCATCTATGCTTGTTCTGGACGTACCATGACACTGCATAATCAAATTGTAGTGATTAGTGAAATCAACATGTAATATTAAAAAAAATTTTAACTACATACCTTATACCCTTATTTACTATTTTGTTCATCAAATTCTGAAGATCGAATTCCTTCTGAGCTCTCTTCACTAGATGATTCTATATGTTCAGTATCGTCGTTTGTAAAGTTGTCATCGACCGAGGATGGTGCACTCTCATTCAATTGGTTATGTAACTCTGGATGGGGAACAACACTAGGGTCCACGTCACTTCTACAGAATGTGACATCATGTATAGATTCATCAACCCCAATCGAACCAGTTATTTCTAACAACTCTATATCTTCATTTTCTAGTTCTTCAACTTCTGGAACATCCCATACTTGTTTATTTTGGACAATTTGCACAATTTTCCAATTATTCCGAAGTTTAGGGTCATCAATATAGAAAACTTGTATGGCCTGAGTAGCTAAGATGTATGGGTCATCCTTGTACCAAAAACGAGTAGCTAAAATGTTGATTGATGGGAAGGAGTTTCGGTACAAGAACAGATGAAAAGAATGTAGAAAATTGAGAGGATTTGGGTTCCAATTGGCTAGATTCGAATAGAATGACCTAAAAACCATAACATCTTATTTATATAAAGTCGGATCGCTACAATGTTGTTGCAAAGTCTTTCACGTTTCATGTTCGGAGCGCCGTAGCACTGTGTGTTTTCTTCAAATCTCTCGATTCTGTGAATAGCGTAACAGCATTGTCCTTGCAGGGTACGGTAATAAAGTTATTTTCATCCAAAATTAAATTTTGATGTTGATGGTATATTTTAA
The DNA here is from genome assembly GCA_030954485.1 of Citrullus mucosospermus. NCBI lineage: Eukaryota > Viridiplantae > Streptophyta > Magnoliopsida > Cucurbitales > Cucurbitaceae > Citrullus > Citrullus mucosospermus. The sequence goes on along the minus strand of CM062059.1, from coordinate 10,143,641 downwards.
ATGCATTAATTTTGTCAAATGATATACTAAATATAAATTATATTAGTTAATCTATTTTATTTTCAATTTTTTATAAGATTTTAATAGTATATAAGTTATATTTAATTTGGTATATCAATTATATAGCAAGTCGTATATTAATTGATCAACATACCTGATTTAGACTGCAACATAGATGTATCAATAGAATATCAGTAGTCATTAAGAATTCATTTCATGTATATTTTTAGTAAATCAATAGTATATCACTCATGATCTAAATCTACTTTAAGAACTATATTGGTGTGTCAGTAGTATTTTGATACTCATTCAAAATTCAATATAAAGTATATATCTAGATTATTAGTGCATCAATTGTGATAGTTATACACTTATTCAAAATTCATTTGAAGTATAAATTAATTTATCAATATTGATCAATGCTCACAAAAAATTAATTTCAAGTATATCATTAGTGTATCAGTAATATATCAACATTTATTCTAAATAAAATTTTAAGTATAACATTGTAATTTTGATATATCAATTGTATAAAATTTATATACTTTATATTTGGTATATTAGTAACTAAGATACCAAATATAAAGTATATCAGATATACTACTGATATACATGTTGATATACCAATAAGGATAAATTTGGAATAATAAAAAATGGAAATTTGCTCTAATGCATTTTTGCTATATTTGCAAATTTTGAAAAGTTATTGCTAAATTTATAATTTTAATAATGTTTTTTGCTATTTTTGCAAGTGCCCCATATTTTTTCACTTTTCTGGATATATGGAAAATAACATCTTGTTGATTTACATGTATGAATTGGCTTTTACTTTTATGGAGATATTAAAAATATAAGGGTAATTGTTTTAAATGATAAAATTGCACGAAATATTTACAAATGTAACAAAATGTCACTGTCTATCAACGATAGACTAATGCTACTATCAGTGATAGGAGTGTCTATCACTAGTAGACAGTGACATTTTGTTATATTTATAAATAAGTTAAATCATTTTGCTATATTTGAAAACAACCCAAAATATAACCAAAATTTGTTTATAATTACACAAATGCTACAATGGACAAAACACTAATTTAAAAGATGGTTTGGCTTTGGCTAAATGATAGAGTCTATGTTTTCTCCAAACTAGCCTATTTTTCTAGTTAACCTTTTTTTTTTTTTCGAGTTAAATAATTGTTATGGATGAAAAAATGGAACTAACCACCTTTGAAAATATTCGTCTTCGACAATGGCCTCAAGATTATTACATTTGAAAATGATAGCATTGCAAATTGCAACACGTTTTTTTTTTTTTTTTTTTTTTTTTTTTTTTTTTTTTGAAAATAAAAATGATAGCATTGAAAATATTCGTCTTCGTTTTTTTGGAAGAATACAATGCGTCTGGTCTCTCTCCAAGTTCTTCAATTTTTCATGCTGTCCACAAGATGGCTTACATTGTCATCTTTTTTTTCTTTCATAACTTTCAATCTTCCATAAAATACAAAACTTTGTTGTTGCTCACAAAACTTCACAAAACTTATTGGTTGCTCTCGAACCTTCAATTCAAAAATCTACTATTTTAGAGAATTTTATAAGAGGTTATTTTTAAACTAATAATAAAATTATTGAATCTTCTTGAACTCACAAAAAGAGTGAAGTAGCGAATATGACTCTAATATGTGGAAAGAGTTGGTAGAATTTAAAATCATATGCCCAATAGATAAACTTGGAGAGTGGAGTAGGTTGGTTGTGGTTGTGCCGACCACTAAAATCACGATATAAATTTCCCTATCCCTATCCCTCTCCAAATTTATTTTTGTAATTAATTTTCATTATTATTATTAATTATGTTAAATTATTTATGATGTTTGTTTTTAACTCAATTGTTCATATTTGTTTATTAAGGTTAGTTAAATTAACTTTTTACATATCTTTTACGACCAATCTTGTTATTAGAATTAAATATGGTGTTCTAGAGTAATCTTGTTAATTTCTTGTTTAATTCAAAGTTAATTTATTTGCCTATTTAAACTAGGGCACTTTTCAAATATAGCAAAATGAGTCAAACTATTTACAAATATAGAAAAATTTCATTGTTTATCAGCTATAGACCGTGATAGACTTCTAACGCTTGAATGATGGTTGATGATAGACTTCTATCTCTCAAGCGATAGAAGTCTATCGCTATCTAACGCTGATAGACAATGAAATTTTTCTATAGTTATAAATAGTTTGATATTTTTTCTATTTATAATATCCTTGCTTACATCTCTCCACATGAATGATTAAGGATCAGAACATTTGTAGCACTTTACAACACTTGTAACAACTACAAAGCGAGTTATATTCGTAGTGTCACCAAGATAAGGTACCCAACCTTATCCATCTACTATAGATCATTTAGGTTATTACTTAAACATGATCCACCTATATATCTTCATATACATGTTTAAGTTACAAGCAATAACCTGCTTGGACCTTAGTTTATTAGTTTTGGCTTAATGCAACTAAATGTCGAATAAAATAACATTTATTTTATTAAATGAATAATCTATCTATATAAATAAAATTTACAAACTATAAGACCACAAAATTTAGGGCATCAACCCCAACAACTATATCATACAAATTGTTGGAAACACAAGAGCAATTATAGGTAGCATCTATACTAAAAAAAAAAAATTAAAAAAAAAAGCAATAATCACAAACAAACTTGTAGACTAAATGCTTCAAGAATTAGTTGACATTTTTGCAGGGTCAATATAAAAATACATTTAACAAATAGAAACTATCAAGTTATAAAAAAATATATATGAAACATAATAAACATTAGGAATTTTTACACTTAGACACCTTAGTTACATCAATGAATCTCATATTCTTGACATTTTTTTACGTATTAGGGAGTATAGTTAGACATTTTTCCTACCACATATAATATTTGTCCCCGCCATAAAAGTTTTGGTTGCCCCTTATATATCCACTGACATTGACTACTTGGATTGACCTATGAAAGCGTCAACCAAACTGTAAACCAGTGCATGAATACATATTCTCTCTCTTCTCAACTTGTTTTGTGTTTGAACACGCGATATTGTCTCGACTATAACCAGTCTTATCATATAATAAGTAATCACTAGATCAATTATAATGGCTTTTGTATTTCATAATTAATCTTAGATTGTATATGTTTGTTTAGCCAATATACCTTAAACAGCAGCTTTGTATAAAGAATAATAATGCCTTACCTAATAACCATAACCGATCATATATATACATCTATTCCTACTAAAGTATCACTTAGATTTTTTAAACTTCGTTTGAGTAATACCTTGAAACTTTAAAAAGTTGTATTAATATTTTTGGCCTCTCAAAATATTCAAATATACTTATGTCATAACCAATTGTGATGAAAATTCCATCCGATTGGTAATAGTAGAAGATAGGTTAACAAGGATACTACAACAATTTCGGCCTATGATGTTAGTATTGTAATATGAGAAAATAAATTCTTTCATGACCGTTTTAAACTATCATAATTATATTTGATGTAAATAAGAGGTGTATTTTTTCAAAACTAACATGGTAGACCATCCATTATCATTTGCAAAATTCCAACTGACATATAAGACTTAATTATCGTAGTCGAAATAAATAAAAAAAACAAACAAAAAAAATGGAAATGGCAATGGAAACTTAAATAATGGGGAAAAAAAAAACAACAATAAAAACAGGCTAGAAATAAACAACAATAAAACTAAATTATAGAAACTTAGCTTAGAAATAATTTACATATGTATTATCTCTCTCAAGTGGAAGGCTTGCTCCTTTCTCCAATTGTATATTGTACTCAAAAGTACAAGGAAACAAAAACATAACATTAGTGATTTAAGATAGTTGTATAACTACTTCCAAAATTAATTATGATGAGAGTAAAAGAAAATGTGTAATTAGAAATACATGATTTCAAAACCTTTGGTTGTTTATATAATTAAGTAAATTAGTGAGCTGGTATTCTAATAAATAATCTCAATTTTAATATAGTTCAACCGGTTTAAATGGTATTCAACCAAAAAAAAAAAAAAACTTCTCCACCTCTAAATGTTATTAAAACTCAAAAGGTTGATGATGATAATAATAATATAACAATAACAACACAGGCACATTATAGATAAAGGTTATAGAGTTATTTTATTTTGGCTTTTTAGTTCAATAATTTCATAATGGAGATTGAACCATCAACTTTTTTTAGATGATAATTAGTGTCGTAACTATTAAATTATATTTCTTTTTTTAAAATTATAAGAAATAACAACATTTCAACCATATATTTCACAAATATATGCATATACTATCATATTAATATATTTCATACTAATGGAGATAGTTGTCTTCACTTATATACCCATTATCATTCCCTTATCTAATCAATGTGTGGGGCTTTGGTCGCATTCTCAATACAACATATCTACTCAGTTTTTTTCTTTTTCCAAATTTGAATTATTAACCCCTGTTATTAAGTATACCCCACATATATGAAATATAAACTTGAAATGACATAAAAATTAAATATGCACTTTTTTTTAATAAAATATACACCTCATATTATAGAATAGTTAGTTTTTTTTTAACATCATTCCATCTCGCAAGAAAGTTCTACTTGAACCGTCCTGAGTCCACCCATCTCGCCTACTGGTTTGTGTAGAAGAAGTTACACCCCGTATATCCCAAATTTACTAAATATAGACTTGAAATGAAAAATAATCTATATTATTCATAGAATATAAAACGAGGGGTTGTTATCTACTAAACCTACATTCGTTCGAGAAGTCTAGCAGATGCATTAACAAGATATCTATTAAGCATATAAGAAAAATCATTTTGATGTTAAAAAAATAACCATAATATTTTTTTGGAAAATTGCAATGGGTAGCAAAAAAATATAAGGGTATTTGCAAACATAACAATAATTTTCTAAAATTGCAAATATAACATAATAATTTAACCTGATTCCTGATTTTTTATTTTTATGATTTTATCCTTATTAGTGTATCAATAGGTATAGTTGTTATACTTCATATTTTGGTATATCAGTCAATTTATATACTTAATTTGTTATATTAACCAATAGATATATTTTGAAAGAATATCATTTATACAACTAAAATACCATGACTTAATTGTGTTATGGTCGACGTTGTTTATTTGATTATAGTAAATTTTTTTTTTTTTTTGGTTTCGTTTTGATATAAAGTTATTTTCATGTTGATGGTATATTTTAAATGTATTAATTTTGTTAAATGATACACCAAATATAAATTGCATTAGTTAATATCTTTTATTTTCAATTTCTTTAATAAGATTTTAATAGTATATAAGTTATATTAAATTTGGTATATCGATTGTATAACAAATCGTATATTTATTGGTTGACATACCTTGATTTAGAGTGCAACATAAATGTATCAATAGTATATCAGTAGTTATTAAGAATTCATTTCAGATACATTTTTAGTGTATCAATAGTATATCACTTGTGATCTAAATCCATTTTAAGTATTGTATTGGTATATCATAAACTTTAACGTAGATGTATCGATAGTATATCAGTAGTCATTAAAAATTCATTTCATGTATATTTTTAGTGTACCAATAGTATATCACTCATGATCTAAATCTATTTTAAATATTATATTAGTATATCAGTAGTATAGTGATACTCATTCAAAATTCAATTTCAAGTATCTAGATTATTAGTGAATCAGTTGTGATAGTTAGACATGTATTCAAAATTCATTTAAAGTATAAATTAGTTTACAATATTGATCAATGCTCACAAAAAACTAATTTCAAGTATATCATTAGTGTATCAATAATATATCATCAACATTTATTCTAAATAAAATTTTAAGTATAACATTGTAATTTTGATATATCCATTGTATAAAACTTATATACTTATATCAAATATACTACTGATATACATGTTAATACACCAATAAGGATAAATTTGAAATAATAAAAAATGGAAATTTAATGCATTTTTGTTATATTTGCAAATTTTGAAAAGTTATTGCTAAATTTGTAATTTTAATAATGTTTTTTGCTATTCTTGCAAGTGCCCCATATTGTTTCACTTTCCTAGATATATGGAAAATAACATCTTGTTCATTTACACGTAGGAATTGGCTTTTACTTTTATAGAGATATTAAAAATATAAGGGTAATTGTTTTAAATGAAAAAATTGTAAGAAATATAGACAGTGATAGCAAAATGTCGCAGTCTATCAATAATAGACAGTGATAGCAAAATGTCATTGTCTATCAATGATAAACTAATGCTACTACCAGTGATAGGAGTGTCTATCAATGATAAATAATGACATTTTGCTATATTTGTAAATAAGCTAGCTCATTTTGCTATTTTTGAAAACAACAAAAAAAAAAAATATAACCCAAATTTGTTTATAATTACAAAAGTGCTACAATGGACAAAATAGTAATTTATAAGATAGCTTGACTTGAGCTAATGATAGAGTTTATGTTTTTTTTTTTTTTCCTCCTTATTTTGGACATTTTTTAAAATATAGACTCCAAACTAGCCTATTTTTCTAGTTAACCATTTTTTTTTCTTGAGTTAAATAATTGTATGGATGGAAAAATGGAACTATCCACCCTTGAAAATATTCGTCTTCGACAATGGCCTCAAGATTACATTTGAAAATGATAGCATTGCAAATTGCACGTTTTGTTTTTTTGTTTTTTTTCTTTTTTTTTGTTGAAAATAAAAATGATAGCATTGAAAATATTCGTCTTCGTTTTTTTTGGAAGAATACAATGGGTAGATGGCTTACATTATCATCTTTTTTTTTTTTTTTTTTCATAACTTTCAATCTTCCTTGAAATACAAAACTTCCTTGTCGCTCTCAAAGCTTCACAAAACTTCTTTGTTGTTCTCGAACCTTCAATTCAAAAATCTACTTTTTTAGAGAATTTTATAAGGAGTTGTTTTTAAACTCATAATAAAATTATTGAATCTTCTTGAACTCACAAAATGAGTGAGGTAGCGATAGGACTCTAATATGTGAAAAGAGTTGGTAGAATTTAAAATCATATGCCCAATAGATAAACTTGAGAGTGGAGTAGGTTGGTTGTGGTTGTGCCGACCACTAAAATCACGATATAAATTTTCCTATCCATTTCTAAATTTATTTTTGTAATTAATTTTTATTCTTATTATTTATTGTATATTAAATTAATTGGGATATTTGTTTTTAAACTTAATTGCCCATATTTGTTTATTTAGGTTAAGTTATAATATTTTACATATCTTTTACAACCCATCTTGTTATTAGAATTAAATATGGTGTTATAGAGTAATGTTGTTAATTTATTGTTTAATTCAAAGTTAATTTATTTGCATAAAATTCTTGTTTAAACTAGGGCTCTTTTCAAATATAGGAAAATAAGTCAAACTATTTACAAATATAGAAAAATTTTATTATTTATCGACAATAGACCGTGATAGACGTCTAATGCTTGAGTGATAGACCACAATAAACTTATATCTCTCAAGCGATAGAAGTCTATCGCGATATGTCGTTGATAGACAATAAAATTTTTCTATATTTGTAAATAGTTTGATATTTTTCTATTTATAATAATTTTCCTTTAAACTACTTTGTAGCAAAAAATTTATTAATTTGTTTAGTTGTGGCCACATTAGGAAAAAGTTTTAATTAATTTGATTAAACCGTATTCACCCCTCTAGAATAGTTACATTGATCATACATATACCTCTAATAGTTGACTAATAATTAAAAATACAAACTACGCAAACCCACAAACTACAAAAATTGACTAATAATTGAACTCAGAACTATATAAGTTGTCTTAAATAAGACAATATAAATTAACGCTTACAAAATTAAATCAAATTTGCTGCCACGTAATTGCCAATAGTTTCATAATTTTAAAAGCTTGATGGTATGGTTAGCAACCGTTTTTATAAGAGTAATACTTTGGTGCAATTCGGACTACATATGCTCATCTTCATGCATTCTCTTCTATCACAAAGCAAAAAAATATATATTTTTTTTAATTTTATGTAACAGCTTCAGCTTTGTTATTAGACATTTAGGTATGAGACCAAAAAAAAATGGGTGACACTCTAAATGTTTTTTTTTTTTTTTTTTTTTTAATAATTGTGGGTGTTACTGCAAATATTTTTTAAAAAATAATATTGACAACTAAACAGCAGGCGGATAAGAAAAATTACATTAAATACCCCACGAGAGCTAGAAAAAGCATACCAAAAGATCATCGTTAGATACCGAATTCAGGTAAAGAGGGAAAAAGAAAATAAGTATTATTGAACAACTTTAGTTTGTTCATTGTTATTTCTCTAAAATCATCAAAAAAAAAAAAAAAAAAAAAAAAGAAAAAAAAATGGAGGCAATGAATCCGAAGGCCTTTGTTGAGGGAGAAGCTGGTTCATATTACAAATGGCTGCCTTCTGACTATCCCTTGCTTGCTCAGACAAAGGTCGCCGCCGGCCGCCTTCTCCTCCGCCCTCGCGGCTTCGCCCTTCCTCACTATGCTGATTGCTCTAAATTCGGCTATGTTCTTCGAGGTAACCTCTCTCTCACTCTCTATTATTATTATTTTTTTTTTCTTTTACTCACTATTTGATTTTCTTATTTCTTGTTTTTGAAATTGGTACTGTTTTTTTTCTAGAACTTATTTGTAAGGGTTATTCTCTTTTTTAAAGATATATATTTGAATTGTTTTTTTTCTAGAACTTATTTTTTTTCTTTCTTTTCAAATAAAACGAAATGAACCAAAATATTTACAAATATAGCAAAATTTCACTGTCTATCTACGATAGACCGCAATAGACTACTATCTGTCACAGATAAACTGTATATTTTCCTATTAGTTGTAAATATTTTCAGCAGTTTTGTCATTTAAGATAATTTTCCTAGTTTATAATTAGAATTAATCAAGTTTCTATGGTTAGATAAAATAGCTTTCATAGACAGTCCGTACAGTAGGGGACTATTTTGCGAGGATTTTATCAAATTATAAGGACTACTTATCAAACGATATAGTCTAATTTCTAATCTAGTTAAATAGCAAATTTGGTCCTTATGGTTTGGAGAAAATTAAAATTTAGTCTCTATGATTTACAATCAGAATTTAGTTTATATGATTTGATAAAGCCTTCATAAATAGTCTCTATGGAAGGGACTATTTAAGAGAATTTTAGCAAACCGTAGAATAGGGTGTTCGCGTGGGTTAGATTTTGGGTTGGGATAAAACACTTTTTAAAGCCAACCCTATTGTTTCGGTTGTAAGTTTCTTAACCCAAATATTTCTTAGTAAATAATAAACCCAACCCAACTATGAAACATTTGGGTTGGGTTGGGTTGGTTCAGATTATTCGGGTCATTTATTTAATTTTTTTATTATTTTTAAAATAAGTAAAATATTAATATTTACAAATTTCAACTAATTATTTTCATATATTGAATTAAGATTAATAATTTAATTTCAATTTTATATTATAAAAATTTTATTTCTAAAGTGCTAGAACAAATTATTTTTAGGAGTATTTGGAGAATAAATTATCCAAAGAATAATGAAATAAAATAAAATAAATATAAATATATGTATATATAATTGTATTATAAGTAAGAAAATATATATTTTTAAAATTAATAAATAAGATTGGTTTGGTTTTGGTTATTTTAGGTGAACCCATGAACCAACCTGACCCATTAAATTTTTATTTATTTGAACCCAACTCAACTCAAACCGTACACAAGTTGGGTTTGGTTGAGTTGATCGGGTTTTTCAAGTCATCGAGTTTTTTAATCGAACACCCCTACCATAGAGAATATTTATGAGGTTTTATCAAACTATAGAGACTAAATTCTAACTTTTAAAACCATAGGGACTAAATTCTAACTTTTTCTAAACCAATGATCAAATTTGTAATTAATCAAACTTTCTAACTTTTAAACCCATATATAAGGACTAAACTATAACTTTCTCCAACTATAGGGACCAAATTCATGTCCAAATTCAAAAAGCAAAAATTAATTTTAGTTTTTAAATTTTGGAGTAGATTTTGAAAACACCCCTCTAAATAACAAAACAAAGAAAAATCATGAAAGAAAGTAATGTTTTTTTTCACTTGATTTTCAAAAACTAAAAACAAAAAAGCTAGGCCCCGTTTGGTAACCATTTCGTTTTCGGTTTTAGGTTTTTAAAAGTTAAGCCTATTTCCTCCCCATTTTTTACAATGATTTGCATCTTTCTTAAGTACAGTCGTTAAACTCTCTTAGCCAAATTCTAAAAACAAAAACAAGCTTTTAAAAGCTACTTTTTTTAGTTTTCAAAATTTGGCTTGGTTTTTAAACCATTGGTAAAAACTAGATAACAAATGAAGAAATTTGAAGGTGGAAGTAGTGTCTATAAGCTTAATTTTCAAAAACAAAAACTAAAAACCAAATGGTTACCAAACGAGACAATGACTATAGAAGGAGGCTTGGATTTTACAATTTTACATATATGATACTAGTTTTAAATTTAAAAGGGTGAATTAGAAAGAAAAGTTTACCCCATCAACGTTATTGTTTTTAATTTTAAATCTTTTTATATAAAATAGGGGCAATTGCAAATATAGCAATCAAACCGAAAATATTAGTAAATACAACTCGCCGATGCAAAAGAATTTGCAAATATAGTAGAATCTAGAACCAACTCTCAGAGTCTATCAGTGTTAGCTAGACTATCTTGTTAATAAAGATCTATTAGTGATAGAGTCTATAGTTAAAATGAATCTAAATGATAGAGTATATCATTGATAGAGATTTTGCTATATTTGTCATTCTTTGGAAATGTTATTATACGCTTACAATTATTACCCTAAAAGTACTACCCTTTACAATTATCTTTTAAGTCTCACATTGTTATAACCTCTAAAACAAAGAATATTTCAAGCCCCTAAATTCGTTGAAGCCTAATATTCAACAAATTTAATTACAATTATATCAGCACTTTAACAAAATATATATATATTTCAAATAAATCTTAACTGCCGTTGATAAATGTTATATGATGGTAATTTTAGGTGAGGATGGAGTTGGGGGATTTGTGTTTCCAAACAAATGTAACAAGAAGGTGGTGGTGAAGCTAAAGAAAAGAGATTTGATTCCGGTACCGACCGGAGTCACGTCGTGGTGGTTCAATGATGGAGACTCTGATTTGGAAATCATATTTTTGGGTGAAACCAAAAGCGCTCATGTCCCTGGTGATATCTCTTACTTCATTCTCGCCGGCTCTCTTGGTCTTCTACAAGGCTTTTCGCCGGAGTACATCGGAAAAACCTACTCTCTAAACAAAGAAGAAACAACCACTCTTCTCAAAACCCAACCCAACGCCTTAATCCTCGCCGTTCAAAAATCCCAATCCCTCCCTGAACCCCACGAACACAACAAACTAGTTTACAACATTGATGCCGCCGTGCCGGACATTGGACCCAAAGTCGGTGCTGCCGCGGTTATGACGGTGACCGAATCCACATTTTCGTTCATTGGCCAAACTGGGTTGACGGCAGTTCTCAAAAAGTTCGACGCCAATGCCATCCAGTCGCCGGTGTACGTCGCTGAGCCGTCCGATCAACTGATCTACGTGGCTAAAGGATCCGGGAAGATTCAGATCGTCGGACTTTCAAAGAAATTTGATGTAGAGGTGAAAGTGGGTCAGCTGATTTTAGTCCCCAGATACTTCGCCGTGGGGAAAATCGCTGGAGAAGAAGGTTTGGAGTGCATTTCCATTATTACAGATACACAGTAATGAAAAGCTTCGATTTGTTTTTCCTTTTTCTTTTGGGTTTTTTTTTTCTGAATATTAAAACTCAACATTTCTGATTTTAAATTGTGAACAGTCCTTTGGTGGAAGAATTGGCTGGAAAGACATCGGTTTGGGAGGCATTGTCGCCGGAGGTTTTTCAAGTTTCTTTCAACGTCACGGCGGAGTTCGAAAAGCTGTTTAGGTCAAAGGCATAATAACAAAAGCTTATCTTAAGATGAAAGATAATAATTGATCATTGTATTATTATCATCCACTCATGTATTGATTTGGTCTATCTTTGCAACATGACTCTATTTCACTTTCATTGCCAAAAACAATTTAATAATATATAATATTTGTTTGCCAAATTATTAATAATGGATATGTACGGTCTTTTACGTTTAAAATCCCTACTCTATTTATACTTTTTTTTTCACTATAGGATTAAATCGTTAATAATCTTAACTTTTCTTTTTTGAAGGCAGAGATCCGATCCCATTTCCATAATGATTGTACTACAATAAATTATAATTTTAAAAAATGTAAAGATTAAAAATGTTTTTTTAACTGAGGCAGTAGCATGAAGTGTTAAGGTTGACATCTTATTCTCATGATCTCGATTTTTATAACCATTTTTTTTAAAGAAGGGAAGAAAATAACTTAGAAGTATATCTATGGAAATGAAATGATGCTTCGAGAGTGATTTTAAAATGGTTAAAATCACTTTTATCATTTTTAAAAGTGTTCTAAAGCTTGATTTTAATCATTAAAAATCAATTTTAAATACAAGAAAATCACATTTGAATTTGTTAGAACCAAATATTTAATTGACTTTCTTGTCATCCGCGGCAGCCTTTTCTGACTTATCAGTTAGTGGTGTCCATAGTCGTTGCTGCTTTAGCAGGAATCGCATCTTAATCTTGTTGGGACTGGTGTGTCCTAAATCTCTTGCGCTTTGTACTTTTGTAAATTGTAAATACATTTTATTTATTGAATAAAATAAGAAGTTATTTTATCTGTCTTATGCATTAACTCAAATCCAATAAACTAAGATTCCATGGTTATTTTATGTAAACTTAAACATGTATGTGGTTGACATACAAGGTTGGATCATGTTTAAGTAATAACCAAAAAGTCTGTAGTATAGAAATAAAGTTGGGTGACTTATTCAGGTAACACTACGAATATGGCTCACTTTGTAATTATTACATGGAACTGTAAAGTATGTTATAAATAATTTGATCCTAATCGTTCACGTGGAGACATGTGAGTGGGGGTATCCTATGCAAATAGTTTGTATAAGACCGGACCATGAAATGTTTATTTTCTCTTTGTAACGATGTTAATTGAAGAAATTAACATTTCATAGGATGACTATAAGCAACTCGACCTAAATCCTGAGTGAGTTATGAACTCCTGTCTATGAAGGCAATCCTTTGATCTGTATGGGTGAGAGTGACCAAATCGCCAACTCAATAAGCCTACCATTTTGGAGACTTGTCTGATTAGGGAGCTGGGAACATATCTTCACAAGATGAAATTCACTCATTCCTGTGTTTAGGGTAAGTAGGTAAATTACTCCCTTAAGGACTAATTTCGGGTCTTGAATAATGAGGTTTCACCCTCTCGCTGGCCTAAGAAGGGTTAGTTTATAGTTGGACTATAAACAGTTTGTTCATTAGAGAGATCAGTGGTACCTAAGGAGTTAAATATAACTATAGGGGTAAAATTGTAATTTGACCCAACTGTAGTTATAAGTAATTTGTGAAGGGTCAACTTACTATTGATTAGTTAATTTCGTGGACATAGAAATATATCTATAGTGCGAAAAGTGCAACTGTAAGTCTTTAGTGGAGTGACCTACAGTTAATAAATATTTATTAATCTAATTAAAGAGTTTAATTTATTAATCTCATGTCATTGGAGTTTCTAACTATAGGTCCATAAGATCCCTTTGCTAGCTCATAAAGAATTTGTATAAGAATCAAACATTTTGGTTTAATTTGAAATGGTCAAATTAACAAGAGAATTAATTGTATGTGATACAATTAATATAATGAAAATAGATACATTATAATATAAAGTTTATTTTGAATGAGATTCAAAATTTATACTTTATATTATAAGAGGGATGAATATTTAAATGAGATTTAAATATTAGTTATATGAATGAGATTCATATAAAAACTATAAGTGATGTGAGAGAAGTTTATTTGAATATGATTCAAATTTAAATTAAATATGAGATATTTAATTAATTAATTAATTAATTTTTAATTAATTAATTTTTATTTAATTATATTTATTAAAAATGATTTAATATAATATAATTAAATTAATTTTAATTTTAATTAATATTAAATAACTCCCACGTAGTGGAGAGTTATATTTTGGTTTTCTTCTCCCTCACACTTTTACATAAAGAAGAGGGAAATGGTACAGGGAGGTTACACACCTGACAAAATTCTTCTGAGAAAACAATTCTCTCATCCCTCTCCAATTCTCTCTTCCACACAAAAAGACTTTCTCCCTTGTCAAAATCTAAAGAGAGCCCACACCTCCTCCATTTGATTCTTCCAAGAGAATAGCAAGATAATATTGTGGGGGTGATCCAAAGAAGGGAGTCTTGTATTTTGTTGGAGAAATTATTCATGGGTTCATGACTTGGTGTGTTTCCCACAACGAAGGCAGTCTTCAAAGGTAGGAAACATTAATTCCTCTTAACTATTCTAAAAAAGCATGCTAATTGTTATTTGTTTATCCATTTCAATGTTCTTTGTATTTTGTGTTTCTAAAACAAATTTAATGGCACCTGACGATCATTCGCTTCCGCTGGGAAATTGATTCCTTCAAATCTATCGTAGACCAAAATTGTTCCTCCTTGTGAATTTGTCAATTTTTATGTTCACAACATTTTTAATTGTCGAACAGATGCAAAATTTCAAAGCCCTAACATTTAGACTCTTATACCAAATTTTTATGAAATCGACAAATAAAGAATACAAAAAAAAAACGTAAAATAGTAGAGAATCGACACACAAATATGTGTGCTATGTCCACGAAGCATAAGGAGAATAATTTTATTAGAGATAATGAAACAGAATATAGAATAAATGGTGCCTCTAGAGTTAAAGAGTTTATATTGCACACTTCTCTAAATCTTAGATCAAAATCGTAAATAACTGAAAATAAAATAAATATGTTAATTACAAATTCAACGAGACCCCATACTTGGTCATTCAGATAACAAATACGAGACATTCCTTCCTCTTCATTTTTCAATCGCATCTCTTTGGGTTTTCCTTCAAGCCATTGCAAATTGGATATTGTGTTTCCCTTCACGTCGCTAGTGTCTCATGCTACCTATGCCTCACTCTATCAGTGCCTCATGTCGTCGGTTCCTTTATAGTTTTCAATCATCTCTTTGGGTTTTCCTTCAAGCTGCCACTCACATCGAATCTTTAGGCAATTGTCCCTTTTTTAGGCCACGAAGATCTGCCACCTCCATGATCCTACACATTAATTAAAAGTTTCTTTTTTTTTTTGGATTTTTTTTAAATATTAAAAGAAAAAATTATTATAAATAGAAAAAATATCAAACTATTTCCCAATATAGAAAAATGTCGCAATAAACTTTTATCGCCATCTATCACTAATAGACCATGAAATTTTTCTATATTTGTATTTAGTTTGACTCATTTTGCTATATTTGAAACATCCCCTGTTAAAACTTAATATTTCTAATATTAAATTGTATAGTCCTCTGGTTGAAGAATTGGCTGGAAAGACGTCCATTTTGGAGGCATTGTCACCAGAGGTTTTTCAAATTTCTTTCAACGTGACAGCGGAGTTTGAGGAGCTCTTTAGGTCAAAGGTTTAACAAAGGCTCGTCTTTCGAAGAAAGACAATAATTAATTACTGTATTATTATGTATTCATTTGGCCTATGTTTGCAACATGATTATATTTCTATGCCAAAAACAACCTAATAATATATAGAATGTTTGTTTGTCGAATTGTGCATGGCAAACTCGAGTCGGCATACTCAGGCCATTTTCACATATGCAGATTAAAGGATCATATTAAACAAATAGGAGTTCATAGTTAGCTCAAGATTAAAATCGAATTACCTAAGTCATCAGGTTTGAAATAATCAGTTTTAACAGTAAATGGTGTTATAAAGTATGAGTGATTATTTCATGGTCCGGTTTTATGCAAAACTCATTGCATAGGATGTCTCCACTCACATGTCTCTACATGTACGATATAGGATCACATTGTTTGTATCATACACAAAGTGAGCCGCATCCATAGTGTCCCAAGATAAGGTAAGGTATCTAGCCTTATTCTTGTACCATAGACTGTTTTGGCTATTTACTTAAACTTGATCCATGTTTATACTTAAAGTCTAAGCATACAACCAATAGCCAAAGATTCTTAGTTTATTGGATTTAATAGATGCAATTCATATATTCAATAACAACTTTACTAAAATAATCTCGATAAAAATTTTATTGAGAATAAGTTACAAAATTTACACAACAAGTTTTAGGACATAAAACCCAACAAATTACTTTTTTTTCTTGTTTCAAAATACAGAATCTAAACTCGACTTCAAATCCTTGGATAAAATTGATTCAATTATTGAATAGATAGAAAAATATATTGAATTCACTCCCCAGTGGATACGCTACTCGGACTTAAATTGTTTTATACTATAACTCGACCTGTGCACTTGTGGATATCACGAATGAATAGGTCAAGCATTGAATCTGAATACAAAGCACAGGCTCAAGCTACTATTAAAATAACATGGGTTCAAATTTTCTAATTGAAATTGGCTTTCCTCTACTCATAGACTAGTTCTATGGTGTGATAATTTTGGTGCAGGGGCTCTGCAACAAACCCTATGTTTCATGCCAGAACCAAGAACATTGAATTGACGTGTATTATGTTTGAGATCAAGTGCTTCAAGGACGATTAGAGGTCAGGTATGTATCATCAAGTGAACAACTTGCAAATTATCTTATAAAGCCACTTACTCATTCTCAATTTCACTATCTACGTAACAAACTTGGGCTAGTTGTATTACCCTCTCGTTTGAGGAGGGATATTGAGGATCAGAAGGTTAATCATCCTAGTGACTTAGATGATGACTCAACTACATGTGGCACCTGATGTGGAACTTGGATGTCTGATCTCAATATTCATAATTGTCTTCTAGAAGAGAATATATTTGGTTGAGTCCATTATTGACTCTCCAATCTGATGGTGACATGTAGCTACAAGTTGTTTCATTATTCTGATTCTTTATTTGATCATTTCCAATTCTTTATTATTTGTAAATGTATATAATTAACTCTCTTCTATTGAGAGCATTCATTGAAAATCACTTAGGAAAATTCTCACAGTAATATTTGGGGGGGCATCCGTAGGTTTTTGTGAAATGGATGCTCCCAGATCTGACATGTCGCTTGCTGAAAAGAAAAATCGAATTCCTCTATTTGATGTCGGTGCGGAACCTTCCGAGTTTTTAGAGAAAAACCACACTGCATTTTTGCTAGATTTTGAAAATGTTTCAAAGCGGCGAAACCTCGAGATACTTTTCACTTGTCTTCTGTGTGAGACCTGACTTCTGCGACTACTCGACAAAATCTCCTTAAAGTATCCTCGAGTAGTCTGTTCTCAAATAAAAAAAAAAAAAATCCACCCTGAGGGCACTTGCGAGTCTTTAGGTTGCACATTCATGCCCAGAATAGAATTTGCTGCTTAGGGTTTGATGCTCCTCAATGGGGATCCCCAGAATAATAGCTTGCTTGTGGAACCCTTTGTTTAGTATTTGTTTGGGGGTATTCTTGTACAGTTTGGCTCTTTCCCTGGCGCACTGCCATCGAATCTACTAGTCCTCCTCAAAGCCAATGGGATAGACTTGCGAATTCGAGTTAGATTTTCCCTTTGTTCTCCCATTTTATGCTTTACTTTGAATCTTTAGTTGGTATCAGAGCAGGTTGTTGTTCAAGCCCCTGTGTTGTTGTTTACTCCCCAATTTAAATTGATTTTCACTTGTTTGGTCTTCTTTATAACTCAAGCCCAAAAGTGAAGAGGAGTGTTAGATGATATTAGGGGTGAGCATGATAGATTTAAAAATCGAGCCTACCAAACCAAAGGTGGTTGATCGGAGAAGATGAGGGATTCAGTCAATGGTAGTTTGGAAAAATTTAAAACCAACATTTTTTAAAAAATTTAAAAAACAAAACCGACCTAAACTGACTGACCGAAGGCCGAATTTTACTTTTTGACGGTTGAGATTGGATTGTACATTTATTAAATAGATCATAATCGGTTCGCTTGCAATTTGATAAAAAAAATCTAACTAATATCGACCTTTGCACACCTTTAAAATATATAATTAAATTTATCTTCAACACTCATTTAAGCTTATAGATGAATAGGTGATTTAAGAGGTTGTTACGCGGTGATCCTCAACTTCCGTTGACTCCTTTTTCGAAAGTTTGAGGTTTGCCAATCTATCGACAAAATCCATTGCACAGATTTAGAGTTAAAAACACTGCTACCCGCGGAGAAGAGAAATTCCGGCACCACGGCGGCTGAAGTTCAGCTCTACACGAGAGCGGCTCTTTACCTACAATATCTATTGAGAAAACAGAAAGAATTCTTTTCTCCCTCCATTCCTCTCCCCCCCTGCAAAGGCCACCGAGGGAAAACCTTACGACTGGCAATGCACAATGGCATTCGGTTATCCATATCCATCCCAAACCCTAATCACCTTCTCTTTCGAATCCTCCATTCTTATTCTGGTTCCCCTCACATTGACATTGCCCATCCACCATCATCCCCACCATTCAAATTCTCAATCTCTCCCCTTTCTCTCTCTGTGACTCTCCGCGACCTCCTGCAGCCGCTCTCTGCGCCGGACCCACCTCCGATTCTATCTTATGCCCCCGTCTTCCAGTTCCTTACTGGCCTAAACCTGTTGAAATTGGGCCACCAAGTTCATGCCCACATGTTTCTCCGTGGCCTTCAGCCCACCGCGCTAGTTGGCTCCAAGATGGTTGCGTTTTATGCCAGTTCCGGTGATATTGATTCCTCTGTTTCGGTCTTCAATCAGATTAGTGAGCCTTCTTCTCTGTTGTTTAATTCCATGATTCGAGCCTATGCCCGATATGGGTTTGCGGAGAGAACTGTTTCCACTTATTTTTCTATGCATTCATGGGGCTTTACTGGGGATTACTTTACTTTCCCTTTTGTTCTTAAGTCTTCTGTGGATTTGTTGAGTGCTTGGATGGGGAAATGTGTTCATGGACTGATTTTGAGAGTTGGGTTGCAGTTTGATTTGTATGTGGCTACTTCTTTGATTGATATGTATGGGAAATGTGGTGAAATAAATGATGCGGGTAAGGTGTTTGATAATATGACTATTAGAGATGTTTCAGCTTGGAATGCTTTACTTACTGGTTATATGAAGAGTGGGTGTATTGATGCCGCAGTGGCGATTTTCGAGAGAATGCCATGGAGGAACATTGTCTCTTGGACGACTATGATTTCTGGATACTCACAGAGCGGCTTGGCACAGCATGCATTGAGTTTGTTTGATGAAATGGTGAAAGAAGATTCAGGAGTAAGACCCAACTGGGTGACTATAATGAGCGTCCTCCCAGCTTGTGCACAATCATCGGCACTGGAACGCGGAAGGCAGATTCATGAGTTGGCTTGTCGGATGGGTTTGAATTCAAATCCTTCTGTGCTGATTGCCCTTACTGCAATGTATGCAAAATGTGGAAGCTTAGCCGATGCTCGCAACTGTTTCGACAGGCTTAATAGAAGTGAAAAGAATTTGGTTGCTTGGAATACCATGATAACTGCTTATGCTTCCTATGGACATGGGCTTGAAGCAGTGTCAACCTTTCGGGAGATGATCCAAGCAGGCATTCAGCCAGATGACATTACATTCACAGGATTGTTATCCGGTTGCAGCCATTCAGGTCTTGTTGATGTTGGTTTAAAGTACTTCAACTACATGAGCACCACATATTCGATCAATCCCAGAGCTGAGCATTATGCTTGTGTTGTCGATCTCTTAGGTCGAGCAGGGAGATTAGCTGAAGCAAGTAAACTTGTAGACGAAATGCCAATGCCAGCAGGACCGAGCATTTGGGGTTCACTATTAGCTGCCTGCCGAAAATACCGCAATCTGGAAATGGCAGAAACTGCAGCAAGAAAGCTTTTTGTCCTAGAACCAGAAAACACCGGCAACTACGTTCTGCTTTCAAACATGTATGCTGAAGCTGGAAGGTGGCAGGAAGTTGACAAATTGAGAGCAATTATGAAATCCCAGGGGACAAAGAAAAGTCCAGGTTGCAGTTGGATCGAGATAAATGGCAAAGCACACATGTTTCTCGGTGGTGATACGTCTCACCCTCAAGCCAAGGAAATCTACATGTTCTTGGAGGCATTGCCAGAGAAGATGAAGGCAGCTGGCTATGTTCCTGATACGAGCTATGTGTTGCACGACATCAGCGAGGAAGAGAAAGAATTCAACCTCCTTGCACACAGTGAGAAGCTCGCTGTCGCATTTGGGATTCTCAACACTTCTGTTGAAACCGTTCTCCGGGTGACAAAGAACTTGAGAATCTGTGGGGACTGCCACACTGCAATGGTGTTCATATCAGAGATATATGGGCGGGAAGTAGTTGTTAGAGATGTGAATCGGTTCCATCACTTTAAAGGGGGTTCTTGTTCTTGTGGAGATTACTGGTGAATCTTCACTTGTTTGAAAGTTTTATACTGTATAGTGTTCATTATAAGTTAACGGTCTAGGAGTCGGTGAAATTTTGTGTTATAATCTTTTGAGCTAAATATATTATTTGATCCTTAGTTTTTTTATATTCTTTTATACTTCCAAAATTTATTGTCTAACGGTATGAACTTTCAATTATAGGTTGTTGACTTGTTTTACCTTTTCTTTTTTTTTTTTAGTTCATGAATTTATTGTATACAAGAATTAAAGTTTAAGGGTTTATTAAGTTCTTTTTAAAGTCTTGTGTAATCTAGAAATTTGATCAGATTTTTTAAAATTATATAGCATATAGTGACTAATTGTTAGTGTTATAATATTTGTTATGGTTACATTTCTTTTTACCTCGTTGAATAAATCAAATTATTATATGACTTGAATTAGATAAAAAAAAAAAAAAAAAAAATTATGTGGAAAAAGTTGACTTGAATTAGGTAGCCTCTCGATTTTATGGGTGAAAATTGTATATATGTATATGTAAAAGCATCATATGTCTAATCATTGAATCGTTATCATTGTATATTTTCTCTCAATTTTAGAGGTGCAGTTCCGTTTGCAACAAAGTGATGAGTTGTTTTGTGACTTGTTTACATTTGGAGTTTAATTTGCAAAAATAAAATGTGATCTTTGAAATTTTAACATTTCTTAATTCATTTGAACAACATATGTTCTAGACATTGGTTTCTGATTTTGGTTCGAGAAACATGAGTTTCGTTTAGAGATTTTGATGATGAAGAGGATTACACGTTGAATGAAACTTGAAGTGATAATTACAGGTTGTATTACTTGTGGTGAAGTCATTTAGATTTCTACATTGATTTCACATAAAGCGACAATATCATCATCAAATTTGTTCCCATTGTTTGACTTAGCTTCATCCAACTTGACAACTTCAAGTTTTTTATCCATAATCTTGATCCAATTGGACTCAAAGATGGGAGCTCAATTACACA
Source organism: Citrullus mucosospermus (assembly GCA_030954485.1). Taxonomy (NCBI): domain Eukaryota; kingdom Viridiplantae; phylum Streptophyta; class Magnoliopsida; order Cucurbitales; family Cucurbitaceae; genus Citrullus; species Citrullus mucosospermus. Next base: position 10,122,015 of record CM062059.1, on the reverse strand, counting down.
ATGCCATAATTTTGGATGCTGGTGAAATTTGTATTTTGTGAACTTATATAGTTGCAAATCATATTTGATGCACTTCTTTTATTGTTTTATTGTTGGATAATTTCTTTATTTTGTAATGTATAAATGAATTACGAAATTTCAATTGTGAAAGGAAGGCATGGTATTTGATGTTTTATCAAATATTCATGTGTGTACTTAGCTAAAAATAAGTACTTGTAATGTAAATGGTTTACGAAATTGGAATGTGTAAGTTTGTTGTAGCATGAGATTGAAGCTATATATATAATGATATAATAGTATTTAGAAAAGGTTATTACATGTTAAAGATAATATTAATAATAAAAAATAAAAAATAAATAAAAAGTTGTTATATGGTAAATATAGCACTAAGAAAAGGTCATTATAGGTAAAGATAGGAAAGCGTTAGAAATAACCCTTTTTAAGTTTCACTCTCCACAACTAGCACGTTTTTTGAAAACTCATTAAAATAGTAGATAAAAAGTCAACCTTTTCCGTTTATCGATTGTTTTGGGTTTTCCCTTGCCAAGATTAACACCGACATTCTATATATTTGGGTTTAGGTGAACTTAGTTTTTAGCAAAATCCATTTTGAATAATTGAAAATTTTGGAATTAAGATAATTGTAGAAATAGAAATGAGGTGAAATTTTTTAAAAAATACATAAGATTTGGTATAAGATTTAAAAAGAATACAAAATATTTAAAAAAATTAGTAAAATCTCAGTGTTAACCATGCGCGAGATTTCACTGAGAAAGCCCAAAACAATCAATAAGATGAACAAGTTAATTTGTTTTTATCTAAATCTCAATGATCGATCTCGGACGAGATAGACTAAGAAAAACTAGTTTAATGAGTTTCTAAAAAGGGTGTTATTTCTTAAAGATGAAAACTTCGAGGGGCTAATTCTGACAATTTTCCGATAAAGATAGCATTAAGAAGAAGTTATTATACATTTAAAATTACCTAAATAACTAATGCTGTGAAATGTTTTCATAGCAATATATATGATGTGAAATGTTTTCATAGCAATATATATGATACATATTCTTACATTATTATAGCTTTAGAACTCAAGGACACGATCGTACAACTTATAGAACAGATCCTGTTCAAGTAAAATCGTTATTTTATTATAGCTAGTCATACAAAAATGCTATAGAAACTTAGACTTTTAATAACATGGGCTGAAAAGGTTATCAAATGTTTATTATAGATTTTTTTGTTAGCTACTGTATTTGTTAATTTCTTGTAGAGTGGAATGAGTGTTTATAGTCTTAATTTTTTAAAGTTAAAAACCAAAAATCAAATGTTACTAAACGGGCCTTAGTTAATAAAATATAACATCTATCTTAAAATTTGAGTTATACAATTTGCCATTATTACCATAATAACTTTCGTTTAGGGGGGTTTAGGACTTGAGTTGAGTTTTGAAAGCTGAAGTTAATATGTTTGGAGTTAGGATGTCTGCATCTGGAATATAGAGTTATGAAGATAAAATTTCTTAATAAATGTTCGAAAGAGAAAAACATAGAAAGATAAAGTTCATCGATAAATATGCAAACTTCAATTGTGAACATTATGAAAGTTGGTGAAGTTGAGTTATTTAATAGACTTATTGGTGAACCAAACACCCGTAGTTAGAGAGTTGAGATCGAATAAGGATATTAAGGGCTCATTTGATAATGTTCTTGTTTTCTGTTTCCTATTTCTCATCTATGTTTCTTGTTTTTTGTTTCTTCTTCTTTTTTTTTTAAATAAAAAATAGAACTATGTTTTATAACTATTCTTGTTTCTTGAAAAAAAAAAAAAACAGAAATAGAAATTTGTTTGATAACTATTTCTTGTTTTTTTTTTTTTTTTTTGGTAACAATATAATATGAAAAAAAGAAGATATGTTATACATTAAACATCGAAAAATATACTATCAAAAGTTTATGTCATCTAATAAAAGTAAATCTCGATGACAACTAAATATAATAACAAAGTTGTATCATATCATTCATATATTGCCCAAATTTGGATTGATATTGTCATCTCTAACTCAAGCCATTTGTCTTAATGATGTCAAGTTAAATTTAACTTAATTATATAATTATTTAAATATCATGGTTGTAAAATATTAAAGTTAAGTTAAATGAATGTCTTAGTCAACAAAATTTATATATTGTAAAATTCTACTTGATTTTAAATATACTAATATTATAATTAAAATAATATACAAACACGCATATTTTAAAATTTAATACCGAAAAGTTGAAATATGAAAAAAAAATTAATATACATATTGAAAATTAGAATAATATATAAATCTATATATTGGAGAATTTTAAAATTCAAAATTGAAATAAAATATAAATATAGCATAATTATTTTTTTAAATAGCAAAATTAATAAAAAAAACTAAATAAATTATAAAATATGGAAATAAATATAAAAAAAAACCAAAAAGATAAAAGTACCCCGGAGTTAAAATTTCAAATATAAAAAATTGAATATACATATTGAAAATTAAAATAATATATAAATCAAAATATTAGAGGATTTTAAAATTCAAATTAAAATGAAATATAAATATGGAAGAATTATTTTTAAAAATATCAAAATTAATAAAAAAAAAATAAAATAGAAAAATGTAATGAAAAACAAATTCTTCAAAAAAAAAAATAAAAAAGAAAATCGAAAATGACAAAAAAAAGTTGCTTCCGGTCGAATTCAAACTCATGATTAATGAAATTATTTATCATTGACACTTGATACCAATACACCAAAAGCTAAGAATAATTACTTATGAAACAGTAAAATAAAAATAGAAACAGAAACAGAAACAGGATAAGCTATTTTTTGTTGTTTTGTTTCTCAATTTTTGTTCATTTTTTAGAAATGTTTCTTAAATTTAGAAACAAAAAACAGGAACAGTTATCAAACAAATCCGTTTCTTAAAAAATGAGAAACAAAAATAGAAAACGAAAATATTATCAAACATACCCTAATTTGACATAACTCATTAAGAATGGTTCGAATTGTCATAGACTTGATTATCAAATGATTCTTACTTTTGAGAACTAAACCACCTCAAAATTTGGTCAACTAATAGTAACATTAGAGAGTTTTTATTGAGTGATTTTATAACTTTTATAACAGTAATGTTTTGACTTTTGAGTTGAAAATTGAATGGATATATTAAAGATGAATATTAATTTATATTTCTAAATTTTGAGCGTATGAATTAAAATCCAAACCAATAGCATATTAATTCAAATTCTAAACTTTTATAATCGACTCATTTGGTTACTTTGTTGGTGACTTGTAGTTATTTTGTTTTGATTTCATTTAAAATAAACTAAAAATTAATATAGCAAGACACATTATAATATAATCTTTTTAAATAAGGTGAGAAAAATAAAAGAAATAAGTCCATACAAAATTTGTATTGGATAAAAAACTGCTATTATTAATTAAATATTGAATTTTATAAGTGTGTCAATTAATACATTCCAATAATTTTCGTTTGGATAAACATTAAGGGTATAAATTGATAATATTTATTCTTTTCAAATTTGATGAAAAACAGTGTTAATCTAGTTGATTCTCTCATTCCTTCCTAATTTACGATAATCTTCACATTTGCAATTGTCTTATATACACATGTATGAAGGTTATGCATTAAGAAACGCAAAATTAAATTTTAACGAAGGAACTACATAGAAAGAAATAGAATCATTTACGAAAAGCTTTAAAGTTATCAATACAAATATTCAGAGTATAAATTGATATTTGCAAAAAAAAAAAAAAAAAAATGGTCCAACATAAATGTGTTCAAAAAACTTGATAACCTGAAAAATCTGTTCAACCCAACCCAACCCAACCTTTAAGATTTGGCCTAAAGTCCCCCCGACACTTCGTCAAGACTCCTACACCCCCGAAGATGCCTGATCCTCAGGCTCATCACCCTAGTACCGCTGCTCGTCTTATGGTTTCAAGAAAAAATAGTTCCGGCCACCTCCTCGGGTAAAAATTGTTGGAGACAAGGATTAAATCTTTATTCGGTGGGACAAAAAAGGAGACTATTGGCACTCTACCCATTTGGGTTGGGTTGAGATTAGATAAATGAAAATTTTATGGTTTGCGTTGGTTCAATGGTTCACCTAAAATAATCCAAACCAATTTGAACTAACTCGAACTTATTATTAATTAAAAATTATATATATATATATTTTTACTTATGATACAATTAAATATACATATATTTATTTTAGTTTTATATTCTTTTAGATAATTAAATATATATTTATTTAGTTTAGTTTTATTTTTTTTAGATAATTTATTCTCCAACAACTCTTCAAAAAAAAATAGCACTATGAAAAGAAAGTTTTTATAATATATATTGAAATTGAGTTGTTAATCTTAATTCAATAGAAATAATTAAATAAAATTTTTACACATTAACATCTTATTTGTCTGGAATAAAAATTTAAATAAATGATCTAACTAATTTGAACTAATCCAACCCAAATGTTTAAGTTATCTTAAAGTTATTTTGATTAAAAAAAGATGTTTTCAAATATAGCAAAATGAGTCAAAATATTCATAATATAGAAAATTTAACTGTCTATCGTCGATAGATCGTGATAAATATCAATGGATCGTGATAAACGTCTATCGTTTAGACTGAATGATAGACTGTAATAGACTTTTATAACTCAAGCGATATAAGTCTATTACGGTTTATAACTGATAAACAGTAAAATTTTTATTATATTTATAATTAGTTTGATATTTTCTTAACTTATGAATTGAATTATTTCCAGCCCAACTCAATCCAAATATCCAACTGCTTACTCTAGATCTTGTTCTGTTGCATAAAAAACGACAAATCGAAATTCCCATTTTACAGCGCGTGGGAAATAGCGCGTGAGCCCAACGTTACGGTGTTTGAGTACAGTACAGTTCAACGCCGAAACTTTCGTATACTATAAAATCTTAGATATGAAGCAAAACCCAAAAACCCTCGGAAAAGAGCCTCCATTGGAAAACCCATCTGCTCCATTCTCCCCTCCGCTTCTATTGCCGGAGAATTTCTACCCCGCTCACCGGAATTCTCTTTCTACAATCACCATGTCGCAGTCGTTGGAGCTTTTACTCATTCAATTCCTTATGCCCGACAATGATGCCCGGCGGCAAGCGGAAGAGCAGATTAAGCGCTTGGCTAAGGATCCGCAGGTGGTGCCTGCTCTTATTCAGCACCTCCGCACCGCCAAGACTCCCAACGTCCGCCAGTTGGCTGCTGTTTTGCTCCGTAAGAAGATCACCGGTCATTGGGCTAAGCTTTCTTCTCAACAAAAGCTGCTTGTTAAGCAGTCATTGATTGAGAGCATCACTATGGAGCACAGGTCTTCTCGACTTTCCATTCTTTCTTGTGAATTCTGAATTCTATTTGGGATTTGATCTCTCTCTCTCTCTCATTATTATGCTGTGGAATGAGATGAATGCTTGAAATGAGTCCAAATGATTCGGTGTAAAGGGAATTGGGTGTGTTCCAATTCGTGGAATTACGTCTTTGGTCTCTTCCTAGCATTAGTTAGCTTTTATTATTGAATTTTTTTTTACCATCACCTCGTCGAGGGGATATAATTTTTTCCGTATGTTCTGTTATTAACAAATATGTATACTGGTGATCTTGCAGTCCACCTGTGAGGAGAGCAAGTGCGAATGTCGTAAGTATTGTTGCAAAATATGCTATTCCGGCAGCGGAATGGCCGGACTTGTTACCTTTTCTGTTCCAATGTAGTCAGAGTTCCCAGGAAGATCATAGGGAAGTAAGTTCACACCCTTCAAGAAATTTTTACTAATGTGCAATCATACTTGTACCACAGAGGCACCAGCTACATTCACATCATGACTAAATAATTTTTAGAATGTGCATCTTTTGTATCTTCTTCTTGTACTTTAACTGGTGGTCCATGTTCCTTGAAGATTTGAAGTCTTATTAAACACTGTAATTTGTACGAACTAAACCCAATTGTTTCAGCTGACTAAAATGTATGATTCCCTTGGTGTTAGTAGGTGGCTTTGATTCTATTCAGCTCCCTGACAGAAACGATTGGAAATACTTTCCTACCACATTTTGCAGATTTGCAAGCTCTCCTACTTAAGTGCTTGCAGGACGAGACTAGCAGCCGTGTCAGAGTTGCAGCTTTGAAGTAGTGTTTTTGTTTTTTTACTTACTTCATTTCCTTACCGTGAAATAGCTTTGTTATTTACATGAATATTTTCTTCTAATGTTCAGGGCAGTGGGTTCTTTTCTGGAATTTACTCATGATGGAGCTGAAGTGGTAAGCCCGAATACAACTATTTTAGAATGGACTTTATGGTTTATATATATTGAGGTCCTGGCGTAAGGTGATTTTTTCCCCTCCTGTTGATGGCATATAAATATGTTACTATAGCTAACTAGGTTTGCTCAGTGCCTCAGTTTTCAAGTTGTTTTATCATTTCCTTTAGGTGGTCCTGTCCAATACCAATGTTTCTTGGGCTCTTCTATATTATTTTGTTCCAGCTTATGCAACAATCATTCACTCATATCTATTCAACGCAGGTCAAATTTCGGGAGTTCATTCCCAGCATTCTAAATGTTGCCAGGCAGTGCCTTGCTAATGGCGAGGAGGATGTTGCAATAATAGCTTTTGAGATATTTGATGAACTTATTGAATCTCCTGCTCCGCTTCTTGGGGAATCTGTTAGATCAATTGTTCAGTTTTCGCTTGAAGTTTGTTCTAGCCAAAATTTGGAATCTAGCACTCGTCATCAGGTAAGACTGTCTGTGTAACTTCTTTAAAAAAAAATTAAAAAAATTCGGAATTTCTTTTTCAAGAGATAGTGCTTTTTTCTTTCTTTCCCTTTCTTTCCTAATCTTTCCTTCTCTTTTCCTTGTTCAATCCCAGGCGATTCAGATAATCTCGTGGCTGGCAAAGTACAAGCCCAATTCCCTGAAAAAGCATAAATTGATTGTCCCTGTTCTACAAGTTATGTGCCCATTACTTGCAGAGTCATCTGATGGAGATGGAGATGATGATCTTGCATCTGATCGAGCTGCTGCTGAGGTTATTGATACAATGGCCTTAAATCTATCAAAGCACGTTTTTCCTCCTGTGCTTGAATTTGCTTCTCTTAGCAGTCAAAGTGCAAATCCAAAGTTCCGTGAAGCTTCTGTAACATCTTTAGGGGTCATATCAGAAGGTTGTTCAGAACATGTAAAGATTAAGTTAGAACCAGTTCTTCATATTGTCCTTGGAGCATTAAGGGACCCTGAACAAATGGTAAGAGGGGCTGCATCTTTTGCCCTGGGTCAATTTGCTGAGCATTTACAGCCAGAAATAGTGTCACTCTATGAGAGTGTGCTTCCTTGCATTTTAAATGCCCTTGAAGAAAATTCTGATGAAGTGAAGGTATGGTGAATCCATGGAGGAGAAATTATGTCATGATTAAATTATGGATTGTGCAGAAGTTTTTAGTGAAAGTGAATTTTCATTTGCAGGAAAAATCATACTATGCATTGGCTGCATTTTGTGAGAACATGGGCGAGGAAATTCTTCCTTTTCTTGATCCTTTGATGGGTAAACTGCTGTCTGCCCTTCAGACAAGCCCCAGGAATCTGCAGGAAACATGCATGGTACAGTAGACTTTGCTATCTAGACTTTGAGATGAATTCCTAATCTTCTATTTGGCAAATAAATTTCCATGACTTGAAAATTGTCTAATGAATTACAGTCCGCAATCGGTTCAGTAGCAGCTGCAGCAGAACAAGCTTTCTTGCCTTATGCTGAGAGAGTGTTGGAGTTGATGAAAATATTTATGGTTCTTACCAAGGATGAGGAGCTTTGTTCCCGAGCAAGAGCTACTGAGTTGGTTGGAATAGTTGCCATGTCTGTTGGGAGAACTCGGATGGAACAGATTCTACCTCCTTTTATTGAGGCAGCAATTGCTGTAATGCATAAGCTCTTGTCTTTGGCTGGTCTAGATTTCTAATGTTACCTTCCAAGGCTTAATCCATCCCTTCTCTTCTCATAGGGTTTTGGCTTGGACTTCAGTGAATTGCGAGAGTATACTCATGGATTCTTCAGCAATGTAGCAGAAATTTTGGATGATGGATTTGTGAAGGTAATAATGTTTATATGGTTTCATTGTCAATCGTTTTCTCATAGTTGTAGCATCTTGAAGTTAAAATTTGTTTTGTAAACAGTATCTTCCTCATGTTGTACCCCTTGCATTCTCTTCTTGCAATCTCGACGATGGCTCTGCTGTGGATATAGATGAATCGGATGATGAAAATATAAATGGGTTTGGAGGAGTTTCATCTGATGACGAAGCTCATGATGAGCCCAGAGTTCGAAACATTAGTATCAGGACAGGGGTGTTGGATGAAAAGGCAGCTGCAACACAAGCTCTTGGCTTGTTTGCACTGCACACAAAGAGCTCTTATGCACCGTATCCTTTGCCATAGATTTTTTTAATTATTATTTTTGGATTCCCCCTGGAACCCCGTGATCATCAATTACTATTTTGGGTTCTTCAACTATACTAAGCTATTTGGAGGAAACACTAAAGATTTTGGTTCGACATTCTGGATATTTTCATGAAGATGTCCGACTTCAAGCAATCATTTCTTTGGAACGTGAGTTGCTAGCTCTTCTTTCTTTGAAATTATTCTTTAGCCACTGGATAGCTCTTGTCTTTTTCAAATTATTCTTTATGGTTGGTAAATCTACCTTTTCTTTTCTTAGACTTTATTCTCTGTGTAACTCATGTATAGTTAACAATGAATGCTGAGGGAGCATTACTAGTGTTAAACTCATAAATTTTAGTGAGTTTTTATTTATTATGTTTTCTGCTTATTTTATTAGGATTATAATGTGAGGGAATCAGTAGCTTTTGTGTATTATCATTTTTTATTTTTTATTTTTGGTTCTATTCTACATTTCATTTTGATATCTTTATACTTCTTTAGGGCTATTGAGATTATGGTCTTAGGAGATTGAATTATTAATTGGTGCTATTTTCTGCAACCTTCCTTTGGCTGTTCTGGAAGATATATTTTCCCTCTTTTTGTGCAATTTTCTTTCTTAAAAAGGAAATGAATTATTTAAATCTCATTAATTTCAATTTGTAAGGAACAATGTCTTTATTCATTTTTCACTGAATGCAACTGCAGATATTCTGAAGGCAGCTCATGCAGTCTCCCAAAATTACAATGTGAGCACTTATCAACACACTTCTTATTCGCGTTTGGAGCAGGACATAGGCCCTTCTTCCTTTCCTTTTGCACATGATAGTTTTATCATGCCCCATGTTTCCTGTTAATTTCTTAATTGAATATCCAATGGATGATTATTGGTGAATTATGAATTCTTGTTTTTGACATATACTTGTACAAATTTATGGCCCTTCTTCCCTCAACAGGATATTGGTTACCTTTTTTTTAGAGGAAAATTTTATTTCTACCTGATGTGTTATTTGCATTCTCACTTTTCCCCTCTTTTTCCCATTGTTCAGGATGCATCAGCAAGGGCAAAAGAAATTTTTGGTAAGACTGTAAGAGCATGCTATAGCACTCTATGTGTTAATTTTTGTTTTAAGTGGTTATTGAGCACTTCATTTGTTCTAGATACTGTGATGAATATTTATATCAAGACCATGGTTGAAGATGAAGATAAGGAAGCAGTTGCTCAAGCTTGTACAAGCATGGCTGACATTATCAAGGACTATGGCTATGTTGCAGTGGAACCTTGTAAGTTCTGATATTAAGTTTCAGATTACTGTGAAATGGATTTTATTCAACCATTCTATCTGACTCTTATGGTATGCTGTTCATTAGATATGCCTCGGCTAATTGATGCAACGTTAGTTCTGCTTCGTGAGGAATCTGCTTGTCAACAAGTGGAATCTGATGGTGAAATAGATGAGGATGATGCCGAACATGATGAAGTACTTATGGATGCAGTGTCTGATCTGCTTCCTGCTTTTGCAAAGGCCATGGGCTCTTATTTTGCACCCATCTTTGCAAAGCTATTTGAACCATTAATGAAATTTTCGGTGAGTTAGCGACTGGGCTTGATAGTACTTAAAGATTTGCAAGAGAGTAACTTATGAACTGTTGCCTCATTTTCCTTCATGTTCATCCAGAGAGCCTCACGACCTCCTCAAGATCGAACTATGGTGGTCGCCTGTCTTGCCGAAGTAGCTCAGGACATGGGAGCTCCAATTGCTGCTTATGTCGATGTAAGTATATTACTGCAGCTAATTTTATTTTTGCTTCTTTATTTTCCGGAGCTATTATTTTAGAGTGTGTTCACTATACCTTTTTAAGTGATCTAAAAAAATTGACGGTGTCTGGTTAAAAGATCTAAATTGTGATAAAAAGTGCTTTTCGCTAATTAGAAGTGTTCAAGAATCCAAGATTTCAATAATGAAAGTGGTTTGAAAATTTCTAAGAATAGTTACAAAAATACTTAATAGTATGTTTAGGAAAAACAAACTATTCTTCGCAACTTCACATAAAAATAATTTTTTTTCCAAAAGACATGTAAACGATTGAGAACATTTCAAGTGGCTATTTTGTAATGCTATATGCATAACTTTCAGAAAGTAATGCCCTTGGTTCTCAAAGAATTGGCATCATCTGAGGCAACTAATAGAAGGAATGCTGCATTTTGTGTTGGAGAGTTCTGCAAGAATGGGGGCGAGTCTACTTTGAAGTATCCTTGTCTATGCAATTATATTGGTTTATTTACTTTCATCTGTTACTATCCTCTTGATCATTTCAATGGCATTAGAGCTGTTGTGTTGAGAACCTAATATTTGTTACATTGTACTGATCGCATTATATGCGTATATATCATTTTTCACATTCAATTTTTTCCTTTGAACTTTCTTTATAATCAACACTACCCTTTTTCTTAATCAATAATCAGATATTATAATGACATATTTCGTGGACTCTACCCATTATTTGGGGAATCTGAGTCAGACAATGCTGTTAGGGATAATGCAGCTGGTGCAGTCGCAAGAATGATAATGGTGCACCCTGAAGCTGTCCCATTGAATCAGGTTAGTTTATCTTTGGCTATTCTTTCCTCCCCCCCCCCCCCCCCCCCCCCCCCCCCCCCCCCCCCAAATTTGTTTCTTCTGCATCTGCATCTATAGGTCCTGGCTTAACTGCTTTATTTTGATCTTGTTCCTAGGTCCTCCAAGTTTTTCTGAAAGCTCTACCCTTAAAAGAAGACCACGAGGAGTCCATGTCTGTCTATGGTTGTGTTTCTACTCTTGTTTTGTCATCTAATCCTCAGGTATTGATCTTTGGCACGAATGTTGAAAAATGCTTATTTATGGACGGCATAGTTTTGTTTTTACAGATAATTCAGGAATATACACTTTTTGTTAGCCACCCAATTACATTGTGAGGATAACTAGGAAACATTTGATCCCGTGATTGATTGTTACGGAAATTCATAGCATGTTGAATTGTCATTATTTAGAATTACATTGTGAGGATAACTAAGAAACATTGATTCTGGGAGAAAGGTTTTTGTGCGTGAAGGGGCATTATGCGTAAGTAACATACTCTTAGTGCATTTTGATGAAATCTGATAGAGGGTCATAATTCATCCCTTTCCAAAATTTGAGGCAAAGGCCATTACAAATTCCAAAATTTAGGTCATCCGTACCTAACCTTGGTGGAAAAATACTCTTTTTGTTAATCTTGTACCGATATTTTCCAAATTCATGTATCCAGCATTTGGAGAAGTCTTCAAAAACCTTTTACTTGATCTATGTTATAGGACCTAAATTGTATATGTATGGGACAACATGGAGAAGAAGTTTAGTGCCCTAATTAAACCTTAATGCCTAACACAATGTTTAAACGAGTAAGTTAGGGAGGTATGAAACAGGAAAGCAAGGAGAAAAGGCAAACAAATATTGAATGGAGGGGTAACTGGTTTCGTGATGAACTAAAAGGCCCAAACTAAGTTCGTTCAGTATTGAAGAAGTAATCTGGTTGAATATAGTTCTGCTAATTAGTGTGCCAATTGCAGATCCTTTCTTTGGTTCCGGAGTTGGTAAATATCTTTGCTCATGTTGTGGCATCGCCTATCGAAACGTCAGAAGTTAAATCTCAAGTAGGCAGAGCTTTCTCACATCTACTTTCACTCTATGGCCAACAAATGCAACCACTTTTGAGCAGTCTCCCACCCGCACATGCAAATGCCTTAGCTGCATATGCCCCTAAATGCTAACAATCACTTCGGATTGTATTTTCCTCTTCCTTATCCAACTTGTTTGTTCAACAAGCTTTCTTACCAGATAGTCTTATCGTTTTGGACACGAACTTTGTAAAATGAAAAGTTCCCCATCAGGTATGTTAAACTATCTCCATTTTTCTTTTGCTTATTTTTTTCTGCTACCTTATATGTTGTTTCCTTACATTAAAATCATTGCTTGATTGTACAGGTCGCTCGTTGGCACTCGGGGTGCCACGGAGACAATACCGATTTTTGTTTAGATTCATTCGCTTTTATATTATGTTCTATTATATTCTTCCCTATTCTTAGTTTCAATAATTTTTTTACCATGGTGTGTTCTTCCCTGTTTAGGGTGTGAAGTGGTTAGAGAAGAGTTTTTTTTTTTTTTTTTTTTTTGGGTGGATGTGAATTTTGCAATGCATCCAGTCATAGTGATTGTATTATTCTTTTTTTTTTTCTTCCTTTGTTGTTAAGCAATGTTTATGTTTACATTGAGATTGAGTTTAAAAAAATATATGGTCGTCTTTGCTTGTATATTTTATCTTGTTTTCTACTTTTCCATGAAATTTGTGGTATGTAATGGAACTTGAAACTAGCATGGAAGAATTATGGTGGTTCATGTTGATTTATTTGTATTATATTGAGTAAAATACGTGTATCCTACTCATTTATTATAGAATTTATTGTCAAATTTATTACCAGTCATTGTAGATAAATTTGCATATGATCTGGTCGAATTTTATTAACTAAGTAAAGAAGACAGGGACTTGTGTTGACTATTATAATTTCATAAAGTTGTCTCCTTTTTGGGTTGATGACTTAATATGTTGCAGGTGGAAAGATTTCCACATTTGACTTCTTAAATAATTTTCTTTTTTAACAATAGAGATGGATGTTTGAACTAAATACTTCTTGGTTGTAGAGGTATATTTTATGTCGGTTGAGTTAAGCTCATCTTTGGCTAGATTGATTGAGCTATGTACAAAACTTTGAACTTAGGATGTTAAAAGAAGTCTCACTTCCAATGTTTATCTCAAATTCTTAAAGGTGTTTTCATACCAACAATTTAATATCTTTATTTAGGGAACTTTAAATTTGACGTGGACTTTTTATTAATACCTTCTGTACGGACAAGATTTAAACATACGGAAAATTAATAGCAAGAATATAATTTAATATGTTATAATAAAGTATTATAAATTAATCATCAATTTTAAAATTAATTAATCATTAAGTAATAATATATTATTTAGACTTAATAAGTTTCGGTTAATACATTTACAATTCATATTTATTATTATTTGATGTTCTAATTCATTGATATTTTTAATAATTAATAAGTAAAATTTTTATAATATAAAGTAATATTCTAATTAACACCAAATCCCTTCAAATTATAATTCTATTAGGTGGGTGTTGAATATGGTGCGATCTATTGGTCATCAACTACTCCCTCAAGATGCTGTGTGGGCTCATCCTCAGCTTTCTTACCCTCCTTGGGGTATTGAGGATGTCTGTCCTTGGTCAACTCCCTTCTTAGATCCTTCCAGCTGAATTTTGATGCGGCTATTATGAATGGTGTTGTGGGCATTAGAGTTATTGTAATGTGACTCAAATAGTGATGTTTTACTTGCTATGAATGAATGATAACTCTCCTTAAAAGTGAGTTATTTAGCATAAGTTATCAAGTAAAAAGCATGCGTTTAATACCATATTTGATAGTTTTATGAGTGATTGTATACAAAAACAAGTCAAGCATGTGCCTTAGTCATGACTAGCAAAATAATGTAAAATATGTGCGAAAGGAGGCAATTTTTGAGTTATTCTTGTGTTTTTATGTCACTTGCAAAAAACTGTAAAAAAAATGCACCCGAAAACCCAAAAACCAAAAATTGAAAGTTCCAAATTTATTAGGATTTGCAAATTCTTCGGAATTTCGGTCCAAATCATATCAAATCTCCATTATTTCCATCTATACCAATAGCTACAAGGTATTTTTATGGAAACCCTAGCCCTTAAAAGTCTATAAAAAGTGTTGTTTTCATCCCCAAACCACAGGATCAAATAGGAATAGAATTGAAAATTTTACTGTTTTGTTGTCTTTTCATTTTTCTGTAAGAATGCTCTATGGAGCTGCTATTTTGATCCTTTTCCATCTTATAAATCTCTTTTAGGTGCTTGATTTGAAAGACTAGCACAAATGCTATTATTGTTCGTCTCAAAAGAGGTGGACTTGGGTTGATTAAGAAGCAAAGTGGAGGCTTCTTTTGCTATTTCTTTCTTTCCCTTTTGTACTTTTTATTTTACAACAATTTAATTTATGTGTTTCAATTATTGTTTTTCATACCTTTACATTGGAACAAGTTTTGTTTAGGCCGGTGAGTGAGATTTTTGCTCATTGTAGTCACCTTTGGGTTCTTCGCACCTAGATAATCAAGACCCTTGTGCCTCGGCTCTTGATAAGATAAATCCCCCTCGTTACTTCGTAATCAACTAGTGGAGCTCAATTTTATCAAGCCTCTTCTCTTATGTATGAAGATTATCCTTTAATGTTCTCTTAGTAGAAATCGAGTTCCAAAAGGAATTGACTCGTGAAGAGTTCCCGGGCACACTCCGAATGGTACTTCTCGAAATCTCGTCAAAGCCGTACAACTCTTCTACCGTTTGAAAATGAGTAGTTCAGATAGAATCAAACTTTTGATTGATCTAGATATTCTTTTCTATTCATTAGTGTTATGAGATCATTTGTCCTTTATTTTATGTTGTTTTTCATATTTCTTGTAGTCGTAATGCAATCATGGTTGAGTTTTTCTCACCTATATTCATGGGAAAAATCGTAAAAATGAGATCGCGATAGAGATAGCAATCGCGTTAGGGCGATTGATATTAAAACCCCAACGAAGTGGAATTAGGAACCCTTTTGGGATGAAAACCCCTCATTCTCAATCACTAAAATCCCCCAATCAACTTGAATTCAACCCTGAGAATTGCCCCCAAATCAACTAATCACCTAGACTTCAACCCTAAGGATTGGATTAGACACAGCTTGCCTTAAGATCAAATATCTTGAGACAAGAACAAGATGACCAATCCCACTTGAATGCTCTTGGCATACATATCACCACATGAAATCGCAAAATTCAAGAAGCTCTTGGACGAACTTGAAAGAGAAAGCACAAAAGCTATATTCAATTCATTGTAATATTGAACTCCAAACTAATAACAAGGCTTTAAATAGCCTCCCAAATAACCATAATGCATCATAGTAAAAAAAAACAAAATTACCCCTACTTAATGTCTAAAAAATGACAAAATTGGAAAATAATAAAGTTACATTAAAGTTATTAAATAACATACAAATAATAATTTGATGCTTGGACGGTTCATATCAGCGACACATGACTATCCCTAACGCAATACGTCATGAATATCTCATCTATATTTATAGGAAATCCTAACAAACTATGATAAAAATATATGGTTATCATGATCGCATTATGATAAATATGGTCATCCCTAATGCGATATGTTGTAAAAATGCGGTAGTGGGATCTGACGTAAGTAGAAGGTTAGATTTCTTACGTTTGTGAGGGGCGGGTCATTAATCATAAAGACATTCCTAAAGAGGTCATTCGTACAAAAATCTCTATTTTTTGTGTCCTTTAATTTCCATTATGAGCTAAGCATCTTAGATAGCCTAATGATGGAATAAAAAACTCCATATGGGTCCCCTTCACTCTTGCTGATCAATTCTTAGTTTACATTTGTTTTTATTAATTTTATGCATATTGTCAGCTTAGACTGATCACCAAGGTTGACATATAATGTTGAGTCTAATATTGAAAGAACTAGATAGTAAATGATTTTCATTAGGGCAAAAGCTTAGACACAAGATTTTGTTTGACCCCTAAAAATAGGGTAATGCCTATAGAATCATTAGATTTCATGTTTATCATCTAAGTTTCAAATTAGCCATATAAATATATGTTTAATTGATTAGTCTCTTAAAGGTGATTATCTAAGGGAGGCGAATAGAAGTTGAATTTGGTTTGTGTGGGTATGTATCGGTTAGTATAGATTGTGGGCACAATCTAATTGCGTATGACTTAACCTCTCTTGGCTTGTTTGTGCGTTTGGGTCACATGTTAAATTATGTCGAGGTCAAGTTGAGCGAAGTAAATGCAGGCACATAGTGGGTGCAATATCAATTCCAAAGATTGGAACTTTCGTTTGAATCT
This sequence comes from Citrullus mucosospermus, assembly GCA_030954485.1. NCBI lineage: Eukaryota > Viridiplantae > Streptophyta > Magnoliopsida > Cucurbitales > Cucurbitaceae > Citrullus > Citrullus mucosospermus. The sequence goes on along the minus strand of CM062059.1, from coordinate 10,105,460 downwards.
CATCTTTCTCTTATATTTTTTTTTACACCATATTTCTCTGTATTTTTTTTTCTTTTGTTTTCTTATTGTTTTCTAGCACTCAATTTATTTATTTCCAAAACACAGCACAAATCACACCATTTATCTTATCGATCGTGTATACTTGCACCTAGGAACGTTTATTCAAGAGCCCATTAATAACCATTTTCCTTTTGTCGGATTTTGTTGAGCTTGTTGAGGCTATTGCCATATGTTTGAGAGAATTTCTAGAACCCTTGAAGTTGACATTTCTCCTTTTTTGAGTCGAAATAGACTCTTTAATCCTTTAGAATCTCTTGGTTGAGAAAGCTAGATGTGCAAATGATGTTTAAGTTTTCGTGGATTCCATTTGTGTTTTCCATTGCGTGGTTTTATCCTTGACTTCCTTCTAGTTAATTGCATGAATAACTCTATCGCTCATGATTTAAATAAATGCCTCTATTTTGGTAATATCATTAACATTAACCGTATGTTTTTCAATATGCCAATTAAATAAATTTTGACTAAAGTAACAGATAATTTTGACGAACAACGAACCTATATAAACATTTCATCCATTAATTTATGAGGCTTAAAAATTTCAGCCAATCAAATAAGTATTACCTTTAAGATTCGATCTCTCACCTCCATATCCATTGAATTAAAATAACAAACCCTACAAATTTTAAAATAACAATAATATTTGGGAAGGTGGATAAGTCGAGTTCAAAACAATCTTGTAGGATATGCATGGTTAATTTTTAATTTCTTGAGGACGAGGGCATAACTCATAAGATCTTCCTCGTAAAGAAAAGGAAAATAAATTATTAGGAAGATCAAGGATGACGATCAAATGCTTCCAGGAATCGTTCCGATTGAGTTGATAACAGCAATAACATCGATTCTTGTTCGAACAGAGCTCGAAGAAAAACCTTGCATCACTTTCCCAGAAGAAGGGAAGAAGAAGAAAAATTCATACCAGAGCTTTTGATGTTCGATTTCTGGATAATAGGGCAAAGGGATGGATCCAGAACAAACGTTTATTCGAGTTCAAGAACGGTTTTCCCAGATGCTGACTCCCAAAGTCAGAGCCACTCTGGAGTATATGAATCTCTGTATAGCCATTACTTTGTTCTGTATTCTTGTGGTCATGCACGCGAACTACGTACAACAGGTTCTTCTCAGCAATACGATTTGATTTATATGTGTTTGTATTTTGGGAGCTTTCTTATTTTGCAATGTTTTTTAGTCGTGGATTTTAGGGTTCATCAGTTGGTTAGGATTTATGAAGGTCTTGATTGTTTTCGAATTGAGTGAGACTGCTAGTCTATATGTATTTCTTTTAATCTAGTTCTGGTTTTCGGAAGTGGGGTTTTGTTTTTCTTCATCTTACGTTTCTTGACACGGTGAGCCTTGAAAACTGTGGTGTAATGTGTTAGATCGTGGCAGTTCAATTATGGGTGTTCTCAGTTCTCTTTATAGAGTCTTCTTGATGGATTCTGGATGCAGTCTTTTAGAATGAAGACGTTGAAGTCGGAAGGTCATAATCTGGTTGTAGTACAGGCTTTTAGAATGTTTGAATTTAAACAGCTTGGGTTTTGAGTTGAATTCTTTAGTTTTCAGGATTTTCTATTTTGAGTTCATAAAATGAGTTTTGAAAGAGAATGCAACGTAGAGACTCTATTTTGAGTTGAACTCTTTAGCTTTTAGGACATGGGTTAGGCATGTAGTAGATATATAGCTTCTCCACCTCTCTGTTAATTATTGTTTGGGCCATTTCCTGTTATGTATGGACATAGCTTAGTTCTTTAGTTTTTTGTTGTTTTAATTAAGCTTTGTTCTTCCTGCATTCAAAGCCTGGTTGTTCAAGTGAGCTCTCTGGAGTTGAGACAACAGAAGCCCAACTTATTCAAATTAAGGTAAGTCTCGTCTCCAAGCAGTCAAACTTCGAACTGATTGTTGCTTTTGGTGATTGATGCTTTTCGGGAGATCAAAAATTTCATGAACCAATGTTGTCATGGCTTTTCTTTGAAGGCTTTTGTTTGATAAAAATGTGAGATCATCAAAGAATCATATAATTCCGTGAAAGATTTTACTATGTAGATTTGTTATTTCTAAGAATACCATGTCCTTTTTTGTTAATGAAAAAAAACTGTGATACTTTTCTGATTTCTGCCAATGCAATTCCTTTTTTGTTTCTCTCATAGGTATCATTGCAATTTATAATTCCTTTTTTCTGTCTTGCTTTCTCTGATCACAAGGTTATAATTTCGTGTATAGAAAATGTTTGCTGTTGTGCCTAAGAAATTTCTTTTGACTTCTTTGAACTTCTGTTGGGTTTTCTCTAACCATCTCCTTGGTCAATAAATAAATGTAAAAGATATTTTAATCCTATTTTATGATGGGGTTCCTTCTATCTCTCTCCTTACTGACAAGAAGAGGCAGATATTCTTGGAGACTGGACATTGGAATTAGATGAAGTTATAATTTTTCAGTAGTAAAAACCTGATTTGCTTTTCAGTACGATTGTCAATATTGGAAACGCTCAAGTGTTCTACTTTCTTTAGTTTATGTTCTTGGATTTATACTATTGATTATTTTGTTTTGGTTTATAAATTTATATTAATCTACATCTTAAATTACTTTTCTTACCTTTTATCCTCTGTGCTTACCTCTACTTCAGTGTATAAATCTAAACTTGTGTCATTTTTCATAGATAACGACTGCAGGCCTGTGGTCGCAAAATGACTCTGAACTTAATGTTGAAGATGTCTCTGGTGGGGAAACTGTGAGAGAAAGTTTGGAAGTGGCAAACGATGAAGATGAATTGACATTTTTGGCTGCCAAATTTTGGTTAAATTGGTTTGGTTCAGGTGCTAGAAGGGGTAAGTTGGCACCAAAGCTCTGGAAATCAGATACAGAGATTCTAGAACATCAAACAGAGAATACTGGTGAGGATCAATGCTCAAAAGCAGCAGTTGATGATACAGTCATCAAACTTGAAAAAGAAGAGCTCCACATTAGTTTTCTGATTTCAGTCAAGGAGACTTTTAAGGCAGCAATTGTTCATTTTGGTAGAAGGTGGAACCGACGAATTTTGTTTATTTGTAGACATACAAAGCAGATCCTGACCAGCTTGTGGAAGCTATCTGTGAGTAAATTATTGATGGCATTACTTTAATTGTAAGGTTCAAGCATGCTCCTTTATTGGTCAATTTTAGTTTCAATATTTTATTGAGTTAACTATTCTTCTACTACTGTAATGTAATGTAAAGAAGCTCATAAAAGGTCCTTCCTTTTTGTTATAGATTATTATTATTATTTTTTCAAATAAATTAACGGGGTTTCTTTTCCTATTCTCCTCTGCTGTCCTGTTGTTTGTTCTAGACTTCTGAAGCCATTTTATTAATAAACTGGGAAGGGGGTATGATTTCTTGGAGGTTGTACTTGGGTTACTTGGGTTACTCCATTTTCCCCATATTATCTTGATTCCTATGGAATACTTATGGATTGGGTCCGCCACAAAAAAATTAGAATGGCCCCCCCCCCTTAATTTTCCCCCTCCCTCCTCCTTTTGGTATTATCATTATTATTATTTTCACTTTTCAATACATGTATCCAGATTTTTCTTTTAAAAAATAAACAAGTACAAAATATTATCTGATTAGATGGAAGAAAATTGAATCCTCAGAAAAATTCTTGCCTTTATGGACCCATAAATAATATTGTAGCTTCTCTCCAGCTGGATAAAACCTGGAAGTTGCCTTGGCAGCATTTATTAATAAGGCCTTAGCGCTTCCTTTGAAAGAATTTCCTGTGAGACTGCACCAAGAGTTAAACTTATCTAGAAGATCCTAGCATTTTTTTCTTTCCAAATAAGCCACAAGATTGCCTTCGAAGCCACAGGCCATAGCACTTTGGCTTTTTCTATAAGCCACCAGTAGAGAGCACCTCCAAAAGCTGATCTTTGATAGGGGCTTTTTAGAAACTTAGACTAGGAAAAAGATGAGCTATTTTGTTGTACAACTAATAATCCAACCCTAATTGAGTTTTAACCTTAAGAAGGTCAAGAACAAAATGCTTGGACCTCTCACCATATGCAAGTAAATAAACCCTTAGATGATAGTTTGGGGAACTGGTGCGTGGTTGGTTCACTGGGCTCATGTCTTTTGGTGCTTTTTATCATAAAAAGGAAAAAAAGAGTTGATGCTTGGTGCTTAAAGGGTTGTTTGGGGGCAAAGAGTAAGGTTGTTTAGTCTGGAAAGTTGTTAAGTCTAGGAAGTTATTTAGTTGTGGGCCTATAGTGGGCTTAAAACTCCTTGGACCAAACAAGGAGTGGAGTTAACTTCACTTTTCCCAACTCCTACTCCTATTCTCTAGGCCAAAATATGCCCTAAGTGATTAGGATCTAGCCCTCAAAGTATTGACCTTCATATTCGTGGCTTTATGTATGTGATGCTTGAGTCTATTGTGAATAATAAGTAAGCCTTATTCCTTAATCATTAGACCGTTGGCCTTAGAGCTTTTAATACTCCTAGACAATAGCTGTTATTCATTTTAAAATTTAGTTACTGCTTGCAATCTTATCCTCCTAATTGTATGGTTCTCTTGCTGTAAACGAGATGTTTCTTATAAACAAAACTACTTTTAGACATGTTTTGCTGTTTGCCTTATTGCTAGTGCAGAATGTTGCAGGGATAAATTTGAGTCTTGATGTCTCCAAGTGGACGCACATTCTTCATCTGGACAGGCTCCAGTCAGCTGCAGGTAAATACGTTTACTTTCTTTATCCATATGTTTTCTGTGATGATGCAATGACTTGAAATGCTTTCTTTTAATGTTGACACAGACCATTCATAGAAAACCAGCCTTGTATTTTGACATAATTGGTCTTGTGGCCTTGATTCTTATGCTCGGATTATTTGATTTTTGTGTGGAGAGAATTATTTATCCCCTCTGAAGGTTTTACTTCTAACATAAGTAACATAGACATACATATATAGAACCAATCTCATTACTATAAAATGCATAGATAAGGCTTGAATACCAGGAATTCGTCTGGAATTTAGCCGAGGAGACTATCGAAAAGTTTCTGAATTGGATAGAATGAAGAAAATAGAGTAGGTATAAAAATGTTAAGGTCTAGCTACCAAGAATAAATATTGAAGCGAACAAGATCTTATGCCTCCCATGTCCCAACTTCTCTCTCTCTCATTTGTTTGTTTGTTTGTTTTTTGTTTTTATGATACTTGAAGTTATATGATTCTTTTTCATTCCAAATATCACAAAAAAGGGGATGAGAAAGAGGGCACTTCAATAGTTTCATAGGCTGAAGCTAGGATACCTATTCCTTATTCTGTCTAAGCTTGTCATGTTTTGTGAAAAGCTCTTATATTTTATAAAGAACTTATTGAAAGGTTGAAAAGCATTTCTAGTCCCTAAACTTTCATAAAACTATTAATTTAGATCCTCAACTTTATTTTGTAACGTTGATGTGCTTTCAAGTCTATTACAATTTTGCTTCTAAACTTTCTATGTAACAATTTGCTCTCTATACTATAAAATTTGTAACAAATTAATCCACACGGTGAAAAATCCCATTGAACTTCTATAATTGTTGGAATAGTTGGGATCCTTTGGCTCCATGAGACTGAGGCCTATTTGGGATTGCTTTGGCTGCTAGAAATAATTCCTAGTACTAAAAAATTTAGAGTGATGTAGTATGAAGTAAACTAGTGTTTGGTAAATTTGAGCTTTAACCAAAATCTATCTCCTAATTTTTCATAAGTTGAATGCAACCAATTTTTTCAATTCATACTATATCTATTTTTATTTAAAAATAAAGCTATTTTCTTATACTTCACCATTAATCTAGAGCAACAAATTATAACATTTTAAACAATTATTTTGGAAATTATAAATTATAAAATAAATACAAATGTTAATAGTAGGTTTATTTTAGTTATTATATATAAAACAAAATAATTTAGTATTTATTTACTAAAGTTGAAATTTAGGAAACACCAATTTGCTTCAATTTAAAATTGATTTTTTTAAAAGCACAACTGCTAGCAATTATTTTAAAAGCTACAACAATTCCAAACTAAGACTTAAACATATGGATAAAATTGGAATTTAAAAGCTTGTTAGCAAATATGCTAGATTTTGGTTATGCAGTGATGGAGTTATTGTGGATATTGCTGTGGCCTGTTTTGATGTCTTTGCTTTGTGTTTTTCTTCAGTGCAATGGCTAGTGAGAAGAAGTAAAAGTTTTGAACCAACGTACTTGTATACTAGGGAAAAGGTAATTTATTTATATTTTCCATCTATTACTGTCATTATAACTTGTGCTATATTGCTTTTGTTTTCTGATATGAAAGTTCATTGTTTTCGCTTATTTGAATGAATCCTGGTTTCTAGTACTTTTCACTGAATATCTTTAAGTTTTTTTTTTTTTTTTTTTTTTTTTTTTGCTTTTTTTTTTGCGCAATAAGGTGGTTCATATGGTGCAGGGATATTTTTTATTACCAGAAGGAGCTAAGTCTAGGCATAATATACAGACAGTGAATATAAGTATACCAGCCCAACATTCATGCTTTGGAAACAGGTATATCTATTGATATGGCGAATCTACTTTTTGAATGTGGAATGTTGTGTTTGTTGATGCCTGTAGAAAATTTCAGTTTGTGTTCTCAGGGAACAAGTTAAGATTTTTACCTAATTTGTATTGTAAGATTTTTCATTTGTTCCTTGTACTTCTAATGACCATTCTTTGTTGGCTTTTCCCTCCTGATCAGAGGGGAAACAAGGTGAGGAGGAAAAAGGGGCATAGGTCGCTATCAACCTACTTATTTGAACATGTTTTCTTTTTCAAAAATTAAAAAAGAATTGTTTGCTCAATTATTTCCAAATGTGATTTAGATTAGTTAATTTTTCTCCGATGTAAAAGAGAGGGCAACTAGATTTGAGGATGATTTGGAATCCTTCCACTCTAGAAGCTAAGAAGACACAAAAAAAGAAAGATCCCAACTGTTATGAAAAAGAAAATAGTAAAAAATTGATTAGCTGAAGAGCTTATCTTGAGGCTCACAAACAAGGTAAAAAATTCACAAGGCTCCCTTGAGGCACCAACCGGAATTCTTGGTTCTTTTCAAGCCATAGTTGTCAACATATAGCCTTGATGGAAGGACCTTAGATCTCAACAATTAGTTGTCGTGGCTTTGCTAACATGCCCAGTCGAGGAACAACATCTTGCCCATTGGAAGGAGGGACACTGTTAGGCCTCCAATTGCGAATACCTATGTTTGAAGGGGTAAGGGGTAAAAGGGGAATGACTGTGGGCCTAGCCGTTAATGGGCGAGAGTTAGTTTGGTATGTTTTTGTGTAAGAGTGCGCAGTGGCAGGTTGCTTTTTTAGTACATGTCTGGTATTTTTTCGGATTATTATTGTGTATTTTGAATAGAACTGTAGTGCTAGAGGGGAGAGATTATTGATGCCCTATTATTTGTCGTTGTTCTGGGCTCCTTCCTCTATCATCAGTTGCCTTGAAAAACTGATTCAAGATTTCTTTTGGGAAGGTTCTAGAGGTGATGGCAGCATGCACAATGTTAATTGGGCAATATCTCAATGCCCTCAGTTGTTAGGCAGCATTGGGATTGGTAATTTTTAGTATCGTAATTCTGCTCTTCTGGCTAAATGGACGTGGCGTTTCATTACTGAGCATGGTTTCCTATGGAGGAGGCTTATTGTCGCAAAATATTATTCCTCTGATTGTATTTGGCCCTCTCCTATCTCTCGAGGATCTTCTGAAGCTCCTTGGAGATCTATTTGTCATTTCATTGACTTGGTCATGGATAGGGTTTCTCGTCGCCTTGGGGATGGTGTTTCTTCATCTTTTCGGCATGATCCTTGGCTTAGCTGTGGTGTTCTTGCCACTACTTATCTGCGGCTTTTTCGGCTCACCCATCATTTGGAGGCTATGGTGGCCAATGTTTGGGTTCCTTCCACGTCTGCTTGGAATCTAAATTTGCGACGCAACCTTACTGGGGTGGAGATTTTTGAATGAGCCTCTCTTTCTCGCTATTTGGCCCCAGTCAGATTGCGTGCCCTCTCGAATTCTTGGATATGACCTCTTGACCCTTCATCGACTTTTACTGTCAAATCTTTGATGGCTGATTTGCTGGGTGATTTGGATTCTGTTTAGTCGGATCTTTTACAGTGTGGTTTGGAAAGATAGGTATCCTAAAAAGATTAAAATCTTTCTTTGGGAGCTTAGCAGGTGTGCCATTAACACTGTTGATTGTCTGCAGCTGGTTGCCTTTTATGTCTCTTTCTCCATCTTGGTGTCACATGTGTCGTAGGAATGCTGAATCGCCGGTACACTTGTTCATGCACTGTTCCTTTGCCCCTAATTTTTGAAATATTGTCTTGCCTGCTTTTGGATGGTCTTATACTTGCCCTAATTGCATCTTGGAGGTTTTAGCATCCTTGTTGGTGGGCCACCCTTTTTGTGGTACTAAGAAGACTATTTGGCTAGCCTTTACTTGTGCTTTCTTGTGGAGCTTATTGGGTGAACGGAACCGATTTCTTTTTAATGATTCTTTTTCCTCTTTTCCTCGTTTTATGGAGATTGTTTTATCTACTGCTTTTTCTTGGTGTAAAACGCAACCCCTTTTTACCCATTTCAGCTTATCCTTTTTAGTCAATAATTGACTTTCCCTTATGTAACTCTTGTAATATTTGCGGTATTTCCCCTTTTTTCGATATATTTGTTTCCTTTACTAAAGAAAAAGAGATTACTGATGCCCTCAAATACACCGGTTTTTCTTGAAGTCTTTTGAATCAATATAATCACTAGTAAGACCAAGTGTTCTTACAAATATCAATGAATTTTAAAATTTTTTTGAAGCAAACTAACAAGTTGGTAGCTTTTTGCATCTTTGTATTTATGTTGAGCAGATAAATTTGAGTCTCTTTTTAGAGTTTATCTGACCTAATCTTTCATTTACAGGTGCATATACTTTTTTAATCTCTTATTACACATTAGAATTACTTCGTGTAATCTTCATGGCATCATTTGCCTTTATTTAATTTCATGAAATCAATGAAATTCAGTTTGATCGTTTCTCATCCCAAAAAATAAAAAAATAATATATTTTTTTAATTTTATTTTATTTTGCTTATACTTTTGTGTGCCTTGGCAGCATTTTTTTTTTCTTTCTCGAACTAATTGAAATTTTATCAGGTTTGTGTGAATTTTTAAAATAAGAATTTTGCAGGGAAGTAATTATTTCATTTCCACAATCATAATAATAATGATAATAATGATTATTTTTGGCAGATGGCAGCAACTTCTCATAAACAGATTTGTTGGGTATGATACTATCTTGATGAATAGCTTACTGACCTTTCCGGGTCAAGGTAATAACTATTTATCTGTACGTAGTTATGTTGTTCTGGTGGAAACCGTTACGTGTGCTTTGCATGTGTTTTACTTGAAACTACTTGGTTTTCTTCCTCTTCTGCATCTTTAATTGGCATTTTGTAGACTTATTAAAATTACCGCTAGTAATTGATTTAGTGCAAAGAGTAATCTTTCAGCTACAATATCTTGTTTAATCTCTTCGCTCTCCCTCTCTTTTTAATTATTATTATTTAAAGAAACCAAACTTTCGCTGAGATAGATGAAAGGATATACAAGGACAATCTTTATTTAATCCAGAGGGTTTTCTTAGGACTGATTATGTTTTTATTTATGAGTTAGTATGCTTTGCCTGTTACCTTAAACGAGTGACCAAACTTAGCCTAGCTCAATGATCGTGGTATTAATATTCTCCCTTGTAGATCAAAATTTCGAATCCATGCAATTGCTTGTAATTCTGCCCACTAAAATTTATCTTCTTTAGATTTTTTTTTTTTTTTTTTTTTTTTTTTTTTTTTTTTTTTTTTTTTTTTTTTTTTTTTTTTGGTAAGAAACATTTCATTGATGAATGAAATAATAGTACAGGTCTGTACTCTTGTTGGATAGAAGAATCTCTATAGTATTGTTTACTTAGGAGGATATATACCTCCATTTGCATCTCCAGCTAAGTTTGGATTTGTTTCAGGCTATCTTTACAATTACCAAACGAAGGAGTTTTACAATCTTAGCTATGCATTTGAGCCGCCAGAGGGCCCTGCCAGATTTGGAGGTTCGTTGAGTTATCCTTTTTCTACTGCATTGATATGACCCTTCAATATGATTATTTAATAATTGATGAGGTTCTGTATTTATTCTCTATCATTTTCCATGTGTTTGCTGTTTTTACGATTTATTAAGTAGAGTTTAGGTCCGAAAGGGCTTTGTTTCTAAGAATGTTTTACATTCAACCATTAAGGGCTCAAGTCCATTCTACTTAATTAGTTTAAATTTTTACAGGTACATTCTGCTACTAGCAAGTTTTTCTAGCCTTTTTAAAACGTGTGCATTTTTTTTTTTTTTTTTGAGAAACATTACAAAAAGGGCAATAAGTGCCATGAGAGTTAAATAATGCTATTCCAATATGCTATAAGAGATGGAAGATTGTAATCACAGAAAAAGGAAGTGAATTTACACCAAGATAGAGATGTATATAAAATATGATCTAAAAATTGAGTGAATTCCATCTCTCTATCTTCAAAAATACGGTGGTTCCGCTCATTCCACCATATTCCGCTCATTCCAAATGAGCCAAAAGAAGCCTTTGATGAGGTCCACAAATGAGCTAAACGTGTGCACTAATTTTAGTTATTTTCATTTGGTCATTTCCTAAGCAGGCAGTGTAGATATATAGATATTGGATTATGAAAGCTGCCTTTTTTTCTTTTTCCTCTTTGGGCATGTTTTTTGTACGCCTTTGATGTCCAAGTATCTTGCCCAAGTATTTGTTCTCACATTCTGTTTCCATTCAGACTACTTCGTGACCAAGTGTGGTGTGCTCATGATGTCACTCTTCGTTTTCTTCACTACCACTATGTCGGTGTCATTTACATTGAGAGAAACACAGACTCGCATGTTGAAGTTTACAGGTTCCTTTTTTCATTTGCTTTATGAAATTATTGTTTTCTGAAAAGTTTTGTTTCCTTCACTGCTTTATAGCTTCACGTATGGCATGCTCTAATGGATGGCTGCATTTTATTTAGGGAGATAGCCTCCTTTTCCTGTCTACTGCCCGCTTATGAACCACAATATGCTTATGTTGCACCATCGTTTTCTATAGAAAGTATGATAGTCTGGCAGTTACCGTAGCGTACTAGACATATACAATACATTAAGGAGTCAGTATACTTTCTCATCTCATGGTGCCACATGCATAGCCACTGATTTTATGTATGTACATTAAAAACTAGAGATTAAATCTTGCAACTCCATTGAACTTCCAACATAGGGGTTTTGTAGGTAGGGTCACCATTCATCAGAGATGGTGGCGTTAATAAAATTTTTGGTAAAAGACTTGGGTTATATCAAAATTTTCTTTGACTGCCCATAGTAAAATGGTTGATCGAGAGTGGAATTCTGCATCCAACGGATCACATCTTAATTATTTTTTTTAGACAGGAACTTTCACATGGCTGGCTTCTGAGATATCTGGTCTGCCTGCACTGTTAAATGAATATGTCCATCCATTCTTACATATAGAGTAGGAACTAGGAAGGTTGCATTAATTATCTTGAAATATAATGGGTTTAGTCTTGTTTTTAATTTCTGCAGTGCAGCTTCAACACCATGCTCGACATCAACTCCCGACGTTTCAGTTGATCTTTGTCCATGTGATCGAGTCACTTGTCTTTGTTCCAGTAAGCACTCCAGATTGTTGCTTTACTGTTGATATGTACGCCTGCTTATTTATAGTTTTGTTTTACTATTTGATGGTCCATATGGAGGATTTTCTTGCTAATAATCTATTGTTTCGTTTGCAGATTATGATCGGTATACTATTTTTCCTGTTTGAGTTTTATGATGATCAGCTCTTGGCTTTCATGGTTCTGATCCTGGTGTGGTTAAGCGAATTATTTACACTAATTAGGTCCCCCTCTCTCTCTCTCACACACACACTGACGCACACACTGTGTATATCTTGTGGAATGACAACAATACAAGTCAACAAAAACCTTGCTAGAGAAAGAGTTTCCACCTAAATAAGAGTAATGAGGAATATTTTTTACCCCCTCCTAGGAAAAAAGAACCTTCATGTCTCCTGTGGAGTGACACAATTGGAGAAACCTATAGTGGTGTTGTATGGAGTAAATTAAAAGAATATTATTTAGGCCACTTTTTGTGGGTAGTCCACTCGGAATTTCGTTAAAATTTAATAATTAGCTTAGGTGTCATTTAAATAGAGTTAAAATAAATATTTAGGTGAAAGCTTCTCTATTTGATTTGGTCATCTGGCTGTGGTGGGCAAGGTTGGAAGGTTAGTCTCATCGTGGATTTTGCTCTTACAGTTTCAGGAGTGATTAGTCCAAATTAAAATAAGATGGCATTTTCTTTTGAGTTTTTTGGTTAATAAAGTTTGACTAAGTAGTAGGTATAACACTTCGATCATCTGTCGTGAAAAATGTTTGTAGTGGTAAGGGTGCGTATAACCAATTTTTTTATTCTTATGTTAAGAAGTCCTGATAACTTAATGTAAAAGTTTGCTTCTTGTCATTTTTTCAATAATCAGATCTACAAGTTTTGCATTAGAGCTTGTAGTCGAATCATGGTTACATTAGCTGTGCACAATACATATATGACTTGTATCTGTAGCTCTTACATAATCTAACGTCATCGTTTGCATTTCCTGCAGTGTAAGGACTCCAATATCAATGAAGTTTTTCCCCCGCTTTTTTCTGCTCTATTTTTTGGTTTTTCATATTTATTTCTTCTCATATGCTTATGGTATGCCACTTGTCTATCAAACCATTGTGGGCTTATATTATAGCTTATAGTTAACCAGATACTAAATCCCATCTTCACAAAATTTTTCAGGTTTTTCATATTTGGCTCTTTCTACAACTGCAGCCTTTATGCAGCATTTGATTCTATATTTTTGGAACCGCTTTGAGGTGAACTATTTTCCATCTTCATTTAATTAAGTACGTTTACATAATTTTCAAAAATAGTACTAGAACCAGTGTCCTTACAAAATTTTAATCTCGATTCGAGTTCTGGGCCTGGGGCGTTACAACTAAATTCTCAAAATCAATCTGGTCTGTAATGTTATCTTTCTTACAAACATTTTCATGGTCAGTTGAGGTTGTTAAGACTAAGGGCATGTTTGGAATGTGCCAAAAGGCCTTAAGTTGCTAGGAGGAGGTAGCCGTTGGTATGTGGAATTGGATCTCAAGCCGTTGGTTTGTGAAATTGGAACTCTTGTTTACTGGTTCTCTGGACATGACTTGAGAGAGCGACATTAAAAGTTAATTCATTTACATTATCCAAGTGAAGTCGGATCAAATTAAAATATTTACATAGGCATGCACTTGGCTTCTTTGTATGATGTCTTGCCACTCTCGCGTATTGATGCATATTCACTACTCACTTAAAAGTATAATCGACCAATTGCTTATAGCAGTCACATCCAATATAGGTACCGGCTTTGCAGAGGTTCATGCAAAACCGGCGATCTCAGATACATCAACATCCAGACTTCCACATTACCTCTTCTACTATTCTTGCCTCCACATTGCATATCACAAGGTTAAACACCAGGAATCCCAGTGGACAAAATACAGATCCAAACTCCGGACATGATTTGAGACCTACGTCTGAAACCGTGCCCACTGGACCCGGAGGCGTGACTGGAGAAGTTCCCCATCCTCTAGAGCAAACTGAAAACAATAGTCTCGATAGGGCCAGGGACAGGATTCAAATCCCAGGACAGCATGAACTTGGGCAACCGAGGAATGCAAATTCTTTTAGTTCTCTGCTGTTTTGGATCTTAGGTGGGGCTACATCTGAAGGTATTAACTCATTGCGTTCAATATTTCGAGATTCAAGGAACAATGGTCAAGTTTATACAGGATCTCCTACTGAGGAGAACAATGGGAATCAAAATGTTCAATAGTATTGGATTTTTATGATTAATAACTGATCCATAGGTGTTGATAATCCTCAAATAGTGTATGTAAGTTGAAGATTGATTTGGGGATGGGGTCTGCGATGGGGAAGCAATGGAGAAGAAGAGAAGAAAGGTAGGTAGAATGATATTTGATCTAATTGTCTGTGTTACACCGATGTCTTTAAGTTTTATTTTTGTTTATAGCAATGAAAAAAACGTACTTCAAGCCATTGTGATGGGAAGGGATCCTGTTTCTTCTGTGTATAGAAAGAAGAAAAATGTTTGTTGGTACTTCCACAACTTGTGAAAAATGGTCAAAGATGAAGGAAACACCTTTTTTTTCCTAGCAAGGTTGATATTTTGTCAAATGAATGCATGTCTTTGGTATTACTATTAATGTTATGAACTAATTTCGTTTTGTGTTTTATTTTTTTTTCTTTTCATTTACTGTTTACATGATTGATATTCTGTCCTCCATTACTTTTGGAATGAATAACAGTTCGTTTTAAATCATTTGATTTTCGGAAGAACATTGCTACTACACGTGGTTTTTATGTGTGTGTATGTATATATATAAAAGAGTTAGGAGTACATGTAGAAACAATTTGAATCTAAATCACTCTAGCTATATCAATTTTTAAGATTAAACATGTTTATAAAACCAAAAATGCAGAATTTTGACACTTGTTGTAGTTCAAATTTTGTTAATCTCTAGCTTTATAATAGATCGTGGGATCTAAATTGTGATGAATTTGGAAAAAAATGAAGGTTATAGAGAATTTGAGGGAGAAGACTTCTTGGGATAATTTTGATGGAAATTTTTTTGCAATCAATCACCATTTTTTATGTTAATTCTCCTCTATTTAAAGAAGAAAATATGCAAATAAATTAACACCAAGTGAAGAATTAAGTGGAGTTTTATATGGTTTCATGGGGAATTGAAGTGAAAACACCTCCTTCTTCAACCTATGTAAAATTGAAATTCTCAATTTCAATTCTAAGATGAATTTCTTAAATACATTTAATAAAAGAATTTTTCCTTCTTTTCTTTTTATTTAAAATTAATTGAAATAGTATTTATTTAAACAATTTAATTAATTATATTTAATTAATATTAAATATTAAATGAATATTAAATATTAATTAATAATTTTTTTTACTAGTCCCAACATTTTTTCAATCTGATGAATCTCTATTCATATGATTAATATGTTTTTGTTTAATTCATAATTAAACAAACAAAACGTAATATTTACTCTCTAAACTGAATTTGATCATTTTTAAATTCTCTCATTACACTGTTCTAAGGTTTAGTCCATGAGCTAACAAGAGGAACTAATGGATCTACAGATCATGAGCTCCAACAATTCAAAATTAATCGGCTAAACTCTTTAACCTAGCTAATTAACATTCGTTAACTACTAGGACATTTCACTATAGCCCAGTAGCTGTACTCTTCTCACTGTAGATATATTGTTGTCCACTTGTTGATATAACCATGATAAGTAAGTTGATCCTTCGCAAGTTGTTCGTAATTACAATTGGGTCAAAATTACCATTTTACCCCTATAATTACATCTTGTTCCTTAAATCCCCCATGATCCTCTAATGGACAATTAGTTTGTGGTCCAACCACTAAAATGAGTCCCTCTTGGACCAATGAGAGGGTGGGGCTCCTTGTCCAAGACGTAGAGTTAGTACTTAACGAACAACTTCTCTATTAATCTTGAATTAGGTAAGAGGGAATTCCATCTCGCAAGACTATGTTCGCAGTTATCTACCTAGTTTTATCCCTAAAATTGTAGGCTTATTAAGTCGGCAAACTCGAGCCACCCTCACCCATGCAGATTAAAGGATAATCCCAAATAAACAGGAGATCATAGTTAGCTCAGGATTAGGATCGAGTTATCTATGTCATCATATTGAAATAATCAGTCTTAACAGTAAACAACGCTATAAAAAGTGATTATCTCATGGTCCAGTCTTATGCAAACTCATTGCATTGGATGCCCCCACTCTTATGTCTTTACATGAATGATATAGGATCACATCGTTTGTATCAAATACAAAATGGGTTGCATCCGTAGTGTCTCCAGAATAAGGTATCTAGTCTTATCTCTATACTATAGACCATTTTGGCTATTTACTTAAATTTGATCTATTTTTATATCTATACACAAAGTCTACGTATTCATTAACCAGAGGTTCATAGTTTATTAGATTTAGATTTTATATGTAACTTACATATTCAATATAATCTATATTGAATAAACTCCATGTTTATCATTTACAAACCACAAGTTTTAGGACATAAAATGCAAATATATATATATTACAAATGTGGTAAAAAACTTAAGCTAAGTCTTGGAGGAAAAAAATTCCTTTTAAGAAGGTATTTTTTTTAAAATTTTTAATTTTATTTGGACATTGGTTAATAATTCAAATATTTTGTTGGCATGGTAATTATTTTAAGAAATTATGAGAAAATAAGGACTATTTTAGAAATTCATGAACAATATTATCAAATAAAGTTTAAGCTTTCTTAGGCTAAATGTGTGATGGGAATGAGGCGATAAAATTTTTTAGTTTAATATTTCCTAGAAATGTGATAATGTCAAGTGTTTATCAAACTTTGAAAGTCATATAAGTTTAGTGGTATTGTCATGCTGATTTTTTTTTTGTGTTCATTTGTATAGATCGAGAATTATTTAAATATGTTCAATAGTCAGCAAGTTTTCTTATAAAAACCTAAGTGTAAGCTTCTATAAGTTTCCTGGTGAGTCTATAGTCGAACATAGGGATTTGTGATAAATTGGACGTTGAGACTAAGTACATAATCTATGCGGTGACTGTACAAGTATTATGTTCAAGGAGCTTTATGTGTCTAAATCTATACATAAAGAATAAATATAATTTCCTACAATTAACATGGTGAAGTGGTCACAGAGGATGTTAGTCAAATCAGGTAGCATGCGTTGAGAATGACGATAGAACCATGAGATAAAAGAGAGTTAACGCAACAGCTAGTCTTTAGTTAAGCATATCTAAGTGTATTTATATACCTACGAACTTTGAGTTTGAGAATCCATCTTTCGGTGTTTCGACGCCACATTAATCTTATCTCTAAGACGCATGATAAGTTTGTTTTGGCAAAAGATGAACTATATCTCTGAAACTCATCTAATCTTGATAAATGCTAAAGATTAACCATCTACTCTCTCAAGCTAGACAATCGTGCTTATTTAAACTTGTTTGTTCGACAAATCTATGCAAGCTAATGATATACATTAATAAAGATGTAAACATACTTAATATTGCTTAAGAAAAACTAACTTCTAACATTTAACTCGTTCAATATACAAACAAACATAGTGTAGGGTATTAAATATGGAAATAAGGGGAAGACAATTGTCAAACCATTCTCTCAAATGTCATTAACAAAACATAAGTAAGAAAGATGAGAATGAAGAAAGAACAAAAATGGAAGACGTCAAGCCGTCATTGGCAATGTCTTGCTTTATGGAGGCTTGAGATGGTTGCTATCTGATACATAAATGACATTGGATGAAGGTTTTTACTCACTAGGGATGACTTTGAAAATTATTAGAATCCTTCTCACAGAAGAGCTTGAAATGGAGGCTGGTTATGGTGAGGGAGAATTTGTGCAGAGCTTTCGCCTCTTAAACTCGTTTCTCTCCTGTTTTGGATTGAAAAGCTTTGGGCTATTTATAGGTGTCAAAAAAGTGAACTCATGATTATCTGACACCTTTACATTAAATTTCATGTCATGCTATGCATACTTTTCAAATCGTTAGCCCATTGGTTCTGTCATGCTCTGATAATGTGTAATCCGTTTGCATATTGACATGACAGCTACCGCCCAGGCGTCTGTATCTGCTTTTTCCTTTCAACGCATGGTCTTGACGAATGGTTTTTCACTTTTTGGTTCTTGCAACAACTTCTTTTCTAGTAGGGTTATTTGTTCTTTTTTTCTACTTAATCCTACGTTAAGAACAGAAAGCTTCATATTTTTTCAGGTATATTCTTTTGTAAATGATGCCAACACATGGTACACAACCAAAATCATGCGTTTAGCCCTAAAGTTACCCTAATTATTCCAAATAGTGAATATAATAACTTGTAATTCTACAAGTTATCAGCATTCTAAATGTCTTTAGAGGTAGGAGGTTCAATACCCCACTTTGCAATTATACTAAAAAAAGAAAGTCATATTAACTAAACTTAATATGATATTTTTTTTTTAGAAAACTACCTAATATCATATTTCATTATTAGATTAGATGGTATTTCAGTTTTATATTTAAATATTAGTTTCAATCACCTATGTTATAACTAAGTTGTATGTATTAGGGTGTGTTTAGAATATATTTTAAAGTGTTTAATTTAAAAAATAAGTCATTTTGGAAACAAAAATGGAGTATTTGACAATCACTCAAAATAGATTTTGAAATAAATTTTAATTTGTTTTTTTTTTCTATAAAAGAGTTTAAATAAAAACGTGTGTGTGTTTTTTTTTTGAAAAAGTCAATCAAAACATGCCCTTAACTTTCTTCTTCTTTTTATTTATTATTATTATTATTTTTATTAATCATCAAACATGATGGCCTAATAAGTCTTATGACTAGAAAAAATGGAAAATCACATCAATCAATACTAAATTCTTAATATTTTCATGGATTAGATAAATCTTCTAATTTTGTGGATATTTATGTATGGTTGTAGGTTTTTTTTTAAAGGTTTTGTTTGTATAATTATAATTATAGTTTTTTCTTTCCAAAGTTTTTGTAAGTTTTATATTTTAAAATTATGTTAAAATTTGTTTTATTCAAATGAACAAAACCATCTCATTATTATATTTTTTATCAATAATATCATATTATATTTAAAATGATAAAATAGACACTTCAATTAAACTTTATGAATGCAAAATTAAACAGAAAGTTTTGTTTAAAAAATCTCAAAAGTTTAAATATTTTTAATATGTATGCTGATATTTATTGTATAGGATAAACCTAATTATTATAGTTATTTATTGTTATTATTTTAAATGAATATTTTATTACTTTTAGGAAGAAAGAAAAGAAGAGAGTTGTTTGCTATTTTTATGTTTTATAATATATCCCATCAAAACATTCTTTTATTATTTAGTACCTATATCTTCAATTAAGTAACAAAACACCTAAAATGAATAGAGTTATAAAATTATTTGGTTTTATTAATTTAAGAAAGGTTAAAAGGGGTTTTAACCCACCTTGTAAATATAGCGATAAATATATGTTATTGGGAACGGATACAAGAAAATGTATATTAGAGAATGAAAATAAATAAAAATATAGGAGAATCAATATAGTATAATTTTTTTTTGACAAAAGAATCAATAAATATATATATATATATATATATATATATATATATATATATATATATATATATTATAAAAGAATCGATATAATATAGTTAATCATACTAAAGATCTTAAAGTTTTAAATGGGTGAGATTATATTCTAAGTCTTTCTATATCTCTGTATTTCCTAATTTTCTCAAATTTCTTTACATCTCTCACATATTCTTCATATCACATTTTTCTCTCAACCAAATTTGTCTGTTTATGCTTTCGTTAATTTTTTCTTAAAAAACTAATTAATTTAAACAATTGAATAACCACTCTCAATATTTTAAATTAAAATAACAATATAATTTTGGAAAAGGGAAAAGATGAATGTTTGTACTATTAAAATTAGGAAAATGTAAACAAAAATACCTTCCTATTTTTTAACACCTCCCTCCGTATCTATTTCTTTCCACATTCTCTCTATTTCTAACTCTTCTATCTTCCTAGTTGTCTCTACTCTCCTAATTCTTAGTTGAATTCAATATTGAAAACACATGAAAGATTTCTTAATTTGGCATAAAAATAAATAAATTATAATAATTATGCAATTAAAGTATATAACCAAAACAAGCACTTATATTGTTTTATTGAAAACGGTTTATTGAGAATCACTCTTCTCTCTTCTCTATTGTCTTTGCTCTCTTCAATAGTTGATTCAATACTGAAAAGTTTTCAGAAAGGATTCCTCTATTTGGCTAAAGAAAAATCATGCATTTAATATATATAACCAAAATGAGCACTTACATTTTTCTATTGATAATGTTTGTTTTTTTTTAAGAAGTAGCCGGTGGCCCAATGAAAGTGGTAGTAATTAGAGTTATAACTTGACAAGAATGAAGAAAAAAAAAAAACAAAACAAAACAAAAAACACACATAGTAGTTACTTTTGTTTTGAAGAGATGAATCGCCCATATAATCTCTAATCTCCATTATATAGATTAAATATGTTTGTTAAAAAAGTGTGAGAGTTTTGATGCGTGAAAGGGCAAAATGAAAGAATGATTTATAGAAAATGTATAGTGGTTAACTAACGGAAGGTATAATAGGTATATATCTAATTTTGGAGAACCTTTGGCTCATCCCAAGACCCAAATCCAAAGAGTCTTAGATTATTTATTATTATTATTATTATTATTTAATTAAAACTCTCTAGAAGGTTAGAACACAGAGACATCTAAGTAGATATTACCAAGAAATTACATGTCTTTGCCAATAAGGCCACTTTTTTTTTTTGGAGACTTTTCATTTTATGTTTCTCGAGAGGAATTAAAAATTCCTGTTTTGACCTTTTAAACTATGCTCACGTATGTATGTATGTAAAATTAATGTATTTTAAGATGTCATGCACAACACTTTTAAACATGTGACTCATTTTAATTACAACTATCAAATTGTAGTTTTTTCTTTTAAATATTATTTTCTTCAACAAACAACCCGACATTACTAGTCACCAATAAGGAAAGGTCTAAAATATCCTTTTCTTTTATTTATATGAATTACAATAAAATAAAGGAAACACCGTTTTTATATAATGTTCATCAATGTGTAATTCAATTCTAGACTTTTAAAGGTTGCAATTCTACTTTTTGTCCAATTTATGATAATTGTAAATTACTTTTAAAAGTTAAATCTTTTTAAACTCATTAAGTTCAATGAAAATGATTTATATATATATATATAAAAAAAGAAACAGAAGTTCAATTGTAATGTTGGGTACTACATTTCATATCATTAAATAAAAATTAGCAAAAGAACTGTTTTTTTTTTTTTTTTCTTTTTTCTCTTTCTCTCAAACAATTGTGGATGTTTGGTATATATGATATTCAAAGACTAGGGTCAACAAGATTTGAATAGAGTTCAAGTCATCAGGAGAAATTTTAATTTTTCTAGTTGCCCTTTTAGACGTTTATAAGATTATATAATGTAATTTCACATCAAAATTATTAAGTATTCATGTTAAAAAATAATTTTTCTAAAATCACATTTATCCCTAAAATCTCGAACTCACATTAAAAGAAGGAAAACAAATCATTTTTATTTTTGAAATCTCAAATTCACAATAAATAAAAATAAAAATTCCCATAAATATCAAATTCTCCTTAAAACAAGGAACTCCATGCTTTCATGTTAAAAAATGATTTTTTTTAATAAAAAAATTCACATTTTATCTCTAAAATCTCGAATTCACATTAAAAGATGGAAAAATATCACATTTTATCTCTACAATCTCAATTTTACATTAAACTAAAATTACATTTTATGTTCTATGTTAGTCTAGATCCTGCGTTGGAATTTAAATTGCAAGAAAATTTCTTTTAAAGACAAAATAAATTTATAAAAAGTTTATATAAATAAAAAATCAGACTAAAAACTAACATTTCAATTTTATAAAATAAAATTATATTGTAGCTTGACTGGAAGTAACATGTACTAAAAAAAAATCTCATAAAAGAAGCTGAGCATGACTTTTAAAATACCTTTTTCAACACAAAATAAGTGAAATATGTTTAGAGCAATTTTATCATTTTCGTCATATTAAAAATAACTTTAAAATAAGATTTTATCGCTCAAAATTAATTTAATATTTTTAAATACAATTCTAGTAACATCAATTTTTTTTGAATAATTAAAAGTAAGAAAAATATCAATTTAAACATGAGATAATAATTATTTTTGTTAGTGTATCCAATTTATACCTTTCATTACCTGACATCATCTAAAACTTATAATTTTACCATTAAATCTCTAAACTTTATAAATAAATCAATTTAGACACTCTTATGATTTTTTTTATAACTGTCCACAGAGTAATTATGATCATTCATTTTGTCAATTCATCATCTGTAGATACATAGTTGATTTTCATAGATAATCATTTAAATTGGGAAAATTATTTTAAATGACAAAAATATTGAAAATATTTACAAATAATAGTAAAATTTCATACTCTATTTACGATAGACCGCGATAAATTGCGACAGACTACTGTCTGTGTATATCATAGACCGATAGAAAGACTGTAAAATTTTGTTCATTTTTACCTTTGAAAATAACTCTTTAAATTGATTCACTTCTGAATTTTTAGGAATTTAACTTATAAAATTATAAGTTTCAAATGAGTTAAAAAAAAAAAACTCCATTTTTATTTAAGTTCAGAGAAAGTTTAAAATACAATCTCTATGAAATATTCCGGAAAATGTATTTAAAACACACCAAAATCTCTAATCAACGTTGAATGTTAATCATTTTGTTTTGATGTCTAAAGATGAAGTCCAATTTCTCCACTAATATATATCCTTATCAAATCCATTGCCAAATTACCAACTACTTCTTCCTCTTTTCACTTTCCACGAAGGACCATGAAAATGGAGGAAGACGACGAAGAAAGAAAATCCACCTTCCCAGCCACCACTACCACCAAATACAAAACAGAAGCAAAAAAACTAAAAAATGGTGGAAATTTTCTTTCGACAACACCCGGTTTTTTCTTTTCTTCGGATTTTCCTTTGAAACCCATCTCAATTTCAGTATACCCAGTAAAGAATTCGATGCAAAATCAGGAAACGATGAAGATATTCAGTAGTTTCCTTCTTTGTTTACTCTCTGTAGTAACTGTAACTTCAGCAGCCACTCCAATCGCAAACCCCATCTGCCCAATGGACCTCAACTATGTCCTCAGAATCCCTTGGAATGCCACTGATTGTCGGAACCCTTTCTTCCAGGCCACTGCCAAATCCGCCATGAATGATACCTCCAAAATCCCTTGTTGTCAAACCCTTTTGTCCTTGTTTGGAATTGCTTTGGCCCAACACCTTAAAGAGACTTCTCTTTTCAACCTCCCAGACCTCGCAACCTCCAATTCTTGCCTTCGCGATTACCAATCGAAGCTCTCCTCGCTCTCCCTTCCCGGCGACCTTGTTTCCAATTGCTTTAATCCTTTGCAATTTGTGATCTCTGCTAATGTCTGTGCTGGTATTCAAACTACTCGAGATTGGGTTTCGAAACTTGGCCCTAACTCCCCGCTCGATTCTGGGTGTCGGTCGGAACTTGTTGGTCCTGGTTGTGATGCTTGTCTCGCCGCTGGTCTCAAAGTTCAAGCGACTTTGACTCGAATTGATGGTAATAAATCTCATTCTATGGATTGTTTTTACTTTGCTGTTCTTTATGCTGCTGGCATTGTGAATGAGTCTGGCCCTGAGGGCGACAGTGCGTTGGGTTGCATATTTAATTTGCCATTGAGTACTCAAAAGGATTCCAAAAGTAATCATTCTGCTCTAGTTTATGGCCTTACTGCTGCTGCTGTTGGAATTTTGGTTGTTTTTGTTCTTTTGGGAATAGGATTTTGGTTTTACAAATGGAAAAAATTGGCTCAGAAGTCTAGTTTACAGTTTGATGTGGAGCTGGATGAACAAGGGTCTAGGCCACATGCAAGGCCAAACACTGGATCAATTTGGTTCAAGATTCAGGAGCTTGAGAAGGCAACTAATAACTTTTCTTCAAAAAACTTCATTGGGAGAGGTGGGTTTGGTTTAGTTTACAAAGGGACATTACCTGATGGAAGTATGGTGGCAGTCAAGAAAGTAATTGAATCAGATTTTCAAGGCAATGCCGAGTTTTGCAATGAGGTTGAAATAATCAGTAATCTAAAGCATAGGAATCTTGTTCCGCTTCGTGGTTGTTGCGTGATCGATGGGGATGACGGTCATGATGAGGGAGCAAGTGAGAGATACCTTGTTTACGATTACATGCCAAATGGAAATCTCGATGACTATTTGTTCCCTATACCATTTGATGAAGTTGGAACTGTAAAAAAATCATTGACATGGCCTCAAAGGAAGAATATTATCTTGGACGTGGCAAAGGGCTTAGCCTATCTGCACTATGGAGTGAAACCTGCCATATATCATAGAGATATCAAGGCGACGAATATATTGCTAGATGCAGACATGAGAGCAAGAGTGGCAGATTTCGGGCTCGCCAAACAAAGCAGGGAAGGACAGTCTCATCTAACGACTCGAGTTGCAGGTACTCATGGGTATTTAGCCCCTGAATATGCGCTTTATGGACAACTAACTGAGAAGAGTGATGTTTATAGCTTTGGAGTAGTTGTTTTGGAGATAATGTGTGGGAGAAAAGCTCTTGATTTCTCTCTGTCGTCATCACCGCGTGCATTCCTGATCACAGATTGGGCTTGGTCCTTGGTGAAAGCTGGAAAAATAGGGGAAACTCTAGACCCTTCACTGCTGAAAGATGGGGATTCTTCTAATTCAAATCCAAAAGCCATAATGGAAAGATTCATTGCGGTTGGAATTTTATGTTCTCATGTGATGGTTGCTTTGAGGCCCACCATTATGGAAGCTCTGAAAATGTTGGAAGGTGACATTGAAGTTCCCCAAATTTCTGATCGGCCAGTGCCTTATGGACATCCTTCATTTGTTGGTGATGGCAGCAACTTCAGTATATCACCGACATTAAGTGGACGTGAATTGCATAACGGTGACATGCTCAGATGAACAAGAAAACCAATCACATTCAGTATCAAACTTAGAAGATATGCTGATTAGGCAAAAATGCTCCAAGAGTTTCTCATATAGCAACTCAAATGAAGGCTGCCATTCGGGATTATCCAATGCAGTCGGACGACGTTTTCTGAGCCTGCAATGAAATAGTATCTACTACAGAATGGGAAGTCTTGGGGAGGGAGGTGTAACTGAAGAATCTGAGAAGTTGAAACTAGTGAGACCAGAAAACTCCTACCTCCATAATCAGTTAACCAATTATTTGATCATTGAGAGCATTAGAACTGGAATTAGTTAGAAATAACAGATGCTATGGATTTTAAAATGTTCCCTTGTAATGTAATTTCTACTTGAGTCTGTAAAGATGTCATCAGGTATAACTTTAGTTCTTATATCTTTTATTGATTCCCAGAAAGTATAAAGATGTACAGTTTTTTTGTCCATCTCTTTGTTCTTTTATAGAAACTTTTCCCATCCTTTTTGTTAAACAAGAAACACAAATTTCATTTTACAAATAAATTAATGGCAAGGGAAACAAACTCTGCCATCCTTTTGCAATGTTAATATTAGAGTTGAGCAATCGGGAATTTGTGAGGTTTTTACTTTTTACTTGTTAGTGTTTGACTCGTATTTTTTCATACTGATTCGGTTTCTTAACCATATTTATAAGTCATGCTTTTCTGGCAGTCCTGAGTCCATGCGGTTGGATTTCTTTCAAGGGAAGAAATAAGATAATTATCATTATTATTATTTTTTGAGGTAAGGAGTAGACTTTACTTTTGAGTGAGCTGTTCTGAGTCGTTTGAATTTCATATGAATTTGCTATTAATTTTGGTGCGCCAGCAAAGAATGATTCTCCACCATCAAGGAAAGCAAAAGGAATTTTATGACTTTCAACAATATGCACTCAATCAATCGTTCTGTTCAAAAACACTGGATTAAGATGTTAACAAACAAAACCTTCAAAATCCTCAATAACAACTGTGGAATCAACCTAAAATTGGATTAAGATGTTGATCTAATATCTCAAAGGCAAGAAAATTTGTTCCTTGCTTGAGATTCAAATCATTCTACAAAGCCTTTTGCCATGTAACCTAAAATATACATAATTGCAAGATACAAGCAGTTGGTTTAAAGCTTAAGAAAAGGGTGTTTGACTTGACTTTGAAAAAGTAGACTTGTTTGGAATGGCTTCTAGATTCATATAATGATCAGAAGAGGTACAATATTCAAGCACTTCTAACATAAATGAAGAATTTCCATAATTTCAATTACATTTTGGTAATATGAAATATGGAGGCAATATGCACATTGCTAGCATCATAACAAAAAGGTTTCCTAATGGGAATAATGGGAAGAAAATTCTTGCAAACTCCATCACTAAATTACAAAACCAACTGTTCTACTATACACGTCTTTATCAAAATTGCCAACTTTTTTTCACTAAGTTGATATTCAAAGTACTGGAGAAGAGGGGGAAATAGAATAAATAACTCTTCCATGAAAATTGATGGGAGAGGCATGTCTTCACTGCATTATCAGCCTACAGAGCCAGGTGCCCATCTGCTTCCAAGTTAATTCTAAGAAGGCTAACTTATGGTAGAAGTATGAGATGTTGAATTGAAGAAGCAGCATCTTCCCATCAGTCTAATGTAGTAGAATTTAAAGGATCCCATTATAACTCTGCCTTTGATTCTTCATCAATAGACTCCTTATTTGCAGAATTGTCGGCTTGATCCGTTGATAAGACAGGTTTCTGAGGGTTTATATCACCTAATATTTTAGCTGTGAATGTTCTGGCCTCCAAATCAAGATCTGGCCATTCGGGAACAATTCTTCTAGCACCCTGATAAATGCAACTAATTTCAATGAATGGTGAAGATGAAAAAGCATGCAAAACAAAAAGAGTAAAGATATGGCGTGATTATGCTTCTGAAGATACAGAATGAAATGAAGAAACAAGAGTCGGACCTGAAGCTTAGGTTCTTTGGTCATGGGGTTGTTACAGAGATCTATGGTTTTCGCCTTGGATTTTGTGGCATTACCACACCATGACTCACACCAGAGCCATTCTTGTGGTAGAGAGAAAATGGGCACAGTGTGCTGAGCATAGTTAGGAAGATCCTGAAAAGAAAGCAAAATATAAAATTTAAAATTCCAAAGTTTCATGTTGGCAAATTCAGACCATTACAGAATATCAAGTTTCTTAAAATTATGACCTATGAAACTGGTCTATGCAGTTGCAGTTGGTGGAATCGTCAAAAAATGGTTTTCAGGAAATGTGGCAATCAATTACTCAATTTATTCAAATATTGGCTCAAGCAAATTTACAACAAGCGCAAGAAGTGCTCCAAAGAGTAGTTGGAGCAAGAAACCCACCGAACCCTCAAGAAGTTCAAGAACCTCAAACCAAGAGCTCATCTCAATAATAAACCTCATCCTAATCCTAATCAATTAGTGATTTGACCAAGATAACTTATATATCTTAATCCTACTACATTTTTTACCTTAATCTAACCAAGCCCAAGTACAAACCAACCAAGTCCAAACTTTCAATAGAATTAACTCAACTCATTTTCAATGGATCAACGTGGACATAAATCAGCACCTTTTTCATGGCTGGAAGATGAATAGTGGCCAGGAGAAATCCATTTTCATTTTTCTTCACTTTTAAACAAACTTCCATCATGTCCATTCTTCCTAAGGTCTTGTTTGCCACGTCTAAAAAGCCTCCACAAGTGTCACCAATAAATTGGAAAGATTCATGGGACCATTTATCATTGGCGAAATTTCTAATCTTAATCCAACTTCCATAAGAAGGCACCATTTGATGGTTGTAAAAGGTTTCAATGCTCCATGGCTCGAATTTCACCATAAAGGATCCAACCTTGTCTCAATCACGGATGTTGCTTAAAATTAATCCGTGCTCACTATTTTCGACTGCCCAAGATGGCCTTGTTGGGTTGTAGTGTAATGGAGCCAAAATCCGACATTTTTGGAAAGCTCCAAGTATTTTATACCAATTCTCGTGTAAGTTTTGTCGATAGAAAATCATGGATTTTTCTGGGTGGAAAGCTGCAAGTTTATTCAATTTTGATGGTAAAGAAGAAGGTTGTTGTGTGATGGGGATTTTTGACTGACCACTAGTCTTTGGCAGAACATGGAGAAGAGCTTCTTTGCAGGAGGTAGTTGATGATAAATAGCTGGGTTTTTGCTTGCTGTTGGATTGCTTTGTTGGTGCCTTAAGAAGAGAGAGGAAGCCATTCCACCCAACTTTGTTGTTGTCCCTGGTTGGATAAATTTATTTAACCCTCCATTTAATTGCACCAAGCTTGATAATAATTCTCATTTTCTAGAATTTTTTAGCTTTTTAATCCTAAGAATTCTGATGAAAATTGCATACACGTCATTTTCATATAAAAATCAAGTTTAAAAATAGCAAATAATTCATAGATAGTATGTTTAACCTTAAATGTGAAAAAAGAGTGAATTTGGCAAGATTCTTTTTAATTTTGGTTTTTCTTTTTTTAGAAAATTCATTGATTCCAAATTGCTGCAGCAATCAACAATATTGCTACAGAAATCTGCCACAGTAGAATTAAATTTCCAGATCTGATTGTGGGATAGATTTCGGGATTTTCTCCTCCAATCTTGCAAATTAAGGCAACCCATGGCTTCCCCATCTTCAGTAGGCACCACCACCTCTTGGGATCTATAAAAAGACTCCTCATGCTCTCCATTATTCATCCATTATTCATCCAAGAATTCACTTCTACACAAAAAAATTCTGCACTGTATTTTTTGAGTAGCTGTTTTTTTTTTTTTTTTCTTGAAGAATTAAGCTAAAATGCTTGCACAGATCCAGTCTCCATCAAAAGTTGGGGCTGTCACATCTTGAAACATCTTGACAAAGATTAAGTCAAGATAGATCCAAGGCTACTGTTCATCTTTTCTTCAAGTTTTAGTCCATTATCTTGTTCTTCAATTTATTAAGTGTAGTCCTAGTTTGGTTTATGTATTTCATTCCTTTAAATTGAATTTTCAATAGCTTATTCTCTATAATCTTAGCTCATTTTACAGCCGTAGACATAATAAATTAGTTTCAATTTCAAGTTCTTGTTTCTCCTCCATCTCAATTTCTTTGTTATTTTAATGTAAGTGTATTCCACCTATTTTTCTGCACATCATTTTGATCCAACCTCATACGAAAGTTGAGGTTGTTACAACTTGAAATCCCTTGAAAAAGGAGAAAACAACAAGTTAAATTAAAGAAAGGAAGTGTAGAAATTTGGTTTTAAGCTTCATTTCATAGTTTCAGTGAAATCTAAATTGAATTTTTTATTTGACAATATTTGTTGGTGCCCTTTTTATATTTTTAGACATTGAATAATAATTTTTTTATTTTTTATTTTTTTTATTTTTTATTTTTTTTATACTTTTAGAAGTAGGTTTTTTATTTCTCATTCAATTGTTATTTTCATTTAATCGATGTTTTTTAGTTACTTGTCTGTTTTTGGTTTATTATCTAGAATTTTTGTTTTCTTTTCATTAAACACATCATGAAATTTTACACATCTAAATTTTTGTGCTTTAATTCTTTAAGCATGAGCTAAGTTTTTTTTTTTTTTTCTTTCTTAGATTCAAATATGTAAATAGCCTAAAGAAAGTAGCAAGAGCCTAATATGTAAAATCAAGAAACTTGCATCAATTTTATTACTTAGTTCACTTTTATTGATTTTAATTTCATTATTATTAGTCTAGCTTGGTCTCCTAAATTAGTATACTAAAATTGAATCTCATACGGAAACGGTTAGGTGAAATTTGGTTTTCATAAAAGTGATTTAGGAAAAGAGTCTAGAAATAGGACTTTGTTTTTACTCTAGACATAAGGTAAAAACCTTTAGAACTAAAGGGTTGTATTTTAATTATCTAAGTTCACATTAACCATAGAAATATAAGATTAATGGCTTAGTCTCCTAAAGACACTTCTTATAAGATTGAATAGGTGTTGAATCCGGTTCACCAAAGCATTAAAATTGAGTTAAGTTAAAAGTTTCCATATTAGGCCGAATTTACTTTCAAAAGGAGTATGAACATGTTTGAATCCCTACTTTTTCACAATTGTTTGACAATTTAATTTTTCTACCAAAAATCCCAAATCAAATTCTTCTTGGTTACTATAATTACAATTTTGAGGAAAAATTGTTCCCTTGGGAGTCGACAACATGCACTTGCACAAGACTGGAGATCTTTCTTTCAGGGAAATTTCAATTTAGTAAAAGCGAATTCAGTTGATTACTTGACTATCTCAGTCATTAGGGATTTTTTCCACCCATAGATCATACCCCATTAGACTAGACTTAATGAAGAATCTTTGGTTGAATGGTGCTTCAACCAACGAAAAGGAAGGGTTGTGGAGCCAGACTTTGACTGCACCTTGTTATCAAGAGTTGAGAGGAAATCTTTTGCCATTTTCCAAGAAACCAACCACCCTTTTCTTATCAATGCTCTCAGGAACTTGCACAATTTTTCTTCCTCCTTTGGAAGGCCAAACGAAGCATTCAAAATGCTAGCAAGATGATAATTTAAATTTGTATAAACGGATAACACCAAAATCATCTCTAAATTTCTTCTGAAAAAAGGAATGAACTAGACGTTGGAGTTAATTCAAACAAAGCAGTTTCAAACCAAAGAATAAGAGAAATAGAAATTGGAACGTGCTGGTTACTTCTCATCTCCTCCATAAAAATCTCAAATATGATAGAATATGTTTGGCTTCAGAATGCAACTTCTCATTTCCATGGTGAAAAATAATTGAATTAAACAACTAAATAGTTGAAGATAGCTAAATCCCATGGAAAAACGATGAAAAATGAAGCAAAAACGGAAAAATTGGTGGTCAGCGCGGCGAAAGACAGCTGTGGTGAGGAAGGTGATGAGAGAAGGTTAGGGTTCCAATGAAAAAGTTCGGGGATGGGCTAGGGTTTTAGCGCAAGGGGTAAAGGAAATAACAGCAAGAAAGAGAAGTTGAGCTACCTTTCCTGGCAAAAATTGGAGCCAGCTGAATAGGACCGGCAGAGGACGGTCGATAGCAAAAACCATGTCCTGCGGCGGCGACAGTTAGGGCTAGGGGATGGCATCAGAAGAGAGAGTCCATGGACGGCAGTTAGGGTTAGAGGTTGGGTATTGGGAAGAGAGTAACATATTCGCGTGACCTTACTGGAAGATGAAGGATTTAATGACAACTTTGATATTAGTGTAAGTAGTATCTATGAGGAGCTTGATTCAATAAATGATATAAAAAATAAAACAATAATAATAATAATAATAAAGAAGGGAGGGGAGGGGGGTGTTATTTGAGGAGTTGTATGAAGGACTTAACGCACTTTATCAAAAATGGTTTCTGGAAGTTATTTTCTTCCGGGCTGCAGCTTGGTGGAAGTAGTTTTGGTTTCTTTGGCTTTTTGGCTTGTCAAAATCTTCTTGGGTGTTTTGTTCTTCATTATTTTATTCCTTGCCTCTTGGAATATTTGGAGATTTTGTCTCTCTTTATTGTTCGGTTTTCTTTTTGTAGATTTGCATATAATAATTGTTTTTATTACTCCTTTATTTTTTTAGTATCTTATTTCGTTACCTTATACGTTCTTTCCTTTCCTTGTATTTTATATTTACTCATTAGGTTCAATTTTTGAATAATAACAAAAATTAATTCTCCAGAAACCTCGCTTTTCACTCTCTTCAAGAGTTTGTACCCTTGAACCTTTACTAGTTACTTCTATGAATGAAAAGTTTGTTTAAAAAGAATTCCAGAATTCAAGATTCTAAATACTACCTAATCAAAGGGTCTTCAAAGATAATTGTATAAGTTGGCTGAGCAATGTGATCAAGCCGAATTTAGCACTTCCCAACGGTGTTTTCTCTTTCTAATTTGTGACAGTACAGTGCTCCAAAGGGAACCAAGCATAAGCACTCGCATCTTGCTGCAATGCCTCCCTGGCTTCGCTAAAAAACTTGTCATTTCTATTCTCTCTCTTTCCCTACAGTTCTAAATCCATCAGTTAAGGACTATAAGGACTATTGATATACAGCCAACTCCTCGTAACCTGGTAGGAAGGATCGCGTACTGACAACTCAATCTTTGACTCCCGGTTGATATTGCTTCTCGAAGTTAATAGTACAGTAACAATGTTGCCTATTTTTAATATCCTTGCCCAAATAATTCCCCTTCTTCATTCCTAGCCACTTGAATGTCAATGTCACTGAAGGCTTCTCACATTTCAGATAGGACCAATCAACCACACCAACATTAACTAGAAATAAATACTATGAACGTTATCTCCATGTACCATATTCAATGGAAGTGCACAATAGAATGGGGACAGAATAAGATATCAGGTGATGTAAATTTTACTTGACAAACACTATCTCGATGAATGAAGTATCACTTGATATGCTATTGCTAATAAGGTACTAATCGATGCTTTGTCTCCTCTTCTGTACTTTGAGCATTAGTCTTATTTCATTAATTCAATGAAAATCTTGTTTCCATTTCCAAAAAAAAAATAATAATAATAAATATATATAAGGCACTAAACGATGTAAGTTTACTTGCCTGATCCAAATTGGATAAACTATTCGGATCCTTGCTTAGAGATTCATAGAAAACTCTTAGATTATCTCCAGCTGCTGTTTCTCGGAATTTCTTTAAATCAACAACATACAATGCACTGTAGGAAACGGAAAGAAAAATATTAATGCATCACATTATTAGTTACTGTAAGCTATTTGGCAATGTCCAAAGATTTAAAAAGTAAAACCTCCATAAGAAGTAGTGTTCAAAAAAAGATGGACATTTGACTTTTTACATAGTTAGAGACTGCATCCACAGACTTTTTACATATTCTTTTTTTTTTTTTGGAAGAAACAGACTTTTTACATAGTCAATTTCCGGAAGGAAGGAATTCTATTTGACTCTACTGAACAACCAATGAAATGTAAGAGCCACAATATAAGATTTCTTGATGGCATTTTTCTCAGAGGAATGAGAACTTTACGACCCATTACAGTAGTTGGAATTGGAAAGTGGAATTATTGAATGAGCATGCATCTCAATAGATCGTTCAATCAACACAATACAGCAGTCTCTACCTTATATGGTATGGTTTTCCACGTAGATGTTCTTTCCAGAATCCCTGTCCATGAAAGGAAATAGTGAGGACAGGGTGATATTGAAAAATAGTTACTGATAACAGGAAACGAGATTGATATATACTTGTCTCCAAAACCTATATCCATCCATATCCTTATTATTGTCACAAAAGGGCGTATAGGCCAGTGGTTTTCCCTTGATATCCATGTCATAGAGTTCCCCCATGTCTGTCCGGACAATCTGATCAGCATCAACAAAAATGACCTACAGGCAACAAAAGAGCAATATTTTTCTTAGATGAGTAAAATAAGCATGCAACAAATGATCGAGTTATGAATAATGAAGACTCTACTGAACAACCAATGAAATGTAAGAGCCAAAATAAGCCATGCAACACTAACATTTTGCTATTCATTTCTTTTTAAAAACAAGCTACAAGAAATCATGAAAGTTTGGAGCATAATGAAGACATGGTACCTTCTCCAACGAAAGAGGGAAGATAACATCAAGAAATAGAATCTTATATGCCCAAATAATCCTCTGCTTTTCTTTCTGCTTATGCAACCAAGTCGGCCATTTGTAAGTAATTAGTTCAAAATCAAAACCATATTCTTCAGCCATGGGTGGAATTACATCCTGCTTAAGTCACCAGAGAGCACAAGTATTAGGTATCTAAACAAAATATTCTTCAAAAAATGGAAAAAGAAAAAGAGCCGTGAGTTGCTTTGTTAACCTTAAACTGAGGAGATAGATAATTCTTTATAAACCAGAATTTCACAGGCCGACGTGTATTTTTTAGGACACTCAAGATCATGATTTTCAGAAAGCGTTCATATCTGCCAAGAAATATTGTCAAAAAGTGGACTATTTTACAAATTCATAGACTGCATAAAGTAATAACCAATGATAAATTTTCACTGCCCAAAAGAATCGATATACTTCTTTTAAGATAACAATAATAGCCACCTCATATATTCATCAACATTACAAGCATCTATGCGTTCAAATTGCATGTAAAATGTAAATTTCAGTCTCTGTGATTAGAAATTGTGGTGCGACAGCTCAATTATTACAAATTTCCATAGTTGAATTGTCCTGCTGAATTTTTCAGAACATCACTAACACAAAGCACTAGAAAGGAACTATTATTTAGAATTCAAAGCGAATGGAGACAGACTAAGAGATCAGGTCAGGTCACGCGAAAATCATCGTTACTTCATCTATGTTGGAGATATCCATAAGATATGTAAAAACATTTACTATTGTGTGAGATACTATTATAATCACTCAACCAAGCTTGTATTTACAATCAACTTGACTCTTAAGAAATAAACAAACAAACAAACAAATCTTTAAGAAAGCTTGAAGTGAGCACAGGATAATGAATATGTATAAGTTGCTTTTGTGTGCTCGGCTCTTTTCTTCTGTATTGTTTGTTTATAATCTTTCATTTAACTTAAGGAAAGTATAGATTCTCATTATTAATATTAATATCTCATGTATGTGTGCATCTTCGTGTGTCAAGGCTTCTTTTTTGTCTTTATCTTTGATCTTAAATTGCTCCTAATCAAGGACAGGCACTTCAAGAACCAAATCATGCAATTCTGAGATAATTCCTTCAAGTGAAATTCACAGTTAGCTCATGAGTCAATTCTACAAACGTGACAAATGCCTAAAACCAAAAGAAGGAAATCATACTGCAGTTCTATGTTATAACTATATCTTTTATGGATACTGGTCAGTGTATATGAAGTTCAATGCTGGGTAGAAACCACTACAGAAATGTAACTTGCACTACCAAAAGAAACTGATCATATCACTAGGAATGTTACGCTTACAGGTGTCCGGAAGCAATGGAGAAAATGTTTATTGTCTTTCCATGGCGCCATCCTTTTCCTTGCTCCTACAGAGAATCAGTCAAGATTAGAATTAAAGAAAATCTAAAATAGGAGCATACATAAAAACTTCCCCACATAAGGTGTTTTGTTGATTCTACCTTTTAAACACATAGCTGGATCAAATAAAACACCAAGTATCATCTCAATTGAGGCCTTTCGGCCAAGTTATCCTTTTTTTAATTGAAAAAAACAATAAAACAAAACAGTAATACATTGAAATGATGAAATGGGATACAAAAGAAGTTCCTAATTGTTGTAATTTGCCTAAGGAACTTCTATCGTTTGAGTTAGGGAGGCAAGTTTTGTTTATGTGGATTTTATTTGTAAGTGTAATCAGCAAATGAGTAACTTTCATGTTTTAATGCTAAATCACTTAGTCCAAAAACTTAAAGCTAAGAAAGTATGTGGTATACTTAACCATATTCTTTATACTCGTCTACTAGTGGCTTGAAAAATAGCACAATGTCCAATGAATGATCATTAGCGTTAATTGACTACAGGACTGTTGGGATGATAATGAGGGAGGCTAGAACTTGATGTTCAAAAGGGCCTTCTCGATTATAAAATTGAAGAGTGGATTTCTTTCTAGTATTTGGTTCAAAACTCTCCATCAAATCAACTTGTTGGCGTTTTCCTTTTCTTCACACAAACCTTTGGTGATTTGGGTGGTAGCTATCCACCTTTGTACTAATTTTCATGAATGAAATGTCATGTGGTACCCAAAAAATTAAATGAATGAAACACCAAATATCACCATTTAAAATTAAAACTGAGGAATTAGTCTGATGCAAAATACAATCAATCATTTTTAACAAGAATGCCAAATGCTCTAGAACACCAGAGACTACAGTTCTTATAAATGCAATATTCACAATAATGAGGTTATATAAGAGTAAAATCCAGGAGGGAGATGATGAGGAGAACAATTTTTCATATGGAAACAAAATTTTGATAAAAATGGATTGGCATCCGGATAAAGGTTGTAACAGTGCTAAACCAGCATTACAAGAATTGGCCCAACCAGAAATCGTAAGAACTACAAACAGATCCGTTTGATTATCAATAATAATAATCTTTAGAAAGCCTACAAGGGGAACATTAAGCATCCCTTCCAAGAAAGAGACATTCTATTAGCACTAAACAAAAAATATGTATATAAAATTATAAAATAAAATAGAGAGAGAGAGAGAGAGATCGGAAAACAAAGATTCATCTAAAACTTTACATCCATAGACCAAAGGTAATACTAAAATGTATGGTCAAAGTCCAAATGATAATTTACATCAATACAAGAAGATGGCGAAGAGATAAGTTGAGAACTCACCACAGACGTGCTTTTAGTCTTCTTTGATTGATCATTGCTTCCAATCAAACCACTGGCCCATTTCAAAAAATTTGAGTTCCAATTATTATGGCCTTCCTGCAAAAATAAATAAATAATTGATTGATTAAAGAGAAAAAAGAGCCACAATTCCACTGATGAATCTATTATGCACCATAAATGTTATTCACCAACAATGGAATAAAAAAGGTTAAATTAGATACTGCTTTTAAGTTTGGGTCTAATAGGTTCAATTTTGTGTCTATAGTTATTTTAATGTAGAAAATGTCAACGAAGTCCTTGAACGTTCAATTTTGTGTCTAATAGGTCTATGAGAAATTTAAATTCTTAAAAAATTAATTAATCCAAATTTTATATCTCATAGACCCTAAATTTTCAATTGTGTCTAGTAGTTTGATGGATTTTAAAAAATCCTAAATAAGTCAAAGATCTATTAAACACAAAATTGAAAATTCAAACTTATTAGCCACAAATTTGAAAGTTGAAGTGACCTATTACCCATTTTTTTAAAGTTTAGGAACCTATTGAATACAAAATTGTTTTTAAGGTAAATATGAAAGTTCAAAGATCTACTAAACACATTTTAAGGTTCAATAACAAAATAAACACGCATCTAAATGTTCACGGACTAAACTTGTAAATTAACCCATAAAAGACAAAATTAATTCCTAGTATGAGCACCCACTTTCTTATTCTCCAGCAAGTCGTCACCACCATCAGGAACCAACAACTTTTCGTGCTCTTTTCCTTTTTTCTTCTCTACCTCCATGTGAACAACTTTACCCCGCAAATCATCAATAATGATACGTTTTGACAATGTTTTATCTTGACTTTTACCCCCACCTTGCTTCAGAAGATAAAGTTCAGAACTTCTACCAGGAGCAAGTTGCAGGTACCAAACTCCAGGAGAAACTTTCATTTGCCAATATCCCAAATTTGCCATTACAAGAGTATCAACCAAATGTGGTGTGCTCTTTGTACCAAGAATTAACTGGAGTCCTCGGGGAGGTTCTTGATTTTTCTCTGAACAATGGCCTGAAAATAAAAAAGTTGTACATGTCATAATACAGTCACCTAACCTTGTTTTTGTAGATTTAGTTACATTTATGTTTCACCTCGTATGTAAATTTGATGCATTGCTTACCAGTAAGAACAAGAGCTTCAAGTTCAAACACCGCTTGCAATGTCCTTGTGTCCCCAATATTCTCGAGTAAAATATTATCTAGGTCATGACTGAAATTTGCAACGTGGTGCAAGAAACAACATATGAAGTTGAAATCAAAACGAAAATATGGTATTGTTCAACCGAAGCAAACCATTCAAACTTATATGATTACAATACAAGAATAAATGGGTAGTGGATAAACATACACAGCAATAACAGGCTGAACAAGCCATGGCTCTGGAACATCAAGATTCATCGTTAATGTCTTGGACAATGGCATATTTGCAAAGAATGCTTTAGGGCCATTTATGGTCGCATCTATATTGCTGAAATCATCCTGAAATTGTCATGAACAGTCAGAGGCCAATAAAAGGGAAAAACTTAATTTAATATAAACCAAAGGCCTTCATTAATAATTACCACTGAAGGCAGAACATAGCGGTAGTAATTCTTCAGAGGTAAATCAACAAGCGAACTCTGCCATGGAGAATACATGACAGGGTTAATTCCTCAAGAATTTAATGATTTAAAAAAACTATCATTTGAATTTGACAAAATAGGCACGATTGACACCCTTGGGATGTTAATGTACGAGGTTTAGAACATCTCACCAGCGGATTTAATACAATCCTCATGCTAGGTTGTATGTATTTTGACAAAACACGAAGAATTGATGATAGCTTCTGGCCAGATGGACTTAGTGGATCAATTACAGCATCGATATGGATGCTAGAATTTTCACTATCTACTACAATGGCACTGTATAAAGTAAAAATAGAGAGAAGGGTGAGGGAGGCCAAAGAATTGGAATTTTGAAGTATACTGCATCGCCACTGATGAAAGTTAATCACAATGCTGAGATTTTCAATAAAATTTTCATATATCATTACAAGGATTGCTATTCTGTATTATTACTGGTGAAATTCAAAGGAAAAGAATAATTTATACATTAATATTGAAATCCTTACCTATATTCTGCATTCAAAACCTCAAAGCGTGCACTTTCAGAACTTCGCTCCCGCTGAGCCATTGAGGATGAAACAAACATAATAACATCACTGAGGAAGTTGCTGCAGTAGTGTGGGATATCATGAACAGTTAATACAAATCAAACGGGTAAACACTAAATATTATAAGTACTAAAAATATGTGAATTGCATATGGAATAATATGAAATCCTAAATGTTGCTGGGCTTTTTTTTCTCCTTTTTTTCTTTTTTTATATGAGACAAACCACTTTTAGTGAGAAAAAAAATCAAAGAATACAAAGGCATACAAAAAACTAGCCCTACAAAAAAAGGATCCCACTAAAGAAAGTGGGACCAATCAAGCAAAATAGTGCCAATAGAATTTTTTTTTCCTTAAATAGAAACAAGTCTCTTCATTGAATTAATGAAATGAGACTAATGATCAAAGTACAAGAAACAAATACATATAAACCAAATAATCTATGGATCAATTGGTGCACCCGGGCATCTCAACTAGGTTGACACCCCCTTAGCACCATCATCATATCCTTACAACATTGTCAAATGAGAAAATAAATGGGACTACCAGCTGCCCAATATAAAAAACACCATTGCCTACAATGAAGAACCAAAAACTAGGACAAAGAATACACCCAATACATAAGATACTAAGACTAAGAGACAAGAACAAAGACTATTAGGGGTTGTTTGGAGAGCTAGAATGTAATAGGATTACTAAGAATCAGAGGAGTATTGGAATGTATGAGGACTCGAGGAAGAAACAAAAATGAGATCGTGAAGTGTGAAAACAATGGGAAATAAGGTTGGGTTGAAGACTGTTGGAACGGAATGAGTTTTGTATTACAACTCAAGCCCAAAACGCTCAATCAAAATATTGATTTTGGATTACATTACATTACAATCGCATCCCATTACGGTCCCCAAATACTCCCTTAATCTGAAAAAATGAAAGCCCTCCGATTTACAACTATATCCATGATGGAAAAATCTGAAAATGATCTTGATTGTGTGCACCATGTGGAAGCATTGAGCCTTGCGATCTCACAACGTTCAAGCCTAGGAGTTGCTTTATCATAGAAAACTCGTTGGTTTCTTTCAAACCAAATTTCAACTAGCAAAGCTTTTACTGCGTTGTATCATAGTGTCTTAGGACTCTTCTTTAGAGAGGGACCAACCAGAATTTGCAACACATTTTCACTACAACGATTTCCAAAAACCCAGCAAAGGTTGAAGAAGGAGAACAAGCGATGTCAACACCTTAGAGCATAGGTACAGTCAAAAAATAGATGCTGTAAGTCCTTTTCAGCCATACAAAGTGGACAAATATGAGGAGATAGGCAATGAGAAGGAAGTTTCATTTGCATGACCAAAGCGCAATTCAAGTTTCCAAATATCATGATCCATACTGAAATGTTCACACGACGAGGGCTTTTTGATTTCCAAAGAGCTTTCTCCAACAGGTCTCCAATTGGTGCTGCCATAGACAAGTAATTTACCAAGGATTTAACTGAGAATGTACCATCTGATTCTAACGGCCATATCCTCCTGTCTAGATTATTACAAACCTTCTTATCAACAAGAATTCCAAGAAGAATCTGGAAACCAGTAATTTCATCCTCTTTTAATAGTCTATGAAAGACTATGTTCCATGAAGAGAAAGAGGAGTCCCAATGTTTGAAATAGATCCTTTAGGATTAATAGCAATCCTATATAGTCTCGAGAATCTTGAATTTTTTTTAAAGAAGGAAACGAACTCTTCATTAAGTGAATGAAAAGATACAAACAAGATAATGGATACAAATAAATATTAAATAGAGAGTTTTATCAACCCAAGGATCTTATTCTACCGCCATTTCCAAGTTTAAACACAGCCAAGTCCTCAATTTTCATCCAAGATCTTAAAATGTTAATCCAAGGACTTTGAAGGCTGGAGCAAATCTTTCCAGCCGGTGTGCCATTTGAAGCAGCTGCCCCAATGAATGCTTCTTATTACTTGACACCAAAGAGAATTATCTTCGTGCATAAATCTCCAACCCCATTTCTCTAACAAGGCTAAGTTTCTGTTTTTTAGACCTCCCAAACCGAGGCCCCATCTTTTTGGGCTCTAGAAACAATTTCCATTTAACCAAATGGTTCAATTTTCCTCCCTTGCTTCCTTCGCAAAAAAAGTTTATCATAATTCTTTCCAAAGTTGATACAACTTTTCCCGGCATATAATGTGTTGGAAGATTTGACAGTACCAATTTGCAAAGTGTAGCTCTTCCTCCTCTGGGTAAATTATACCTTCTCCATCTATCTAACTTGCCTTGGACTTTATCAATAACCGGCTGCCAAAAGGAGACTTTTTTAGGATACTAGAGGTAACCTAAGGTACATGATTGGCAACTGCTCAACTTTACAATTTAGCTTGGCTGCCACTGAAAGTACTTTATTTTCCTCTACGTTTAAACTTCTCCCAATTCACCTTTTGCTCGGAGCACCATTCAAAAAGTTCAATAGTTTTGCGAAGATTATCAAGCATATCATCATCATACTTACAAAAGATCAATGTATCACCAGCAAATTGTAGAATTGGAGCATGAACTCTCTCTCTTCCCACTGTAAAACTTCATATGTTCCTTTTTCATGTAGTCTTGCGATTAGAGCACTCAAAACCTCACTAATGAGGAGAAAAAGGAAAAGCAAAAGTGGATCCCCTGGTCTAATTCCCCTTGATGCAAGAATTTTTCCTCTAGGTCTACCATTAATGAATATCAAATATTTTGGGTTTTTGACACAACCCAATATCAATGAAATCCATTGAGCACTAAAGTTTTTGCCCTTCAAAACTTTCTGTAAAAAGACCCAACCAACCCTAGCAAAAGCTTTCTCCAAATCTAATTATCCATCCTTTTTTTTTTAATCTATAATCTTCCACAGCTTCGTTTGCAATGAGAATTAGATCGAGAATCTGTCGGCCCTCAATAAAGGCACTTTGGGACCAAGCAATAATGGTTGGAATTACTCTTTTTAGGCGCTCGGCAAGTACCTTTACAACAATCTTGTAAACTAAAGTGGTAAGACTAGTAGGCCGAAAATCTTTGACCCTCACTGCACCTTCCTTCTTTTTAATCAAGCAAATGAAGTTTTCTTTTATGCGAGAATTCAACCTGCCATTTCCATAAAAGTCCTCAAACATACTCAAGATATTCCCCTTAAAATGATCCCAAAATTTAATGAAAAATTCAGTTGTATACCCATCAGATTCGACGGTTGATGGGGAAGTTTGAAGGGGTGGAAATGGAAAGGATCCTGATGATGGGACTTTCTTGTGTGCACCCAGACAAAAATGGTGAGCACGGGTGAAGGAAGCTGCAAGACCAGGAGCTTTGTTTTTTCCCAAAGCCTTCAATGCTCATCAGATTTCCTCATGAGTAAACCTTGAAACAAGCCAAGTGTTTTGGACTTTTGAAACAATATTCCATTCCAAATTATAGGCATAGATCCAGCATTTGAAACCCTCGTATAAAGAGACTTATAAAAGTCTAAGATGAGATCTTTAATTTCTCGAAAAGAGCTGGGTGGGATATCTTGGTCATTTATTAGTTCTGTTATCAAATTTGTCCTCTTTTTTGCTGCTAAAAGTCGATGGAAGAAGCTCGAATTCTCGTCATCCAATCTTAACCAGTTGAGCTTGCTTGTTTGAATTAAATTTCTCTCCTCCAATCTGTATATAGTCAACAAATCAGCCTTCAAGGACATTCTCATATCTACCTCTAAAGAGGGGAAAACTGAATCTTCTGCTAATATTTCCAAATTACCAATTTCCTTTACCAAAACTTCGTCCTGTTTCTCCTGTTTACCTTCAAAATCAGCAAGCCACTCTTTTAACACAGTCTCTAGGCTTCTTTGTTTTGAGAATATAACAATATAACAAAACCTGCCCATCCTTGGTGATTCCCATTGTTCAAAGATCTTTCAATGATCCGGCAACAGAAGTTATTTATCAACCAGCTATTGCAAAAGCGGAAAGGTGATGGAGCCCATTCAAAAGCACCAGCTTCTAGCAAAAGGGGGAAATGATCGGATGCAATGCGTACTTGCCTTGCCACTTTTGTGTTTCCGAATGCCTCATCTCAAGCATTTGTCACCAAAACCTGTCCAGGAGTGAACGCGAAACCACTCTTTCTTCTTGAGACCAAGTAAATTTGCCATTATATAAGGGAATTTCCAGCAAATTTGCATCAGCAATGAATTTATTCAACTTCCTCATTCCTTTAGTTACTCTTCCGGATGAAAATCGCTCCTGACCGCTTCTAGTTATATTAAAATCTCCTCCAATACACCATGAGTCTGTACAATATGCCGATAGGGAGGAGAGTTTGGGCCAAATAAATCTTCTTTCTTTGTAATCCATTGAGCGATACACATTTGTCACCCAACATAATTTCTTATAAATAGTTGAGCATTTCACCGATAAGGAATATCCACCCTTAAGGACTTCAATAACCAAAATCTTGCTTTCATCCCACATAGTTAATATGCCTCCTGATTTACCATAAGCTTCCACAAATACCC
This sequence comes from Citrullus mucosospermus, assembly GCA_030954485.1. Lineage (NCBI taxonomy): Eukaryota > Viridiplantae > Streptophyta > Magnoliopsida > Cucurbitales > Cucurbitaceae > Citrullus > Citrullus mucosospermus. The sequence goes on along the minus strand of CM062059.1, from coordinate 10,062,371 downwards.
AGCCCACATCTTTTGAACTCCATAGGGATTTAATAAAATCAATGTCAAACAAGTCTCTTTTTGTTTCTTGAATCAAAACTAGATCTAGATTTATCTTCTTGAGTAGGTGCTTTAGTGCCGTGTTCCACGAGACTATCTTCATTCCGTACAAACTTAAAACCTCGCTCCTTTATTGCTGCACTCTGTTTCCAGCTTTAACCAAGCGTTGTGTCACAATCTTCAATTATGGAAATTGAAAATTGTGGAATTTCCTTCTTATCTTTGGGGGGAAAGACAGAACCTTCAATTTTGCCAATTATCGGGTTGTCCTCTAACTGAAATAGCTTGAGAAAATCTTTGCCAAATTCATCATCTATCTATGTTTCAAAGTCATTAATTATTCACTATTTGCACTTACAACTGATTCACCATCAGAGTCTTGTTGCTTAGAGCTTGGAATAAATGAATTTAAATCTGAGGTACCTCGCATAAATTGTACATTTGCGCCAGGAATTTTGGAATCAGATTGATGAAAATTAATAGTTGAGGAAGAGGGATGTACCAATCTGTTGAAGGGAAAACCAAGAACTTGAATTCGAACACAACATTCTTCAAGCAAATTAGAGTTTACTATTGCAAACCACGAGTTGAGAAAAGAAGTTCTTTTTCTTGCAAAGTGTTTTGAGCATGGCTTGAACAAATGTGATCGTTTCTTTGGAGTCGGCGAGGATGTCTTTTTGAACTGCACTACCTTCCCGTTATTATTACACAAGGATTCATCTTCACACTTGGAGATAGTATCGAAAGAAAGAGAGGCAGACCGAGGGGCTAAAATTTCGTTAGACTCGACAATAGAAGACAAGGATTTTGGAGAAGAGGAATCACCTGAGATGAAGGGCCCTACAAGCCATTGGTTTTCCTTCAGAGGAATGTTAAAAGTTTCGGGTTCATATGATTCAAAAATTTATTGGAAGGGGAACCGACTCTTGGAATGCCATTGGATTTAATTAATGTATTGTGGGCTGTTTTCTCTTTCCTCAATAAATTAGCCTCTTTGAATTCTTCTATCAAATTCAACTGCATTGCGTTCACATTAATCTGATAACCATCTTTGATTTCTCGAAATTGTCATCGGAGACCGGGGGCTCTTTACTTTCTGGTGGAAGATGCTTGAACTCCGATGGATGCTGCATAACTTGAGAAAAACTTTTAATAATAGGATTTCTTGAAAAACTCGACTTATTTTGCAAAAGGAAATCCCATTCTTGGATTGGAATATTAATGTCAATGCCTTCATCTTGCACTACCTGCAAATCAAACTAAATCAATTGGATTGGAAAAAAATTTTATGAATAAGGCACCATGAATTGTATTAGGAGCTTCAATAGTTTCAATATCACTGAAATTAAAAAATATGTAGCCCCTTTTCTCATCCTTGATCTCAATTGTTGCTGGCATATAACCACATAAGTTTTTTTCACTTGAATTTAGGCTTTTGAGACATTGAGGAAATTGAGAGTTTCATTAGCTATACTTTCTAGTCCACCAAAATGAGCACCAATGGCTTCAAACATGCTCCTGCTCCAATATTCGAATGGAAGATTTTTTATTTTAAGCCATCCACCATATCCTTTAATCACCAAAGGTCTACTGTGCCAAAATGTGTTCCATTTCTCAAAAAGTAAATGATACTGTCTATTTGTCATTTACTCGGAGCTTCAACTAAATCTTCCATCTGCCCTTGATCAACTCTAATCAATGCTTTATTAGCAAATAGTGGGTTAATAATGAATTTAACACTAAAGTCATCTTCTAAGAATTTGGCAATCTCTCTCCATTCATTAAACACGAAAAGTCTTGAAATAACCCAAAGGTTCCTTAAAAACATCTTGATTCTATTGCACCCAAAAAGTTTGTTTACTCTGTCTTTCTATCGCAAAAATAGAGTCTTGGTTTTGCTTGCTATTTAATGATATTTTTTAGCTCCGTTTTATTGATGAGGGAACAGAGTGTTTTAAATCAATACATTTTTTCATCATATTTGTATAGCCCAACCTTTGGCTCTTTGGATGATAATGTTCTCATGGAAAGTTTCAACATAAGTGTACTCAATCTTCAAACTCTTCGAAGTGTGTTGTGCCTTAAACGCGCTTTTTTGGATAAATCCCCTTGTCATTCCCAAAAAGGAGATCCATCCCTGAGGGGTACATGAAAGAAAAAGCGACCACCAACGATTGGCCAAGCCACACACCTCAAAACCTATCTAGTATTATTTCTAAATTTCGTCAGCCTTGTCGCCCCCGATGAGTCTTGACCATTTCTTAGAAAATAACGATCACTTGTTTCCTGTAATAGCTTTGAAATCTGCTCAAAAAACCAGTGAAGATGTAATTCGAATAATGGAAGGATTTTGTTTGCTTCCATATCTTCCACGTAAAACATTCTGAAGTCAAACCAAATGCAGTAATAGACTTCCTTCACCTTGCAACTTACCACTCCCACTCCCATAAATGGGGAAGGGTAAAGGATGGCCAGAGAATCACCGGAGGGGTAAGAGACAAAGGAGGAGGAGAGAGGAGGAGGAGGAAGAGAGAGGAGGAGAAGAGAGTAGAGAGAAGAGAGCAACTCACCTCATGCCAATAGGACAGTTACAAAAATACTTCGAAGTCAAAGCACAAAGAGAAAGATGGAACCTAAAAAGACAACACTAGGCACTCTATCCAACCCTCTAAACACTCACGGAAAGGCGGATGGAAATCCTCTACACTCCCCAAGGATTCCACATGATAGCACACACCCCTACCAACCATAAGAAACAAACATTCACATGGAAAGGCGAATAGATGAGGAACACCCCAATCATATCTCTGGTGCCCATATAATGGGCAAGCGTCAAACTAAACGTTTGGAAGAACAAGTTCCAAATGAAGTGCACAAATTCACATCTCCAAAGACTGTGATCTAGGTCTTCCTCTGCCTTCCAACAAAGAATACAACAAAACCGGCCCACTAACAACGGATCCTCCTCAAGGGTCGATCCTAAGTGTCACATGTCCCTGGAAAACTTGTCAAACAAAGGATCTCACCTTCTTAGGAATTTAAATCCTCCAGGGGCTAAGAAAACAAACTCACTAGAGGGAAAGGGATCTCAACGAAAATAAGGATTATAGGAGAAATCAGACAGAGTCAAGATCCCAGACACACAAATTTCTCCCCACACACCTAAACTTAACGTCCCCCAACAACTACAAAAAGAGATAACATTTGTTGTTTCCTTATCAATCCAAGAGCGACTAAACCCAAAGAAAAAAGGAAAATGACCTTCCAGACCAAATCAAGGTGTGTCTGTGTGGGTAAATAAAATAATAATGAAAGGCCTTGTTTGATGACAACTCATTTGTTTTTGCAAATCATGTTGGTTCCTCACAATTTTATTTTTGCTACAGGTTCCGAAATTTTCCAGAATGAAAACAACATTTTAGTACTTTTTAGTTTTCAAAACTAAACTTGGATTTTGAGAGCATTCTTCAAAGGTAGATAAAATAAATAAGAATAAGAATAAGAATGAAAAGAAAAAGAAAAATCAAATTTAGTGTCCAAGTTCCAGGGCTGTCCAGAAAAATCAAATTCCTCCCCCTCGGATCGAACCTTTTTTCCCATTCAGACTTCACAATTCCAGGCTCTAAAAAAAAATTTGTTAGAGGCCTTCCGGAAAGCTTATCAAGCAAATCTTGCCTTAAAAATCAAGCTTCAGAAAAGGATTCAGATGAAGATTCTATAGTAAGTGCAAGCAGCGAAGAGTTAGAAAATTTTGCTTCGGAGGAGCCCCACGAGGAAGAGGAAGAGAATTTGGACAAAGGATTCGGCGGTGTTTTTCAACAATTGTTTCAAACAGAGGAAGTTCCCTTGCTTGGTAAGACTGAAGCTTCCATTTTTACTCCTCACGATAAGAGTGAAATCCCACATCTCCTTTCAACCATTGATGCTCGTAGTATTGTTCTTGGTTGATTTTTGTTTAAAGAGTTCGTGCAATTTCAAAGCTGTTTTGGTCTAATTCCTCCTGAAAGTTCCCATCATAGCTCACAAGTGGCTTATTCACATCTTTGGGAGCTTGTCTAGTTGGATGGGCTGGTTCAGTTGTTGGAAGCTTGGAGAGCTGTTTTGTACAGTGGAACTTTACATTTGCCAAGGGGAAAGGTGCTGTCTAGAGCTTCTACAAGTACAAAGCCGTTTCGTTCGTTCCCAACAAGCATTTTAGGGCCTTTCCTTCACTACCAATTATTCTGCCTATTTTTTTTTTTTTTTGGCTTTTGTTCTTTTGTTCTTTGGTTGATGTTATCTTCTTCTCCTTTATTCCCATTGTTCTTGTCCTTTCATTGGTGTAATTGTTTCTTTACCGATTCTATGTTGTTTGTTTGGTCTCCTTTCTGTCTTCATTGTACTTTGAGCTATTGGCTCTTTTCATTTTATCAATGAAAAAGTCTTGTTTCCTTTTCAAAAAAAAACAAAGAAAAGAAAAAGAAAAAATGATAAATAATAAATAAAAAGTTAAAAACCCTTTTTGGTTAGCTTTCAAAAACCGGGTAAGGCCAAAATGATTAAATGTATACAGTACAAAAGATAAGGAACAAAACAGACATATGTTCAAATCACTCGAGGATAGTTAAATATTTGTCCTTTCGATCAACGAACAGTTATTTATCATTTTTTCCTTTGCTTCTATGCATTTTAACCTGATATTTCTGGCAGTAGTTTAAATCCTCAATGTTGTCTTATCCACTTAATACCTCGTAATTTCTCCATTCATTAAGCATAAAAAGAATAAAAATTAAAATTAAAAAAAAACTTTTAAAACTTTTGAAACTTTTTTCCTTTTTTTTTTTTCCACTTCCTATAGGTGGGAAAACCAAGCTGTGAAGTACAAATACTTGGGAGAAACATAAAATAATATAAATATATTCCCAACCGAGGATGAAATGACTAAAAATCAAGATAATAAAGAGTGTTACGTTATATAATAGTTAAGAGTGGAAACAAAGGAACAAATTAGATATTACAGCCATTATTTCCTACCACAGGCCATCCTCTAAGAAAGGTGGGATAGTAGGAGCAATGCCAGTATTCCCATGTAAATCTATCTCCATCACAGATATCACCAAAATAAAGGAAGCAAAGAGATTGACTTGAGTAGATTCTATCGCAGAAATATAAAGGTAGATAGCCCATTGAGGTTTGAGGAAAGCAAAACAAGTTTCACTCAAGTTTAGAGGGTAATAACCATGAACTCCATATTCAATCCCCTCCCCCCCCCCCCCCCCCCCCCCCCACAAAACCTAATATTGCTGTGCATGCAACATGTTATGGTCCATACTTCTTGCTCATGATGAAACAATGAAAACCAAAAAAGCCAAAAAAAGTACATAAATCTGTACCTTAAAAAACAAAGGCACATGTCCCCATTTTATGACCTTTTTTAACAATGAATAAATAAATAAGGGGCAAGCACTGGGGAAGTGGGAAAGTAAACCTTGTTAATCTGTCAGGATCAAAGTCATCCCATTTCACTTCTTCAACAATCTCCACAATATGTTTTATTCTCCGCTTAAACTCTACTGCTTCCAGTAGATGTAAGTCGTGACTCAAAAATGAGCTCTCGTCAGTAACAAGTGTAACCTATGTGTGAATGAAATGTATGATTAAAAATGTTCCACAATATGCAGCCATATATTTCTGGAAAATCACAGTCGAATTTACAGAACTCAAAATCAAAGTGAGAACAGTGAAAAGGACTCACTCTTCCATTGGTGATAACTGCATTAACAATAGATTCAAGCCCAAGCTTCCCCGACAAAAGATCTTCCACCTGAAACCATTATGCATGCAGAATATAACATAATACTATAGAACAGGTTGAAGATTTTTGATGTAGCAACTAAATTGATAAGAAATATATAAATTAAACCCACAAGCTAAGAAGTAGAGACATGGACATGCGACACTACACGGACATGACACACCAATTTCTAAAAACAAAGCATACAGACACGTTGGGCAACATGTTTTTTTTGAAAAAAATTGTAGGTAAAATTAAAAAACAAAAAAAAAACAAACCCAAAATACTTTTTTTACTAATTATTAAAAGAAATTATAAAAAAAATGTTTATGTTAAAAAAACTAGACTAAATTATAGAAAATGCCCCTAAATTTTGTACTATGTGTCAAAAATATCCTGAACTTTCAAAAATTGAAAATTACCATTAAACTTTCAAAAGTAGTTGAAAAATACCCTTATCGTTTTTTATGGAAACTGTTAGTGTTTTGTTTTCAAAAACACCCATAAACTTTCAAAAGTTTCAAAAATACCCTCAAACTTAAAAAAAAAATTAAAATAAAAAAATCAAAAATAAAAAAATACTATTAGTGTTAGTATATAAATAGAAACTATTAATACTCGTTTCAAAAATATCCTTGAACTTTCAAAAGTTATACTCTTAGCCTTTCAAAAAAAAGAAAAGTTAAAAGTGCCCCTATCGCTAGTATAGTGATTAATTTCTTAATTTTCTTGAGTTCAAAATGAACCAATTTTAAAACAAATTATATAGATATCTTTTTTCTTTCCATGTGGATATTTTCATTTTTCTACCATTTGTCCAATTCTAACACCAATTTTCTCAACAACAAAATACAAACCCAAACTTGAAGTTAAAGCATAAAATCTCACAAAATTCCAAGACCAAAATTCCCCATTAAAACTTACCAAAACAATAAATAGCCAAATAAGAAAAAGACGTATTTGGCTGTGAACAATTTAACACATACCCTACCATATGACCTTGTTAAAACATTAAAGGGGAATAATAGGATATTGAAGAAGAAAGGGGAGAAAAAAGAGGGAAAATAAAGAAGTATTAGGTCATAGGTTGAAGTAGGAGAGAGAGGAAATAGAAGAAGGTGGTGATGGGGTGTAGATGAACAGTAAGAGAATTTTAAACTATTTTTTGAAAGGTCCTAATCATGAACCTTTTGAAAGTTTAAAGGTATTTTTGCAATGAGGTATTAATGGTATAACTTTTCTTTAAGTTTAAGAATATTTTTTAAACATTTGAAAGGTTAGGAGTATTTTTTAAATAAAACACTAACGATTTCCATCCAAAACTAACAATAAGGGTACTTAAACTCTTTTTGAAAGTTCAAGGTGTACTCAGTAATCTAGAATATATTCCTCTCATCTTATTAAGAATAAAGTTACATATATATAGGGAACAAGGAAACCCTAGACTGGGTATGTACAATTACGATTAAGGACAATTATATAAAAATGTAAAATATGTATTATAACACTCCCCCTCAAGCTGGAGCAAATATATCAACCATGTCCAGCTTGTTGCATAGATAGTTTATTCTTGCTCCATTTACAGCTTTGGTAAGGATATCTCCTAAATGTTCTCCAATCTTCACATATCCTGTAGACACAAACCCTTCTTGTATTTTCTCGCGAATGAAATAACAATCCACTTCAATATGTTTCGTCCCTTCATGAAACACTGGGTTCGATGCAATGTGAAGTGCAGCTTGATTATCACACCATAATTTAGCTGGTACGATAACATGAATCCCATTTCGGATAATAGTTGATATATCCACACTATTTCGCACACAGATTGTGCTAGGGCCCTATACTCTGACTCAGCACTTGAACGAGAAACTACATTCTGTTTCTTACTCTTCCACAACACTAAGTTTCCTCCTACAAAGACACAATATCCAAAGGTCAATCTCCTATCATCTCGACATCCAACCCAATCAGCATCTGAGAAACACTCAACTCTTGTATGGCCATGATCTTTATATAAGATCCCATGTCCAGGTGCGGCTTTCAAATAACATAGAATTTGTTCTATTGCAGCCCAATAGTCCATTGTAGGAGAAGACATAAACTGACTTACAATACTTACAGAATAAGCAATGTCTGGTCGTGTTACTGTTAAATAGTTCAACTTTCCAACTAATCTTCTATATCTCTCAGGATCTTTAAATAATTCTCCTTCTTTAGTAAGTTGTAGATTTGGTATCATTGGGGAACTGCATGGTTTGGCTCCTAATTTTCCTGTCTCAGACAACAAATCAAGTACATATTTTCGTTGAGACAAATAGATACCTTTCTTGCTTCTCATTACTTCTATACCCAAAAAATACTTCAATTGTCCCAAATCTTTCGTATGAAATTGACCTTGAAGGAAAGTCTTGAGGGAAGTTATACCCGATACATCATTTCCAGTAATAACAATATCATCAACATATACAACCAGTAGAGTAATACCGTTATCCGATCGCCGATAGAAAACAAAATGATCAGACGTACTTTTCTTCATACCAAAACATTCAAGTGCTTGGCTAAACTTACCAAACCATGCACGAGAACTTTGTTTCAAACCATACAAAGATTTTCGAAGGCGACATACTTTATCACTCTCCCCCTGAGCAACAAACCCAGGTGGTTGCTCCATATAAACTTCCTCCGGGAGAGCACCATGCAGGAAAGCATTCTTTATGTCAAGTTGATGCAAAGGCCAATTGTGAGTAGCAGCCATGGAAAAAAAAAGTCTAATGGAGTTTAATTTGGCAATGAGAGAAAATGTATCTGAATAATCAGTCCCATAGATTTGAGCATAGCCTTTAGCAACAAGACAAGCTTTCAATCGAGCCACTGTTCCATCAGGGTTAACCTTGATAGTAAACACCCATTTACATCCAATTGCCTTCTTTCCAACAAGACGAGAGACTAAATCCCAAGTACCATTTTCATCTAAAGCAGTCATCTCCTTAATCATTGCACCACGCCAGCCAGGATGAGATAAAGCTTCATGAACAGAGTTGCTGCCCGGGCCAAAGCTAAATTTAAAACCTAAACTACTTTCGATTAATGCGGTCAAAGCTATTCTTTCAGAAATTTGGTTGGAAAGAAATCTAAGGGTGTTTCATAATTCCTCTTCATCTTGGTTGAGTAGATTTGAGGCGGCTCATCTAAATGCTTCTTCTTGGTGTTCTCTCTCCAAGGCATTTAAGGAATTCTCCACTCAAGACATCAGCATCAACTGGAAGGCTTTTATATTTCCCCAATATTAATATCTCTACAGATTTGTACTTAGTCTAGGTTTTTGGTGTCTTGTCGGACTTTGGAATTACTTGTCGTTGGTCCTTTTTATTTTCCTTTGTCCTTGTATTTGTTTCCTGCTATAGAAGATTTTGGTCTTTTGTATTGGATATGATGAGAATGCTATGGGGGTGTCAACCTAGTTGAAATGCCCAGGTGCACTTATTGATCCATCCTCTCTATTTAATACTTATTTGTATCCATTATCTTGTTTGTATCTTTTCATTCACTTAATGAAGAGTTCGTTTCCTTCTTAAAAAAAACAGAGTTAGGAATAGAAATGGAATTAAGGGATGTGAAAAAAGAATATGTGAGTGAGGACAACTGATGATATAAAACAAATGGAGAAATGGGATAAGTACAAGTGTGCTTACCTTTCTGAAGGGCTATGGGAAGATCATCACTTGGTCCTGGATCAATTGTCGAAGAAGTCATTGGTGTAGGACAGGTGCCGGAGGGTTGTTGTGGAGGTCGCCTGGAGTAGACTTGAGTAATCGGTGGACGAGAAAGAAGAGACACAGTGGAAGACAGAGTAGATGATGATATGGGAGAGGTAATCTCATAGATAAAAAGATTATCATCCTCCCCCTGACACGAACTCAACAAGGATGGACTAATGGCATATCTTCAAAAAACGTAACATCAGGAGAGACAAGAGACCGATTAAGAGTAGGACAAAAACAACGATACTCTTTTTGAACACGCGAATAGCTTAGGAATATGCATTTCAAGGATTTGAGATCTAACTTGGTGCGATGAGGACGAACATCCCAAGCAAAACAAACACAACCAAATATTTTTGGAGCAATAGGATATAAAGATTTGGTAGGTTAGAACACGATAAGGAATCTCACCATAAAGAACAGAGGAAGGCATTCTAGAAAACAAGTTGTGGAAATAGCATCAACCCAAAATTGCTTTGGAACATGCATTTCAAAGGATAATGCACGAGCAGTTTCAAGTAAGTGTCTATTCTTTCGTTCAGCAACCCCATTTTGGGATGGAGTGTCTGCACAAGATCATTGATGAATGATGCCATGTTCACTTAAGTACGATCCAAGCACATTAGAAAAATATTCGTTAGCATTATCAGTGCGCAAAGTTTTCATAGAAACATTGAACTGATTTTGAATTTCAGCATGAAAAGCACAAGTGAGATAATAACTCAGAACGATTTTTCATTAAGTATAACCAAGTCAAACGAGAATAATTGTCAACAAAAGTAACAAAGTAACGAAAACCTGTTTGGGACACGACTGGGCACGGACCCCAAATATCAGAATGAACTAATTCAAATGGAGTACTTGCTCGTTTATTGACTCTAGGACTAGAACTAAGACGATGAAATTTAGCAAACTGACACAAATCACAATTCAAAGAGGACAAAGATCGAAATTCTGGATATAGTTTCTTCAACACGAATAAAGATGGATGACCCAAACGACAATGAACTTTTAACAGAGATGTAACTCCTGAGCAAGCCACAATTTTCGGTATCTGGTGATCAAAAAGATAAAGGCCCCCTGACTCATATCCTCTACCAATAATCTTCTTCGTCATACGATCCTGAAACAAGCAATAACCAGGAAAAAACGAGACAACACAGTTAAGGTCATGAGTAAGTTGGCTAACAGAAATTTAATTAAAGGATAGTTGAGGCAAATGTAACACAGAAGACAGAGAAAAGGATGGAGAAAGGTTAATGGTGCCAAAACCAAGGAAAGAAGATGTTAAGCCATCTGCCAAAGTGACAGATGGGGAAGAGGCAGGGGACAATGGTGTAGAAAATAAGCTAGAATTACCTGTCATATGAACTGTGGCACCAAAGTCTATGACCCATTTGGTAGATGACGTAAGTAGACATTTCGTATTACCTATGTCAGCAATGGTGGCAGTAGGATTAGATGAAGATGATGCTTGCAATGAGTCCTGGTACGCCTGAAATTTAGCAAACTCCTCTATGGAAATGGTAATTGACTTCTCCGTCATATCACTGGTGGAAGCTATCTGAGCATGCTGAGATCGTTGATTCTTATACAACAACTTCCAACAGTCACGTTTCAAATGACCAGGCTTACGGCAGTAGTTACAGACAATCTCCTGAGAATCTAATTTTCAGTTATCATAATTAGTTCTTTGAAAATTGTTATCCATCCCTCGAGGAGCCCTGGAGTTATTATTCTTGCTAATAAGGGCGCTGCTGGATTGAGGAACAGATAAACTGGATTGAGAACTCTCAATACGAAGAACACGACTGAAAGGCTCTTCTAATGACGGGATTTTAGAGTCAGAAAGAATTTGTGTTTTGGCCATTCCAAATTCAGGTAAAAGTCCATTCAGAAAGATCATAACGACCATCTTTTCCCGCTGAGCTTGTTGCACTTTAACATTTGGGCTGAAAGGTAGTAACAAAGTAAGTTCTGCAACTATTCTCTTAAGTCTCATAAAGTAGTTGGTCACAAACTCTACTTTCTTTTCGGCGAAAGAATTGCATACAAACTTCAAACATTCTATGGACTTGCTCTTCACCTGAGTAGAGAAATTCTAAAAATTCTAAGAGCTTCTTCACTGAATTACAATGATCGACCAAACCAATTACCTCGCTCTCAATTGAATTTTTGATCTGAAGATGAAGTCGAGCGTCATCACGAAGTCAATCCTTCTTCTGTTTTTCATCTTCATGTGGGTCTGCAGTTATATGATCATCCATATCCGTACTTCGTAAATAAAACAGAATTGTTCGACGCCAATCATAGTAATTAGATCCATTTAACTTGTGTTCTGTGATCTTTGAGGCTAGGGGAATCACATTAGATATCACTAAATTCTTCATTGCATCCATAATGAATTTATACACGGACCGTAGCTCTCACAAACGGAACGAGAAGAAAGAACCAGAATAAAATTCTAGGGTAAAATCACTCCAAATGATCAAAACAGCCACAAAATTGACAAAAAATAGTCGCAAACCCTAGAAAACTAAAGATGTATTCTTCAAATATCTTCACGGCTGAATAGTTTTCGATGGAACCAAATGCACAAACTAATCAGGAAAGAGGACCTGAGACGAACCCAACTGACCGACGGCGAAACGAACCCTCCACGCGCTCCCACGCACTGGCGTGTGGCGACGGAGCAGTTTTCTTCCTACGGCACGTGAGGCTCACGCGCAACGATTTCCGGCAACCAACAAAGACAAACGACAACGGACGACGGCAGCGCTCCTCTTAAGGTGGGCGGTGTAGACAAATGGCCACTCAAACGTTGTGACCAAAACTTCAAACCCTAATTTGTGTGGGAGGCTAGCCGTCAAAGGAATATTCTAAAGTTCTAAACCCTAGATGCTCTGATACCATGTACTCAGTAATCTAAAATATATTCCTCTCATCTTATTAAGAATAAAGTTACATATGTGTAGGGAACAAGGAAACCCTAGACTAGGTATGTACAATTACAATTAAGGACAATTATATAAAAATGTAAAATATGTATTATAACACAAGGATATTTTTTAAACTTTTGAAAATTTAGGAGTATTTTGACAAAAAAGTACAACAAGGGAATCTTTTATAATTTACCAAAAAACACATTGCTGCTGATGTGTGAATTTTTTTAGACAATTTTTGGCCTTCAGAGTTGTAGCCGAGTTCCCTCCATTTGTGATTAGATGAAGCTTTCTGTGGTTGGTTCTCGAAAGATAAACACTGATTTTGAAAGTATGTTGCTAGGGCTTGGGAAAAGTCTGTTTAAAAGTGTGTCCAGCAAACCATGTATCTAGCCAAAAAGCAGTAGAGGAGCCATTTCCAATAACACATTGTGTATTTCGGTAGACAAGTTCTTTCTGATGAAGAATGTATTTCCATGGGCTTCTTCTAGTTGGTATGCGTTTGTAATCAGCTGCCATAAGATCAAAGTGATGTGACCCATATTTGGCTTTGATCAATATCCTCCAAAGGGCCTCTTTCTCCAAATGAAACACCAGACCCACTTTGCAAGTAGGGCCTTGTTTTGTTGTTTTATGTCGGTGGTCCCTAATGCCCCATCATCCAAAGGTTTCTTTAATTTATCCCATTTTAATAAATGGGACAACTTGCGGTCTCTATGACCAGACCACAAAAAATTTCTGAAACTTTTGTCAATGGCATCAATAATTTTCCCAGGGGCACGGTAGAGGGATAAAAAGTAGATAGGTTGATTGGATAAAGTGGCTTTCAATAGGGTTAGTCCACCTCCTTTAGAGAGAGAATTATGTTGCCATGAGTGTAGTCTTTTGTCAATCTTGTCCAGAACAGGCTGCCAAAAATAGTATTTGGCTTGCCATATAATGGCAGTCCCAAGTAAATGGTGGGCCAATGCCCCACCTTACAATCAAATCTAGTTGCAATAGTTTCCACCCGAGCTTCATCACAGTTGATACCCAAAAATTCAGACTTGTTATAGTATTTGGCTTGCCATATAATGGCAGTCCCAAGTAAATGGTGGGCCAATACCCCACCTTACAATCAAATCTAGTTGCAATAGTTTCCACCCAAGCTTCATCACAGTTGATACCCAAAAATTCAGACTTGTGTCTATTGATGTTTAGGCCAGAAGCATCTTCAAGAGAGTAATCAAATTGATGAGGTTTTCAATCTTTCTTTCATTGTTGATGGAGAAAAGAAGCATGTCATCGGCAAAGAGCAGGTGGTTGATGTTGAGGATGGATTTGGAATATTGTGGCCACAAATGAAACCTCTTTCAGCCCCCCAACAAAAGAATTCTACTAAGACAATCCATGACGATGATAAAAAGGAAAGGGGATAACGGATCACCTTGTCGAAGGCCTCTAGTTGCTTTAAATTTCCCTCTAGGCTTGCCATTTATAATGATAGAGAAATTTGTGGAGGATATACAACCTCTAATCCATCATCTCCATCTTGAGCCAAAACCCTTTACAATCAACAATTCTTCAAGGAAACCCCAATCAACTTTGTCAAATGATTTCTCTATGTCGAGCTTAATGGCAACCCCTTTAATTTTCTTTGCATGCCTCTTCAACAATCTCATTGGCGATCAATGATGCATCCAAAATTTGTCTACCTTCCACAAAAACTGTTTGATAGGTCGAGATGGTAGATGGGAGAATTTTCTTGAGGTGGTTTGATAGAACACAAGAAATAATCTTGTAAAGTCCCGTAGTGAGGCTAATAGGCCAATAGTCTCCCACTTTCTTGGCATCAATTTTCTTGGGGATAAGGAAAATATATGTTTCATTCACATTGGCATTGATGATTCCGTCTCAAAAAAATTTGGCACACCCTAGTCAAGTCGGATTTTGGCTGTTCCATGACTTTCTAAAGAATTTTGATGTAAAACCGTCAGGTCTCGATGATTTGTTAGTGCCCAATGCTTTAATCGCCATCCAAATCTCCTCCTGGTGCATTCTTAACCATGTATTTGAAGACTACTCAATTCAAACTTTAAATCTCAACTGGAGAGCCTTCCTAGAGTCAACTGAATAGAATACTCAACTTTCCTTTTGGCAGATTAGTCCTCACTTTCAGATATATGTTTTGGATTGTATTTGTTATCATGTTTTTATGTTTTTGTTCTCTGTTTTGCTTTGTCTTTTTAGCCTTTGTTCAGATTTCAGATTTTGCCTCTTGTAACGGGGAACTTCCCTCAAGTATCAATAGTGTAATCCTTGTTTCGTTGGGATATGATGAAAGTGCTAGGAAGGTGTCAACCTAGTTGAGATGTCCTAGTGCACTCACTGATCCTTTTATTTATTATTTAATATTATTCTATATTGTATCCTTGAGATTGAGATATTGTCTCAATTCATTATATCAATGAAAGAGACTTGTTTCCTTTTCAAAAAAAAAAAAAAAAAATCGCCATCCAAATCTCAAATTCTGTGAAGGGGGCTTCCAAGGATCTACTTTGTTCCTGGCTAATAGGGTCCCATTCCGGGGGGTGTGGCAGAGATCTATTACCTGGTTTTTTGGCGAAGAGATCCTTGTAAAATGTGATGAATTCAGCCTCAATTTCCAAATCCAAAACCACACAAATGTCCTGGTCATTTAAGATTTATGTGATGCAATTCTTCCTCTTCTTGGCAGCTGCGTACTTGTGGAAAAAGGACGTATTTTCATCACCATTAAGCAACCAGTTTGTTTTGCATTTTTGCCTCCACTTGATTTCCTCATTGGCATTTAAAGATGAAGCTGATCTCTAATCACATATCTTCTATCAACAAGATTGCTTGTGATGGAGCCATTTTCTGATTCTTGATCAATGAGGGTCAATTCCTTCTGTAGAATATCCCTTTGTGCTTCGATGTACCAAAAGAGGATAAATTCCACTCTTCGATTGCCACTTTCAGCCCCTTCAACTTTTGAATAAAACCATGGCCAGGATGCCCAATTAGAGGGTGGCTGTTCCACCAATTTTCAACAAATGGGAGAAAGCTTTTGTGGGTTAGCCACATATTTTCCAATTTGAAGGGTGCAGGTCCTAATTTTTGATTGCCAAGAGTCAAGAGAAGGGGAAAGTGGTCTGATGTTGGCCTATCCAATCGCTTCATGGATGCATCTATGAATTTTGTGATGATAGACTCACAGTGCAAAGGAACGGAACCGGCCTAAGCCATCTTGTTCAATAGGCTGTTTTAAGATATACCATTTGAGATGATGTTTTAGGTTGTTGTCCCTGTTTCCATACCAGAGGGAGTTATCGAAGAGCTTCTCAATGTTTTAGGGTTCTCATTTTTTTACCCAAGACGATCACCTGCAACTTATCATAACTGGCGGGCACACCAGCACCAGCACCCTTGAACAGAGACTACAAAAAAAACTGTAAGCCTAATGCTTTCAGTAGATTTACGTATAGCATAATTACTTCTAAATATTAGTTATTTATCTCTTCATTATTTCTTTTGATATCCTTTTCTCTTATAATTAGTTCCCTTAGTTCGAATTTCTCTTCTACTATAGTAACTCATTATTGTATCTTTTTCATATATGATAATAAAAAAAATCTCTCTCCAAACAAAACACTTTCCCCTCCCCCACGATTCTACTTTCCCTCACTCCCTTCTTCTTTTCCTCCACAAACCTCTTTTGTTTCATCTTCCTCCCTCTTCGATGAACTTCGCCCCTGCTCTACCATAGACCACCCTTGACCAACCAATGCCATTGTCAACTGCCTTTGACCAACCAGCACGTTGCCAACCGCCTCTCTCCAACACAGCTGCCGATTGCAAGATGGGTTTGTGTTTTAGATGTATCCATGTGCGCATATGCATGTCTATCATGTGTCCAATTTTTTTTAACAAAAAGGAAATCTAAAAAAAGACGACACGTATTTTCACATGGACACATGTTTGGAGTGTGTCTAGACGTATTCGTGTCCAATACTTGTTTGACACGAACACTTTGTCAAGAAAAACAAAGCAGGGAGCATGTTTCTGGAGTAGTTTATTTTACCAAACAGCTCTTGCTGCAAAAGTTTTGTTTTGTTTTATTTTGAGATAGAAAGAGAGAGGTATCAATTTGAGTCAGTAACATTTTTTTAAAAAAGAAACTTTGATTCAAGAACTAACAGCACAGTTTACCAAAAATTGTATACCCGATTCAAATACGTTCTCAGTTTGATTCAAAAATGTTCTTTTAAGAAAACTTTGATTCAGGAAGCCACACAGTTAAACAAAAATTGAAATACCTGGCTCAAATACTTTCTCAGTTTGATTAAGGAACATTCTTTTAAGAAGAAACTTCAATTCAGGAACTAACCACACAATTAAACAAAAATTGATAGACCTCGTTCAAATACTTTCTCAGTTTGATTAAGGAACATTCTTTCAAGAAGAAACTTCAATTCAGGAACTAACCACACAATTTAACAAAAAGTATACCTGGCTGAAATACTTTCTCAGTTCATCAAAAAAGGAGTCAGAGAGAGCTATTCTGTATGCGTTAGGTGGTAACTCATTAGCTTCAGCAAGCTCACAGGTTTTCTCAATAAATTCTTGAGGGCTAACAACTGCTACTGAAGATTCAGGGATGAACTTTTGACTATATATTGAGCACAACTGATCTAGAAAATCTAATACTTTCTTTTTGTTGCTGCAAGAATAGGCCAAAAGAAAAATAATGAGTGTTGGGCAGCTAACATAAGCATATGCACTACATAACCCCAGGCCCAGCAAAAGGTAAAATGAACCATCACAACAGAAAACTGAACAAACCTATGCGATGATGCACTAATCTCAAACACCTTGGCTAAAAGTAAACTGGATTCACTGGTATGGTTGCTAGTAGTAAAAAGGAACCCGACACGAGCACTTTTTGATCCTCTCATCTACATCCCAACATTAAAATTTTAATGAAGAACAAATTTTCAATTGATAAAATTTGTGACAATAAACTAAAGTTAATTCTTCAAAAGGAACTAAAGTTAAAGAATATTCATCACACAGGTAACAAATCAAATAACCAGATAGTGTAGGCCTTCTTTCAGCAACTTTATTCCTTTCTTTGAAGCAGCATCAACGACCAAGAGATGGGTCACAGGTTTCAAATCGTCCATAGCTGGTAAATAGAAATGGAATCTCATAAACTGGTACTCTCAAAGCTGAACATTCTAAAATTCAGAGTATGCTTTGTTTGCAAACAACAAGATTTGTTGAATAGAAAAAAGGGAACATAATTCTTACTTCCAGGAGAATGCAAATAGTTAAAGTCATTCAATAAAGACTCTCCTCCATGAGTGGATGCAAACATAGAAACAATACGTGGTTTCCCCTCAGCAATGATCTACATAAAAATTGGGCATAATGATGCAATAAGATCAATGAAATAGATTATACACACAAGCTTCTTTTTTTTACATTTTTCTTTCTTTACTTTGAAAAAGAAAAAAACAAATTTGTTGATGTATGAAATTGCATAGAAGCTTCTCAATCAATCAGCACAAAAACCAGATCCCACAATCATACAGTATTTTGTCAATAGCTCACCTGTGGATTATAGCGACTAAGGCCACTGTCTGATAAGAATTTTTCAAGCACGTCAGTGCGAGAAGATATATGCCCATAATAAACTTGTTCCTGTATCCGAGGAAGCTCTTCATTCATGGCATTTATCAGAGACTCCTGATCAACATAGATGCCAAAACATGATGTACAGAGGAGAAAGTTAAGAGTTGGCAAATCAAACCAAAAAGTATTCGCTTAATCAAATCATTTCATCTAGAAGCAAATAAAGTTAACCCAAGTTCCAGAAAGTGATGGTTATGGACTTGTCAGCATACAGCACTGATGATCATAAAATGTTCGACTAACACTAAAAGAACTGAAAGAAAACAACAATGCCAAATAAAACGATACCAACCTTGTATGGTCAAAATATTTGATCTACAAGAGGACATATATTTAAAGTTTAAAAAATTACCTCGCTAGAATCAAATACAAGTCCATTCATCAAGAGGGAACACTCCGATTTAGATAAGCCAAGAGAAAAAGTAAACATGGAGCTTTCTTCAGCCATATCTTTAAAGGTTTGCTCCTTCTCCAGCTTTAGTAGCACATCTTGAGGAGGAGATTTTGATTTAGGTCTATTAAAACAGAAAGAAGTCCATTATTCTTTATCATTGGTAATAAATAGATTTTGCACTAGTAACCACAAGAAAAAAAAATAGAATACGTGATATTTGCTTTAACATCCAGTAATTCGTATGTCGTATAACATCCAGAATGGATTTCAACATATTCAGTGAACTTACAGAAGTGTTTCCACAAAAGCTCCTTCAACATGATGCATTTCGGGAGGATCATCAGCTAAACCATCTGCTTCAAGCCGTAATTTGTTTACCTGATTCAATTCAATAAGTTCAGCAAAATAACCTGTCTGAAGCCTTCAAAGAAGTATGTAATCCGGTGTAGAGAAAATATACCAAATCATTGGAAGTCAAGCTATGATAACTAGTCTCCCGCACTTATTAGCAAGGAACTTATATGAATCAAAGACAACTTTTTTGGAGGAAAATGAAATAATATACAAGGATATTGGGGGGGGGGGGGGGGGGGGGGGGGGGGGGGGGGGGGGGGGGGGGGGGGGGGGAGGGGGGGGAGGGAGGGAGGGGGAGTGTAAACCCCAAAAGGAGTCCACAACTAACTACAAGAACAGCTCTAATCCAAAAGAATTACATCAAGCTGAAAAGTATAAGAAGTCCAACTAAAGAAGCCATAAAGATGCATTAAACCTCACCACCTCCCAAACTTCCTCCAACAATTTCTCCAACCCTCCAAAAATTAGACTATGTCTCTTGAGCCACACTCCCCACAAAATAGTACAAAAACAAGCTTGCCACAAGCATAATGGCCTCCTTTGGAAAGTGTAACTTGAGAGGAACCAGAGGGTATTCAAGGAGAAGGATAGGCTTTAGAGTAATAATTGAAAGAGTTTTGACATTTGTCAAGTGTTAGGTTTGAAAATCCGAAAGAGTTTTCAAATATGCATACATGTACCCGTCACACTAGCAAATCTACATTTATCGAGGATTCTACTGGGTGAATGAATTCATACCAATGAATGAATCTACATTTAGAAATTGAAATTCTAGACTGACTAAAGACTTCTAAGGTATAACTTAGAAGAGAATATATAATGAAATGCCATGCTGGTCCAGGTCAGAGAATTGGACAAATTTCCGAAGAAAGCAAAGTAGAATATAGTCCTCCAACTTCAGACTTCCTAGAGATGAAAGGTCTAACCAAGAAAGGTAAGTTTCCCCTCGCAAATGGCCCTTGAAAGAAGGTACTGCATGTAAGAGATTTTTAGATAAAAGAAAACATATCATTAGGTAAAACAAAAGCTCTCAAATTGGAATGAATACCTCCCCCCCCCCCAAGAAAAAAAATAGTGCTAGCTGATTAAGAAGATGCTAACCAACAAGACGTAACAATGTGAACAAAGCTGCAGAACATACATTGCTCAAAAACTGAAAGGCTGTCTGAATTCCTTGGTTCTCCTTTAAATAAATGAACAGTTGTATCATCTGCAGAAACAGACAATCATCATAATAAGCAGTATCATTTCGAGTTCTTCAAACCAACACAAAGTACTAAATTGTCCATAGCTGGACATTGTGATTATTGATTAGGCGAAATCTAGAAATATTGTTGACATTGTAAATCATGGATCATAAATTCGAAACCAGTAAAAGAATAAAATAAAAATAAGTTACCAAACTGGATGTATCTGCCTCGGATTTAGTTAATCCATCATCACTGTTTTCAGTTTGCTTGATAAATTTGGAAGAGAACAGTAATACCCCAAATCTAATAGGAAAATTGTTCTCGTAAAATGACAGGATCGTGTCAATTGTCTGCATGTTTGGATTTTAGAATTAAAGAGAAGTAAATGATTAGCAGCAATATCTTTCTAAACAAGGAAATGGTTCAGGAAAAGCAAAGACCTGTAAACCGCAAACTGTTGCAGGATCAAGAACATAAACAGCATGAAACAGGTTTTTGCGGATGTAACGAAGTTGTCCAGGGAAGACTGGCATCAGAATCTACAGGAATTAAAATCAGTAATTAGAGACTTGAAAAATGAAATAAAACTAACTGGCCGTCAAAGCATTGAAAATGAAAATATGATAAGTTATAAAATTACCTCATTGATGTTGCTCCGCCATCGCTTATACATAGCATCTTCTTCCAAGTTGTTGAGGAAATGCACGTGAGAAGAACGAAAGTCCACACGAAGCAAGTCAGAATCAGTTGGAGGTAGACTTGACAGAAGTTTCCGAATAGTATGATGAGGAATCTGATTGTTGGCAACATCAATTCGTTAGCAAACAAAAAGGGCCTTCAACTAAATCTAAACACTTTTAATCTTAGGCGCTTCAACGCTTAAAACTTGAGTAATGAAAACATACTTATAAATAATGCCTCTTCAATCAGGAAATTTAAAAATGAAAAATTCATTGATATTTGGATAAGGTATTTAGCTATATTTTTGATTAGAAAAGGATCTTTTCAATCGTGAGAAGAAATAGTGAATTAACTCTTGTCATTTATCAATAAACGATGATGGATAAAGGATGAAATTGCACATCACAAGATTCTTTTTCTTTTTCTTTTTTCTTTTTTTTTTCTTTTTTTTTTGGTTGCCTTCTCTGACAACAGGAATGGAAAATAGCTCTCAAAGCTCTTCAAATGAGAGCCTTCCTCAAAAATTCACCCCACCTTCCAAGTTTATGTCGCACGTCCTTTTAAAATTGTACAAAAAAAGAATTGTGGAGTTACCAAAAGGGCGTCCAACCAGTAATCAAACAATGAGAGTTACATGAAAGAGGAAGACTTTGGACGAGATGAATAATATTAACCACTCCCAAGAAAATTTTTGGGAAATTTTCAATTTATGCCTAACCTTGAACAAATAATTGTATCAATTTAAACCTTAAACTTTAGCAAGTGTATCAAATAATCAATTAACACCCTTCTTTAGACTTAATTCAAAAAAGATCGTGCGAACCATATAATTGTTTCAATTAAACTTCTAAATTGTTATAAGTGAATCAATTTAGACTTTGTATTAAAATTATATTTAAAAATCATCTGTACATTCAATTCTTACACATGTGTAGGCTTCTTCCAACGTCCGATTAATAAAAATGAATAATTAGAATTGATTTATAGACAATTTTCAAAGGAAAACTTAATTGAGAGTCTAAATTGATTCGCTTATGAAAGTTTAGGGGTTTAATTGAAAAAATTATAAGTCTGGTACGATACTTGTCCAAACTGAATGAATGAAGGGTATAAATTGATGCACTTATGAAAATTTCAAAGTTTAAATTGATACAATTATTAGTTCAGAGTTTAAATTGATACAACCCTTAAAGTTAGGGGTGCAATTTACATTTTTCCCAAAAAAAAATTAACCTTCTCCGAACCTTCAAAGCAAGGAAAATAGAGGAATTGGAGAGTCTCTCCTCTCTCCTCTCCCTCCTTCCCCTTCTCTTCTCCGATCAGTAGCTCTGGTCAGTTTCTGTTCTACCTGATCATTTTTCTTGTTAAACACTCTCTTTTAAATTGTGGAAGTGAAAAGTTGCAACACGAATGGGTTCTAATTTTGTATTTGGCACGATTTTGGTTTTTCCTACGTGGAAGATTTGGAAGTCAACAAGCTCCTTCTCCTCTCGAAGTCTCAACTCAGTTGGTTCGTCGACAATATTTTAGATATGATTAAGGGTTCTACTTCACGCTTCTTTGAAAGGAGCGGACGAGACGGTTTAGGTGCCACAAAATTGTCTAAGTTCCATAGCTCCTCAGCATGGATTATGAGATGCATTGTATGGCCATCTTCTGGGGGAAGATACTTTATTTGTATTCCTTCCAGAGAATCGATGCAAGGTTGGTGTTCTTTTGCGGTAATGCTCCTAGAATTTCGAAAAAATTTCAAAGATCCTACGAAGCCTTTTATTTCGAGGAGGAAGCCATCAAATTTAGTTTTGCCAAACCAAGGAGAAGACTACGTGGACCTTGTGAAGACCTCAAAAGCTCAATAAAGCTCTGTCTTCCCATCGAAGAAACAAAGTACGGATTCGATAGCTTTTCCATGTCTGAAGCATGGCTCTGTTTTAGCACCCGATAAACATAGTAAGCTCCATTATTGGGTGTTAAAGAACTCCGACGTTATACAAGAAGATTTTAGCAAGTTGTGGATAGTTTCCAGATTGTTCGAGTTTAATGATTGATCGGAAATAGCTAAAATGTTAAAAAATTACTTTCAATCAGAGATCATTGTCAATCCTCTGTTTGCGGAAAATGCCTTAATAAAGCTGGACCAAGGAACTTTCGAGGAATTAATTGAGGAATCGGGCAAATGACAGATTTGTGGTTCGTTTCATTTGAAATTTGAGAAGTGGAACAAGTTTGTGCATAGCCGACCATTGTATTCAAAAGGATTCGGAGGATGGATTTCCATTAAGAATCTCCCGTTAGACTATTGGTGTAGACAAACTTTAAAGCTATTGGAGCCTATTTTGGAGGACTGGAAGATATTGCAACAAATACTTTGAACCTTCTTAACGTTTCTGAAGCCAAGATTCAAGTATAAAAAGTTTTATGTGGTTTCATTCCATCTACTGTAGAGATTTCAGATGAGAAGCATGGATTTATTTTTCTATATTTTGGAGACATTGAATTAATTGATCCTGCCTCAAGAGTAAAAGATTTATTTGTTAAGGATTTTACAAACCCAATTGATTTAGTCTATTTGAATCAAGCTTTACAAGATGAAGGATTAAAGGTTGAAGCCTTAGATCCTGATTTGGCTTTTCAGTTACCTTCTCGGCTTTCCTCAAACTATTCAAGAAATCCATCAGCTTCTTACACAAAGGGGGGAAACTTCTCGCCAAAAAAGTCATCGAAAGTTGGTCAACCGGCCTCAATTGAACCTAATTCCAAGACACTACCATTAGAGAAGACAATTGGGTTTTCTTCTATTCCCGATGTGAGTGTTGAGCATCACTTATTGAAGAGTGAGACAGTCTTCGGGGATTTAACCATTTGCCAAAAAAAGACCCTTGGCATCCCTTCGAAAGATTTTCAATTGGTCTTTGCCGCCAAGGATGGAGCTATTTCAACCGATGCACTTCCCAAGAATTTCAGCTCCACACCTGAGTTGTCTCAAATCCGTTCGTTTCCCCAACCAATGAAATCTTCCCTTTAAAGGTTAATGTTGTTGGCTCCATCTTCAATGAAAAAGAATTAAATGCTCGTTCTATTATTCTCTCTCCTGGAAATTCAAGAGTCGACA
Source organism: Citrullus mucosospermus (assembly GCA_030954485.1). Classification (NCBI taxonomy): domain Eukaryota; kingdom Viridiplantae; phylum Streptophyta; class Magnoliopsida; order Cucurbitales; family Cucurbitaceae; genus Citrullus; species Citrullus mucosospermus. Next base: position 10,038,428 of record CM062059.1, on the reverse strand, counting down.
GCCCCTTTGATCAATAATCCCTCCTTCTTTGTTCCATTTAAAAAGTAACCTTGAATCTTTTCCCCCAATAAGTGATTCTCACCCTAAGCCAAAGAAGTATCCCAACTTGCTCAAGCCTTTCCCCAAGCATTTTGTCAGAAAAAAGACTTCATTTCTAAACTCTTGGTCTATGGTCATGAACTCAAATTTGCTTGAGAATTATTGCGTTAAAGTTCAACTCCCAAGGCTTTTTCCAAAAAAGGCAGACATCACTTGCTCGTCTCATGTTTCTTTTTCCCATTCAGACTTTAAAATTCTGGGCTCCAAAGTAAATTTTGTAAGATGCCGTCTCACAAGACCTTTAGAATCAAGAAGAAGTTGGCGAAGAAGATGAGGCAGAACAGGCCTATTCCTTATTGGATCCGTCTTAGGACCGACAATACCATCAGGTACAATGCGAAGCAAAGGCACTGGCGCCGCACTAAGCTCGGGTTTTGAGGTGTTTCACTAGTGATTTTCTCTTCATCCTTTGCAATTGTTTTTGAACCTTTTTAAGCATTAGTTATGGAGAAGACAAGAATATAGAGCTAGATTTCTGAATTTTTTGCTTCTCAATCAAGAAGTTCAAAAAGTAAATTTTGTAAGAGGTCTCCCAGCTAGTTTTTCAAGCAACTACCGCCACAAAAAACAAGTTTCAGAAAGGGATTCGGATGGAGATTCATTAGCAAATGCTAGCAGTGAAGAGATAGAAAATTTTGAATCAAAGGAATTTCACAAGGAAGAAGAGCAAGATGATGGGTTTGGCAATGAATTTCAAGAATTATTTCAATCAAAGGAAGGACACTCATTTAGTAAGGCTGAAGCTTCCTTATTTACTCCCCTCTAAAAGAGTGAAATTCCACAACATCTGCATTTAATCATTGATGCTTGTAGTATTGTTCTTGGTTGAGTTTTGTTTTAGTTGTATGTGCTATTTTGAAGCTGTTTTGGTTTAGTCCTCACTCAAGGACCTAGCGTAGTTCAGAAGAGGCTTGGAAGCATCTTTGGAAGCATCTCTAGTCGGATGGATTATATCATATGTTTGGAAGGTTTTTATTTTGGTCTTGTTGTTGCTCCTCGTCTCTCAGAATTTGCAGGTTGGAGGGCCCGTTTGGTCCTGTTGGGATTCTACTATTGCTGTTTATCCTAGTCCTTTGCTGATTTCCTAAGTCTTTGTCCACGGGTGTTTAAGATCTAAGTCTGGCTCAAACTAAGGGGAGGCTTCTGTGTTGGTATCTTCCGAAGTTAATTCGACTTTTCTCAATTTCAAGCTTCATTTGCTTTCTTCAGCTTTCAAAATGTTGCCCTCCTCTTGGATCAAGTTTTGTTCATTGTCAGTTGTTCTGTTCGTCTTGGTTTTTTGTTCTTTGGACGCTCGTAATTTCTTCTCTTTTATTCCCAAAGTTTAGTCTTTTCATTTGTGTAATTGTTTCTTTTCAGCTTCTAGGTTGTTTAATTGTTGTTTTTTCAGTTTTCATTGTACTTTGAGCTCTTGGCTCTTTTCATTTTATCAATGAAAAAGTCATGTTTCCGTTTCAAAAAAAAAATAGGGTGGAGCCAAAAAATTTCATGAGGGATAATTTTAGTTTCTAACTTTTATATTTATACTTTTTTAATCCTAAAAATTGATTAAGAGAGAGAAATTAAAATCTCTTTAAAATTTCTTCGGGGGCAATTTTTCGCTCTTCCTTCTCTTCTATCTTACCAGTTTACGAGCAAGTCAAATTCTTTGAACTTGCTCTATAATCCATTTTGTTTCTAATTATATATCTATTCTTCAATAAAATATACAGAGAACATTAAGTTTTCCATCGTTTGAGTGAAGAATGTGATTCCTTGTAATCACAAAGAGAACTAAATTCTTTACCTTCAGTTTTGTAAATTGATCTGCCAACAATAGGTCCTGATGGATCATGTCAATCAACCTATAAAAGAGTGGCAGCAGAATTAAGAGATCCCACAGTGTAAACTAAGAACAAAAAAATGTTGGTGAACAATGGATGGAAACTAACTAACGAGAACAACAGGACTGGATAGTGGTATCTCTGTGTAATACGTAAATAATATGCCCTACTAAACAGATACATGTACGCGCATGATCCACTAAATTAACCTATTCAAGTTGTAAGAATCTGGAACTGCAGGTAAACCAAAAATGTCGTTGCATAGTCTAGAATGTTTAAAGTGAAAGAAAGAGAAATATCAAGGGGAGCATAAACATTACAGATAGAGGTCAACATCTTCAATATTGATTAAAGCACCATTGAGAGCCATTAAGGACTTGCCAGGTGGAATCATGCGTTGATTAGCAGTGATTTCATCTTTAACTGAATCATTGAGCTGCAAGACAATCAACATAAAAACCAGAAATATTTATGGCAAAAATATCTGACGCCATAAGGTTACTTCATGCAGGGTACCTTATAAATCATTTACCTTCATGCGAGACAACAAAGAAACAATGCTAGGAAAATTTTGACTTATTTCCTGCATTGACTGCAACGGATCAGAGGCCTGTACTATTCTCTGTGCAGTTTGATGTCCCAAATCTGCCAAAAAGAAAGCAATTAATTACACTTTGAAACAGGGACACCAAGAGGGTATCATACAGTAAACTTCAAAGTCTAATTACCCTTTAGTTCCCACACATTAAGCGTGTCTGAAACAGTTGATGACAATAAATAATCCCTAAAAGCCATGACCTCAGATGTTAGCTCTGGTTTCCGTTCCTACATTGGACATGTAAATCTTTTCGACCTTAGTTGCATAAGCCAAAAGGTCTATCTGGCTAAAATGAACCACAAGTATTCTAACAACACTACTAGATTAACAATGTGAAAACAGATATAAGATGTATAGTTTTTTCTTCTTTCTATTTCTGCTTTTTCCAGACAAGTAAACATCATATTTAAGAGATAATATACACGCTTTCATTATGAGAGGAGAACAATAAACTACAAGAAAACTGCACTACTGCAGCAACGGCCAAAAAACAGACCAAACAGTCCCCGTGAAAATACATTCCAGGGGGTATCATGGGCATAAATTTTTCATCCAACGAACTGTACTGGTACATTTATTTTCTCCTTTTTACATTTTTCTTTTTCTTTGTTTTTTTCTATTTTTTCTTCCTAAAAGAAGCTTGACATATAACTTCGTAAAATTGGGGAAACCTAGGGGCGAGGGAAGAGATCACCCATCCCAGTTTGTTGAAAATAGTGCAAACTTAATTTGCAAGTAATTAAATTAGTTCTTACTTTTAATTTATGTTAATGGGTTTAATTTAGAGCAGTGCCTCCTAAATTGGAAGGAATTGGCCGAATGGCGTAGTAGGAATGATGGAGGAGAATTTTAAGATTAGTGGTAGCAGTTAGTGCATTAGTGGTTAGTTTTTATTTTTCCTATAAATCCACTTCAATAAACACATAACTCAATTGAAGCACTTGATCCTCCGTGCAATATTTTTCTCCATCTTTCATTCTCTTCGTTTGTTGTTTTCCGTACCTGGTATCAAAACATTAAGATTCTTTGTTTTGTGTTTAGTTTAAATACTCGGTGAAGATGAACGGCCGAAACAATATTTGTGTAGCCAAGCTTGCAAATGATAATTACAGCTATTGGAGGCTATGTACGGAAGCTTTTCTACAAGGACAAGCTAGGTGAGAATAGCTCAAAGGGGCATTTATAAAAATTAAAATAAGAACACTAAAAAGCTAGTTCTTGTATGGATGTTTATGAATCTGCTCGCCACAACACCTCACTTTGGTGCTCTTATCCAAAACTTATGAGGGCTACTCTCTTCAAGATATAAACTTAAATTGGGCTGCCTTTACCTTTGCTTAATAGGTTCTTGTTATGTCTTATTATACCATTTTATTGCCAGGATTGTTTGTGTTCTAATTATTTTTATGTTGTTACCATTTTTTCCTTATCTCACACCCTTTTAGGAGTTTTATCTCTTAACTATTAGTCTCTTTTTATTTTATCAACGAAAGATGTTGTCTTTTGTCCAAAAAAAACACTAAAAGTGAAACCCCACTTCAATTTTGAAAATGAGCTGAATAATTGTAGAAAATGTGCTTAATAGACAATAAATAATCAAAGAAATGGTAACCCCTAAAGTAAATATAAGTAATGACCATTGAAGTAAATTGCAGACCATCCAAATCATTGCTTCGTATAATATAATACAGTCTTAAAAAAATGAAAAATATTTTTTTTATAATTTAAAATAAAAATACTAGTAACTTGAAGAAAAACACACCAAAATCTTGGAAAATATGAAGCCTCTAACTTCTTGGCTGAGATCTTCAGTCCGAGGATCTTCCAAAGTGACACCTGCGATCAATAAGGCTATTTCAAGGCATCTTAACCCAGAAAAATCTTTTTTAAAAAATTAGCCAGTGATGGAATAAAGTAGAATGTTTCAACCCACCCAACTGAATCACAGTAAAGCCTACATAATCAATCTATATCCCTCTTTTTTCCAACTAGTATGAGGCGTCACGTTAATAAGATAGAATGCAATTTGTTTTTAATGAGAAACATTTGAATTTTTTTCATAAATAAATAACAGAGAACTTCATTCAAAAACATTTGATTAATGTGAACCCCATTTGATGCGAGTAGAAAAGCCTTTAATAAGCCCATAATTGTTGGCTCTATGGAGAAGCCTACCTCAAGAACTGGAAACCAAGGAAGAAGAACACACAAATTAAAAAAAGGTTGTGTCACAGAAAAGCCTAGAAGAAAGAATGTTGAACTATTATCAAACATGAGAAGGAGCAAAGGCCAACTTGACAACCCCACCAAAAAGAAGGAATGGGTCAGTCAACAAACTTAATCAAGGCAGAATTTCTCAACTTCCCTAAAATGGGTCGCATTCATCCATACTTTGAACAGAAGAGGTCAATCAAGAGTACAACAACCCACCAAATCCCACAGAAGACATGATCTTCTGTAAATCTATTAGAGACCCGCGTAGAAGTATTAAACCAATACCTCTCCAAATTCTCTGACGGTAATCTAGCCAAAGTAAAATCCACATCACACAACCCCAAAAAGACTCTCTAACTCCTCCCAAAAGGTCACCCTCTCCTTCATATTAATATATGTTATATGTTGTAATCTAATAACGCTCAAAAGAAAATAGGAAAAAAAAAATGACAAACATATTCAACATAGTGGTACAATTAATTTTGAATGCTTGTAATTCTTGTTTTATTGCCAAACGGAAATATATACTGAAAATTCATGTAAATCCTAAACTTCAAACACTACAATGCCCACAAAAAAAAGGGAAAAAAAAAAAACCATGTTCTATTGCAAGATTGAATTATAATATCACAAATGAAATGCAATATTGAAAATAAGTATCTACAGATTAGAGACTTCAAACCTTCATGCTGTAGTTCTATTCATAGTTAGGAGTTCTGATTCATAATAAATCAAAGCAAGTCAAAAGAACATATTTCAAAGATACTATTAGCCAGCTTCAATGAAGCTGGAATAAACTTCTGCACAAGGCTGCCTTACTATGTTAAACAACTTCAGAATAAACTGGGAAACTGATCTGACCTTTCTTTATCGCACTATCATCCATAGCCTTGTATTCCATGTTCTTAAGAGCTAATTCTACCCCATAACCACCCAAATTCAAGGAACCTCTTGCACCAACAGCTCCACAGGAATTAATTTTTACTTCACAGCCAGAAGGAATTACAGGTCGAACAACATATTTAACCTTTCCCTGAAAATTTAATCAAACAGCACACAGTGTATAGATATTAGACCGAAAAAATAAAAAATGTAACAAGCACTCCTGTGACAATTAACTATATCATCAATAAAGTTAACAACATTTCACATAATAAACTAGGTTGCAAATAAATGCAGAGTAGGTCTGGAATCATATTGAGATCTACCTCATGGTTTCAATACCAAAATATAACCTTAATTTTAGTTAATACAATGAGATTTTTTTATGAATCTCCGTAATTGTCTGGACTAGCTTACGTGCATCTCAACTATTCTCACAAGAAACCTTCTACCCTACTAAATTTAGTTGCCAAGGTACATCGTAAACTACTAAATCCTAAAAAGGTGGTCATCATGACCTGAAAGCTGAAATTGTTCTCTCTAAGCCCATTATTATTTACATGGCCCTTAGAAAATGAGAATAAAGAGCACAATACTTCCACTGAAAGAGTTGGTGTTTGTAATTTCAGACATGTAATTCCTTCGGCATGAGGGACCCCCCCCCCCCCGCCCCCCCATAAATAAAAATAAAACATAAAACGAATGTTCAAAACACAGGCAATGAACCTCTTTGGCAGCTTTGACAAGGGTGGCATGAAATTGCTTAAAGCAGTCAGTTCCAAGGGCTCCATAAAGGATGGCTACTCTACTTCCAGAAGATGAACCAAAGTGAATGTGGTCAAAGTCATACAAATCAGGTGGCTGTATAGTATCCCCAACACTGACAGCAAAAAAAAAAAAAAAAAAAATTAATCTAAATTTTAAATTTTAAAATATATATATATATATATATAAAGAAAAAGATGATGTAGAAAATGGTAAAGTAATTTAAATATGTTTTCCGTAAGGAAAAAAAGATGAAACCGTAAGAAAGGAGGCAACAAATAAAAATGAAATAATTATCCAGATTACGAATCGAAAAATTCACCTGTTCCATCCACCAATAGTCCAATAAAACTAATTCTTTCATGACAATCATAATAAGAAACTGACCTTCCAGTTAGGGACTTTGACTAGGTGAAAACTTTTCCTGTGTACTTTCAAATTTCTTGGTGGACTTTTTTTATCAAAACAGTTTTAAGGGTAAGTAGTTGCTCTTTTCCATATAATGTAGCACAAAGCCACTACCATAGAATCCATTACTAGTCGTACAATGTTCCTAATTAGAAAACATGTTGTGAGTATTGGATCAATGGATGTATGTATTCAAAACTAATTCGTTTTCTCAAATGGTCTTATTAGTTTTATTCAAATCAATCAAGCAAATATATTCCTTACATATGAATCTGTATCAAATCAAACTCACGAGCTTAATTTATGGGTCAGGTTGAGTTGGCTAATATGTCCTAGAAATGGTTTGTCCCAGTTGAATTTTAATACTGGGTTCATTATAGGATAACAATTCTTGTGAAATATCTACAACAACTTCTCCACCTAGGGTTGGGTTGGTTAATATTACTAACCTTTCAGCAGGATTCTGAAGCCACGTTAGCAATTCTGGAACATCAAAAAATAGGGATCCACCAGTATCCACCCAACAACATTTTCCGCCAGGAGTTTTTGGCTTGAGTCCAACAACTGAAGTGTCTGAAATTTTTCTTTCAAAGCTTTCATTTCCTTCACCAACAATGTTGGAGTTATTTTCTTCAGGCAGAGGAAAGGAGGAAAGCGATTCATCGGCTAACTGTTGATAAAGAACCAATCTAGGGGACGCTGATCTTAGCACGAGAGAAAATTCAAATAATGAGGCCAGAGGTTCATTTAGAAGAAAACGTCCATGCTTTAAAATTTTCTTCAGACAAGCTTTAGCCGTAGAAGCATCAGCATCATTTCCTTCCTCACGAAGCCAGACCTCAATAAACTCCCAGTAAAGGTCTTTTCTTTCTTTAGCAAGTAATTCACTGTACTCAACAAGAATATAGAAGTCATTACGTTGTATAAAACCGAAAACTTCATTCACAGCTACGATGAATATTGTAAAGTATTTGACTGATAATAATTCTCTGATTGCAAATTAGCAGTTAAACTTTCGGGCATTTATTCTTCAATGCCTTAAAATTAAATATAAGGTAAAATACAACAACCCATCTATCAGATAAGACCGTAAACTATGAACCTGTCCACTTTGAAAACAAACCAATGCCACCAACCAAATGAAAAATATTGCTCATACACAAGCATTGCACTCAATGACAATTATTTTCACGACCCTGAATGAGAAAATTGAATCTAACTAAACAACAAATCCGAAAATGGTTAAAAGTCGCCGCTACCAAATAATAAACCACCTCTCCCAATGTCTCCAAAACATTAAAAACAAATGTTGCTGGACTTCATCTACATAACTTAATTTTCTTCAACTAGAATTTCTCATTAAAATTTCATTACAGTAGCTTCAACGATTACAAAGACAATAAAGGGAGAATGAAAGCAAACGTACCCAGCTTCTAGGAGAACTGAAGTGCCGGACCACTTGGCTTGAACCGCAACCTGCACATTCTTGGGTTTTCGAATCTCAGCAAAAACTCCACTACCTCCATAGATTGACAACAACAATACAACGATCAGAAGTCGACACCCAGATCTAAAACAGCTCGTCCCCATTAGCAAATCAAAACCAATCACGATCTTCACTTCAAATGTTGGAATACAGAGTCTCCACCATTGATGGGTTCGAAAAAAACTGGGTGATGAATCAGAGAACGAAGGTTGCTGAGAGTATGAAGTTTCGAAAGTGAGCCTCTCAAGCTCGGCGACGATGGAGAAGACTCCGCAGTGCTAGGAAAAACCGTATGGCCAGTCAAAGGCATTGTCGTCATTCCAAATATTATTTAAGGGTATTTTCGTCATTTCGCGTGGCCGCGTCAAAATTGCCAACGTGGCACTTAGCTATTGGATAACTCTCGACGAAGAAAATTAACCGGATCTGAATTGTAAAACGGATCGGCCCATCACCACCAAAGAAGCCCAATAATTATCAGCCGAAAAGTTGGGCCCATCCATTATTACACATCGCTCGGCCCACAATGTTAATTTCTCGAATTTGTTCCATTTCGTTTTTTTTCATTTTTGTTAAATATGAGCGAGATTTGAATCAAGAGAATAATTAATTAAAAATAGAACTTTTAAGTAAAAAAAAATAGCTAAATTAATATATAGGGAAATGATAAATGCAAGGTTTCAGAATTTGCAAAAATTAAAAAAATAATAATAATAATAATAGAAAAATTAATTTGCAAAATTTTGCGGGACTAAAAAATGAACATGTTGCCAGGTGAAAGAAATATCATGTTTCACCTATATACCTTTCAATCGATCCAAATGTCCAATCATAAGTTGTCATATGACACACTTTAAAAAATATATATATTTCTTTTATATTTTTTCTTGTAATTGAAATGGATGCATGAAAATAGTTGTATCTAGCATATTACTATTGTTTGACTGCAATGATATTCAATATTGACAAGACGTCCGTTAATTTAGTGAAGGACAATGATTAAAGGTGGCTTATCCCTTTATAATCCTATTTTTTACATAGTCCAAAAATAATAATTCAATTTTTAGAAGAAAAAAAAATATTGTTAGTCATGCCCAAATTGCAATTGACCAATTAGGTGGCTACACAACTAAGTATTTTCCTTTATTAAATATTGTGAATACATGTGAAATTAATTGGAGAGTCACATATCATTAAATGGGGTTATTTTGAACGATAATGCATTTTTCGAAAATAATGACAAAAATAGGATAGTTTAGAAACAAATGTCAAAAATAGGGTAGAGAAATCATGTACCCGGTACACGATTTCCCTTAGGACTCGTCAACAGGTTGATCAGCTGCTAACGGGGAGCTGAGTTGTACCTAACGTGTGGACTGGGTCCACGAGTGTAATTTCTCACTTAAATGAAAATTTGTTTCTTACTTGTGTTTTAATTCTTATTCATTTTTTGCATTAGTTTCATTAATTCTTAATCTTTCAAAATGCAATGGAGAATCATTAATTTATTTAGTTAAAGATAAAAGTTCATACAAATTAAAAAGTTTGAAATACAAGTCAAGTGTCACTTGGTGGTCTTCTTCGCGTACATTGTCTACGACAAGGCAAATGCACTTCAAAATGTTGCTAATGGTAAATTACATCATCAATATCCTGTTCAGTGACGACAGACGAAAATTCAACGTGCGCATAATACTCATGTTGATGACCAAAACTGAATGCAATGTCTGCATGTACTTCCAATGACTGTCCAGAAGAAGATGGAATTGGATCATGTAATATGTGAGGTTCCTAGTCATTGTGTTGCTTTGGAATAGCTTCGTCATGTTGTCTCTGTCGTCTACGATGAATACATCTTCAATCAGTGTTACCAACATTGAGTCTCCGTGTATGTTGAATGATATTTTCAACATTTACGATGTTTTGGTCACACATTGAACTCGGGTCTGGTAAATTGTGTTGTAACGAGTAATTGTGCACATCGTGGACAAAATTATTTTGTATGATAAAAAAAATATAAGTATAAAAGAATATTTTTATCATATAATTGAAGAACACTAGCCAATAAGATTCTTACCATGCAATAATAGTAAGCGACGTCAAGTGTGATAAATCTTCTTGTGATTGAGTCATACCAAGACAAGTAATCATTTGACACAGCTAACTCATGTATTATTTCTCCTTGTGCACAACGATCATGACATGCATGCCACAAAGATATATATTCTACATGAATTTGATGCCAATTTTGGACGTGTTTACCTCTTAAATCAATTTGGCGAATTAAGGGAATGTATTACACAACGTCAGTACTGTTTGCTGTAGGCGAACTGTCTCAACACTCGATATGGTTGATGTCACTCTACAATGAGAGAAAAAGAGAAGAAATAGGCATGGAAGTCCTGGACCCCATCCATGAGTCCAGTCAAAGTGTAGGCATGGCAATCGCAGGTGGCCAACAATGTTAGCGTGACAGGTCAGCGGTGTCAGCATGGCAGAGAGCATGCGCGTGGCAGGGTAATCGTGGACCCCGTCCACGATTTCACATACTCATGGACCAGATCCACGATTAAACAACTCTACTTTTTGTATTTTTTTTTTCCCTTCCACCCTATTTTTGTCAATATTTATTAAAAAAAACATTATTTAAAGAAAAATCCATGAAATGATTTGTTGTTGATTTCACATAAATACTTATATGATGTAGACATTTTGTTTCACCAAATAATGGTATCATTCCAATTTTTTATTTTATTTTTTTTATTACAATAATACTTACGAATATGAATACGGGCTCTTTTCAAATATAACAAAAGGAACCAAAATATTTACAAATATAGCAAAATTTCACTGTCTATCTGCGATAGATCGCGATAGACACAAATAGTAGTCTATCACAATCTATCGCGGTCTATTGTAGATAGACTGTGTATTTTGCTACTAGTTGTAGGTATTTTCAGCAGTTTTGTCATTTAAGATAACTTCCCTATAAATTTGAACTTCTAATATATTTTGTGGATGATATTATATGTTAATGGTTAATTATGTTCATTTTTTTAAAAAAATAAAATCCTTCTTGTGTTAAGAAATTTATTTAGAAACTTGAAAGAACTATTAGTTCCTTGAAAAAAAATACATATTTCACCAATAATGAACTAAAATAAAACTTATTATATATATATATATATATATATATATATATATATATATAGCTAAAATATCATTTTGATAATTCTACTTTGGAGTTTGTCCAACTTAGTCAATATACTTTCAAAAGTAGTTTATCGAAGTTATATTTTGTCAAGATTGGTTAAATAATAATAATAATTTTCATGCAATAAAACACAATATCTAAACATTTTTCAAATATATTTCTAAAATGTATAGTAAAAATGTTTAATAAATAAAAAGATTTAAAAAAGCAACAATAAAATAGTTCTATTAACTAAATTTAAGATTTATTGAAAACTCATAAATGAAATTATATATTTAAAAGTACATGTAATAAAATTAAACCAGAGGATCAAAATGATATTTTAATTTTAATTTTTTTCTTTCTTAACAACTTTATGGCTAAGATGCCTTTTGGACAATATAGAAAAAGACTCCTGTGGGTGTAAGCATTGTTGGTTGCCCCCATCACTTATAAATGCCAAATGAATTGGCTTAAAGTATGCATTGCTAATTGGTCCATACATTTATTTGTAGCCCATTCAATTAGGGCCACATGTTTTTGTTTTCCTTTGAAGGTCAAAAGACATGTTTTTGTTTCAATTATTGACCAAATATGTTGAAAAGGAAGGAGGAAAAAAACCTTGGAAAAAAAGTAACTTTTAGGTAAATTTTAAAGCTGGGGTTAAAAAAACAACTCTCTCACAGATAAAATTATTTACTTGGCAAGATGAAGAAAAAGTATTGTATTTTGTTGTTTTCTTACATGGGGCCTTTCATGGTTTACCAAAATTATGTAGGTATAATATGCCTTTTTTTTTTCTTTTTTTATTATTATTATTATTATTATTATTATTACTATATAGAAGATTTGATGGATTTTAAAATGGTAAAATTACGAATTTGGTCTTTATGGTTTGAATAAAGTTAAAATTTAGTTCCTATGGTTTTAAAAGTTAAAATTTGGTTCCTATGGTTTGGACAAGTTAGAATTTAGTCCTTACTTTAAGAACTATTTATTAAGGTTTTATCAAATCGTAAGGACTAAATTCTAATTTTAAATTATAGGGATTAAATTATAACTTTTTTCAAATTATAGGGACTAGATTTGTAATTTAGCTAAATACATCAACAGAAAATAATCCCAGTAAGAATAATCTTTTTTTAAAAAAAAAAAAAAAAAAAACTATTAGAAATTACAATAAAAAATATTCTATTTTGATACTCTTATTTCAACAAATAGTTGGAAAGCTCTCTTATCCCAACTTTATGTGGTCATTTTTCTATTAGATGCTAACAACAATTTTTAACCAACAAAAATAAAACACGTTTTAGAAAAATATTAAGTTAGAATTCCTTGAGAGAATGGGAGCCAGACAAATGCTCTTGTGAGGTGGTTTATTTGAACACATAAAATCAATTTTGGACGAGTGGTTGATTCAATATTGTCCAATGATACCACTTTTGTTGCATTATTGCTGTTATTATTGTTTGAATAGGTATCCTTATGTTTACTATTGTGATTTTAGTTTCGTTGTAATTGACATGTGATTATCGAAGTCGAATAAATTTATTATGTCTCAGAAGAAATTGATGTCTTGAAAATAATTTCGGCATGATCTCTATACTGAAGCTCACACCAATGATAAAAAATTGCTCCAAGATGCATAAGTCGATGAATATAATGTTTGAAGACCTACAAAATTAGAGATGAATTAATTTCGACTATGAATTAAAAAAAGAAAATATTTTTCCGATTTTTGGCTAAATAATAATAAAAATGTTTCTTTTTTCGTAAGCACAATTACTCTAAATTGTCAGTCTAACAAATAGAGGATAGATTTTGGTATAAATACCCTCTAAACACTTAAAAATTTTAAAATGTCGGACAAAAGCAAAACTAATTATTTAAGCTACCATTAGCATCTATGGCAGTAATATTTTCCAACTAACATTTAAAATACATAATTAATGGGGTGCTTTTTTGTTTTAACAAGAAACAAATAGGAAAATTATCTTAAATTGCAAAACTATTGAAATATTTATAACTAATAACAAAATACACAGTCTATCTACGATAGACCACGATAGACTATTATCTGCAATACACAGTCTATTTGAGACAAAAATAATAGTCTATCACGGTAGATAGATAATGAAATTTTACTATATTTGTAAATATTTTGGTTCCTTTTACTATATTTGAAGTAAGCCTGTAACGGCCCAAATTTTGGTAAATCACTTCCTCCCTTTATTTAAAAAGAAAAAAAATTATTAATTATCGTTAATAATAGTTTTGCAGCGGGGGAAGCGTGAAGGGAGTTGAGAGTCCACGGTCAGCAGGAGGCTGCGCCGTTTTTGTTTGGGGAAAGATCCCCGGTTGAATTTTTGACCGTGGGGGGGAGGCGTTTTAGGAGAGGAGAAGGAAGGGGAGGCAGCAAGAAAAAGAGGCAGTTTGGTTTTCCTCTCTGGAGTCACCCTTCGTCGGCCATATTCTCACATTTCCCTGTCACTTAGTCGCAGCGCTCCAGCCCTCACGATGTGGCCTTAGTCGCAGTTCTCAGCGTTGTGGCATCGTCATAGTTGTCGCACCGCAACGTCTTGGTCGTCGCGCCGCAGCATTCCGGTCATCGTCTCGTCGCTTTGCCTCAGGCGCTTGGCGACGCATCATCAACCCTCGACGCATCATCAGTCCGCGTTGCCGCATCATTAGCCCGCGACGCATCATCAATCCGCGTTGCCGCATCACCATAGTCCGCGACGCATCATCAGTTTGCGTCGCCGCGTCGCCCGTCCTCTCCGCGACGCATCGTCAGCCTGCATCGCCGCGTCGCCTGTCCTCCCTACGACGCACTGTCACAGCCTTCATAGCTCGTTGCCGCATTGTAAGGAAGTCGCTGTCTCGCGGACACGCTCGGTAACGCTCGTAACGCTCAGTATCGCTCAGTGTCACTCCATTTCGCTCTCGCAGGTAAGGGACTTACTACCGGGTTTTAGTGATGTATACTGTCTAATGGTGTTGTCGGTTATTTTATGTCGCTATGAACCCATGTTTTGAATGTTGTTGCTATAATTATTCAGGCATGCTAAGTAGTTGTATTGTAGGTTATTTCTCATGCTTATGTGTTGTGACTCTGAAATCTCAACTATAGATTAATTATGTCATGACACGTCATAGGTTGCCTTGTTGTTGTGCCCCATACCCTCACTGTACTATGCTACGAAGGGTGTCCCTCGGGATCACCACCTATGTTCATGTTACAATTTTAGTTAATGCGTACCCTCGAGACGCTTCCTATGCTTATGCCGGGTACGCGGGCGCACACGACAAAAAGGGGTAACAGCTAGGCCCTATAGTGGGTCTTTTACTGAGTATATTTTACTCACCCTTTTTCTATGTTTTCCTTCCAGGTAAGGAGTATGGTGGCCCGGTGCATGGCCGAGGAAATCCGTGATCATACCATGGGACCGTCACAGTGCTTCCGCACCTTAGTCTAGGGTAGTTGTACTTGCATTCATGAAACTATTGTTTAAATGTTTTGGTTATACCAATTCTTTTCTTGAGATTTTGCCTAATAATATAAGGGGTACCCCGCTAAAGTATTTTTCCCCTTTTCCTATGTTGATTAAATAAACTTTCGATAATTTGGCCATTTTATAAGTAAATTTTCATTTGTTTAAAATGGATGATGTCATGTCTACTTGTTTCCATCGTATTTACGTAAATGTTCATGCATGTTGTAGTGACAAGTTAGATATTAAGAGGTCAGGTCGTTACAAAGCCTCTTGAAATAACTTCTGGAGAAGAAAACACTTTTTTTCAATAAAATTATTTTTTCATGTTTGGAAAATTTAATAAGTTAAAGTGAGTATAATTTTGAAATGATCTTAGATATAAAAAGTAAATTTTTAAGAAAATAATGATAAATAAATAAATAAATCTTAAAAATCTTAGATTAGTTATATATATATATATCTATATATATATATATAAGACCTTTTTTCTAGAAACACTTCATAAATGAATTATCAAAATTACCTTTAAACGATTAAACTAATTAAAACGTCCAAGATATGAAATAAGAATAAAAAAACTACAATATAATATAGGTTTAAATACTATTTTAGTCATTGTACTTTTAACTTTAGTTTATTTTGGTTTCTGTACTTTCAAAATTTCATTTTGGTCCCTATACTTTCAACTTTGGTTCATTTTGGTTTTTATACTTTCAAAATGTTTCTTTTGGTCCTTATACTTTCACTTTTTGTTCATTTTGGTCCTTCAATTTTCAAAAAGGGGTCATTTTGATCCCTTAACAATGAAATGAAAATGAAATAACCAAAACTGACACTTTTTAAAAGTATAAAGACCAAATTGAACCAAAATTAAAAGTACAATGATCAACTGAACCTTTTGTAAGTATAGAGACCAAAAAAAAGTTAAAAATATAGAGACCAAAATGAACATTTTGAAATTACAAGTACCAAAATGGACCAAAGTCAAAAGTATAGGGATCAAAATAGTATTTAAAGCTATAATATAATTAAAATAATTAAATTGTTAAAAATATTTTCGAATATATTAAAATAGCATTGTTTATTAGTGATAAACAGTGATAGTCATCTAAATATTGATAGACACTGATACAGACTAATAGACATTGAAAGTTTTTTTTTTTTTTTTTAATTAAAGCACTTTTATTAAAATAAAGAAAGTAAGATAATAGAATTTGATATTGATTTTTTAAATAAAAAAAATACTTCTTTCGGTAAAGGTACACCAAAACACACCCAAAATATTGTGTTGAGTCATTGAATTAATCCATTTACAAACTTGTACTACAACATGGGATCCAAAGGTTTGAAATCTTTGTAACTAAGTTACTTTGAACGTAATTTTAATTTTTATTATTTTATTATTATTTTGACAACACATGAAGTGGAGAGTCAAACTTCCGATCTTGAGATCGATAAAACAAATTTTATGTCAGTTGATTATACTCATATTTTAACAAATTTGGCTTGTATTATTTGCACAATGTTATTAATGTGATTTATACTAACTTTTCGTTTTTTTTTCCTTCCAATTCTTTGTTATGCTCTCTCGTTGTGGTCACTTGATTTAGAATTTACATTATTTAAACAACTTAAATTGTCAAGTTGATAGTAACAATTTTCACATTAAAAAAAAATAATTATTTAAACTAATCTTAATCTTTATCAATAAATTATTTAGAATTATACAAAAATATATTTTGTTTTTTATGTCCTATGGTGGGGCGTTGTTTACATTTACGAAGTTTCTTTTTAAATGAACTATATTAAATTTAAAACATGATAATTTCAACTCTCTTTCTCCTTCCCTCTAATATTTTCAATGACTCAACTTATCAACCATGTCGACTATAGTAAAGATCGTCACTTTGACGATTAAGGGAGTTAAATATGTTGTAGGGCTTTTTTTAGTGAAACAATTGTGGGGATGAGGGATCGAACTTCTCAACTCTAAGATGGAAGATCATGCCAATTAAAGCTAAGCTCACTTTGACATATGTTGTGGGGTTGTTGACCATATAGACAGTAGTATTTCGTTTATATCAAGTGCAATAGTTACATGTAAAAATTTGTAAAATATGTTTTTATTTATTGAGTTCACATCTCAACTAAGTGTTAAAAATTAAATTTGGGAAAGTATGTGTGTAGTTGAATGGTGGAATAAAAAGTTAAGGAAAAACAAAAACAAAACAAACTAGTTTTTTTTTTAAAAAAAAAAACCATAAAAATACATATTTTTTAGGTCACAAAAGATTGCACCAAATACCTATAACTCAACGTAATTCCAACTCTCTGCCTTCCAAAAGAGACTTTTAAACCAGCTCAGTTCAAATCTACACTCCAAATATAAATAATTATTACCAACTCAGCTCACTTCTATAGTAAAAATAAAGAGAATCGTTATAGACATAGACAATTACTATTTCTAGATAATTATTACCAACTCAAATCAATTTTACACCACCAAAATACTTAATAATAATTACAAACTCATCAACCAAAAAGTATAATTCAACCATCTACTTTTTTAAGGTGACCACTTCATTTGAAAATTAGATAAAAGAAGTGTGGACATGGTCACATGAAAGTTAATTTATTTGATTGAGTCATGGTTCAATAATCAAATTAGATAAAGAATTATGGACATGGTCACGTGAAAGTTAATTTATTTGATAGACTCATGGTTCAATTATAAAATAAATTGAGAAATAAAATAATTATAATAACTTCCTATATTTCGAAGAGAGATAGTGGATGTTTGTTTACCACTACTAATCTATGTTTAATTTGATATGTCTTAACTAACTAAATTATATTTAAATTGACAAAAATTAAATTAGTCGGATAATAGAAAAATCCAATGATTCATATTAATTAATTGGACAAATTGCAAAACAACCCTTTAAATACAATGGTAGTTGCAATTATTACCCTCAAACTTTTAATGGTAAAAATTGAACCATTAAAATTTATATATACAGTTGTTAAAATTGAACCCTCAAACTTAAAATGTTAGTATAAATTGGACTCCCTAATGATAAAAAGTGAACTGTTAAACTTGTATAATTGTTACAATTATGTAAATTTGAGGACATAATGTTAACCCTTATATAAGTGTGAGGACTCAATTTTTACAATTAAAAGTTTGAATACATAATTGTAACGACAACCATACTTTAGAAATCGAACTAAACTATACTTATATCGACGAAAAGTAAATTAGTTGGATCATAGAAAAAGGAAATGACTCATGTTAATTAATGAGCAATACTTGGGTGCATCCTAATATATATTCATCTCTATGCATACCCCTCTCATCACTCACACTAAAAAAATTTAAATTATTTTTAAAAAGATAAGAAAAATTTGTCACATAACAAATTATGATTGAATAATTTGGTGAGATGTATAAATATATATATAGTCCAGGATGCATTAGATATTTTTTTAATTAATTCACAAAACTTAGCTAATGGAAAGATAGAAAAAAGTATAGTACTATAATAATACTAACTCCTTTAATTTATTATTTAATATGTTATTAAATAATTAAATAATTAATTATTTATTTATTACGTGGACGTGACTTGATTCTTAAATGTTGGTAGGCCGTGAATAGAAGATGCATTGTAGGACCCCCTTGGCCACCCAATTTGACTGGCACAAGGGTTAGAGTGATGTTACCTTTCACCAAAAGCAAATGAAGTAGGTTTAAATTTTAATAAATAAAATAATGACAGAACAGTCCGTGATTCCATGGTAAAAAATCTAGACGTCCGCTGACATTGTTTGTAATTTCATATCGTTCAAATTAATTAAAGTAGAAAAGAACAAACAAATAAAGCCATATGGGTTGACGCTTGGCGGACCGTATCATACTACTGTGAACCATTTCATTTTAGTATGTATTTTGTCGGTCTACCCAATTTAATTTTTTTTTTTTTTATAAAAAGAACATATACCCTAAGAAGAAACTGATAATACATTTTGTTAGGGTGAATTTTGATATCCTACAATAGTTCAACGACCAAAAAGAAAATAAATCTAAGATAAAATAGATTTGGAGCAAATAAGTTTATGTGCAATTAATCATTAATCCAATTAGATTTAACTTAATTTATGTAGAATAAAGAAATAATCATCTCATCCCAATCATAAGAGACAAAGGTAAACTTCAATCATTCTTTATAAATACATTACTATAACTCCATATGAAGTAAATTGAACTTCATCTAGAACTTAAAATTTTAACTTTTTCTCTATTTTATAGTTTTTCATCTCCAGCTTTGGCATCGAAACCATTTTTTTTCTTTTTTACAAATTTTCTCTTTCCTAAATTATAAATTTACCATTATTGTTAGGTGAAAAGTCAAATAGGTGCATTTTCTCCAGCCCTAATCTTCACATCAACAAATTTGAAAATTTTTAAGACTAACAAAAAAATAAATAATATATTTGGTGGAGATGATTTTCTGACGTGATTTCTTTAGCTTGTCAAATGCGAACAATTGTTGCTTGTTTTCTTACCATATATTTTCTTACTATCTCATAATAATATATATCAAGTTTATTGTACGAATTGAACAAAAGGAGAAAAGAGTATTTATATGAAAAATAAAATATATACACTAATGGTTAGAACATTTGAAAATCCATTTTTAAAAGTTTAAGATATAAATTCAACTTTTGAAAATTTACAGTTATACCAAAATTTTTTATCTAGATGGAATTGTTTTTTATCCACAAGTAACGGACAAAGTATTTTTTATTTTTTACTTTTTTTAAAGTTTCAAAGTATTATCAAAAATTTTGAAAATTTAAGAACATTTTAAAGCAAAATACAAATTTCATATATGTCTCTGTAGTTTGGGTAATGATTTGAAATCTTAATCATTGCATATTTATTTTGATCTCATAACAAATTAACTTTTTTTTTTTTCTTTTTGCAAAGGTGTAAATAACTTAAATTATTATTATTATTTTTTAAAGTAGAATAGTTTGGTCTATAAATTCTAACCATATTTAAATTGCTAACATGTATTTTATGTTAGTTGAATCAAATACATTTTTGCTAAATTACTTCTCAATTAGTTAGTATTTTTATTATTTTATTTATTTATTTTCTTTTATTAGTAGATACTACCAAGTGGATATATAACTATCCCATATATCATTATTGTGCCTATAATCAAATGTTTAATATCATATATTTTATTTTTAAACACTTATATTAAGAAATTTAACTAATCCAAACAATTAGGAGGGTTGTGTTAGAAACACAAAATTACAAACTATAACGTGACAAAATATACTAATTATGAATAAGATTACTTGATTTGATTTAATATTCTTGTTCACAATTTGTATCCTTACATCTCTCAAGTTGTACTATGAGGATAGTTACAATAGTAGTCTTCGAAGAAAAGTAGATATCGGTCTAAATGGAAGATTCGACGAGATGGTAGCTAATTATTTTTTTAAAATATATCTCAATTTATTGAGTTGACTGAAAAAAGGAATGATAAAAATAGTTCATGTTTAAAACATGTGCTTGGTATAGCAGTGCAACAAGGACTAGTACTATATAGTATAGTTTCTATTCAAAAATATTTTCAATATAGATCAATGGAAAGCATGAGTGGATGGCTAAGCTAGGTTAGGTAAAATAACAAGTCTTTGGTGGTGGGAATTATTTAAGTAAAGATTTCCCCCTTTTTTCTATTCTTAACTTTTCAGTTATATATTAAAATAATTTCCAAAGAAGTGTTCAAAAAATTTTCATGTGTAAATATATTCATTGAGTTAAGGTTGGAGATGAAATCTAATTATGGTCAAAGATCAAGAAGCTTAGAACTTCCATTTGATGCACTTGAATATTATGCCTATGTTATGTTGAGGGGTTCAAAAACCTTGTTGATTTAAAAATTGTAAATTCAGGAATATTTAGGAGTGATTCTAACATGATTAAAATCACTTTGTTGTTTTTAAAAGTATTATGAAACATATTCTAAATGATTCAAAACTAGTTTTGATGAAATAAAAATTGCATTTAAAAGTGTAATACTAAACATTAAACTAATTTTGAGGGATCAAAGACGTGTTTCGAAGTGATTTTAAACGTGATAAGAGAGGTTTTAATAATTTTAAAATCACTTCCAAATATACAATCTTATAAATTGAGTTTGGTTTCAACAATTTGAAAACTACGACTTGAGATAGTCAAAATCTAAAGTTTAAGGAAAGTAAGCCGAGTTACTTAAAATTGTTGAGTTATACTTGTTGATACTAAATTTGGGTAAATTTATATTATGGAAGGAGGTTTCATGTTTGAGAACATCCCTAAATCCTCTCAGTCTCCTCTTAGGCTAAGGCTGAAGCCCAGTTTAGCCATTTGGCCCTAGGCTTTGTTAACCTTCTCATTGTTTCTTTTTTGTAGAGCCTGAGCCAGGACGGAGGCGGCGCACGTGTGGGGAAAGACCTTTTACTCCCACTCTCTCCACTTCTACAAGCCCCTAGAAGTGTATAAATATATATAACCTCTCACCATTCCTAAATCATCAAATATGGGACAAAAGAGATGGATGTAGTTGTTGCGTTTAAAGTATATGATGCGTTATGCGTCTATTGGCCTAATGTTGCGTTGAAAATCCATTAACACGCAATTTTTTCTATAAAAACCCAAGTGCAAGTTTAAATAGGTTTTCTGGAGAGTTTAGGGTCGAAAACAGAGATTTGTAATAATTCAGCGTTAAAAACATTCTTTGATTGATGTGTTGAACTATACAATAATTACGAATATGTGCATGGTTGAATTCTCTTTTCAGTATATAAAACTAACTTTATACATAATGAATTGATGGATGAACATATGGGGTGATGATGCAGGATGGAAGATGGACGAAATTGTCAAGTACAAGTATGTTCATACAACATGCGTGGAGGTGATGGATCCATGAGAAAAATGGGGTTGGGATAACTTAGCTAGTATATTCCTCAATGTTACTTAACTAAGCTTTCATGTTACCAAACTTAAGATTGAGAATGCATCTCTCGATGCTTCGACACCATATTAATCTTATCTCTATGATGTATTTGTGAGTTTTTCATGCAAAAGTTGAACTTTATCTCTAAAGTCAGTTCTTTTCTTGTTAAATGACTAAGATTAATCACATACTTTCTCAAGCATATGATTATACTTACTTAAACCTATTTGTTCAACAGATTTAGGCAAGTTTGAAACGCTCATTTAATCAAGATGAAAACACACATAAGTAAAACTTGGAAATACTAACTTCATGCACTTAACCATTAAACATTCAATCATTCACATGGTGAAAAATGTTAAAGATGAGGGGAGATGGAGGATTATCGAATTTATATTAAGAAAATAAACAAATCTTTCGATTGTCATTAACAATACAAGAAAGAATGATAAACATAATGAAGAAATGGAAATGAAAGTCGTCAAGTCGCCAATGACAATGTCTTGTTTCTTAGAGACTTAAGATGGTGACTCTTTGATACATAATTCGTATAGGGGATGGACGGATTCTCATTCTCTAAGAGACGACTTTGAAAACTCTTAGATCTTCTCGCATAAGAGCTCCAAGTGGAGGGTGGTGATGGAGGTTGAGGGGGAATTTGAGCAGATTTCACCACTGTATTTCTCTTTGTCTTTAGCATGAAGTGCATTGGGCTATTTTTAGGCGTCCAAAAAGGTAGTATCGTGATGACTGGCACCTTTATATTTAATTCCATGCCTTGCTGCGCAGATTTCTTCGCGTCTTCAGTTTATTGGATCTGTCATGGTCTAGTAAAGTCAGTTACCCACTTGCATATTGACATGACAATTGCCGC
This sequence comes from Citrullus mucosospermus, assembly GCA_030954485.1. Lineage (NCBI taxonomy): Eukaryota > Viridiplantae > Streptophyta > Magnoliopsida > Cucurbitales > Cucurbitaceae > Citrullus > Citrullus mucosospermus. The sequence goes on along the minus strand of CM062059.1, from coordinate 10,015,570 downwards.
CCAAGTGTCTGAAATTACTTTTTCTTCTCGACGCATTGATCTTTGGACATTGTGGCCTTGATGATTCTGGTAGCATATTTTCTTTTTATACTTTTTTTTTTGTTTCTTTTCAGCTCTATCTTGCGTTAAAAAAGGTATAAACTCATAATTTTTAGAATAGTTGTTTTTATAAACATAGTAAACACAGAGTTATTGATATTATCTAATTCAATTACCAAAATAATGTGTTTATCTTCAATATTGTTCCAATTACCCTAAATAAAGAATATAATAACTTATTTCTACAAATTATCAGTAGTTTTTGGCCTTAGGCCTAATGACATGTGGGTAATGCTCAACATGGTAGTCAACACCAATTATCTCATAACACGATTCATAATTGAATCATAGTAGTTTATCTCATAATGTGATATGTGGTTGAGGTTTATTGAGCAAGTAATGTACTCCATAGAATAATTGCAAAATCTCGACTATAACATTCTAGATAAGTAAGAACAAACTCTTGATGTCATAAAAACAAAATAATAGACGAATAGTTGACCATTTGATGAAAGGTTTAGTGGTTTTCCTCCTTAAGAGGGGATTGTTAAAAAAGTGGAAAATGTCACATATTGACTAGAGAAATGAACATGAAGCTACATGACATACTTGTAACCACAACCCATTAATGTAATACGTTTTTTTTTTTAAGTAAACTAAAAAGGTTAAATTACAATTTTAGTTCATGATATTTAGAATTTGTGTCTGACTGGTTCTTATGATTGGTCCTTAAACTTATGTACAACAAACCCTTTAAACTTTTAATTTTAAGCCCAATACAATAAATTTTTAAAAATTCCGAATAAGTTCTTAAATTTTTAATTTTGTGTATAATAAGTTTCTAACATTTCAATTTCAGGTTTAATAGGTCATTAACCTATTCACTATTTTTACCAAAAAAAAAAAAAAAAAATTCAAGGACATACTTGAAATAAAAATATTTTAATTTTAGAGTTACATTCCCATTAGACATCAAATTCAATTTTATGTATACTAATTAACCATTTAGTTTTAATATCTTTTAATATGTTAGGAATCTATTTGACACAAAATTGAAAATTGAAAAATATATAATATGAGATTTAACTCATCAGACATTTTAAAAGTTTAGGTACCAATTAATTATAGATACAAACTTAAAAGTTTAGAAATTAAATTTGTAATTTAACTTTACACCATAGACAAAAATACAACTTTTTTTTTTCGTTAAAATACTATTTTGGTCCCTGTACTCTAAGACTTGTTCAATTTTAGTCTATTTATTTTCAAATGTTCAATTTTAATCTTTATACTTTCAATATTGTTATTATTGAACCAATTTCAATAAAAATTAACTTTAAGAGACAAAACTTGAGATTTATCAAAAAGATAAAGACTAAAATTGAACAAACTTCAAAGCACAACAACCAAAATAAAATTTTAATAATTTTTTCTTTCAAATTTTAGAGGGTCCAAATAGATAGTGATTAGACTACATCTAACCCATGCTCCCTTTTCTTTACGCAATAAAAATAAAGTAAAAACAAGAAGCAGTTATAAATATGATGATCAAGTTCAAAATATTTGCATTGTAATACAAAAAAATTTAACAAATATAGCAAAATTTAGATTTTGCTTTCAAAGTCTATCTATGATAAACTATATTAATAGTAGGGTCTATAAGTGATAGACGATATCACTGATAGAAGACTATCAGTGATAGATTTTGCTATATTTACAATTTTTTAAAAAATATTATTATATAATTAATTATTATCTCTAAAATCATTATCTAATACAATTACACTAAAAACAATTAACAATTAACAATTGAATCTTATTTCACTTGGTATTGCTTGGACCGCACAAAATATAGAAGAACTCCGACTTTATTATTATTATTATAATTATTATTATCTTTGTCTAAATTTATCTGGAGAAATGGAGTTTTGATTGATTGATTGGAAGCCTCCACGCCACCCCCACTTCATATGTCTTGTCAGCCTTCGATATTTAGTTGGAAAAAAAGAGTCAAAATCATTCAATTCCATATTTACAAATCAAAGTCCAAATCAAAATCCAAACTACCAATATCAAAGAAGCTTCCCCTAATTTCATACAAATCAATATATAAAACCCCATTATTCATAGCAATCCCTCTTAATATATAACTCCAAATTATTAAATCTCCTCTACAAAAATAACCCCCCCCCCCCCCCCAAAAAAAAAAATCCCAAAACATCTTGAAAGGACCACCAACCCAACTTTCCCCATCATCCACAATAATACCACCTTTTCACTCTCTCCCTTTAATTTCCTCATATATACCCCATCACCATTTTCATTATATTCTTCTCCCCAAAAAACCCCATCCCCATTTCCCCCTCTCTCTAGCTTTGAATTAACATCATGGAGATGAATCTCCCCAACTACTGGCCGGCCGAGAAAAATGGCGAAGAGAAGAAGAAGGAAGATCATAAGCAAGGAAACGAAGATGACGACGACAACGATAGCGATAGCGACATGCCGTCGTCGTTGAGCCTTAGAGAGCTTTCTAAGGTTATACTTCCACCTTTGGGAGTTTCAAGCTTTACTGATGACAATAAAGTCCATTCCAATAGATGGATCATCTCCCCCATGAGCTCAAGATACAGGTACTACACATACAACACAACTACTCACTTACTTACCAACCTCTATACGGTTATTGTTTGTCACTATGTCAAACGAAACTCTTCTAATTTCATCTATATTACTAGTGAGATGCATAAAATACATACATCTTTATGTAGTTTTTATTTATTTTTTATTTATTTTTTATTTATTTTTTTTATTTTACTTTGGATTCTATTATTTGTAGGAGTTAATTTAATTTTTTTTAAGAATATTGCATCACATATTTTAAACGAAAATTAATTTTTTTTTTCTTTTTGCTGTCAATTTAGTGGACAAGATCCGTAATATTATTCTTGAAGTTAAAAATTTAATGTTGGATATCCAAATTTGTCGAATTGAAGAAAAAGGTCTACACTCACTAAATTTTTCTAGTGTAATATATTTTCAGGAAATTTCTAGTGGACACATTTGCTTTGACTTGTGGTAATTTGAATGAAGTGCATGAATCTGTTTTAAAACAAGTGGCTTAAATGCGATTGTAATATATTATATATATATTTTGGATCCAACTGACAAAATATATTATTCTAAGGAGATTTTTGATTGCTTTTAATATTACGTTTTAATTTTTTAATTATGAGTAGAGATCTATATTTAAGTAAACATCCATTTATATCTATTTAAAGAGAAAATTTGGAGATTCAAACTTTGATTTTAGAAAGATAATAACATGCCAATTATTATCAAACCACATTTATGACTTTTGTACAAAGTGTTAATTTCTCAAATATTATTAAAATCTTGTATGTATTATGTAAGATGAATTAGTTAAATGTACTAACCAAAATAACAATTAAAAAAAAATAGGTAGAGGTCAATATTTATTTATTTTATTTGTTTATTTTTTTTATATACTATTTGACAACTACCGACACAACAGTAGGCTTTTCGGTGGTACCAAAAAGATTCTTTTCCATTTAGAGAAGGTTTTTCCAAATTATTTCATGATTAATTGTCTCTATTCATAAAATAAAAAGTATTATTATTATAAAAATAATTGCCTCATTCAATGCAAATTTATGGGGTGGAGAATTCTACAAAATAAATGAATGAATAAGTCAATAAATTTTACCATTATTTTCTTTTTAGTTTAGACCACTAAATCTTCATCCATATATATCTTTTTTATTTAATGATAATGAAAATGAGAGAGAATCAATCATACATTAGGAAAAATCATATAAGAATTCATATGATAATGTTTTGTTAAACTTCATCTAAAATTGAATTTGAGATGGTAAAAGATTATTAATTTGAGATAGTAAATTCACGAAGATGTAAAAAAGGAAGGAAAAAGAAAGATAATCCTTATCCATAAAAAAGGGGGGGGGGGGGGGGGGGGAAGAAAGAAAGATGAAGAAAAAGAATTGGTCCTTATTCTTTCATAAAATAATAATGTGAATATTGGATTTATTTATTTTGGAGAAAGTTATAATTCTCACTCTCATTAAGTAATTGGGTGAGAAAGATTGTCTTTTTAAAAGGAGAAGGTATCATTCTCTCTCTTTTTCTCTTCTTCTTTCTTTTATAATTTATTTATCTTTCTTTTTTTAAATTCTAATACATATACCAAATTGAGCCCATCAACTTGAAAAGTGATTCCCTTTTGCTATTCAATACAGTAAACTATAAGTTCTTATCTATCTATTTTAGGCAAAAAGAAAAATTGAATTTATTCAAAACTTTTATTATTATTTTTTTCCCTTGAGAATGCCTAAAATATTAATTGAAATAAAAATTTTAAATATAATTTATTTTCCATATGAAAATTTGAACTTTCAACTCAAGAACATACATGGTAATTATTACTAAATTTTTATTTTAGATGAATTTGAATCATCTATTTAAATTTGCTATATTTGTAAATATTTTAGTTCATTTTGCTATATTTAAAAAGAGCCCTATAGATTATTCTTTATAGCACATTGAGTAATATTCATTTTGAAAAAGGACACCTTTATTATAAAGTGATTGTCACAAAAAAGAAAAAACATTTTTTCCATTGTTTGAATTTAGCTTTTATTTGGTCCCTAAATTTCAAATATTACATTTATAGTCTTTAAATTTTGATTTGGATTCATTTTAGTCCATATGTTTCAAAATATTATAATTTTATCGGTGAGAATTGAACTTTGTTTCAATTTGATTTTTGAGTTCCAATATTTACATATTTAACCTTAATTTTTGTTAAATGCTCGCTTTCCATATTTAATAGTAATGTATATTAATTAATTTAAAATAATTAAAATTAATTTAAATTCACTTTTCCATTAAATTTAGAATTTAACTTCATAATTAATTAAAACACATTAACGCTCGCTGAAGACTAGAAGCGAATATTTAGAAAAATGTTCAAATTAAAAATGTAAATATATTAAAAAATCAAATTACGATAAAACTCAAATCTCAAAAATAATAATTTTATATTTTAAAATTTAAAGATTAAATTAAAACTAAACTCATAAAATTATAACATTTCAAATCTTAAAAATCAAATAAAAACTAGCTAGAATATAATATATTTTTTTGGAAAAACAAATATAAAAGAAAAAGAAGAACGTGTGTAATTGAATTTCCCAACGATTTGTTTTTTCTAAGATCTATTCAACTTTTTCATCATCATTCGATCCGTCAAATCAAACCCGCTTCATTTTTCTTCCACAAATAAACGAATGAAATAAAATTAAAAGAAGAATGTTCCCAATTTTTTTTAATAAAATAAAAAAAAAATTCTCAAATTTTTATATATATATATATATATATATATATATATATATTTTAATATATATGTAATTTTGAATTGGGTTGGATTGGGTCAACTCGATTTTTTTAAAAGACAATCTAAGACTCAACCCAACCCAACCAAAGATTAAAACAAAATTAACCTAACTCAATTTTTACCTTTTGAGTCGGGTAGACCGAGTTATTTGGGTTGTTGAGTCTTTTGAACACCCTGAGAAATTGATATCAACATCTTCATAGGGGAACATCAAACTTTAGGATTAATGTGATCTAATAGAGATACTATTTTGATTTAGGGCATGTTTGAAATTGATTCTTAAAACCACTTTTGACAGTTTTCAAACTATCTCAAAACATGAATTTGATCCTTCAAAATCAATCATTTGAAAAATTATATTTAAAAATATAAAAAATAAAAATTAAATTAATTTTGAGTAAATATGGAAAAAAAATTTAAGCATTTCAAAATCATATGCAAACATACATTTTAACATTAGCATTTTAAAATTTTAAACTATAGAAATTTGTTTATGCATTATATGTTATTGAAATCAAACGGGTTGAAGGATCAAATAATGACAAATAAAAAAAAAGAAAATTATTATAAATAAAAAATAACAAATTATTTTGGAATATAATTTTCTTTATTGTACCTTTATAGTTTGAGCGATAGAAATTATCGCCTTCTATCTCTGATAGAGATAAAAAGTATTTATAATAGTAAATAATTGAACTCATTTTGTTAGGTTTGGAAACTAACACTGTCACGAAGTATGATAATGAGAGGCGATTTTGCAGGTGGTGGCAGTCGTTCATGGTGGTTTTGGTTGCTTACTCGGTGTGGGTTTACCCATTGGAAGTGGCGTTTATGGACGCAATTCCCAAGCGCCAATTATTAATTGCAGACAGTATTGTCGATCTTTTCTTCGCCATTGATATCTCCTTCACCTTCTTCGTTGCTTACATTGATCATCACACTCAGCTTCTCGTTCGTGATTCTAAGAAGATAGCTATCAGGTTAGAATTCTCCATTTCCCCCTTTTTCATGAAGGGGTTTTTGAAAACTTGTTTTTGGTTCGATTTTTTGTGGTGGGTATGGAACAAATCCATCTTCTGAGTGTAGATTATGATGATTTTGCTTTGAAATTGGATGTCGTTCGTTGGATATTTGGAAGTTCTTGTATGAGTAAGTTTAAGAGACAGTTAAAGAGATATGTATCAGTCTGTTGTTGTGGTAAATGTGTTTGGAGAGTAGTTTTCAATTTTCTTGAAGTTGAAGCACATAACAAACAATGTTAATCTACTTGAAAGAGTTGTTAAATGGTAATTATATTGCTGTGGTTGTGGTAGCTTCTGCCAACCTTGTAATGCTTTTTAATATGTAGTTTCAATCTTAGAAGTTCATCCAATGACAGTTTTAAACAATGCTTTCATTTGTCAAAATGATGTGATGTATGTACTATGGAAATTACTATTACCACTTAGTGCTTTACACTTTGCCCATGATTTGGACAGGGGCAACACCACTTGCTGTCTGTAATCTTGTGAAAATTTCAAGGGTTGTCACATATTTGTGATGGGATTTTAGCCTAAATCTCTACAACTTAATGTAAATGGTTTTCCGTAGGTACTTGTCAACATGGTTCTTGATGGATTTAGCATCAACAATCCCATTTGAGACACTGGCCTATCTGTCCACAGGCAAATATGATCTTTGTCTCCCTTTTGCCCTCCTAGGATTGCTCAGATTTTGGCGATTGCGACGTGTCAAGCAATTTTTTACCAGGTTTGTTTTCACTTTTCAGGTCAGGTTAACTCTTTGATCACTTATTCCAAAAGCTCGAGCCCCATTAATGTTTGCTTTTGTTTTGCAGGCTTGAGAAGGACATTAGATTCAGCTACTTTTGGGTTCGATGTGCTAGGCTCCTATCTGTAAGTAACATAATCTGTTTCAAACTGATTGAAACTGCCTGAAAGGTTGGTTGCAACTTGATGAATATAGGAGTCATTTGTTCTGTTTGTAGGTCACTTTATTTTATGTCCATTGTGCTGGATGCCTCTACTACTTGTTGGCTGATCGATATCCACATGAAGGGAAGACCTGGATCGCAACCTTATTTCCAAATTTCAAAGAGATTAGCCTTGGAGTGAGATATACTTCAGCCATGTATTGGTCTATCACCACAATGACCACTGTTGGTTATGGTGATCTTCATGCTGTGAACACCGCGGAGATGATCTTTATCATTTTCTACATGCTCTTCAATCTCGGGCTAACTGCTTACTTGATCGGTAACATGACAAACTTAGTCGTTGAAGGAACTCGCCGCACAATGGAATTTGTAAGCATTCACATCAGTTCCTCTTTATATTTGTTTCTAAGTATGATTCCGATTGTTTTAACTTTACCATTACTTGAATTGACATCGCATATTTGGTTGATTTGATAATTTCTGCAGAGAAACAGCATCGAAATGGCTTCAAATTTTGTTAACCGAAATCGCCTGCCTTCGAGGGTGAAGGAACACATATTGGCATATATGTGCTTGAGATTCAAGGCTGAGAGCCTAAACCAACAACAGCTGATTGAACAGCTTCCAAAGTCAATTTGCAAAAGCATCTGTCAGCAATTGTTTTTGCCGACCGTGGAGAAAGTCTACCTCTTCAAGGGCGTCTCAAAGGAAACACTTGTGGTGCTGGTGAGCATAGCAGTGCTTTGGCTTCGCAAACAAAGTTTCGAGTAACTGACCTATAACTTCAACTAACTATGCCATAAAATGGGACAGGTAGCGAAGATGAAAGCTGAGTATATACCGCCTAAGGAGGACGTGATAATACAAAACGACACTCCTGATGAAGTTTATATCATTGTGTCTGGGGAAATTGAAATTATTGACTGTGAGATGGATGTGGAACGGATTGTTGGGACGTTACAGTGTGGCAGTATGTTTGGGGAAGTAGGAGCACTTTGTTGCAAAAACCAAAATTTTACATACAGAACCAGAACTCTTTCACAGCTCTTGAAGCTGAAAACAAGTGTACTACAAGAAGCTATGCATATCAAACAAGCAGACAGTATGATCATTGTCAAGAACTTCCTTCAGGTTCGTATATAATTTCATCTCCCTTTTGCCCTAGAACTGGATTTTCGAGTACAAGTCCCCAAAAACAAAACAAGAGAACTGAATTTTGTAGTTTATGCTTGGATCCTGTTGAAGCTTAGGGATTGTTTGAGAGCTGTCTATTACCGAGAACAAAAGTTTTGTGAATATGTGTTTGGCTTAATGTTTTCAAAAAGTTGTTTCTCCTCATTTCCCCCACTAGCTTGTTTTTCTTGAATAAATGCATGTGTTCTTCCTGAAAGATCAAATGGTTATAAATATTGATTGAAGTGTATAACAACTCTAAACTTTTCCATTTGTCTGCATATGGTTTTTCTAATACAATCTCAAGAATGAAAACAATTTCCAAAACCAAATCTAAGTCCTCCCAATCAGTTTCTTTGCGAAGCAGCGACTCGAAGTAGTTGCTCAAGAAAAATCCATCGTTAAATCATCAAATAAACTATTGCAGGAAAGGGAGCTCAGCCACAAAATCACCATAGAAGGTTCGCCCGAAAAAGAGGTGCCAACGTTGATTGAAGAAAAGGATCAAAGTTTTAATTGGAAACACTCCATTGAGTTAGATTTTGCTAGGGTGAACATATACAAAGGCCATCCAGTAGCCAGAAAACAGGCTTCTTGTGATGATCCTGGAAAGCTGATCAGACTGCCACATTCAATGGAGGAGCTCAAAAAAATTGCAGGTAACACTCTAATGGAAACTTCATTACTTTCAGTGAGTTCAAGATCTGCTTATTAACCGAAACAGTGCTTTTAGAATAAACACTGTGACTATAACCAAACAATAAACATCATGAAAATTGGCTAAAAACATTCATCATCTATTTCAAAGTCATATTAGATTCGCCATTTCCTCTTTGTTTCAGAATCAGTTTGATATCTTCCTGACTCCATTTTTGGCAATCTTAACAGGTGAAAAGTTTGGATTTGATGCAAGAAATGCTGTTTTGACAAATGAAGAAGGCTCTGAAATTGATTCTATTGATGTGATAAGGGATAATGATAAGCTTTTTTTTTCATAGTTGCAGATGATAAATCCCTGTAACCAAGGGAGATTTTTCCCTAAAAAATTAGAAAAGGGGGGAAAGTTGCGAAGCAAATCTGCCTTAACCATTCATCTTTTTGTATTTTATTTTAATTAATTATTTTTTTAATGAAAATAGCTGAAAGTAAAGAAAAAGTATATATATATATATATATATCTGCTTCTTTTAATGGTTTGTGTGGGACTAATGTGATTAGAAGCAATTATTTACATGCAGATGAGAGAGTGGGATATTGGTATATATGCTTATGGTAGGCTGTAGCGAGCTTGTTTATGGAAGAGAGAGAGAATGTGTATATAACAAAGGTCTTCATCATTTTCTTTAAAAAAATTAGTTCAATAAAGTGAAGGGTTGGACAATCGATCTTTGAGATGGTAATTAGTACCTAAGATTAAGTGAGTTGTCTCATGAAATTAGTGGAAAATTTTCCTATATTCTACGATGGTATCAAAATTTTCCTCCTCCTCCTCAATAAGTTTGTCAATCCAAATGATGAACTTAATTCTTGAACCTTACTTTCACCCACTATGAGATAAGGGCAGCATACGTGGATACAGTAGAAAGAAGGTGATAGAACAGAATAAATGTAGGGTTTATAAAAATTTTACTATTTATCGCGATCTATTGCAGATAGATGTAATATTTTACTATTATTCGTACATATTTTTAATAGTTTTGTAATTTAAAATAATTTTTCATAAATGTACATATTCTATTCTTGAAAAAAATACATAATATTCTCAAATAAAGAGGAGCTTATCCAAAGCATAACTTTAAGTAGATTAAAACTGCTATTTATCTTTTCTAAGATTCGAGGTTCAATTTTTATTCAACTGACCACAAAGGCATAATCACCGACTAAGAGATGGGTTTCAAATCTTCTCACCCTACATATCGTGGAACTAATATATATATATATATATATTTCAGATTTTTTTAAATAATATTTTTTTAATAAATATTGACAAAAATAGGGTGGGAGGGAAACAAATACAAAAAATAGGGTTGTTAAATCATGGACCGGGTCCACGATTATGGGTGAAATCATGGACGGGTACCATGATTACCTTGCCACACGCATGCCTTCTGCCACGCTGACCCACTACCACGCCTGCTGACGTCGCTGATCGACTGCCACACCTACATGTTAACTGGACTCTTGGACTAGGTCCACGACTATGGAAGTCGTGGAGGGGGTCAACGACTTCCATCCCTATTTCTTCCCCTCTCGGCTGCCGATCATCCCATCTCTCTTTCTTTCTTCAATCTCCCTTCAGCTGCTGTTGCTGTTTGTCGACCGTCCTCCATAGTCTACTGCCACTGCCCCTACTGTACACCATCCGCTATAGGTATGTATACACATTTTTTTCGGATCATCCTATCTCTCTTTCTCTCTTCAATCTTTCTTTCTCTTCAATCTAAATTTTAATCTCCCTCCAGTCGCTGTTTGTCGATCGCCGTCGTCCTCCGCTGTATGCCGCCATTGGCCTTGCTGTCCACCATCCGCTGCCATATAGGTATGTATACACATTTTTTTTTTCAATTATATGGTAAATATGCACTAATTATATGATAAATATCCATAGATTTTATGTGTTATTTTGCATGTATGAATGGACTTGTATATGTAGAATTTATTTTTGCCAAATAGTTTATTTTGTTTATAATTTGAAAGATCTAGCTTGACCTCAACTTTTGATTGTTATTTGGAGTTTATTGTTGTAGGAATATTTATTCACAAAAATGTGGTGGGGAATTATTGATACTTTTGGGTAGTGAAACTCGTGGACCCGGTCCACGAGTTTCTCAACATACTATACCATTTGATCCACGTATAATGCCTTATCTACAACAAGTCGATTTTATTGGAGTTACACAAATTGGATTTATACAGTTAGACTGACATCTCATTACTGCTCTAGTAGAGCGTTGGAGACTAGAGACCTACACATTTCATATGCATGGTGGGGAATGCACAATTACGCTGCAGGACGGTTCAATTTAGACTACCAGTGGACGGAGAACTTGTGACTAAATCGTTGCAGTATGATTGGAAACAGGTTTGTGAGGATTATTTGGGCGTTCGACCACTTGACTTGAAAGGCTCAAGGTTGAGTATCCTGTGGTTAGCTTTTCAGTTTACAGAATTGTCTCATGATGCTGATGATGTCAATATGCGTGAGCATATATAATGCAGCTTATCGAATGATTTCTATTTGCTAACAAGTCCAACACGTTGGTGCACCTGATATTTCTTCCACTATTAGCCAGTTTTGAGCGAGTTGGTAATTACTCGTGAGGTCGTGCCTGTCTTGCATGACTTTACAGAAAATTATGTCGGGCTAGTCATGCATAAGCTTTGAAAATAGCAGACCCACTATTACCACTGTTATTACTTCAAGTATGAGCCTATTATAGATTTAACATTGTTGCATCGTAAGTCCAATTACAACCTCTTCTAGATCATTTTATGGAACGTCCACTCAGTGCCAAGTATTATTTTCTGTATATATTTATTCTCTTATCAATATAAGTAGTAAAGTATTTTAATTGTTTTATATTCATGTGATAGATGGAGCGGTGTCTTAGCTGCATCTAAACAATCGACAAACATGTTGCTGGTATACCGCCTAATATTTGACTGATTGATGCAAAATCAAGTAATAGTATATATGTTGCATATACAAATGAATATTACATATTATTTGGGTCCTAATTATTCTTGTACATGGTTTCAGATCAGTTGGATGACATATACACCAGATATTATGTTGTTGTTGCCCGATTATTGACATGATGGACAAGACAATTGATTGACGGTTAACCCACTTATATGCTTTCGTATCATAGAGTGGCATCAACCAGATCGAGTGTTGAGATAGTTCGATATGCGGCAAACAGTACTAACGTTGTGTAATACACTCCCTCGCCTGCACCAAATTGATTTAAGAGGTAAACACGACCAAAACTGGCGTCAAATTCATACAGAATATATATCCTTGTGACATGCACGTCATGATTGTTGTGCACAAGGAGAAATAATACATGAGTCAGCTGTGTCAGATGATTATTTGTCCTGGTACGACTCAATCACAAGAAAATTTATTACACCTGGAGGCGCTTACTATTACTGCATGGTAAGAATTTTATTATCTAGTGTTTTTTAATTATATGATAAGAATTTTATTATTTACTTATACTTTTTTCATCATACAAAATAATTTTGTCCACGATGTGCACAATTACTCATTACAACACATTTTAACAGAGTTGAGTTCAATGTGTGACCAAAACATGGTAAATGTTGAAAATATCATTCAACATACATGAAGACTCAATATTGCTGACATTAATTGAATATGTATTCGTCGTAGACGACAAAGACAACATGACGAAGCTATTCTAGAGCAACACGATGATCAGGAACCTCATATATTACATGATCTAGTTCCATCTTCTCCTGGATAGTCATTGGGAGTATATGCAGACATTGCATCCAGTTCTGGTCATCAACAAAAGTATTATGCGAACGATGAAATTTTCGTATGTCGTCACCCAACAGGATATTGACGATGTAATTCACCACAAGCAACATTTTGAAGTGCCTAAGCCTCGTTGTGGACAACATACGCGAAGAAGACCACCATGTGGCACTTGACTTTTATTTCAAACTTTCTGATTTGTATGAACTTTTATTTTAACTAAATGAATTAATGGTAATCTATTACATTTTAAAAGATTAAGAATCAATGAAACTAATGCAATAAATGAATAAAAACAAAAAACACAAGTAAGAAACAAATTTTCATTTTAAGTGAGAAATTAATTTAATTAATTAATTAAAAAAAAAGAGGTAACTTGTAGACTGGGTCCACAATTTCACCCAAACTCGTGGATCGGGTCCACGAGTTAGGTACAACTTAGCTTCTTGTCAGTAGCTGAACGGGCCGTTGACAAGTCCTAAGGGAAATCGTGGACCCAGTACACGATTTTTCTACCCTATTTTTGAGTTTTCTTTACTATATACCCTATTTTTTACATTATTTTCAAAAAGTGCATTATTCCTTAAAATACCCCTATACTTCATCTTCAAATTTGTTGAAAAAGAAAAGAAGATAAAGAAAGGAGGTCCTTAATCTCAAATCTGAATGTATTAATAATGTCATCAGAACTTTACGGGAAAAGAAACAGAGTAGTTCGTTTCTTTCTAATAAGTTCAAACTTAGGATGTATGTGTTTTGTCTTTTTTCCCCATAAAGTTGGTCATCATAACTTTACGGAAAAAAAGACATAATACTTCATTCCTTCCTGATAAGTTCAAACTTACTAGGAAGTATGTGTTATGTCTTTTTTTATGTAAAGTTAATCATCAGAACTTTACAGGGAAAAAGATAGAATACTGCATTCCTTTCTGATAAGTTCAAATTTGACAGGAAGTATGTGTTCTGTCTTTATTCTCGTAAAGTTGGTCATCTAAACTTTAGGAGAAAAAAGGCAGAATATTCATTCCTTCCTAATACGCTCAAACTTATCATGAAATATGTGTTCTATCTTTTTTCCCATAAAGTTGGTCATTAGAACTTTACGAAAAAAAAAAAGACAGAGTATTTCATTCCTTCTTGATAAGTTCAAACTTACCAGGTAGTATGTCTTTTTTCTCGTAAAGTTAGTCATCAGAACTTTACGGGAAAAAAGACACAGTACTTCATTTCTTCTTGATAAGTTCAAACTTATCAGGAAGTATGTGTTTTGTCTTAATTTCCCATAAAGTTGGTCATCAGAACTTTACGAGAAAAAAAACAGAATATTGCACTCCTTCCTGATAAGTTCAAAGTTCAATATTCTGTCTTTTTTCACGTAAAGTTGGCTATCAGAACTTTACAGGAGAAAAAATAGAATACTGCATTCCTTCCTAATAAGTTCAAACTTACCAGGAAGTATGTGCTTTGTCTTCTTTTCCTGTAAAGTTGGTCATCAAAACTTTACAAGAAAAAAAGCATAATGTTATTTTAGGGTTTTCTTGGAGATATCATGTCTTGTACAATTTGTTTATGTGTAGGTAAATTTAATGGAGCCTAAAATCTTACCTAAGCAATATTTTAAGGTACAGTTAACCTTGTGTTGCCATCTAGCTAGAACCCTTGAGGTTGTGCTTAGGAAGTTAAGTAGGGTCCAGGTAGATATGTTTAGGCAACTCTTTTTTGACCAATTTTGGACTGTAACCTCTCTCTTAATGGGCAACTCATCCATCACTTGCTCCTTAGGGAGGTGGTAGATGATAGACCAAATGTGATTAGTTTTAACCTCTTTGGGAACATAATGTTGTTTGGTAAGGAAGAGTTTGACCTTACCATCGGGTTCAAAGTAAGGATGAGGTATATACGTAGGGCTGGGAACCCCAATAGGCTTAAAAGGTTGTACTTCAATGACTGTTACAGGAAGAAACAAATTGAAACGGAGGCACATTACCTAGGCCTAGAGTTTAGGAGTGATGAGAATGCAGTAAAAATATCACTTTCTTCATTTAGTTGGTGATGATGGGAAGGGAGAAGAAGCAACAGTTTAACTGTGATCTCCTAGGAGGTAGTGGATGATTGGGAGATCTTCTACAACAATAACTAGAGTAGAGACATTTTTTAGAAGACAATTAGTAGCCTCAAGAGGGCTTTGATGAATGCAAGGAATGTCAACCACTGCGAGAAGGCTGCGAGATACTCCTTATACAGATTCTCGTTTGTCTTCCAGGTTAGCTGATTTAAATTTATTATTGTTTTCTGTTTTTTGTTCAAAATATGCTTATTAATGTCTTATTGATTGTTATGGTCTTTTGTTTGTAGGTGTGGGCGTCTGAGACAATTTCATCGCTTACGAATCCACTCGAGTATCCGAGATGGCGATTCCTTAATTGTGTCATTGGGTTTGCACCACTATCCCAATGTATGAGATGCTTAAGAGGGATATTTTTG